>JAUPFV010000001.1:200682795-201290815 GCA_036936605.1 Limnanthes douglasii subsp. nivea | reverse complement strand
AGTTAGTAGTTTGATATAATGCATATGAACAAGCCAATCCAACCCAAATTGATGATTCACTTTGATGTTATGTATCATGTCATCGAGGCTGTAAAAGATTGAAATTCCCATGGAGCAATTGTTTGATATAACTCGCTTACTACTTTATACTCTAAATGATGAGTATAAAGTAGTAAGAGAATTAATGGGGCTGATAAGATATGGAAGATTCAATTCTTATTTGTTAGTGGCTATTGGGAGAATGGTAAAAATATCTCCTCGAAAGATAATCTGAGCCGCATCCTAAGGGTTTGGAAAAATACTGGTGTGCTCTAAAGTCTTGCTTTTAACTTTTACTTCTCTTTTGCAGCTATATTAAAGTTCTAGCAGCACCGCATAAAAGATATTAAAGTCACATTTTATAATTAACATCAATAGGCCGATGAGAACCGGTCCAATGCTTTCCATAATTGTTTCACTTCGAGCAAACTAGTTCGGAGTTACCTCTGACAGACCAAAGTAGAACGTAACGTGTCATGGGATGAGTTTTTTTATCCACCTCATGTATTGACTATTCTTGACTCAATAGAAGCTACCGATGGTAAAGTTTACATTCCAACTAGGATGAGGGCTCCTAGTCCAGGGTCGAGAAAGGTGGTGCTAGTAAGCTGGTTCAAAGAAAGAAACCGCAGGTGCTGAGGAAGTGAATTACCCTGATGAGCCATTACAAGTAGCAATTGAGGGTTGATGTTGAAGTTAGTAAGATACCCAAATAACCTCCATTCCTGAAAAGGAAGAAACAACCGAGCGCCTAAATACGGATAAATATGATATACAAAAATTGAAAAAAAGAAAAGAAAAAGAAGAAGAAGAATAAAACTGCGCAAACTGACTCGGAGTTTGTCCATGTCACATCTCAAGATGTAATTTCTTAGTAAACGAACCGCTTACCTCACTAGTTCCGACAAGGAAAGAGTTAGATTATGAAGGTCAGACCCCATGGGTATTACGGAGAGGCTTGGTTTTGAAGGCTTCGAGCAACAGTACCCAAATCTGGGCGTCGTTATCAAGGATATACTTTATATGTTGCAAGATGAGGACACCCTTTCTTATACAATATTGGGATTTTTGAAGCCTATTTCTGAGCTCAAAAAGAATTCATAGCACATATAGAAAACCATACCTTAAATAATATTGTGTACGCCACATGAAAACTTTAGAACAGCAACAAAAGTGCATTGATAGTTTATCAAGCCAAGTCGTATAGTTTGACGAAGAGCTTAAGTCTGAAAAGACTACTTACAAGAACAAGATTTCTACTCTTGAGGCATTTGAGCAGAGGAAGTCCAAAAATACCATGATAAAAAAAAGGATGCGATGAAGTTTTTGCAAAAATATTTAGATGAACAGAAAACAACTACTAAAAAAAGTCGAGGATTAACTAACTGGATGCAAAACTTCAGATGTAAAAGACAAAGAAGATGTTGTGGATACATATTCTAATAATTTCTTATAGTCTTTATCGAAACGAGATGCTTTTATCAAGTCCGATATGGTCTTGGACTTTCCCAAAACATTCCCAGAACTGAATCTCGGATCTCTTTCGGGGTTGATACCATAATATGTATGGCCTAATAATATGGTTTTTGCATATAAACTTGGCATTCATCTAGATACAGATAATGAAAGTGTATTTGAGAGTGGAGGTTGAAGATCCGAATGTGAGAGCTTCAGGAGGATGATTCTGTTTGGAAAGAGTCGTGAGGCACCTTGAGTTTATTTTCATTTTACTAGTTTCTCGTACCATGGTTCTTTTTTCAAATCCTTGGTATGGCCAAAGTATTTTGTAGTACTATTCAGATGTTTCATGTATAAGTCATTGGTATGGACAAGACATTTTGTAAATGTATTTGAAATTTATGAATGATTTGCTTCCATTTTATTCATCATATTTAAATAGATTAATTATTTATCGAATAGTGCACTCATAGTCTTCTTAATTTAAAGTAATCAACCCAAATGTATCAAATTAATTACTTCAATCCAGACAATAATCATTTCGAACCCAATCAACTTGAAAAACTATTAATTCAATCCATGATCATCATTCTTTCGAATCCAACCAAATTGACCAACTAATGTTGGAACCTTTTAATTATGACAAACTAGTGTTGGAACCTCTACACTTGACCAACTAATGTTGGGACCTTTTAATGAGACCAACTAGTGTTGGAACCTTTACACTTGATCAAGTAATGTTGAAACCTTTTAATTGTGATACAAAAAATATGTGAATTATAAAAAAATAACACAAGAATCATAAAAGACAAAATAATTCATAAATTTTAAGTGGTTGATA
The DNA here is from genome assembly GCA_036936605.1 of Limnanthes douglasii subsp. nivea. Taxonomy (NCBI): domain Eukaryota; kingdom Viridiplantae; phylum Streptophyta; class Magnoliopsida; order Brassicales; family Limnanthaceae; genus Limnanthes; species Limnanthes douglasii. The sequence goes on along the minus strand of JAUPFV010000001.1, from coordinate 201,288,477 downwards.
CACCTCATTAAAACCTCCCCGAGCCACCAGGGTATGAAAGTGTGTGTCATCAAATATTTACACAAGAAAATTAAAAGAAACAGCAAAGGTTTTTCTTTACAATTTTTTAGATAAATCCTTAAGTGCTCAATACTCTATGGATGCCAACGAGTATTGTCTTCTCGATCTTCCAATCGATAAGTGCTACGCTTAATTCTTTCAATAACCGAATATGGACCTTCCCAATTAGGTGTTAAATTCCCCAGCCTTTTATCTTTAGTGTATATAAGGATCCTTTTCAGAACTCTATTTTCCACAAGATGCGATTTTGTTCTCTTGTCTTTAATAAAATCTAAATCAGCTCTCTTAGCTATATCATTATTCTCTTCAGAATAATTTTTAATTCAGAAGACATGATAGTAGAATCAATTGGTGTTACTACATCCATTCCATAAACCAAGGAAAAAAGGGATTCATGTTTTACTGTTTGGGGTGTCATACGGTAAGCCCTAAACATTTTTTATAGATAACTTGGCCATTTTGTAGCTATCCCTTCTAAAACATTTCTCAGTCCATCGAGGATGATTATGTTAAATAACTTCTACTTTCTCATTGTCTTGTGGGTGGAAAGGTGATGAGAAACAATATTAAATTCTTCAGAAATTTCAAATTGCTTCCATGTCTTTATTTTCAAATTGAGAGCCATTATCTGTCGGAATTGTTCTTGGAATTTCGAACCTACAACATATATTAGAAATAATAAACTTAATAACTGATTTGGACGTAGTTTGGGATAAAAGGCTCTGCTTCCACCCATATATCGAAAGGTAGTGCCTTGGATATTGATTTTCTTTCCCGTGGAATGTATTTGTACTTTGTGTGCTTAAAGAAAACAATTGTCTCTCTTGATGCCTTTAAGTATTTTACCAAACGATATTTTCTTGCTTCGTACTACCCCGAGGAATGATTAATAAGTAGTTTTGAATCACTTATTAGTCGACCATTTTTAGCACCACAAATTTCTGCAAGCCTTAGCTCTACCAATACTGGATCGTACTCTGGTTCATTATTTAATGCTTTAAAATCGAAGCGTATTGTTTGATATATTTAATCTCTGAAGGTAGATACCAGGTAAAATCCTCTCCATACCCTGAAACACTTGAGCCTTCATATGTTCAAACTATTTATTCACTCGGAGGTTTATCAATATCTAGCCCATACTTTGGTCTTTTGGAATAGAATTCAACCAAAAAAACTTGCAATTTTGTGCTTTGATTGCTGTTTGGGGAGAAAAATCAATATCATAATATCCAAGCTTCACCGATCGCCTAGTCGTCTAACCTGACACGTCTATTTTTGCAAAAACAAATTAAGTAGAAAAGACGTTCGAAGAGTATTCGAATAGGCTTGAAAATATGGCCTCATTTTCAAATACAAAATGGGCACAATGGGCCTACTGGGCTTACATGGTACATGAACCCATTTTGGCAATCCAAGCCCATTATTATGTTAAATACTTCTAATTATTACGCTTTATTACATCAGCATATATAAAATAATATTTGGTTCAATGAATCATTTGTCTAATTTATCATTCAGATAACTAAGTCCTCGTCAATATAGTCACAAGATGGTTCATATATGGTTATGTGTTCATCATGGCTGGAGGATTTATTTTATGAAAAAGTGTGAAACATATTTTTGTCACAACCTCTACGATGGTGGACGCATATTTGACATGTCCAGAAGTATCAAACCATGCACTATAAATTAAAAACAAAATTCATGGGATTACATAAAATAGAGGGAACTAAAAGATTAATGCTTTATTGTGATAATAAATCAACTTCTTTGCTCTCGAACAACATCAGTATATCAAGAAAGTCTAAACACGTAGACCTCAAGTTCTTGTTAAAAAAAAAGAGAATCTAGAATGGTCTAATCAGAGTTCTGGACATCGACACAAGCTTCAAGGTAGCAAGTGATTTCACTAAGATGTTACCACCCTCAATATTTAACATACACTACATTCATATGTGTCTTCTTAGCTTAAAAATATATTTTTTTCAGTGAGAGCTATATTTCGATTATTCTTTAGTTTTTCAGTATAACTTTAGTTTGTATTATTATTATTTTAGTTTTGTATGCATACTCTTTGGTTTAGTAATACGATGATTAATATTCTTTTATATCTTGAATTTAATTTTAATATTAACGATATCAAATTCAATACAGTAGACTAACTGAAAACGGATACGTAATGATTATATGGTCATGTCATTTCCATATTGCACTTCATGAGAAGTCAAATTTAAATTAGTTGGTATTTTTCAATGTGATTATTATAGGAACTTTTACGCACCTATAAGTTTTGTGACACAACCTAAGGAAGAAAAATCCATCTCAGAATTTTCCAAAAGGATAAATGTATCATCCATACTGTTATGCACATATTAGATAATATTACATTTCTCCATTATTATTGATTAAGACTTTTGCTGGTGCTATCACTTGATCATTTCATTGATGTCCTCTTTCCATCTACTATTTCGAATCTCTTATGTAGTCGATATTTTAATAACAGACTTAGATGATGTAGTTACCTTAGTGATATGAATCTTTACATTTTCCAAATAAAGATAACGATGTCCCACCAACATATAACATTATCACAAGCTTTGCTTCTTTATGAAAATAATCTAAAATAATAAGACGTGTTGGGTTACTTATATAACAATAATTATCATATATTGCACATTTTGGTGGATACGCTTCGGTATATGAGATGATCCAAGTCGTAGATTGTAAGGATATCCTAAATTAGAACGCTTCATCCATATGGATTTAAGACCTCATAATATTTGTAATTATAACTCCAGTCGATTAAATGTAATCAATATTTTGAATATTAGACCGATAGGTAATTAACAGAGCCTCATGAAATATATAGTGGAGATACTAATTGAATTGACGTATGATCGTGAGGGATGACTCGTAAATTTGACAATATATATATTAGGTTTATGATTACAATAAGGTTATGGTCCCCAATGGATATGAGAGTCCATTGGACTATAGTAGAAATAACCATATGGGTTAAGATAGTATAAGAGAGATTCCATAAATATTATATCATTATTAAGTTAATATACAGTCACAAGTATATATATATATATATAAATAAAGATGAGCGAGAAAAAAATCATATTGTATTTTTTTCCTCACACGTCGTTTATAGTATCTATCTATCTTTTTCAAAACCTTAAATCATATAAATAAAATTTTCTTAGTTGTAGGCTAAAAGTGACTGGTTTAGATCAGCTGATATTTAAAGGCCAAAGACTTGAGTCAACTAAGAACTTAAGGATTGTAACTTTTTAATATCTAAGTGGCAAGTTTGTCAACCGAGACTTAGGTATATGTATGAACTCACTCATCATTACTTCCATATATAAAATATAATATGTATGACATCGTTGTAGTATTGATGAAGCTTGAGTTATATAAAGAGATATAATCTCATGCTTGTTGAATTTTTGCAAGAGAAGTAAGGTAGAAGACAAACATGGAGACCCGTAGTGCTTTTTGTAAGCCATATGTGTTTTTAATAGAATAATGTTACTTATGATAGTTATGCTTGTGGGGGTCTTTTTGTAACCTTGTTTTAGATAAAATATTTGTTCGATACCCGTGTATGTAGGATTTTTTCATAATCCGAACCACATTAAATATATATTTTATGATTGAATTACTTTCATTAAATTTTATGTTGTAAGGTTCACATAATCACTGATATAGTTCCTTCTTCCCAAACTTGCTCATAGTGAATCACCTAAGACATAAAGTTATGCTCTGCTGACGGATCATATGGGTTAAGACATGTAGTCTCGACTATTTCTTTATTATGAAAGCCTATAGGACTAATATTGTCTTAGTTGTAGGTTCTGTGGTAGCCGGAAGTCTGTCTAGTTAGAAAGAGATTCAACCAACCTATATCATATGAGGTTAGGGTTCGTGAGTGAGAAATGCCTTATTGAGCTTAACAAACAAGTTTTGTTTAGAGGAGTTTTCAGATTTGGTAATCTTATTTTGTACAAGTTTTACATTCATAGCAATCTTTTTATTGTTAACAGTATTTAATAAATAAAAATTATGTTATTTTAACAAACTTCCATGACCAACAATCATATCATTATTGGAGAGTTAATTTATTATTTCCCATAAGACAAGAATATTCATATAATTCTAAAATCCCGAAGAAAAATAAGTTCCTTCAAATGAGAACAAACATAACATTCTCTAAAAACAATATATGTAAAGTAGAGAGTTCTAAATTAAAATAACAAATTGCCAATATATGGTATGTGTTCTTATATGTTGTGAAAATAGATCTTGGATCCTCACTTAGCGTCTTTCTCCTTAACGCACCCTACAAAGAAATACATACATGATTTTTTGCGTTGAATCAATCCACTATGCATTATTTCCCGCAAAATCAAGATTACTTCCCAAAACAACCAAAGATGTGAGAGTAACTTTTCTTAAATTGTAAGCCCAACGTTTCTCTCAATCCTTCTTGAGATGTCATTTCTCCTTACATAAAAAATCATCAACCAACCATCGATTTCTTAGGCTTTTTCTTCTTAGTCGTACCATTGCATGGTCTTTTGCCACCAAATTTTTGATTGGGCTTCATCCTTGTTTTAGACTATATCATGCTCACTTCAGGCATTGCCCCTTTAAGACTTTCCTCCTCTTATGCATTGTGTGCAATACATTTATTAAGTGTCTACTTTTTCCACGTGGTATTATAAGTGGACAAGAAGCGCCTTAATATTTCCAGTACGGATTGAAAGTGAAGCCCACCACACACTCTTTAGGTTTGTCTACGCCTATTGTTTTTATTTTTTGCGCAATCACAATATTCCCAAAATATGTGCGCAAATTTTACCTTTCCTAGTGTATTTCTTGGTAAAGGGTGATGCTATATTTGTACATTGTCATTCATAGTAAATGATATATCGACCTTCGCGAGAAATTTAGTAGTCATATCCTATGATCCTATAGATTTTGATGGGTTTGATTGGAACATGACCTCCTGAATCTCCTCATTTGATAAATCCTCAGCTAGAAGAACTTATTCGACTTTCCTCAGGCAAGGGATATACGGAAGGGAAAACAGATTAAGAAACTCGATATATGTGGAATAGAATTTCTCAAAAAATGATCTAACCAACATTTGAACCTCAAGTAGATCCAAAATCCACTCCTCTTGATCATTCCTCTAACTTGTAATTCTCGGATATTTTCTCTTTCGTATCGTTGAGAGGTCGTAAAATCGTGTTTAACACTCACCCGACCGTATTCATCACTCTTTCAAACAGTGAAACCATAACATCTCATTCTCATTTGAATACTTAACAGTATTAGCTCTCATCACGAACCCATATTTTCTGTTAGTAGGCTCTTCTAATAAGTAACGCCCCAAACTATGAGTCAATCCCTCTTATTACCTGATTTCTACCATCATTCGAACTAGTTTTATTAGAAGACTTTGCCAAGGGACGATAAGTCCTATTTCTCTTAATTTTTATGCAATCACCAATATGAGACTCATTTTCTACAAATGAGTGTCCTTTTATTCACCCCTTTTACTATACAATTATCCATATCCACATCTATAATAGTATTTTCTTGGCAAGGTCCATTCAAGGGAAATTTTTTTTTTGATGACCAAAATGACCACACTCAAAATAAATCAAGTGCAATCCTCATAATTTACATTACATGTTTCCTTCAAATGTGGATTTTCGGAACCAATGGCTTATCTAAACCAATCTCCACTGGCAGTCTTGCATAGCTTCCTCTTTTTTTCATCTTAGTTAGTGAGTCAATTCTAACTATTTTCTCAATCAAATCGTCAATCTTTCTCAATGCGAGATATAGTTTTGCATCCCGATATTCGAAATCCGCACCCAAACTGACGTAGTGGTAATAAAGTCCACTTGAAGCCTCAAATCTAGAGTTCATTTCTGAACTATCATATAATGATCAAGTATCATCCATGACCCACCATATAATACAAAATTGAAGTCTTCTATATTCGAAAACTTAATTATGAAACACGTGTCCAACATCCACAACTTTAAACATTTCTTTAGGAACCCAAATTTGTTTAAGTTTCCTAGTTAAATAAATATATTTAACAGTAGATCCGAACAACATGACTACCATAGTATTACTCCTAAATTCAGTTTCCTCAATAATATCATCTCCAGAGCACAATACTTGAGGAAACTCACATTTATCAATGAGCACATCGTTTTCTATTGATGATATAAAATTTCTTCACTTAAATTTTATTATTTAATTTTTATATCATTTTGATCAACAACCGAGATAATAACTAAACTATTATTTGTGAGGACTAAGTGGGAACAAGATGTCTTTTTTGATGGGTTAATCGACAATTTAGGACTGTATGCTAATTGGGAGAGTGGATTTGGTGAAGGATCTGTTGGTCGAATTTTTTTTATAGTCTTGACTGTTCTTGGACCAAAATTAGAATCGTAAACTTTTGAATTTCTCCGTCGGAAGTCATGTTATTATCTATGCTCATTGAATTTGTGTACCTCTACTACTGATCTGATATTAACGGCTTCAAATTGTTAGATGCGGATTTCGAATATTTGATACATACTCACCGACATAAATTTAATTGTTAGATATGTTATATTCTTTCGAAAATCTCGTGAAATAGACACAAGACCAGAAACAATACTAATATATAAGGCAATATATAAGTAAAAAGTTTGATATACACGGATTCGTCAAAAGCGAAAAGGGTCCAAATGCATTTTCAAAAATCACAGAATTCTCGGTATATAAAAAAATCCCTCTGTTTCGTAAACGTTTTTTTGGGTTTTATCTGAAATGTTAAAATAGAAAGTTTCATGTTCTTTCTTCTTATATATTCCCGATTTTGAGGGGAACTACGAAAGATTTGGCTTTGTTTGGCAAGATCGGAGGTATTGGATATTGAGAAAAATCAGGAATTAGATTTGCCATCATAGACAATGATTAAAATAAGTAAGTAGGACTACTATCAAAGTGAAATAATAAGTCATCATATTCCTATATCGTTAGTGTTTGGGGCCTACTTAATCGGCTTTCACTACTTGATCAAATCAATAAGTCATGACTTCTGTAGGATCTCTCAAAATCATTCGGTCTTCATTTTTCTAAATCTTGAGAATTGTGGCATAACACAATCTATTTTCATTTCATCGCCATTCATCCAACAAGTTAAAGAGTTCCATCTCAATTGTTAAAATTGAAATGAGACCTTTTTTTTTGTATGAATTGAAATAAGACTTTGATGTGTTATAATTCAAATATTCAAATAAGAGTTGGTAGGTTAATTATCATTTTACTCAATTTGTATATATATATCTATAATAAGTTAGTTTAAATATTTTGAATAAAATACACCGGAATTTATTATTGTTATGTTAATTTTGGATTTTTGAATAAATTATTTTTATAATAAAAAATTGTAAGTAAATAAAATGGACTATCATCTAATCTTCTAAACTTGATTTTTTGTTATTATTTAAAAATAAATTTATTATAGTTTAATATCAAAATAATATTGTTATGTTCATTAAAAAAATTGTTATCTTTTAAAATTTGATTTTATTCTTATTATTATTAAATTAAAATCGAATGCGATTTTTAAAATGTGTTTTTTGGTTTTTAAGATTTTTTTTCGTATTTTTTGCAAAATGTTGTAATTTTTTTATCCAGGATAACAACGAGCACAATTACCCTTATATGATTTCAACATCGTTTAATGAAGCGGGAATTTTTTTTGCAATACAGACTGATGATGCTGGCTTATCACAGTGACAATAATTTTATGACATTTATCTATGATTCAGATTATTGAAAGTGTTTTTTTGCACATATAGTTTTTTTTACAAAATTCACATCAATGGTGATTGTGTTCAAGAATTAATGTTTCGGAAAACTTGTTTTTTTAGTTTGGTTTTGATTTTTTTGTTAAAACGGTGTTTGAAATTTAAGAAATGAGTTGTTCAATATTTCAAACCGTCTAAACATAAATCGTGAAACAAAGTTTAAAAATAAAATACGAAGTGTGTGTAAAAACAAAGTGTGAATTGTTAATCATAAATCTCACTTCAAATCGTAAGAACTAGAATAATATGAATAAATGTGTGCAAAGTGTCGATCGCATTTTGCAATTCATATTTTATAATTAGTCAAAAAGAATAATTTACTTTTTTTCTACGTGCAAATTATGAAATGTGAAATAAAGTTTTAAAGAAGTATAAATTATAAAATGTGTCACGTATTTTAATGAAAAAATGAAATAAAAATTCAAAAATATCATTCATAGATCTAGTTTAGTTCGTCTTAAAAAAAATAAAACTAATGTTTTTTTATGATATATATTCTGAACTACAGTTTGAAATATACAAATTTTAAGAAACAAATTGATGAAATAGAAAGATTTTTTCTTTAGTTTTTCTTTTTAAACTTAAATGATACTTTTGATAGAAAATATGGCTGAAAACTCTAAAATACATTGGATTATTTAAATACTAGTCTATAATTAGATTTTTGGGTTGTATATCATATTGTAACGGATTCTAAAAATTTAATTTATATTCGAATAATTTTGTAACTATATGTTAAATAAATAAATAAAAATAAAATAATTTGGAAAACTTTCATTTAATTATTTTTTGCAGTTTCTATAAAAGGTACGACTATCCCCACTAGGAGTAATATTGTGACGGTAATTATAAAATGTACGACGTTTCAGTAATGTACTTCATCGTCGTTGCACTCATGATATAATCTTAGCTAATGAAATTCATCAAGAAAATTATTTACTAATTATCACAACATGTGATTTATAAATATAGGTTTTGGATTGATTAACAAACTGTCACGGTCCCTGCTTAGTGATACAAAAACGTTGGTCGAGTTAGTGCACTCCACCGTGTTATATGTTATAGCAGGTTGAGTAAGTTCATAACTTTTTGATGGTTTATGAGAGGGGTATGGAGGAAAATATTTTTCCAAGGCAGAAGCGTCGGAAGGAGTGCCCAAAGGACAAGGTGGATCGTGTGTTTGACCAACGTAGGTCGAGTGTTAACCAATATTAATCTCTCTCGTGTGTTCAATATCTTGAAGTTGGGGATCCGTGTAGAAGAAATATTCATCTTAATTTTCCTTTTCTTCCCCCTCGACATTCGGTGTAAGATTTGGGATGACACATCAACAACATCATTTAGATCAGTTACAATAGAGTTTTCAAGGAACAACATTTTTTTTAGGCAACTACATTTTTTGTCTATTTGGAACGCTTCAACTTGGGATTGTTCAGTATCATGGGTGATAACTTTTGCAGCCTTCCTCTTTGATTTCTTCTTTGGGCTCACCTTTTTTTCCCTTTAGACAGAGCACCTCGAGATTATTTCTTTGAATCCTTCTTTGGTTTATGGCTCGGGGCTCAATTTCGAGCATGAATTATGACACATGCATCTGGAGCAGCCAATATATTCAAAACATCTCATGCTTTAGGAGTTTCTATTAATTTATCTGCAGCTACAACAAAACCCGGGGAGATCTTTCATAGATGACACTGGATAAATATCAAAGGGTCAAAACGCTTATAAAACTTATTTTTCCACTCTTGTGTCGCCCATGTACTCAGCTTGGCGAACGTCTCATCTACAACAATACAATGAATTTTATATTGACTCGAAATTTATGCACAATACATCTTAAGTTAGCAATGATTGAGGAAAAAGTAATTCAGAGAAGCATGCAATTCTCCATTTGAGAGACATTCTTGAGTAACTCTTCGTGGAAATCTCCTTGCCATTTTTCCAGCAACCATATATAAAAATAAATTTATGCTTCAGTGTTTTATCTGCCTCGAGAAGATCATCGATTATCTTCGACGATTTTCCAAGGGTCAAATAATTGAATAGAAGAACATGGTTGTTTTAAAGACCAGTTGTGGCTATGACTTGTTCTATGTGTAGATAAATTTTGGCAAGTCTTGAAGTTATGATGCTGGACAGCAGGTTAAAACAAAGGTTGAGACTTCCTTGTCTTGGACAAAGGTCAATTATTTCAAAGTAGTCTGTCACAACTAGGTCCAACGGAAACCAAAGACCTCAGTTCAGAATCTTTGGGTAAACTACCATTTTCTTTTCACCATAAGAAAGTGGGGTCTCTCCTACCGATGGCAACCGAAAGATAACGTTCTCTAGAATCCACTATTGCCTACAGGGTACCTCAGACTCTGATTGGTTAAAATATTAACATTTCACATTGATAAGTGCAATAAGATATTCGGGGATGACATTTTTTAGATTGATACTTAAATTGGCAGCAATGCCCTAGGGTAGTGTGACAGCTTCTTTGGTTTCCTTGTTCTTGTTCTTTTTCTTCTTCAGATTCTTATTCTTTTTTGCAACATCTTCCTCAGAATCAGAAGGACTAGTACTACCAAGGTTTTAGATCTCTAAAATAGTTTCAGTTTCGGATTCTGATTCGGCAGCCTCCTCTGATATTTCATCTCGGAGTTGGGAATGGGTATTTGTGGTGGTGTGTTTTTCTTAATCATGAGAAGGTGCAGTTGATATATTAGGCATATTTTATGAATTGTTAGGTGTGTTCGAAGCTGCTTTTTGGGTTTTTTTGAAAGGATCCCTTGTGACTTCTTGTTTGTCACAGTCGTTCCTTTCGAGGGAGGAGTCGTGTAGTAGTTTTTGTTAGGATTTGTTAAAGTGTTGAGCTCTTCGAAGTCTCCTATATAAATTAACCGGCTTCTATGCGGAGGTATTTCTTTGCTTGTTTGAGGAAATTGATTTCTTTTTATTCAAGGAGGTTTTTGCAAATAAGCCTTTGGAGTTAGATTAGATGGGTTATCTCAAGAGCTTCCGAGAGCTAAAGAGGGTGATAAATTTCTGGTAGGAGGCCACAGACCGTATGTAAAGGTTAGAGTAATTTGACAGAGTTTATCGTCAATAATATCGACAGCTTTCCTTTATGCGGTTCTATGAGCAATGGTAAGACAATCCCCACAATTGGCTAGGCTAAACATATACAGAACAAGAGTGCATCAGAAGCAGATCAGATGCGATCTACAAGGGTTGATTACGGCGGAAAAGGTGAAAAGCAAGCAAATCAGTGAACTTTCTCTCTATATCTATAGACCTTAATGGTGATACAAAAATTGAGCAATAAAGGTATATTTATAGGCAGAGTTGTGAAGACGATCATGGGCTTATTTTAACCTTAGTTGAAAGGTTTGGCATGTGTCTATTGGGTGGAATTTTGTTTGACAGATAACAGGTGCCTAGTAAATATAATTTGAAGTAGGTTGAGAGGTGTAATGTGATAGATTGAAGTGGTACACGTACCTAGAAGCTTTTGTTACCTTCTATATTATTCTAAGAAACTTATTATTATACTCCCTATAAATTTCGAAGGTCTACTAATTTAAAGTGGTTTTTCGAGGAAAAACGATACACAACTTAAAAAACATGATTAGTATTGTCTAAACAGTGTATTAGAGTGATTCTGAGGAGGTTTTTAGAGCATTTTCATAACAAGGAGATAAATATGGACTCATACACAAAAGTTTTTAGTCCTTCCTCAAGGTTTTTCGCAAAGACGAGAGGGGCTACTAATGATGATATAAATAATTGAGGAGTAAAAATAATTACTTGAAAGTTATTTAATTGAGTATTTTATACGGAAAATAGAAATTTGGAATAAAATATAAATGTAAAGGACTAAATATGTAATTTGTAATAACTATATTTATACTAAGTAGTAAAGTGAGATGAAGTATTCACGCCACAAACTAATTCAGCTATATGTAACCACCTCACCTGTATATAAGTGGACTTGTTTGGGAATAGGGATGATGGAAGCTTTGAGCATTTTGGACTTTTGATTACTTTCTCCCTCTAAAGCTTGAACTATTTTCTCTCTCTATGAACTCCCTCAACAATTCTTGTTAGACCTCTTCTTCTCCCCCAAAAATATTTATACAGATCATCAGTGATGATGTAGACAATGTTGATAATACTACCAAAAAATAATACTCTCTTTCATATTCGCCTTAAAAATTGTGTCATATTCGCCTTAAACATTGTGTGACATCCTAACTGTTTGGAATATTTGTCGCCTAACATCTCAAAAATACTTTAACGTTTTTTATGTTTCTCTTTTTTGCATCTGCTTAGATCTCTTTTCCAACTAGCATCCAGTTGTTACTTTTTTGTTTTGTAATTATTGCATGTTGCTTTTATGGTTATCTATTTTATTTTTTATTTTTCGAATTAACTCTTATTTTACATCATATTTAGTATCATAAACAATTCTCTTTTCATCGTAATATTTACCTTATCAACTTTCTTTTTTAAACCGTCATGCTTAAACATTTTTGTTAATTTATCTTTATATTATGTTATTAAAATATCTAATTTACCGTTACATTTTCTAGAGTTACTTCAATAATAAAATCATAGATTCTTATTTTATTTTTTAAATTTTCGTGCACTTTCATTTCTTATCACATTTGAAAAGTATTGTTGCCTCTTTTACTTCTCAGTTGAACTTGATTTATAATTATTTTTGCTTTGATTTTGTTGTGTGGATTTAACAACTAAGCTTCTTGTATAACCGTGATCTCAATTTAAGGAATTTACAGTCCAACATTTACAACATTAATGTGGCCTCTTACGTTTTTCAGCTAAACTCGGTTTATCGTCATATTCGCTTTAGTTAGATGTGTAACCTTTTACGCTTTTCAACCAAGTTTTAGCTTAAAGCCATATTAACATATTAGTTATAAAATTTTTTTATAATTTTCTATCTTGTACTACCTTTTAATTCATTATAATTTCAAACTAACAACCACTGTCAATTTTGAAAAACTTCATAATTTTCGCCAGTTAAAAACTATATTGTGAACCAATCTATAAGTCGATTAATAAATGTTGACTAAACATCACTAGTAATTATTGATTAAAATTTATATTTTTATTACCTTCACCTATTTTATCAATAAAAATGAAAAGATATTTCAAATATTTTATTGTCAAAAAAATTCATTAATAGCCTTAATAATCATTTATTGTTCCGTCATCAAAATTGTACTGACCAATTTACATTTCATTTTTATAAAACTTTAGGTGATGCATATTTCATGGGTATTTAAATGGATTTGTTTTATAGTAGTCCATCTATAAGCTCCTTTATGTCGTTTAGATACTACTTTAAACTGTTCATCTCAATTTAGAGCCAATTTATCGGTGTTTCAATTACTAATTCCTTGAAACATTTTTCTTAATACAAGATAAGTTTCTTAAGAGCTCCTAATTTTTAATTTTGCATTATAATAGCTTTGCATAAAAGTCTTATAATGTTATGCTCTAGCCTGAGACTAATCTCGTTGTTTTTTTAGTAAATCAATATATATGTGATTTTCCCTATCATTATATTATGATGAGTAATATTGAATCTAATGACTTGAAATCATCATTTCTGCTGGACGACAGGTTTCATCTTATACACCATAATAAATGATGTTTATTTTGTTGCAATTTTAGGAATTCCTCTATATGCCTAAAATACTTCATTAAGAAAATTTGGCCACTTTCGCTTTATCCAATTCTAACTTTCTCTTTATCACATGGAGAATAATTCTATTTGTAACATTTAATTTCCCATTAGCTTGTCGATAATATGGAATAGAAAAATATTGTTTTATCTCATACTTCCTACAAAAAGTTTCCACCATATATTATATCTAAATTGAGGGCTATTATATGTCATTAATACCCTCACAATTCCATAATAACTCAAATATTGGACTGTAAAAATTCATAAACTTCTTGAGATCTCGTTCTTACTAATGCCTTTGCTTATACCAATTTGATAGAATAATCAATAGTTACATAAAAAGTTTCCTTCTTCTCATCGCCATTGGCAACAATCCTACTAAATCAATCCATCATCCATCAAACAGACACAAAGAATGATTTGATCTCATTACTTCGCTATGAACATGAGTTGTATCGGAAACATACTGACAAGGATCACAAGTTTCAACCATCAATTTTGCATCGACATAAAGTGTTGGTGAATAAAACCCTGCTTGTAACAACCCATGAGACCCACAATGTGCCGACACTTCCCCCTCACGCAAAGTGTTGGTGAATAAAAACCTGCTTGTAACAACCCATGAGACCCACAATGTGCCGACACTTTTCCTATCATTATATTATGATGAGACTTGAAATCATCATTTATGCTGGGACGACATCTTTCATCTTATACACCATAACAAATGATGTTTATTTTGTTGCAATTTTAGGAATTCCTCTATATGCCCAAAAAATCTTCATTAAGAAAATTTGGCCACTTTCGCTTTATCCAATTCTAACTTTCTCTTTATCACATAGAGAATATTCCTATTTGTAACATTTACTTTCCCATTAGCTTGTGGATAATATGGAATAGAAAAATATTGTTTTATCTCATACTTCCTACAAAAAGTTTCCAACATATATTATATTGAAATTGTGGGCTATTATATGTCATTAATACCCTCACAATTCCATAATAACTCAAATATTGGACTGTAAAAATTCACAAACTTCTTGAGATCTCATCCTTACTAATTCCTTTGCTTATACCAATTTGATAGAATAATCAATAGTTACATAAAAAGTTTCCTTTCTCACATCGCCATTGGCAACAATCCTACTAAATCAATCCATCATCCATCAAACAGACGCAAATAATGATTTGATCTCATTACTTCGCTATGAACATGAGTTGTATTGGAAAAATACTGACAAGGATCACATGTTTTAACCATCAATTTTGCATCGACATAAAGTGTTGGTGAAGTAAACCCTGTTTGTAACAACCCATGAGACCCACAATGTACCGACACTTTCCCCTCACGCAAATATTTTAAAATAGACAAAGCTCCATTCTTTACCAAACATTTTACCAAAGTTTGCGTAACACTCTTTTAATTTAAAATTCCATTAAGTAAAATATACTTAGAAACACACAAGTGCAATGCTCGAGCTTGAGATTTATCTGGCAAAAAAATTTCATCGCTCAATAGTGGATTTTTTCTTCGATAATCATTATCATCAGCAACCAATACTACCTATCAAATTTCAATATTACCAAAAATCGATGATATCTCTTGTACTATTATTAACGGATTATCATTTACACAACAAAACTTTGCTAAAAATATGCCTTTTGTTTTTTCTTCTTAAAACTTGCTCATATCTGACTTTTTCAATATTATTGTTCATATATTTCACCAATTCCAAATATGTCTTCAAGTTTTCTTCATTTGTTCCAAAATTTCCCCAAGAATGACCAACCACCAACTGAGAATCAGATAATAAACAAAGACTATTTACTCCACAAATACTAGCTAATCTCATTCCAACTAACACAACGTTATATCGTGATTTATGATTAATGAAAATAATTTAAATTTAATGGATTGTTCAATTTCATCTCCCACTAGGACCGATAAAACAATGCCAGTTGCACTACCATTTACCCTAAAATCCCTTTCAGCTCGAACAAACCATATATTGTCCCTCAAATTATTCTTCATCTTATTCCATCTCATTTCTCGCCTCTTGAATTCATTGATAAACTAAGCCAAAAATTGTGTCTTTATTACCGTTGTAGGCTCAACATAAATTTTATATTCGCCTAATTCAATTGAGCACCTTGTTAATCTCTCAGTAACATTGGTTTTCAAAAGCCCATTTTTTACGAGAAAGATTTCCAGACAATATTGACATGAGCTTGAAAATATAACCAATTTTTATCACATATACAATTAGATCAAGAGATAATTTTTCTAAGTTTAGATATCTGGATTCTGAATCGACCAATGTTTTACTCAGATAATATTTTAGTTTCTAAATTCCATCTTTTTCCCTTACAAGCACGTCATTAACGGCAAAACTAGAAATTGCTAAGTATATAAACAAATGCTCCCTCTATTTTGGTGTCGTCAAAATTTCAGGTGAACTTAAATATTGTTGTAAATTACTAAATGCCTTACTACAATCATCATTCCACATGAATCTTTTCACCTTTCTTAAAATACAAAAAAAATAAACGTACTTTATCTGATGCTCTTAAAATAAATCTTGACAAAGTAGGTACCCAGGTTTTTAACTTTTGTAAAAAAACATTATTGTTGAGATATTTTCAGTAATGATTTCAATTTACTTGGATCAGTTTGAATTCCCTTTTTACTTACCATAAAACCGAGGAACGTTTTTTACTTCAGCTCGAATGAACATTTCAATGGACTCTACTTTAGATTATACTCTTTTAAGTTCCAGAAGGTTTCAAATAATTTTGTTATGTGTTCACATGCCTTATTACTCTTAATTATCATATCATCTATATAAACATCCATATTCTTGTCCCATATTTTAGTAAAAAAACGATTAACACGTCTTTGATAAGTTGCTCTAGCCTTCTTTAAACCAAATGACATCACATTGTAGCAATATAGATATTTTTGTCGTAAAAGTAATACTTTCTCCACCACTTGAATGCATTTTAATTTTATTATATCATGAATATGCATCCATGAAAGATAAATTCTTATGACCTAATATGGAACCTACCAACTGATCAATTATGGGTAAACAAAAATCATCATTTGGACAAGCTCGATTAAGATAAAAAAGTCAATTCACATCTTTTATTGCCCATTTTTTTTAATAAGCATTGAATTTTCCACCCACATAGGATATTTTGATTCTCAAATATTTTATACCTTAAATAAACGATAAACTTCTTTAACAACAACTTCTAACTTTTCAACCAACGAATAAATACTTTTATGTCTAATGGGTCTCAACCTATTATCTATTGCTAACTCATGAAACATTAATGATCTGTTCACTCTAGTTACAAGCACTAAATTTTCCACCCACATAGGATATTTTGATTCTCAAATATTTTATACCTTAAATAAACGATAAACTTCTTTAACAACAACTTCTAACTTTTCAACCAACGAATAAATACTTTTATGTCTGATGGGTCTCAACCTATTATCTATTGCTAACTCATGAAACATTATTGATCTGTTAACTCTAGTAACATAAAAATATTCCATTAAAATACAAAAATATTCTTTTAGACAATCTACTAATTTATTTTCGAATTCATCTTCATGTTCTCCTCATATTTTCATAATTTTCTCGTCGGCTAACAAACAAACCTCTTTTTTTGAAAACTTCAGTTTTATTTGATATATCTTGCAGGTCATCAATTTCACCCTCTTTTATTACTACTAAAGGTTCATGATATTTTTCTATCAACAAATCTCCTAAAAAATCTTGTAATCGTGATGAGATTGTATTTTCTTGAGCTGTACATACAAAATAATATTTTGTAGTTGTACTTTAATTTTGGTTCCTTCGAATTATTTCTACTCGCTTATTGATAAATGTTTTTAACATCTTGATGAAAAGATGATGCTACTACTTAAATTTTATGTAAGCAATATCGTCTTAAATTTGCATTAAATGAACTCAAAGATTCAAATATCATAAATATTGTTGTAAGAGTATTTTATGTTTTTTTATGACCACACACAAATCAGTCTCTCTTTCACAATCAGTAGATGTGCAAGTAAAACTAATCAAATTTCTCTGAGTTTTCTTAAATGGTACAACACCAATCATTTGACCATAACTTGTCTTATAAAGCACATTAGCTGAATTTCGGTTATCAACCATCATTATTCTCACAATTATCATATCAATCAAATGGGTTATTAAAAGATCCATCTCATGAGGCATCATTTATCGTACTAACTTACCATCAGTAAATGACAGATATAAAGCAGAATCTCTAAATAAATGCAAAGATGATTCGTCAATCAAATTAATTCCCATATAATTTCTTAACAAAGTTTCTCTTCCAAAAATAGTACACAAATATTGCACCTTAATTCTAGTAAATCGGTGGAAGAATGTTTTGTAAACTTGTTGATGAAAATACACAAACACATTTTTGAGACATCTCTTCTTCAACTCTTGCCCTAGTTGTCATCATTTAGTAAGTATATGATTTTCTTAAAGGTTTCCCACAGGCGACGCCAAATATGATGAGGGAATTTCCTCCTAAGCATATTGCCAAAAGGATAAGACTAGAAGTAATCAAGTTGTATGGTAAATATTGTATTATTAATCAAAGAATCTAACTCTTTTTATAATGATTAGATCTTCTATTTATAGCTACATATTCTTAAATATTTAGGATGAATGACATTTGTATCTTTTGACACGTGTCAAGCATTTTTATATAAATTACTATTATACCCCTTAACCTTTATGGATATTTTGGTAATACATTTCACCTATCTCAAACATTCTATTATCTTTAAGTTATTTCCATTTTTATTTGGAATTTACTTGTAGTGTCGGTTGTCTATTACCATATATGTTGCCGATGGTTTTATCTTCAAGATATTACATTACTATTTTGTTGACGTTTATAATTACCTATTTTACTGGTGTCTTCTTCTTATACGTTACATTGATTATTTATCCCTTCCAATATCTTAATAATAGATTTAGCTGTTGCCATTACTTTAGTATAATAAATTTACCTTTCCTTAATAAAAGCAATGGTATTCCAGCAACATACAATCTTATCAATCTTTTTCCATTGTCATATAGCCATAATATGACACCATAGAGAAAATGAATGATAAAGCTAACCTAATTTTTACTTTTATCCAAATCGTTGTAAACCTGGAATAGATACAGGATAGAATAAGATGATAAAAAATTAACCTAGACGTATAGTATCCCTAAAGAGTTTGACCAAATTTCACCACAAAAAACAAATTGGTCAAAAGTCACTCATTGAAGTTGTTTGTAGCAAACATAGTTTGATAGAAAATAAATGTCAAAACCTTGAATTTTATCATTAATATTAATAGAACGACAGAAAAATTAACCTAGAGGTAAGGTATCTCTAAAGAGTTTGACCTAATCTCATCACAAAATAAAAAATGGGCAAAAGCCACTAATTGAACATGTTTGTAGCAAAGATAGTTCGATACCAAATGAATGAAAAAAATACTAAATTTTATCATTAATATTAAGGTTTGAATAAACCAAGTTTCAATAGAAGAATGAAATTATAAAAATGAGATGCTTGATCCATATTCTACTATAATTCAAAAAATCTTTAGGATTATAAAGTGTAATTTTAATTGAACATATCTTAAACTCTTTTTTAGATCCCATAATCAACATCAAACTGTCCTCTTTATCTAGTCTTACCAAAGAAACATCACATAGAAAAGATTCAATATAATTATCAAATAAGAAACAAATTTGAGAATTGACGTGCCCACCATCTAAGTAACCATTTTATCTTCAACCGTATATTAGCGTTAGAAATCTAACCTGACTCTGTATGTTCCAAAATGATAATACATTATAAATTTTGTAATATTTCTTGATATGCTTCAAGTGAGGAACTATAACTTAAAGAATTTGTATTCCAATTTGTTCAAATAGTGATCCATATTATTGAGTTTATCGCTAAAATATAAACCAATCTTACATATTTGAATACCACTATCATTTTTCCAGGTCTATTCTTTGGAGTTAACTGGTGCTTGCGGATGTCATTATCTTTCATATATGAAACCAATTATTTATCCTTGATAAATGAATCATCCTTATAACATAGCCCATATTCGACATGAGAAACTTCAAAATTATTAAAATCTTTACTAAATATTTTCTTCCGATAAAGTTTTTTCATTAATGCAACAAGGTTAGAAGTAATAAAAGTAACCTTTTATGAGGGTCGTTTCATTGACAATTTTATAATGAAATATTTAATTAATTGAATATTTGTACCTAAAATTTGATTAGGAGAGCACAAAATTATAGAATGATCATCTTTTACCAAAACATGGCTATTAAAAAAGGACAACATATGAAGAAGATTGTATTTGAATATTCTGTACAAGATAAATAAGTGAAAAGGGTTGTGTAGAAACAAAAGGTCTTGGGATAACACCTCAAGTGACTGAGTTGAGACTAAAACCAAGCTTCAACTCTAGCCCTAATCTCCTACTAAAACTTTGTGTTTGACTTAACTGTTTAATATACTAAATTACTTTATTCATGGGCTCGTGATAGTCCAATGGGATGAAGCCCAAATATTTGTATGGAAAGAAGATCATCTACTTAGAAAAACATAGAAAAAACAATAAAATATAAGGTTTGTCGAGTAGTCCACTACCAAATAATAGAATAAAATTATGTAACAAATCTCTAAATATATTGTACATGTTACATAATGTAGTACACATAAAATAATACACAAATAAAAACATTTTTCTCTAGAATAATAAAGCCATATGTGGCTTACCAAGACTCTCATATTATGAGCACGTATCCCAAAACATCTTCTTGTCCTATTAGTTCAACACTGAGTAGCAAAAACTTGGAATGAACCAAATTAGTACCTTCAAGAATATTAGGTTGGGTAAGAGTAATTTCATACTCTTGAAAATAATGGTCTTGCCTATAATCATGGGCAATAAACTATGTGGCTTTATAACAAGTGAAATTTTTTGTCCCTCTACTCTTGCTACTACTTCAACATGAAATGTGATTGAGAATTATAACTATGGATATGGTTATCTAAGGACCAGTTACTTATACGATGACTCAATACAATTATGAGCCTTGAAGTAGAAGTTCATCTCATACAAGATGAGACTTCCAAAAAACTATGGGGCATAACTACTAAATTATATGGCTTACAAACAAAAGCTATAATCACCTACTATAAAAGAAAGTTTCAAAGGACTAGGAAGAAGAACCTAAGCATTAAAGAATTTTGAGCTAAATGAAAGGTGTCTCAGATTATTTAACTTTTGTAGATTGTTTAATTACCATTGATGATCTAGTTTTACGAGTCCTAATAGGGGTAGACTCTGAAAATTCCCTTATAGTCGTAAGCTTAGTTGACACATACATACTAAATTGGATAGATCTTCAGACCTTATTCTTAACCTTTGAGAGTAAGTTGGAGAAATTATCTCGCTTATAAAACTTAGTAGTTAATCTAGACATAGCTTCGGCTATTTCACTTCTAATAAGAATAAAACAATGCCACAAAATAACAAGACTCAAAGGAACCAGAACAAATACTACTCTAAAGGACAAGTTAGAGGCTATATAGGTAAGCATACTATTTTAATAATTATCAATATAACTATAAAGAGATAAGTGGCTATATGGGAGGTTGAGGTGAAAGATACTCACCTAATAGGATAACCTACCAAATCTGTGGTAAGATTGGACATGTTGCACCAGTATACTACTTAGATATGATCTTTCTGCTATGGGATACATTCCTAATGAACAATAAAAAAATGAAGCAGATCTTAATGATTATTTGGTTACTAAATATCAAATTAATGATGATATATGGTATGCAGACTCAAGAGAAACACATCACGTGTCTGACAACCCAAGTCTGATGAGTTAGAGAAATGATTTCGCTTGTAAGTTATCTGTTACAGTTGGAACTGATTATAAATGCATGATCACAAAAAAAAGTAATTTTAAACTGGCAATACATGAAAATAAAGATATAGCATTGAGAAATATTTTACATGTACCCAATATTACTACGAACTTAATTTCCGTATTTCAATTAACCTTACAAAATTCATTATATGTAGATTTTCCAAAAGCTATTGTTTTGTGAAGGATTTGGAAATAATTAGATTTCTTCTACCAGATAAAGCTAAAGATATCATGTATTATACTAAAGGGTTAACTAATTTAAAATATTTGAGTCATAAGGCCTTTAATTTAGAGTTGTCTCTATGTCAGGATATTTATTTTTCCATAATAGCGGGGTGATATATGAGATTGAGCCATCCCTCTCACCGAGTCTTATCCAATGTGTTCATTCAATGTAATATTCCTTTTGATTCTAAGAAAAAAAATCAGTTTAACGACTCGTGTCAATGTAACAACTTCCATACTCTTCCTTATTCTAATTCCCCATATTATACTAACAACATACGTGATCTTATTCACACTGATCTATGCGGACCTGCTTCCATTTCAACTAAGTTTGAATTCAAACATTATATCATATTCTTAAATGATTTTTGTATGTTTACATGGATTTATCTATTAAAATAAAAGAGTGAAGCATATATAATTTTTATTTAGTTTAAAAAGCTTGTAGAAACTCACTTTGAAAGAAAAATCAAAACAATCAGATTGATTGTAAGGGTGAATTCAAGGCCTTTGTACTATTTAAAAAATAGTTTGAGATTCACCTAAGAACCTCTTGGTCTCTCATCTATGTCCAAAATGGTAAGACAGAGATAAAACATAGACACATTGTGGAGACTGGGTCAATATTTTTGGCTCAATCAAAATTACATTTTACTTACTGTTATTATGAATTTTATACTTCTGTTTTTCCCATTAATAGGACTCCTACAATTGTTGTGAACTACAAAATACCCTATAAAACATTATACCAAAGAAAACCACACTATTTATTTTTAAAAATATTTGGCTATGCATGCTTTCCATGAATCAGACCTTATCAAAAACACAAAATCTCTAAGATTTGTTCATAAGTTATTTCAACTACACATAAGCGGTACAAGTGTCTAATTTCTACTAGGAAGGTATATATCTTTAAGAATGTAGTCTTTAATGACAACGATTTTCTATGCGAGACACATTTCCTAAATACTAGATAGTTTGAGTCACATGTGTCTGTTTCATATTCACATTAGTTTTCTATTTTTCATAGGTATGAATAAACAATTCATAAGTAAAAAAAATACAATTTTACGTTAGGTGACTCTAGTGAAATAGTTAACTTATCTGGATTTATTACTACAACTATGCATAGACAACTACCGCCATAGACCTTGTCTAAAATCAACAAACAAATAGATCAGTCACATGACATATCCAACTTTCATCCAATCCACACATAGATTACAATCCAAGTTCTGACCCTAACATGACGACCCATTAGTTTTATTTTACCATGAAATATCCCACAACACATACACAGTTACTTCACAACCATGAAAAGACTCCAACGACTCTTAAGCTTCACATAGATCATAAATTACCTAACCATACCATATATAACACATGTATCATAACTCATACATCAAATATAGACCCAACTTTTAATTACAGTTATTTAGATTCTACATTCTCAAACATATACCCAGTACAAACTAGGGCCAAAGATGAAATATCCAAGTCCAAAACCATATATTTGGCCTAACTACAACCTCATTGAACCTTCCTAGTGAACCAACTATCTTTTATGCAATTCATGTTAGGCGAACAAAGTTCAAGAATTTATAGCAAAATCATACATGTACACTCACTCTTTGCGTTTTTACTCTGACCGTGATACGTTACAAATAAGTGTATAAACTTAAATACAATCTAGATGGGTCGTGCAAAGGTATAATGCTCGCTTGTTTACTAAACGATTCCATTCTCCTAGTGTGGATTTGATGAGACATATAATCATGTTGTTAAGACTTCAACAATCAGACTTATACTCAATATTGTTGTGTATACAAACCAAGATGTCTGACAGCTGAACATCAATAATGCATTCTTAGTTTTATTCTTACACGAGATTGTTTATATGACTTGGTCTTAGGGATTTGAAAATTTCTTGAAGCCATAATATGTTTGTAAACTAAATAAAGCACTCCTTGACTTGAAACAAGCTCGTATAGCATGACACTCAAAACTTAAAAATATGTTTCGTTACTTAGGTTTTGAAACTCTAAATCAGATTGTTTAATATTTTTATGTGTTTACATTAATAATTATAATTACCCGTATACGTTGCTGTCATAATTGCCATAGGTAATCAACCACAACACCTTTGTGCATTCACTAAAAAACTGCACTTTACTATTTCATTTGTAATTACATTTGTTTTTTCTGAAATAGAAGTAGTATATGTAACTATATATCTTTATATTAAATCATTTCTTTTTTTTTAAATATCTTATTTCAAATCGTGTGACACATTAATAATTATTGATCAATTTTATTTTACATATGTGAACAATTATTTAATTTACTGAAAAATATCGGATAGACTATAATTCGGATGTGATTTAAAAATACTTTTGAACAATAAAATAATAGACCGATATTTGTACGATAAATTTTTTTTATCATTTTATTTTGTATTTTTATAGTACTTTGAAAATACAAAATATATTCTACCTACTATATTATTACGTTATAGAGCGTACGATACAATGAAAAATATATATTATATCGATTACCATTAGCGAGGATAAAAGAATAATAATAAATCTATCCCTGTAAAAAATTAGACTTGAATCTATATTTAGGCACAATAAAACCCAAAAGTAGGTTAAAACTCCAAAACTGAAATGATAGATTATTTTTATTTAATTGCAGATGTTGGAAACAGCGAACCATTGGTTAGAGAGCGTGCATGTCTGTCTCATTTTTGAAGTTCTGAATATTATGAAAATTCAAAAAGAAAAGAAAAATTAGAAAAAGAAGATATATAGAAGTTTGAAGATATGAGCAGAAGAAGAAGAAGAAATATCTTATCTTCGCGAAAACAACAGGCTTTTTAAACCATCACGTACTTCAATGGAAGATCTGTTACAAAAAATACTACTCCTACTACTGTATTTCACATGAAAACGCAAAGATTCCAAATTGGAAACTGCATGCATGTGGGTTGCTCATTTTTAAACAACAACAAGAGCTACACTACAAATTGTATCAGACACCAACTTTTGACCTCAACTCTTCCTACTTCTTTTCTTTTCACTTCTCTTCTTTTATTACATCATCACTTCCAAAACAAAATTTAAATTAAATATATCCTTTCTTTTTATTTCAAAAAAAAACATAAACCATGTTTAAAAATATTATTTTTTCTATAATATATAGGAGTAATTGATATTTGACTTAGTAATTATAAACTTTTTCACAAAGGCAATTTCTGAAATTCATTAAACTTTTCTTTTAATAAAGAATAATATTATATTATTAATATGAGAGAGAGTCACGGGTGTGTGTTAAAAGAACCTTTGCAGAGTCCAAGATCAGACAGACACATATTCTCTCTCACTACATAACCCGAGGAAGCTTAATAAAATAAAAATGAGAATAAAAATACTCCAACAAGCATATGAAACAAACACTAAAGTCCCAAAAGTTGAAGAAACAAATAAGGCAAAATTACAAGGAGAGAATTAAACTTATTATCTTTGGGAATCTACTGCAGTGCAGTAATACTATTATAACCAAATTTATTTTGTTCTTATATCTAAATGTTAATACACCCTGACATTTACTTTTGTATTTTCTGATTTATATCATATATAATTTTCTTTTCTCACTAGATGGTCGTACAATAATTGTTAAATCCACTTTTTAGGATAAGTATAGATGTATGTATATGGTTAGAACTTAGAAGTCACGTGAGTTCATGTTTTCTAGTAGTTTTATTACTACTACTATTATTTTTATTATAGATTCAAAACTGTGTAAAAAAATCTAATTTTATGTAAGACTGGATCTAAACCAGTGATTTCTTTTTTAGTATTTTAGTAATAAAGTATACAGAAAGAGAAAAACCATTTTAAAATTAGTAAAATAAGTATTTAAGAAAATAAAATTTAAAAAATATTTTAAAAGATAAATAAAAATCAAATCAATTTATTTATAAAAAATATTACAATCTATATATATATATATATATATATATATATATATTATTTGGCAAACATATCTTTAACAGATTCAAAAGTAAAATATGTAATTTTATAAAATAAATTTTAATATATTACTAGTTAAAAAAAATTAAAAACTATAAACAACTTAAAAACAAAATGATATTAAAAATATATATTTAAAAAATATTTTAGAAGATACAATTTGAGTGAAACCAAAGTTGCTCGTCTATAAATAATTTTTTTTTTCTTAAATAAGACTCAAAATTTAAAAACAACATATCTTCATTATTAGGTTCAACCCTATTTTTATAAAGAAATAAAGGACTATTTTTTTATTGCTAGTTGTATACATGTTTCTGTGAAATTATATTTTTCTGTCTTGTCATATTTACTTTGTAGTATCATTACAAAATAATATTTTTATAGTAATTTTCTTTTATGATTAGAATAGCAAATACAACCTTTAAAAATAACAAAAAACATATGTTTTTTGTATATCAAATTTTAAAAAAATATCATAAAGTTATGAATAAAAAACAAATAAATAGAAGGAGAGCAATGTGATATGAGTAAACTTTGAGGGGTATAAGATTGAATATATCCAAAAGAAAGCAATAAACACAAAAGAAAAGACAACCCTAGACTTTCTCTCTCTCTAAACCATTTTTATCCACCCACCCACGTTCACATTTTCACACTCACTCACCCATCAAACTCTCTCACTTTCTCCCTCTTCTTTTTCTCTCTCTAAACAAAAAGAAAGAAAAAAAGAACTTTCTTTGCAAGAGTATGGCTTTAATGCTCGATAAGTGCGGTAACGGTGGTGGCGAAAGCATACTACTATCACTAGACTGCCACAAAACGGTGCCGGCGCCCTTCTTAACCAAAACATACCAACTTGTAGACGATCCGGCGACTGATCATGTCGTCTCATGGGGCGAAAACGACACAACATTTATCGTTTGGAGACCATCGGAGTTCGCTAGAGATCTCTTACCAAACTACTTCAAACACAACAACTTCTCTAGCTTCGTCAGACAACTCAACACCTATGTATGCTCTTTTACTTTATTACCCTCCTTCGCTTTACTTATTTAATTTTATAGCGATTTGTGCTTTTGATTCGTTTGGATCGAGAAGGAATATAAGAATAGTAGTCGTAGTAGTAGAATATACTATAGTAGTACTAAAAAATAAAATAAAAGATATCCTCTTGAAAAGTTGATATTAAATTTATTCTTATTAACTTGTTGTTTGTTACTATGTGGCGTATGTATATATATGTTTGGTCATTAATTTTAGAAATTAAATGTTCACAATATTAATTTTATTATTTGTATATGGTATTAGGGTTTTAGAAAGATCGTACCAGACCGATGGGAATTTGCGAACGAGTTCTTCAAAAGAGGAGAAAAACATCTACTTTGCGAAATCTACAGAAGAAAAACAACTCAGCCACCACCACAGCCCAACGGACCGAGTTTCTTCCCGTTCACTAACCGAGTCAGCATTTCACCACCTGACTCGGACGAATACTTAACCAGCTGGTATGAGTCGCCTCCAAGAGAAAACAGTAACACTAGGTTTTCTTCAATGATCAACCCAAACCACTTAGAGTATAGCCGAGAACTAACAGCATTAGCTGAAGACAACGATAGATTAAGAAAAAACAATAACTTTCTCATGTCCGAATTAACACACATGAAGAAACTCTATAACGACATCATCTATTTTGTTCAAAACCATGTCAAGCCGGTAAACCCTTCTGTCGCTACTTACAACAACACTACCACAACTATTAATAGTAGTAATGCTTCTGTGTTTCCGGTTAGAAAACCCTCTAATCAGTTTTCTGGGTTTCGTAACGCTGTTGAACCAAACCCTAAACAAGTTAGGGTTGTTGAAGAGAAAGACGGGTGTAATATGAAGTTGTTTGGTGTTCCTCTTCAGTCCAAGAAAAGATGGCATCCTGATGACCATTGTGGTTCGGATCATCAGATTCGGTTGATGGATCAGACGAATAAAGCTCGTTTAGTATTGGATAAAAATGATCTAGGGTTGAATCTTATGCCTTCTTCATTGTGTTAGTTTTACTTGTATTCTAGCTTTTTAGTTAACAATTTTACTGTCTTCTTATTTTGTTGTTCTTGTTGGTTAGTTGATTAGTTTATGGAATGGTTGTTTCTTATGAATGTATTCGGTAAATATTAAAGAGTATCAAACCAAGTTTCTAACTTTTGAAACAAATCGATAAAAGAGCATCTTAACAATAGATAAATATGAATCAACTAGTACGATACTGTCGGCTCCCAAGATAGGTAGGACTTCCAAAGTTTAATCTTCAGAATAAAAACATAGTTTGATTTCGTGTGTGAAGGTTTGTTTATTTGGTATTACAACTGAGACAAACTACATACTATAGGGCTACGTTACGTAGTATATACTTATATATTTCAGTTGATATTCTAAAGGTTATGTGATCATAAAAAGTAGTAACATAAAAGTGACAATCGAATCTCATGTTCTTCATACTTTTATATATAAGTATGTCTTTTTGTTTTGTATTTTAAAATTTGGCCGTTGAGAACTGAACGATGTACGTGATATGTATAATTTAATGCGGAGATGAGGGTACTCTGGGCTAGTGAAAATAAAAACAAAACTGAAAACAAGTTTTGACTGATACTCTGTCCATATTATCTTTTCCGATCTTGTTCAGAAGATTTTTTAATTTTAAACTATTTACTACCTTATTCATGACTTTTATGTCTGCACTTTTCAGTTGCATTAACCCACTCGAGAAACAAAGAAAGAAAGAGAGATAGAGATTCAAATTTCAAGAAGAAAAAGAAAAGCTGATAAAAGTATGATACCGGATGGTTCATGGCCACTATCTTTCTCTCATTAATGGAAGATACAGTTCAATATACTATGGTACACTCAAGTCTAAGACTGTATATTACTCTATATAAAGAAAAGGTATAAACAGACTAAACTAATCAATTTCGTAAAAAAATTAATTTTTATAAATATTGAGCCATTAGTCGAATCATTTTACATACAGTTTGAATCCATATGATACTTAATTATGCAAAAAGTACTATTAAACACGAGTCTAATAGTAATTTTATGGCAGGTAAATAAGTTTTTGGTGCCATTAGTTTATTTATATACTTGTAAATTATTTTATTATATATTTTAAAGAATTGTAAACAATTCTTATTATAATCGTTTTAGATGATAGTTTTCTTTATAATATCTAATTATTGAGGGGTGTTTTGGTTAAGTTAGGTTTTTTTGTAGTGCTTTATTTAAGTAAGAGTATTATTAATGTCACCACCGTATGCGGGTAAAAGATTGATATTCATATATTATTATTTTTAATTCATTAACAAAGAGTAAATAGTTGAGTTATGGCGAACCTTGACGAGTTTTTGCTCCGACGGAAATCGACTTTAAAGTTTTGGAGCTTACTTGATCCTATCTTAGTCCAAACACGGTTGGAAGAATGCTGATAACAAGTATTTGAGAGTTAGTTGAGAATATGAACCCAAACTTCCAAAAATTAAGTTATGAGGTTAGATAGTTTAAAGTTTATGTTAATTTTTTGAACTTTCACGTGAGACTATCATAGTCACATTAGAGTTACCCGACTAATCGATTTGTGGTTGCTCATAAAAAAGGAAATATGTTTCGGTACCATCGACATTCTTCTTTTTTGCCAGACGATAGGTCAACTGATCTTAGTTAAGATTGAGAATCTCTAGAATGCAAACATCACTGAAACTCCCACTCTAGGCACCAAGACCAAGCAATGAGTCGATACAATCCAAATAGGGCTTCTATATGGTGATCTAATGTAGAGCACTAGAAGACTCAAATACAAATAGAGACACATCAGGTTCGAATTGCAAAGGTAGCTCAACAACAACCTATGAGACCTTATCATAAGTTACGCATCCTCCAAACTAGCATATGCACCCTCCTCCCCACCTCAAAAAAACCCAATACAACCCCCACTATATCATGCGCAACAAGATTTTCAAGCTCCCTCTCCAATTCCTCACATAGATTAGAAAGCAATTTTAGAAGTTGGGCAGTACTATATGAAACTTTATAGCTAGCCTCCATACGACTTGAATGTGTACGTCCCAAGTCCTAACCAGTATTATCCAGATGTCTATAAATGGTCAAATCGGTATCCAAGCCGAATGATATTGCCAAAGATTTTCTACCTTCAAAGTCCTAACATGTCGAGATCCTTTTTGGCACAATAGGTTTTAACTAGTGAATTACCTTAAAAATTTGATCAGTACAAAATACAAGAATATAATGGGTCCCAAGATCCCAAACATCTAATGGTTTGGATTATTGCTCATCAATTATATATGTCTCTCGGTCCTCCTGATCCTCTTGCTCATTTTTTTATCCTTTTGATAATCTACAACGAACCCATCTGGATGGTTTTTTGCATGCATAACTCTGGAAATTTTCTTCCAGGAAAGCTTTTTAATTAACGAAACAAGATAATAACTAGTCAAAATAACCACTTATGATGGCCTCTTCATTGACAATTTTACAATAAAAGAGTTAATTAATTGAATGTTTGTAGCTTGAAATTGTTCAAGAGAGCACACAATTATAAATGACCATTTTTTTTATCAAAAATACAGATTGAAATAGATGACATAACAATAAGAAAATAATAGTATCCGAAATTTGTGTAGAAGAATATAGAAAATAGATGAAAATTTGTGTGCGACAAAAGGTCTTGGGTAGAAACTTAAGTGAGTGAGTTAAGACTAAAACCAAGCTTGCAATCTAGCCCTAATCTCCTACCAAAATATTGTGTATGCATCAAATGTCTAATAAACTGAATTAATTGAGTCATGAGCTTGTAATAGTCCATCAGGTTAGAAGCCCATATATTTGTAAAGAAAAAAGATCAATAATTTAGAACAACTTAAAAATAATATTAAAAAGAAAAGATTTGTTGAGTAGTTCGCTACCAAATAATATAATGAAATCTTGTAAAAAATCTTTGAATATATTGTACATGCTAGATGGTGTAATACACAGAATAATTCACAACAAATTACACAAATCAAAAAAAATCATCTCTAGAATGTTTTATGTATTTCGACTTGGTATTAGAGCCATCTATTGCTAATCAAGACTCTCAAAATTTGAGCACATATTCCATGACATATGGTTGTGTACCTATTGGTTTAACACTGATTAACAAAAACAAAAAAAATTACCAAATCAATAACTTCAATAATATTAGGTTGGATACGAGTAATTTCATACTTTGGAAAATAGTGGTCTTACATATAATTATAAGTGGTAGAATATGTGGTTTTATAACATGTGAGAAATCTTGTCCCACAAAGCTTGTTACCGATTCAACAAGAAATGTGATTGAGAATCACGACTATAAGGACTATGTATCTAAGCACTACTTACTTCTATGATGATTCTATAAAAGTATAAGCCATGAAGTAACAAATCAACTCATAGAATAGGAGACTTCCAAAGGACTATGACACACAACTACTAAGCTATATGGGTCGCAAACAAAAGCTAGAACCACATACAATAAAGAAGAGTTTCAAAATACCTCGAAGGGGAACCTAAGCA
The DNA here is from genome assembly GCA_036936605.1 of Limnanthes douglasii subsp. nivea. Lineage (NCBI taxonomy): Eukaryota > Viridiplantae > Streptophyta > Magnoliopsida > Brassicales > Limnanthaceae > Limnanthes > Limnanthes douglasii. The sequence goes on along the minus strand of JAUPFV010000001.1, from coordinate 201,256,946 downwards.
TGGAAGAATATTTTATTGATTGAAATGTATCTCATATCATTTAACTTTGGTTGGCTGTTTAATTATCATTGTTGATCTAGTTTCACAAGTCCTTGTAGGGGTAAACTCTTAATATACCCCTATTGTCGTAAGCTTAGCTAATACATACATACTAAATTGGGTAGATCTCCAAACCCTTTTTTTAACCTTTGAAAGTGGGATGGAATAATTATCTAGCTTATAAAACTTAGTAGCTAGTCTGAACATAGCTTGACCTGATCCCACTCATAATAAGAATAAAACCATACTACAAAACAACAAGACTTAAAGGCACTAAAATAACTAATAGTGTAGAGGACCCGTTAAAGGCTATATAGGTAGGCATAACTATTCTAATAACTCGCAAAATAATTATAGAGAGATAAATGGCTATAGGGGATGTATAGGTGGAAAATACTCACATAATAAGATAATTTTCTGAATCTATGGTAAGTTTAGACATGCTGCATATCCTTAAAGGAGGGTCGTAACAAGCCACTTTTGGGTATGTATATGGCATTCAAAATTAAGGCCTTACATATACTTTGACGAGCAGAACAATAAAAGAGATCGAGAGTGCATCACTCCTAAACTCTACCAAGCATCCAAATAAGGATATGGCTCGACAAGCCTAATCCTAACATTAAAAAATATATGAATTTAAAATATATCAAGGGATCTAATCAGCATCAACCAACTCAGTCGTCTCTTGAGAAGTACTATTTTGTCTAGTAGGGGTATCGCTCAGCGTACTCAAGACCTCACATGCGAAAGCAGATGAATTTGTATTAATTGGCAAGACCAGATTATCTAATGGATTGGTTGGTTGCTGATCAATTATACTCGTCTCTCGATCCTCTTGATCTGATTGCTCCCCCGTCTTTTCATCTTTTTTATAATCCAAAACGACCCCCACCTGATGGTTTTTCTCAGGTACACAACTCTCGAAACTTCATAAGGGAAAGTCATGAAACACCTTGTGACCTCATTTAGTCTTTTATCTTTGAATTCTTCACTTTTAAATTTTTTCTTAATGAGGGTCTTATCCCCTTAACTGTTTTCTCCCATCCTATAAAAGCTTGACCTTATTCTGATGGGCTTGATTTAGTTGAGTAATGATATCTCCAAAGGCTTATATTTCTTCTCCCATCCATTCTAGGAAGCAACCATCTGTATCATAACCTTGGTAAGCTCGGTGACGGTCTTGAACATATAATTTGTTTTCTTCTGAGTTACGGTTCAGATAACTCTAGACATATTGGTCATTATCTACAAAATTAGAAAGTTGAGTTATTGAAGGCATGTGCTAACTATGTCTAACCTTACGTAAATAAAACACCAAGTCTTTACCTTAATGACCAAGGCGAGCTACTAGACGCATGCATCAACCAATATTTTTTAGTGGGAGTGGTGGGAAGTCTCTCCGTATTATTTTCATACCTAACCACAACATATCCAATGTCTTAAATCTTGAGGCGCACGGCTATAACAATTATTCTTTTAGCATGAATCCGTCATGTACCATGGACGGACTTCGAGATTTTTGGGATGCTAATATACTAAAAACTTTAGTTTTCTTTCTAAGAAGTTGAAGTGAAAGATGAGTGTGTTACATTATTCAAATTTATATAGATTAACCATTGACCTTACATCTCATAACTTTTAATCATTACGGGGCTTTGAACAGTACATCGTCCCTCGACTATCGCGTTTGGTGGCAGATAGTCCCTTGACTTTCAAATGTCCGTTGACAGTCCCTTCTGGACTATCACGTTTGGATAAAGTTAGTCCACCAGATCCTCTGATCCATGAGAGGCTGCCACCTGTCACCATAGTCCCCAAATTTTTGTATCACCACTAGTCCCTTGAGTTTAATTATCTGTAATATTCCACATTTTGGGTTTGACTTAAACTCAAGGGACTAGCTGTGGTACAAAAATCTAGAGACTATAGTGACATGTGGCAGCTTCTCATGGATCAGAGGATCCAGTGGACTAACTTTATCCAAATACGATAGTGCAGGGACTGTCAACGGACATTTGAAAGTCAAAGGACTATCTGCCACCAAACGCGATAGTCGAGAAACGATGTACTGTTTAATGCCTCACTACGGCATGCATGTAGTTATAGAATCACATTCATAAAATATCTAAAAAAGTCTACATTGTTAACAATCACGAGTTTTGAAAACAACTAGTCCAACACTAACACATGTCTACATCTTAGTAGTCTCGATGGAAGACTAATCAAGTAAATATAACAATATGAAAATCGTCAGAGCTGATATATCAACCTAACTTCTCTATTTGGTCCCGTAAGTTTAGGGGTATGAAAAATATTTCCGAACAACAGCTTCTCACTAACAACATGATGAGATAGGAGGGATAAGAAAAATATTTCCCAACAACCAAATTAGACCAAAGTTTTGAAACGAATCGATACCTAAATGAATCCGAAATGTACTGACCTTAATTTTATTAATTTGTTGGTTAACTTAAATGGATAGATTAATTATTTCGTATCAAAATTGTAGAGAGAAACCAAAAGTGAATATTCGTGGGTTGATATCTGTATTGGAGTGAAAGCGAAATATGAGAAAGAAAACTAAAAATAGAATTTTTGTAATGTTTCTATCAATGCTTCTATACTTGTTCCATCTTTATCTTTTCCTGCTCTACTTTAACATCAACATCTTTTATACAACAACTCTATCTCTTTCTCTCTCTCCACAGAATCAGAAAGAGAGACTTTGAGTGTGTGTGGGATGAGAACATAAAACAAAAGACAAAAGGCCACATACATACACATAACACACCCTACTAATTACTTCTATTAAAATTTAAATATATCTAGGAGTAGTAGTATATTATATGCTTTGTCGCTTTCCTTGTTTGTACCCAGTACATTCATCCTACTGCACAAAAGAAAAAGAAAAGTTGAATATTATGGGAACTGCTTTTCTGGGTTTCTTCACTTTCTTTCTTTCTTCTTTAATAAAGGTAAGAAAAAGAAGAATAAGTCAAGTTAAGAAACCTCTTTATGCCCATAAACTATACATAAAATCATCTTTATGTCAAATACCACAACTCATGATAATGATGTTTTCTATCTTTTTTAATTATACTAGTATAGACGCCTAATTGTTTATCATTTAGATACACAATATTCTTGAATATTGAATGGACTGACTTAGATACGGTTTGACACGAGCAATAGATTAGTCCTCAACTTTTTATCAATAATATCCGCTTTTAAATCTAGATATTATGAGTAAAAGATTAAAAATGTATTATTGACAAAAATTAATAAACAGACTAAATATGAAAGAAAAATCTAAGTTTGAGCTTACAATTGCAACTTTTAAAACTGGAAGGACGAGAGACAAAAATGAACGAAATAAACTAATTTGATTGAAACGTAAAACATTGAAAATAACGATTATTTTACCCTTCCAATTAACATTCTTGAGTGTCGATTTCGAAAACTTTTAAGAGTTTGATGCTGCTTTAACTTCATTGTCTATTTTTTATTATTTGGGTTCCGCCGACTAAGTTAATGGCCTGATTGATGAAATGACATCTAATGACTTTCTTTTTTGGGGTAAATCTAATGACTTGTTTCATACAGTAATGATATTCATACAAGATCACCTGACATCCTGGCAACTGGCCTGAAGCCTAATAACTGGACAAACGAACTGAGAGATGACAATAGTTCGAAGCAACAAAGGTAGAATAAGTGTGATAACAACTACAAAATAACAGGAAGGGGGCGCAGGCAACAAACGAGCAACCACCAAACCACGACCCCAGCAATAGAACCTGCCAAAGAACAAATCCAGGTTAGAACCCAAACAGTCAAACCAGAAATAGTCCATACAGATTAAGCAGGCCACACCACTTTGGTGTACCAAGGAACCTATAGTGGAGATGAAAGCATACGGTTCACAAACGCAGAGGCTAAAGAAGGAGGTGATCCAAAACATTTATGAGTACATAAAAGAAATATTTACCTCTATCTTAACACTATTTCAAACAAATTCCTCCTTCTACAGTTGTACTCGAGGCTTTCTCTTGTTGTGTCTCTATTACAAAATAAGAGAGGGTCTGATTCTTTAGGTAGTAGGTACTACTCTTACTCTAGATCGCGTCTTAAATCGTTTCAATCCAGCACACAAATAGGCAGCTCTGCTCCTGTTGACACTTTGGCACCTACTCTTCCTTAATACAGGACACAACATGATAGCAAGAAATAGATCTGGTATTTTCAAAACCTAAATAGCCTTTTGTTGGGCTCACTACCGCACCTATTGTTTCTATACAAATACCTTGTCGGAAACAAGCCACAAAGGCTGAGTTTTGATGCACTAGTGCTAATAAAACTTGACATTAACGCGGTAGGCATTGAGTGTGTTTACAAGACTAAAATAAATCTTAATGGATATATTTAAAGACACAAGTCAAGGTTAGTTGCTCATGGATTTCACCAAACACCTAGGTTTAATTGTACGTAACCTTTTCGTTTAATAATTAAGCCTTCAACGATTAGGATTATTTTCTCTTTGTTTATGAACTGGGAAACTAAACAACTTGATATCAATAATGCTTTCTAAATAGGGCGTTAGCAAAAAATGTGTAAATGACTAACCTCGTTGTTTTAAAAATCCTATAAAGCCTCACTATGTGTGCAAAGTCAACTAATAAAAGTCATATATGGTATGAACCAAGCTTCTACAGCGTGGTATGAGCAACTAACCTTGACTTGTGTCATATATGAACAAGACATACACGCTCATTCTCACAACGGATGATGATATTATAGTTACCAACTTCAACTCCAGTCTACTACAAAATTGAACTTTGGTTTTGAACTCAAAGACATAATTCCTCTAACTAATATCTTCGCATAGAGGTCACCAGAGATATTCTGGTGATGTATATTATGCAAAACTGAATACATCAAGGATTTACTACATGTAAACATTGAACTACTCATATGCATATTGGTAAATCCCAACTGAATTTTTATAGTTGCCCTACAATACCTTAGACATACACAGCCTAACATATCCTACTCAGTTATAACAGACAGCCAATACATTCGAAATCCTCCAATCTTACAGTTACAGGCTACCAAACGATTATTACGGATTACACATCAAGCAAAGTAGTCATATGGGACTTACCGTATCCTCCTTTGCAGATTAGGCCAACAGCCCTGATGATCGTCGTTCTACAGCTGGTTACTGTGTCTTTTATTGCTGACTCCTTAGACTCAAGACCCTATAAAAATAAAACAGTACGTAGTTGCTCGTTCGTCTACCGAATCCGAATACAGAGTGTTGGCTCACCTTCCTTCAAAACTCATACGGATCGAATCCCTTCTCAATGATATTCATTTTCCACACCCCTTTTTGGTCTACTAAACACCGTCTTCCACGCACGAAATCATTACAGCGATTGTAATATACATTTCATTTACGAGTTACGACTGTGTTGTTTAGAGAAACCTGGAAATTGGCTACGTGCCATCGTCTGACAAGACAACCGATGGTATCACTGAGCCTCTCACACATTCTCCAATTTGGTTTTTCTGGAAAAAATTGGAGTCCTGTTTCCTTCCTCCAGTGTGAAGGGAGATTTCGAAGCAAAATGGAAACCATTAACCCTAAAATCTAATACACGTGACAGAGAAAAAGGGAGAAGACACAAGTATACTGTCTGTTTACAAAGCAGGGAACTAAATCGGGTCAGCCCAAATAACAAAAAGATCACCATGTCTTTCTGATTTTTTTTTTACAATTCTTTGGGCCTTCAATAAATGCACAGCCCAACAAGAATATTGGGTGGGATGCGCGTGACGATTGACAATCTCATAAAATTAAAATAGAATATGATTTAGGTCTAAAATTGATCATTTCTAAATAAGCATCTAAATTGTTTTTTATTAAGTCTAAGAACTTTTATTAGAAATGATTGATAAATTTACAAAGCTGGAGGACTAAAATAAAAGTTCTTAAAACATTTCGAACTAGACAACAATTGCTCCAAAACTAAAATTTAGCGCCTATTTGGTTAAAATTTGAGATTCTCTCCGTTAACACTGATGTCGAAATCAGAGCTCATTCAATCAGTCATTCGTCAACTATGGTGATTCTTTACTTCTTCATGTTTTTTAGACTATTTTGAAGATCATTCAATAGAACAAGCTCTGGTTATCGAAGAACAATCGTAGCAGAGCTTTGAATAGCTTAAATTGCCTCAGGTCTTCAAGCTTGCAGAGTCCAAATCAGCTCCGAAACATCTTCTCCAAGGTCAGCAGCATCTTAATTTCTTCTTGAAGGGCAGGTAATTGAATTGTTAGCATAGATCTTCTAAGATTTTAGGAGATTGAAGTCACATTCCTGAATCACAAAAGGTGTTCTTGTTTAGACATTCTAATAACATGATAGCATCCAACATAGCTGGAGTTTTAAAATTCTTGTGATCAAATTTCATCTTACATCTTTGAGTCCAACGAGCCAGCCAATCAGCTGCTCAATTTTGTTCTCTAAAGATGTGATAAATTGTCATTTTACAAGTTAGAAGAGATTTGATATTGTTGAGGATAGAACTTAAGCTTAAAAGAAAATTTCTAGTAGAGAGTAGAGAAACGATTATTTCATAATCGGTTTCAACATCGACTTCCTTAAGTCCTTTGATTCTACACAGTTGGAGACCGTCATGGATTGAACGAGCTTCAGCTTGAAGAGGAGTTAATATGCCATAATTTTTTCTGTAGCCCAGAACAAGGTTACCCTAGTGATCTTTGATGATAACGACACCACTTGCTTCACCTATAATAGATTAGCTAGCATCTGAGTTATCCTTATATTCGCCAGGACATGGAGGAGTCCAGGTGAGGTAAGCGATCTTTTTCTTAATGCATAAGTGATTAGTGCAATTGAGAACAGCAACAACCTTATCATAATATATCTAGTGCTTAGCTTTCGGTAATCTTGAGTAGTCTAGGTATGTCAGTATTTTGGTAATGTGTCTGATTGCAGCATTTGTGGAAGTATGAATAGAAGTCATCTTCATTTTGTTCCTATGCTGCCAAATGACCCAACTAATTATAGTTTGCAAGATTGTTTTGATGTGAATTTTATTTGTAGCAGACCAAAACCAAGCCAAGAACATACGCGTGACAGTCATGAACCTTTGGATATCTACCTTTAATACACCTGAAAAATAAGCCCAAATTTCCCAAGCAAAAGGACAAGAGACAAATAGATGATTTGCAGTCTCACAATTAAAACAAAATTGAAATTTTGATACCAGAGTTATATGCTTAGATTGAAGAACAGAGTCAGTTGGCAATTTGTTTAAGATAAGCCTCCAAGCCATGAAGGAACACTTCCTAGGAGAAAATTTGATTCCAGAGATTACCAAATAAAGTAGAGCTACTGTAAGAAGTTTCCAAAGCTTTGTTAGTGTCTTTAATATTAAATTTACCTTCCTTAGATAAGGTCTATAGGATAGTATCCTTAGCTAAGCTGTTAAGTTTAAGTTTAGTAACTAAGCTAATGTTATAGTCACTTAAGATATACTTAAGTATATTCATGTTCCAACAGTTACCTTCCCACAAAGAACTTACCTTCTTACCTTTAAACCAATTATTGTTAATGATTAGGAATGAGATTCATAAGAGAAGGCCTATTAAACCAATTTTCCAACCATATATCCATATTACCACAGCCAAGATTCCATCTACTATGTTCTTCAGACAAATCCCTTATTTTGACCAGTCTTTTCCAAGTTTGAGAGCCATACTTAGATTCAACTTGTAGAGGGTGTTTATCTTTACAATAGATGTCATAAAGAAGATTAGCCCAAAGAGTATTGCTTTCCCTAAAATTTATCCAAAGCTTGCAAGAGAATGCTTTCTGAATGTTCATTAGGCTGTTGATATTGAGACCCCCCTCCTGAAAAGACTTACGAATAGCTGGCCATATAGTCCAGTGAGTTTTGTTAGTTTCACTGCTAGAATCCCATAAGAATTTATTCATTATTTTTTCAATTTTTGATATGATAGAAGTGGGGAGCCAGCAACTCTGTAACCAGTAGAGAGGGATAGCCATAAGAACTGATTTCACAAAGTGAGACGCCCACCATATGATAACATCTTTCCTTCCCAATTAAAAATCTTGTCTTTAATTTTCTCAAGTAAGGGTGTAAAGTTAGTTGATTTGTTGTGAGGGCTGAGAGTTACACACAAGTATGTTGTTGGAAGGAGAGTTGTGTTAAAGCTAGTTTGTATAGTGAGGCAGGTCCTTCTGTCAAGAGGCATACTTAATGATGTTATAATCTATGTTTTCCTTTTGTTTATAGATTCCCTGAAATATTTGGTGTACCTGCAAGAATTAAGCTATTTTTCCTAGAGAAATAAGAGAGCCATTAGTAAAAACTAATACATCATCAGTAAAGGCTAATACAAGAATACTTATATTACCTCTATAATAAAATTTCAGCTTCTTATTTGAGTCAAAAAAAATTGTGCAACCCTCTAATTAACACTTCTTTAGCTAATATAAAGACGCTAGGAGACAAGGGTTCACCTTGTCTCACACCTCTACTAGCTTTGAAGTGTCCAAAATCTTTCTTATTTAAGAGTACAGAAATGTTGACTGATCTAATGATGTTATTAATCAACTTAATAACCTGAAAATTGAAACCAAACCTCTTCAACACCTTTCTAACAAACCTGTGAGATAAGTTGTCAAACAATTTTGACATATCCAGCTTAATCACCATATTTCCAGATTTTGTTTTTCTACCTATATCATGAATTAGCTCTTTTGCAATGAGTATATTATCATGGATTGCTCTTCCTTGCACATAAGCTCCCTGTACATCAGATATAAGTTTACGCAGAATTATAGAAAGCGTGTTAGTAACTAGTTTTGACATTATTTTGTTAGTTAGAGTATATAGACTAATGGGTCTATATTGACTCCAACTAGAGGGGTTAGTAGTCTTAGGTATTAGGCAAATGCCAGTAGCCAATATCCATTTAGGAATGTCCTGGCCAAGCATAAACGACTTGAGAGCATTATAAAGATCAGTTTTTATGATTTGCCAGCATAAAGTATAAAAACATTTGTTAAAACCATCTATCCCTGATGCTCCAGTTGGATTCAATTTTTGAATAATAGACCAAACTTCTGATTCAGTAGGCTCAACTAGTATCATTTTATTATTAGATTCATCAACTAGTTTAGGAATGACTTTATAAATTTATTATTCAAACTTCTAATTTCAGCGTATCTATTAGAGTAAGAAGGAGATGAAATAATATCCTTAAAGTAGGTCTCAATAAAGGAATTAATGTCCTCTTCATCTGTACTCCATATGTTATTGATTTTGATGCCTTTGATTCTGATTTGCCTTCTTTTCTTCATAACATAGTTATGGTATAACTTTTTATTTCTATCTTTGTCTCCAGTATTCCTCTTCCATGGACAAGGCTAGCAAATGCCCAGCAGTGGATTGGGAGATACTATTTTTATCTTGAATGCTGCTGGATCTTCTAAAGTTGTCTTCACAAATCAGTAAGTTATCTTCAGCTTACTTTATCTTATCAAACAAATTTTCAAATATCTCTTTATTTCATTTTTAGAGTTATCTTCAAATTTTTCATCTTGTTCCAGTAGACATGAAAGGGATAACCCATCATTCGGATATTCCAGTTTGCTTCAACAAAGCTAAATAAATCTCTGTCCATGGTCCAAATATTAAGGAACCTAAAAGAACTACCATGTCTCTTGTTGTCCTTAGTTATTGTGATACAAAGTGGAGTATGATCTGAACACGTACGGGCAAGATGAAAAACTTTGGTTTCAGCAAAGTACTCAGCCCACTCCTGATTAAATAATACCCTGTCAAGTCTTCTCCATCTTGGTTTATTAGTCCATGTGAATTTGGTACCCACATAACCAGCGTCCTCTAAATGGCAGTCATTAATCATGTCTAGGAAATCATTAGCACTTTTTAAAGAAAAATTTGAACAACCAGATTGCTCAGAAGGAGACAATATAGAGTTGAAATCACCCAGAAGAAGCCATTCCTTAGCAGTAGGCTCAAATGATCTGATATCATTCCACAACTCCATTATGCTATTCCTTTGACATTTTGCATAAATACAAGTAATGTTTACCCTCTTATCTATCAGAGAATGATTAACTTCAATATGATAACATTGGATATTATCCACCAAGATCTTAATCTCCAAGTCTTCATGCCAAAATACCCATATTTTGTTTGAAACATTAGAAAATAAATTATGAAGTTTAAGCATAGTAGAGAGAGTATCAATATGGTCACAACGTATCATAGGTTCCTATAAAAACAGTAATTTTATACCTTCTTTTCTGATAATGGACTTAAGTCTTCGAACAGAAGATTGGTTACCAACTCCCCAAATATTCTAGCTTCAGAGATTTATCATTTAGGGCTCTTAAAAGAAGATCTTTTAGTCTCTTCAAATATAATTGATTTAACAATCAATGATTTGTTCCTTTTGCTTCTCCTAGTTTGCTTAAGCTTCTTGTCCAATATTTTTTGGAAATTGGGATCCTTTCTTTTGAGTTTAAGAGCAAGAGTGCTGGAAGACTTCCTGTATTTTATTTTGTCAGTGTTAATTTAATAGTATGTGGTGTAATTTCATCTGCTAGCTGAGGAAAATCCATGATGTTATCAAGAGATTTGGTAGCATCAATTATGACTTCTTCTTGCTGATTAATATCTTCATTTTCAGTGGCACTAGCTCTTTCACTAGGTAGAATAACATTTAATGTATCCTTATCTTGCTGATTAGTATCTTTAGTAACATTGACATTTTCATTTGAGTTGTTTTACAACTTTCTGTCTCTATGAAACAGTTCAGGTTCTACATCATCCTTGTTCACTTCTGGAGGTATTATGTCTAGATTTGTAGCAGTATAGCTGATTATTGGTTATGTATTCTCATTATCTATAATAGCAGTGGCTTTAATGTTCTCAGAATTATTTAGTAGGGGATACATAATGCGATCCTTGACTATCACTGGTTCTTTGTCCACTTCAGGAAGTATTCTGTCTTGATCTAGAGTAGTAGATTCTGCATTCACATTCTTATCAATAGAGATCACTATGGATTTGAGGTTAGCACGAGGTATTTGTGTTGTTCTTGTCTTATTACTCAGATCAACATTGTTCTTTTTGCAGGTTAAGGAGTCATGTCCCACATGAAAACAAGAAGCACAGTATCTTGGAACGTCCTTGTAGCTTTAAGTGATCCAAGAACCCTTGTTACTACCAAAGCCCAACCACACTTGATTCTGAAGCTTCTTAGAGATATCAATTTCCATCCATACATAACACGCGTTGTACATAGCCTTATTCTTGGGAGGTATCTAGATCTCGAGGGGAGAACCAATTGAAGTAACAATGGAGTTAACGATGCCTTCATTATACAAGTGTTCATGTAAATTTCCAATTCTAGTCCATATAGTAACCAAAGGGCATTCCTTCTTCACATTGAATGAAGGTAACCACTTCAGGACTCTCATGGAGTGTTCACCAACTATCCATACTCCTCGCACCCATATTTTACTTGTATCTTATTTTAGAGAAAACTCTAGAATGTTATGCCTTGAGTCCCCGACATGTGTAGGTAAAGTCGTCATCAAACTTCCTGGTTTCGAAAAACTTATCAAAAACTGCTTTCTTTGGCAGACCCTTAGCAAATTTACCTATCAAAGTGTGTGATGTATTTTGCAGTAAATCTTCATAAATCTGATCTTCAAATTGGATAGATATATGATAATATTTATACTCAGTAAGAAGGTCTGATATCGTTGGTTTTTATTGGGTTTGGCTGATGAACAGCTTGGGCATACGTCTTTTGGTGATTGAGAGTATCACCTCTCGATGCTCTGTTTTGTATATTTGAAGAACATAGAGCAGGATATTCATCCATTCCTCAATCAATAAAAAAGAAGCAGATTCACAAGAACAAACAATACAGATGAACAAAACTGACGACAAGTCCCATATGCGATGATTTAACTTTTCAAGTGTGATCAATTAAGTAGTTGAATGCTTGAGATTTCATTGATATTTTCATTTTTTTTAAATTTAGAATTTTAAAAGTTGTTTTATGTTTTCAAGTTTCATGAGTAGAATCAATTTAATGTTAAACTATTTTTTAGATTTAAAAAGTTAAAACTAATTTTGAAACCATTGACTTTTTAGTTCGATCGTAATTTTTTTTGAAAAAGGTAATTTTTTTATTTGATTTTTAGAAGGTTTAGATACAAATATAGTACCAATATCTAGTATTTATGTATATTAAGAGCATCCCCAACCAATAATTTATCATTTTGATAATCTATATAATATTTTAATAGGGTAAATTATTTAGATTGCCAAATAATATAAATTATTAAGTTCGGTATTATATCTTAAGTGGAGGAGAAAAATAAAGATACTTTATGGACATTGGGTAACTTCCACAAAAAATATATGGAACGAAAATTACGTTAATAAATATGGAGAGCCTTATAACTATCTTTTGGAAAAAAAAACACATAATCGTTAAACTTACTATCGAGTCTCGTATAACTAATCTTTTGGATATGCTATAAGTGTTAACAAAATGAGAGGGCTAAGCTCAAATTTGACCGCCAAATTTTTTAATGGTTCCAATTAGTCTTATTCAACATTTTTTAAAATTCAACAGCATCTATCACAAACGATATACAAGAGATTCAATATTATTTCCATAAAAAGAATTCATGGCATTCTTGTAAGCAACTTTTCTATGAAACTCTCAAGAATGATTCTTGTTGTGTATCCACCAAAATAAATTCAATTCTTTAGAGAACTGTAGTTCGAGTTGAATTCGTAGAGAATTATTCTTATGTGATAGATGCTAGCTCAACATCACTTTGAAGGCTGAAAAATCAGGAGAAATAAAAAATTTAGATGCATAGCTCTTCAAAGAATGATTCAGTTATTCTTGATTCATCTATGAGTTCATGTTTTTTCTTCACATCCTTAGAGAATATATGTTATTTTTAGAGTAATGTATGTATATTTCTGCAACAAAGCTTATGGTAGACACTAATCAAGTATATCCAAAAATTGTTACTAACGTTTAGTACTAATTATGTAAGAATTAGACACGAGTTCACTCTTTAGTTCGATGGTAAATGAATAGAAAAACTTAACTAATTATTTTATCTTTTATTTTTTATTTTAATATTTAGACGTTATTCTTTTAACAAGTCAAATATAATTTTTTTTTCTACTAAAATAAAATTTTATTTAAAATAAGGACCAAATAGGGTTACAAAACTGTACATTAACTTTTGACGCAATTGGTCAATAAAATAGAATAGAATAGAATGACGCCAAATTGAAAACTAAAATTCAAATATCCCTCTAAAATCTTAAAAACAAATAGAGACTTCAATAGGGATCTTCAATTGAATTTCAGAAAATTGAGTTGCTTTTTTCTTCAAGATCAATCTTCTTCTAAATCCCTAGCTTCACAAATAGAGAAATATTTTGATTCCAGATTCGATTAGCTTCAAGTATCTTGATCGAAACAGCTGAATTTGGCTTCCCCTGTTGTTTTATAGATGATTTTAATAAAGACCAGATGTCATGATGCTACACAATAGAAAATTCACATTTAGATAGTTTGGATGGTAAATAAGAGTGGATATTGCAACATCATTCAAATTAAAGTTAAGAATATTCTCTAACGTATCCCATTCCCTGGATCTCGAGTTGAATGATTACTTTTAGGTAAGCTGGAGCATTGTGAGAGTCGAAGAAAAGTCTCATCTTGTATTTCTGCGTCTATTTTCCCAACCATTCAACAACATTGTTTTAGGTTCCGTTGATGTGCTTCATTACCATTGATGGTTTAATAAGGCTACAGCAACAGTTAAGGACACCATCAATTGGGTTTGAATAGTTTTACATTTGCTAACATGTTGACAACTAGCTCTGAGTCCGTTTCGATATCCACATTAGAAATGTCATTATAATGACAGATAATAAGAACATCAATAAGAGCCATGGATTCAGCATGAAGAGGTGATAACTTTCCATAAAGACGACCATGGTCGGAAATTAAGGTACCATTACTTTTCTTGATTATTATACTGCCACTTGATTCACCATTGAAGAGGGAAGATCCGTCAGTGTTTACTTTGATTATATTATTGTTAGGAGGTTACTAGAAGATGAGCTTGGGAGACTTACAAATGTTGAGATGATTGTAACATCCAATCTTATTGGGAGAATTATTAAAAGGAATCCAATGCTTATTGGATAAGAGGTTAGCTTGATCTAGGCCTGATACAATGTGATTTATGTAGTTGATGGCAGAATGGGCATTAGAAATTTGATTTTTCATCTTTGATTTATTTCTCAGGTTCCAGATAACCTAACAAATGATTGGAGGAATGATAGAGCTAATGTGAACTTTCTTTTCAGTAGTCCAAAGAAAATTTCTGAGCATGTGGTGAATTGTCATAAACCTCTTAATTTTGATTTTGAAGATGGATTAGAAATGACTCCAAATTCTCCAAGCAAGATTGCATTCCACGAAAAGGTGCTTAATGTTTTCTTGATGGCTATAAAATTTACATTTCAATACTAATATAATGTTTCTTTTCTACATGATGTCATATGTAGGTAAGCAGTTATGGAGCATCCTCCAGGTAAGGTAAGAGCCTTTACTTGGTGTTATTATGTTCTAGATTGGTTGCGTTTAAATCTAAGAAATTCCGAGGTGTCTTTCATATTGTAGTTTCTATTCGTTGATATCATCCAATGGATATAATTTGTGTGATGATCAATGATAAAATGTTTGTTAATGTTGATCATATCACTAGGGGAAAGAATTGCTCTTAGCTTAGTAGCATTCCAGCCATTTTGAGTCCGATAGCTTGAAACTTTGTCTAATATATACCCTTTACTATTATGTAAGTTGTCAACATTGATCATAGGGATTTCTTTGATCCAAGCATCTATCCCGATTTCAGTATCACCAGATCCTATAGTCCATTTTACTGTAGGCTCAACAATGTCCTTAATAACAGCTAGTCTTTTCCAAACTTTTGAACTTTTCTTAGCTTTGAAATCTGCAAGCAAGGGATGATTGTTGTTGCAGTAAGTGTTGTAAGTGTATATGACCCATAGAGAGTTCTTCTATCTAAATTTAATCCAGAGATTACATGAAGCTGAATCTTGAATATCTTTCAAGCTTCTAATGTTTAAACCACTTTCTATATAGGTTTTGCAAAAAAAAAATTAACTGCACCAATGTATCTTAGAAGTATCTTGCTTTGAACCCCAAAGAAAGCTGTTGAAAATCTTCTTAATTCTATTAATTATGCCATTAGGGAGACTATTGCTTTGAATCCAATAGCTAGGTATAGCCATTAGAACAGTATTGATGAGATAGAGCCTTCCAGCATATGATAGTTTCTTCTATTCCCACTCATTTATTCTCGATCTAATGTTATCTATCAGAGGTTCATAGTTCCTGGACCAATTGTTTTTGTTAAGGCTAACTCCCAGGTAGGTGGTAGGCAGACCATCTCTTCTGAAACCAGTGTCAGCAGTTATAGTGTTCACTTTGTATATTGGGAAGGTTGCAGTTGTGATAATAATGGTATTGTCCTTGTTAATCATTTAACCTGAGGCATCTCGATAGTTTTGTAAGAAGTTACTTATGGTAGCTATAACATTGTTAGAAGCATTAGTAAATATTTAAATACGTCTGCGAATGTTAACGTTGGAATGAAAATATGGATCTTGTTTTATATTGAATACGCTTATTATTATAGAAGAGCAGGTTAAGGCCTTTTATCAGTATTTTCTCAACCATAATGAAGAGACAAGGAGATAAGGGATCTCATGGTTTTCATACCCTTCTAGTGTTAAAGTATCTTACAACATTACTGTTGAGTTTAATTGTTAGAAGTCACCTTAGTAAAGAATGATAAGCGTGTTTTAATGAGAGAAAAATTTTAGAGACATAAAGTCTGAGCACAAGTGAGTTAGATGAAAAATGTTCAACCCCTTTATTAGTTCAACCATGGCCTTTATATAGAGGCGCTGGGACTTAGCTCAGAACTGAAAGTGGTTACATAAAAAGATAAATTACCCTTAGTCCTCAATAGAAATACATAATCAAAATTTCTCTTTTAAACTTCTATTATTTACACTTTAATCCCTAAACTTCTATTTCTTTATCAGTATCCCCCATAGTTCTCATGTCAGTAAATGAATGAGAACTAACTGTCTTCAAATCCTGCCATAAGCAATTCCAGAAGCTGGTAGTTTAAAGTCAATAACATATTTCTTTCTCCTCGGATCTCGTCACATGCATATTTGATTATCTAAAATTTAACTTCTTTTTCCTCGAATTTTACCAGACGTAGCAACACATCGGAATATACCTTCAAATAACCAATTTGCGAGGTTACTTAAAAGTTGATCTATAAAATCTAATCGTTTAAATACATCATGAAAACCCAGCTGCTAGGCTTACAACTAGTATGCCAGATGTCAAACTCGTGACATAGTTACCGTTTCATATTTGGTCCAATCATCACAAAGTCTTTTCCACTTCTACACACCTCCTCTTCCTCCTATAAATTCACCAGTAATTTCATTTTTTGTTTCACAACCCAAAATTCTTGAGAGAGAAACATAAATCCTTTGGCTACCTTCAACATTTTTCTCAAACTTTCCAATCACTTTCACCGAAAAACTCATACTTTCCGATCAATCTTCAACCTGTTTATGAGAAAAAGATCCAAGATCCAGAAGATTTAAAGCAAGGATACCCAAAACTTAAATCTCTAAAACCTGACGATAACCTAGTCTTCGGAGCGTACGATTATTTCTGCATAAGTGAGAGAGCAGACGAGTATAGAGTTATTGGATTAATAAGCAACACTCCCCTTGGAACATCAACCAAAACCATTTATTACAGTAATTTTGATCCATCCAAAGTCCCTACTTTTTCACCTTCTCATGTTACCGAAGAGGGTCGTTCTTCTAAAGTTCAAACACCCAGAACACCTCGAACTTATTCTTCCCATATTAAAGCATCATCTCGAATTAGTGGGGAATCAAACAAATCTACTTCGAAACAATCCGAAGCAACTTCTTCTTCAACGTGTCCTCCCCAAACTCGAAGAAGAAAAACTTTCATAGCCATGAGAGATGATATCAATGCTACCCAAAATCCCTCCTCGTTGACAACACTTACCAAATATCCTCCCTAGAGGGAGATTGTTGAGGAAGCCTCATTACCTTAACAAAATCCCTCGAAAATTCTTTCAAAACTAAGAGATGAAACATCAGAATTTGATTCTGAAGCTACTCGATCAAACAATGAGGCTGATTCTGATGAAGGAGAGTCAGAGAATGCTACAGAGAAGAGAGTCTGTAGGCTTTGATTACTATATCTGATGAGGAAATAGAAAATATTAGCCAAAATCTGAGGTCTCTTGATGCCGACTATATTATCGAACTGAAAAAAGTTCCATACATATATTATCAAGAGAGTCAAGCATCAGATCTGAAGAAACAATGGGGAATGGGAGACAACATTACCCTTCGATTACCTAAAAATGGAGAGACTCCCTTAGATTGCAAAGACAATGAGCTGGTGGTCTACCCCGAAATCATGAATTGGGGTTTTTGGTTCCCATTAGATCTTATGATCATTGAGTACTTCGAACTTCTATATCTGTGCCCAACTCAAATGATACCGAATCAATGGTTCACTTTTATGTCTATGATTATGGCCTCTCGCTTGTCTAAGATTCCGATCAGCATCAAGGATTTTATATCTTTGACAAAGTTATCTAAGAGACCAAAGCTTCCATTTTACTACCTTACCCTAGTGGATGATCTACAAATCATCGACGACCTTCTGGAAGCGGAGAAATTTTGGAAGAAAAAATTTATCTTCATCTCAGGAGCATGGGAAAACAGTAAAAAGATATCTGATGCCAATCCATCGAAACTGAACCTCCTCTAGAGAAGCAACCGTGAGTACTGGTTTGGTTTATTTTGGGTTGAGGGTAATTTTGTAAAGTGTTTTGCAAAGTATTTTGAGTATTAAGTGTTTGGTATAAAGTAGTGAGAGATTTGAGCAGCCTGGTTGTATTAAATATTCATTACCCTCATTAATGAAAGTAGTTGGGGTATTTATACCCTTAATTCAGGACTCATGGGCTTACAGGTCAAGTTATCAAACCAGATCAAGTTTAAGGACCCATTAATCTTTGAAGCTGATTAGCACATAGCTTAGTCAAAAGGTGTTTAGGTGTTTTTTTTACTTTTGTCCTGTCAGGATAGTTCTGTAGTACGTTTATATCTGAATTGCCCTTATTTGGATAATACCGTGAGCTGTGACTGGATAATCCGAACTCATCAAGTACTATAATATTATATTTTATTTTTTGAACAAAATAGTATAAATGTTGTTTCCCTTATTCACTATCTATTTATATGATCCTTTCAGAAATTCCGAGGTGTTACGTCATTTGTCGGGCTAAAGCCAAAGACATATTTATTAAGCTTACCGTTTGGGCCGAAGTAGAATTGAACAATACTTTTCACACCGCCTTCCAACCAATCATTTTCCTCAATAGTAATCTTTTTCCCATCACACTTAGAGCTTTGCCTCCTCCAAACTTGATGGAGAAACCCAACCCTCATCATGCTTGCAAAAGATTAGTCCACCCTGATTATAAGGTATTCCTCCCCATTCGTAACAGATCTGACAGTCACCTGTCTCAAAAAAAAGGAGAAAAAAACAGCTTGTACATATGGTGCTAGCCCTTCAACAAAACTGAAGTCCAAACGCCTGAAAAGAAAAAAGAGCAGAGAATACACTTTCGATCATCGAAGAAGGCGAATAAGAAGAACCTTCTTCAAAAAAGAAAAAGACTTCTACACCTTCAAAAAGTAAAAGTTCTAGCAGTCCTCATAAGAATAAAAATAAAACATCAAAGACCATCGAAGACATAATGTTCGATGAGGATGAGGTCATAGCTGCTGAAAATCAACAAAGTCCTCATCACGAAAAGGAAGCAACCGATGATGATGCTACAATCGCTGTCGAAGACAATCTAGATGATGGCAACCAAGATGACGACCACTTCGATCCCAATAGTTTGATTAGTTTCAATGAGTCACATGAGCTTACTGGATAAGAGGATCCTGTCATCCAAGAAGTTCAAACTTTTATATACAATTTTGGGAGAAGGTCTATCGTCGAAGCATCTCTACAAATCACTTGTCCTTCTGTTCCTACTACATCTCTGGACCTCATTCCTCGTCCTAGCCCAACGATTTTTCCTCTGATTCCACCTAACCCAGCTGGCCTTGATGCACTCCAACCATTTTCCGATCTCAATGCTGCAGCAAATTCACTTTCTCAATAAGTCGAGGCTTCCCACAGTCACTTGAAACGATTGGCCAAGGATATGGTTCGTTATAAAGGAATTGCCGATACTGAGAAACAACAGAGGGAAAAATTTCAAAATCACATAATCAATCAGTTCCACACCTTCAAAATGGAAGGATCTGAGCTTGTCGGAGGATTTATTTTTGTCAAAGGCCATTTACGAGAGCAACACTAGCCCGACAAAGAAAAATTGATCGCTTCGCATCAAGAGGAGATAAATAAGCTCAAATCTAAACATGTTGAGGACTTGGATGCAGAGGAGCTTAAATCCAAGGATCTTCAAGCTTCTCTTACTACCAGCAAAACATAAAAGAAAAACTTGAGTGATGAGATAGCTATGCTGAAGACCAGTCTTGAGAAGGAAAAACAACTTGTTGTCACTGCCGTAGAAGCTGAATGTACTCTAAACATGTTGACAGCTATCAACAATGGTAAAGAAGAGACAACCATCACCCTCATTCATGAAATTCATGCGACTTATCCAAAAATAAACCTTTATAGCTTCTGGAATGATATTCCTGTCGAACGACGCCCTAATGAAGCCTTCGATCCTATCCCAAGCTCATCATCAGAGGAAGAAGAATCATCTGAAGAAGAGTTATCTGAATGATTTTAACTATCCTTTGATTTCATGTTATATTTTTTGTATCTGTTATATTAGTGTCATATCCACTATACTTCATCGAACTAATCTAATTGACAAATGTCTTTATTTATATTTCATGTTTATCATCAAATTATGTGGTCCTTTATATTAACTATTCGAAGTTAAAATATAATAGATTACTTTAAATTATTTTTTACAAACATAACCCCTCAAATATTATAATGTACTTTGAAGTTCACAGTATGTAACACTTCAAATATCACAATGTATTTATTGAATGTAGCACTTCGAATATCACAATGCATTTATTGAATGTAACACTTTGAATATGGTTGTTTCTTCGAAAAGTGTAATAAACACTTTGAAACATTCTAGTCTTGATCAACCTCAAAGATGATCAGTCTTTGATAAGTTATCAAAATAGTTTAAATAAACACTTGTAAACAACCATTGGCCAAAAATGCATTTTATTGATAATATTGAATATATACATAGCGCCTCATTAAAATCTTCTCGGGCCAACATGGTAGGAAAGAGTGCGTTATTCAATCAACAGTAACAAATTCAAAATACAATAGCTCTATTCCCAATATAACTTCAAATGTTGTATATTCCACGAGTGTTGAAGCATCGTCCCCTGAATATCGCAAAGACGATAAGATCCTGGTTTCATCCTTTCAACAACCATCCATATAATGCCCTTCCCAATTTGGGGCCATTTTTCCGAGGTTCTTCTCCTAGTATGCAAAAATACTTTCCTCAACACTTTATCACCTGCTTTAAACTCTCTCCTTTTCACCCTCGAGTTGTATCTGTTCCTCATAAGAGTTAAATAATGGATTACGTTCAAATGAGCTCAAACTCTTTTCATCAATAAAATCTAAATTTTCTCTTTTAGCTTCGTCATTAGATGCTCCAGAATATTGAGCTATTTTAAAAGATGACATCGTAGATTCCACAGGGCTAACAACATCCATTCTATATGCTAAAGCAAAAGGAGTTTCTTTAGTAGTTTCCCTGTGAGTTGTGTGATAATCCCAAAGTACTTCTTGCAAATAATTTGGCCATTTCCATGCAGCCCCTGTCAAATTTTTCTTCATCCCATCTAAAATAGTTCTGTTAGTGACCTCGACTTGTCCATTGGCTTGGGGATGTAAAGGTGTTGAAAAACGTTGATGAATTCCTTTCGATGCGTAAAACGAAGTCATTTTTTTGTTATTAAACGGAGGGCCATTATCCGTAGTAATTCTCCGAGGTACTCCGAAGCGAAAACAAATATTGTTTACAACAAATACTCTTTTGCTGAGTTTAATTGTTAGAAGTTACCTTAGTAAAGAATGATAAGTGTATTTTAGCGAGAGAAAATTTTTAGAGAGAGAAATTCTGAGCATAAATGAGTTAGATCAAAAGTGTTCAACCCTTTTATTAGTTCAACCCTGGCCTTTATATAGAGGCGCTGAGACTTAGCTCATAACTGAAAGTGGTTACATAAAAGGATAAATTACCATTAGTCCTCAATAGAAATACATAATCAAAATTGCTCTTTTAAACTTTTATTACTTACACTTTAATCCATAAACTTCTATTTCATTATCAATTACCATTTATCAAAGGAATGTTTTGGCATTACTAATGATATGGGTTATAAGATTAACAAAACTGTCATTGAAGCCAAAAGTAAGGATAACTTTCTTTATAAAACTGCGGTAAATTATGTGAAAGGCCTTAGCCATGTCTACTTTGATCAGAATATTCCCAGCCTTGGTCTTTTTGTTTACGTCATAGATTAATTCATTAGCTAGAAGTACATTTTCCTGAATTAATCTATTAACAACACAACCACCCTAATTTTTTGAAATGAAGTTAGGTAGAAGTTTTCCAATCCTACAGCTAAGATATAATTATGTTAAGCATGGAACACATGCTTATAGGCATGAACTCCTTCCAACTATAAGGGTTGCTAATTTTAGGAATAAGAACTAAACTTGCGGTTAAGACCCCTTGAGAAAGATGGTGACTATTGAAGAAAGAGTTGATGGTTTCAATCAGGCCTGTCTTTATGATGCTCTAACATGTTTTGCAGAAAGTAATGTTGAATCCATCCATTCCAGGTTCGCTTGAAGGATTAAGACCCTAAATTCCTTCAATAATTTCCCTTCATTTGGCCTTATCATTAGATCATTATTGTCCTGCTCATTAGTGATGCTAGGAATTGCATTGAATTGATAGACATTTAAGTAATTTAACTAAGAAACATAGTTAGAATAAATATTTCAGTAAGGATGCTCTTAAAATAGATCTCAATAGATCTATTAATATGAATCTCATATGTGATCCATGTAGAGCCTTCTTTAATTTTGATGCTTCTATTTCTCATTGTCTTTCTATTTGACATAATTTTGATAAAATTTTGTGTTAATGTCGCTATTTTTTATCTAGGTGGAGTATGTCTTTTGGAACCAGTAAGCTTCCTATTGGGCAAGAGCATTAAGCGGATTATCATTGGGTCTTAACCAATTAGTTATGTTTAAATCATTATACTTTTGTCTTAAAAGCTCTTCCATGTCATTGATTTCATTTTCTACATCAGATTCTTTGTTAAATACATTCCCAAAGACAGCTTCATTCTAGCTTTTTAGAGTAATTTATAATCTCTTGAGCTTGTTCCAAAACCTGTTTAGAGGATTACCATGTATTTCAATCAACCAATTAAATTTGACAAATGGAATGAATTTTTCACTTAAGCACCACATATTAAGGAATTTAAGACATGATCTCTTGTAGGATTTTCTATTTGAGATAGAAACGAGGATAGACATATGATCATAGCAAATTCTTGGGAGGTGTTTGACTGTGGTGTTGTTACAGTAGTCTGTCCAGTCAATGTTGCATAGAACGTGGTCAAGACGCGTCCATTTAACTTTGTTTGTCCAAGTGAATTTATTCCCAATAAAGCCAATATCTTCTAGGTTTCTTTGACTTAAGGGTTCATTAAAATCATCTCAGCTGTTAGCATAGTAGTTAACACAACCTTTTTGTTCAGAAGGATTAGAAATGATGTTAAAGTCCCCAAACACTATCCAATCTTTAACATTAAGTGTAATATTAGAGAGATTGGACCAGAGATATTTCTTGATATGTCTTTGACATTTAACATATAAATATGTGAAAGAGAAGACTTTGTTAAGGTTAATTTAGGTCATCTCAACATGAGTTAGTTGAGGGTGGTCAAAGAAAATGTTGAGATTAAACCAATCATTCCCAAAAATCCATATTTTACTGGACCGATTAGAAATGTAGTGTCTAAAATCAAGCTTAACAGTAAATGAATTGATTTAAACTACACTAACCATAGGTTCTTGGATTGTTACAATACTATTTTTTTCTTTGGTTATAATGTAATTGAGTCTTCTCAAAGAGGCTCTATTAGCAATTCTCTTATATTCCAGCTAAGTATGTTTATCATGATCAGGATGTGGTTTGCTTGCTTCCTGGTACCAAAAAAGGCTTGTGGATACCTGTTTTAGTTTTGCTTCTTTGTTTTGCTACTTTTAGTCTCTTGGTTAATCAATCTTGAAAACTCTGATCAATTTCTTTCATTTTCAGGTTTGGAGTGGGAGGGATGCTTCCAAAGTTCTTGTTGTTAGGTGTGTAATATCATTTGACGTTGAGGTCCTAATCGTTTTCTTTATTTGCACTTTAGCCTTCTTCAAGATTTCAAATAGCCTCGATGATCTCTTCACTATTGGTTGTGTTGTCAATCATAGGGGTGATAATTTGATTTTGGGTGAGTTGTTGATCAATGCTCTCAAAATTATTTTGGTGAATATGATTCTTGAAACTAGATGATTTTTTATTTTTGCTTTTGGTTGAGGTATAAGAAGAAATTTAAACTTGTTGATTGTCATTCTCAGTAGGGTCTGGATTTATTATGATGGATTGAAGTTTTGGTTTGGTCTGAGTTAAGGTGTCTAGGTTGCTATCTTTGGTTTGGTGATAGTTGGTGTCAATTGTGATTTCTTGAAGTTTTGGTATCATCTTTCTGCACTTTCCTTTATCATGGCTAATGTGGAAGCACTGATTGTAGTAAGTAGGAACTTCTTTATAGCTTACATGAAGCCAACACCCTTCATTTGCTCCAAATCCAATCCAAATTTCATGTTGAAGAGTCTTTGTTATGTCTAGTTCAATTAGAGCGTAACAGGCATTATATAATGCTGTTCTTAGGGGGGGATCCGTGTTTTTAATGGCACACCTATGGTTTCAGCAATAGAGTAGATTATTTCTTCTATGAACATGAATTTTGGAACGTGTTATATACAAATCCAGGTAGGGACAATATGGTTTTCATATCTTGGGTTAAAATATGGAGACCATTTAAAAATCCTCATGATCTTTTCACCTATTGTCCATATAGTTCTTGAACACAACTTACACATGTCTTCATTAAGAGAGAATTGAATAAAAAGATGCATAGAATCCTAGTTGCTGACATTTACTTCACCATAAAAAAAAATCAGGTCTAAGAAATGGTTAAGAGTTTGTCTTTTTAGGAATACCTTGAGCAAACTTAGCAATTAGAGTAAATTTATGGGATTTTTCGAAGATATCTTTAGTTTCTTTGTTGAATTGGAAGGGGGTATGGGATTGAAGATGTTTAATTGAGGTAGGGTTCAAGTTTTTGTTGTTGTATAAGATATGTAGGATTCATCGGTTTAGATTTGGCTACTTCTGTGTTTTTCAAAAACTTGGAAAGTTTTGGAAATTCACTAGAATAATACTCCGTTGTTGCATTTTGACAAGGACTTTGAAATTTAATTCAAGAACCAAATAATGAGGAAGAAGCTACCAAAAAGATTGGATCAATAGAGATGATTGGAGGATTGAAGACGTAGCAGGAAGTCTTGCGAATAATTCTTTGGGATCAAGAATTGTGGACTCTGTTTCTGAGAAGCCATCATCCCTTCTAGTTTGAGTTTTTTTTTCTAACTCATCTTCATGAAGTCTGTTATAATTACATTTTTGTATTATCATTGTTATTAATAACCTATCCCATTTGAAATTGGTGAGGTTATAATTTTTAGAATTAAAAGAAATAAAAAGCTAATTAATTATTATATAATTTTTTTTTGTGTATTTTGTTAAAAATAATAATTTATAAAAGTAATTATTAATAAATTAATTTTTGGTTTTAAAACGATAATTAATCATTTTAATTTTTTTGTCTAATAAAAATATATATTTAGTTATACTTTTTATATACTAAAAACTACTAATGTAATTACAAATATACTTTTTCACTTGTTTTAATAATAAATTTTTTATTATATTGTTTATGTTTATTATTAGTGACTTTTTTATCAGTGACCTTCTATGCAGAAGAAAACTATATCTAGAAGTGTTTTCCCAAAACCACTCGCACAAATTAGTTGATATAGATTTAGCTATTGTTGGCTAACAAAATCTACAATATCTTTGTACTTAGCTTTAGCTTGACGCAAACATTCATGCTAAATATTTTCATACTATGTATGCCCAACGTGATTTCTCATTTTAATATCAATTTGTCAAAATTAAGCCATATAAATTATGTTGATATCAGTCAATCAAAGGAACAAAAATAAAAATAAAGATACTTACTTATACTATTTGAGTGTTAAGACACCAAATATTTCAACTCATTTATGTATGTTTACCAGTTCTTAGAAAACAAAATTGCTCTTCTAGGTCTTGTTGTAATTGAGAAGGTTAAAGATAACTTTTGCCTTACTATTAATAGTAAGGTAGATGTACTGGTCTCTCTTTTTCGAGCTGATAGTTATCAGTGAGGTGAAGTCCTTAACATCGAAGGATTTTATCAATAACTTTGAAGAAATTATTTAAGCTATCAAGATCCTTGATATGTTTGGAATCAACTGATTGTATCACATATGAAGTATCTAGAATAATGATAAGAGATCTCGATGAAACAGAATTCACACACATATATCAAACAAGATGGTGAAAACCACCAGTTCATTAGTTCTAGCAGTAGCAAGAGTGTCTCCCACCTTCAGCAGTTGAACACTCACCCATGGTGGAATTCTTTAACCCACAAGTTTATGTGGAAGTCTTATCACTTGAGGTACACTTGATTTTTTAATTGTAAAGAGAACCTCTCTTCAAAAGTATAGAACATTTTTATTATCTTCGGTAAACTTTTTGTAATCCTCTAAAACCCTTATGTTTTCATATGATTTGGAGTAAACGAAGATATAATCTCCCCTCACTGTGTAAGTGTCATATTTAATATCTATATTTCAAATAAATAGAGTTCATGAACATATAAATACAAACATTTTTTACTGCCGAAGAAAGTTTTTGTTCGACCAAAACATGAAGTCTGAGATAATCTACGTACACAATAGAATTCTAACAATAGTCATTCGATCATAATTTGAAAGGACTATGGGTAGTATTGTCACGCTTCCATAAGTAAATTGAAGTAGGTTTGAAAGTAAATTAAAATAATCAAACTTCCTGTAACTTTTAAACTGGTTGAAGAATCTACTTATGAGACAACTGACTACTAGCAAATAAAAAAAAACAGAGGAAATACTACTTATACTTGTACTTTTATTCATTTGGAAAAATAGAGATATTTTTAAAATAAAGTTTGCACCGACCAAAAGTTTTTAATAAGACAAGTATAAGGTGTGCTGATACGTGTTTGAAGTCTCAGATTGAAATTATTTTGGTGGTTTTCTAAAATATCAATCAGATAAAATCAAAAAATTTAAGAACAACAGATGATTATTATTATAATTGTATTTTATTTCTAAACCATCAATCTTAATATTTATTTTGACCAACCAAAAAATAACGTTTTCAATTATAAAAAAAAAATTGGTCCAAAAACCTGCAGCCCCTTAAGCCTTGCCTAAGAGGCACCGCTCCTGCAACTCGGTCAATAAGCTATACCCCCTACCCCGGTCAAGGGGTTGATGCCTCTTGACCCCGTTAATCACAATATTATCTGGAAAATGTGCAATCTACACTCTCCCAACTTATTTGGTAAAATATTATGAATACATTGGTTGACTAGTCAATCCAATTACATTAAAATATCTAACCATTCTCTCCCATTTTAGTGAATTTCTTTATTAACTAAAGCAAAATCACAACAAACAACAAATTTATGCATAAATAAAATATCGTACTGATTAAATTGTTTAATTAGTATATTACACATTTCAAATATTTGAATATCAAGGTATCACTAAGGACTGAACCTTTACTATTCATAATGAATATATGAAGATAATATACACATAAAATTACATTATTAAGTGTTCTTACTTGACATTATCCCTTACTAGCCTTGTGTCCTTACCCTTCTCAAACATATCAAAACCCAATCATACTTTCTTGAAACGACTAAATTTATGCTCAAATAGGTAATTCTTTTACTCTCGTACATGCATATGATTTTTTTTAAAAACCATTAAGAAGATACACTTCAACCTCCACAACTTGTAGGTCTGAACACATACCTTGGGTTGATACTACAAATATGTTCCAATCTCTAAATGTTAAGATATTTATATATTTAATCTCGTACCAATTGACAAATTAGGCACAAGATCTCTAGTTAACCCTTTTGTTAAATGATCGACTAAATTGTATTGAGTTTTGACAAACTCCACTGATACAACACCATGTGTGATGCGTTCACAAATCATGCTATGTCTACCACCTAAATTCTAGACCTGCTTTTCCAAACTTGTCTATAGATATTGTCATGGCAGCTTCATTATCACACCTCATATATATAGGTGATATCGGCTTAGGAAAGGATATAATTTCATATATATTTCTTAGCCACTCAACTTCTTTACTAGCTTCAGCTAACGCCACAAACTCTAGGTCTTGATATAGATGTAAATATTTATTCACCAAATATTGCACCTCTTAACTCGATAACTGTGTTCACGGATACATAGTCATTAGATTCTAAAACATATAACCTATACGAAACAGAATGCTCAGCATACCCAATTGACGACACAGACTATAAGTCTTTCACTTACGTTTTTTCTTTTGGTTTCAGTGAGCCTTACACCTGCTCCAAAGCCCTAAACTATTAGATTAATCAATGTTAGAGTCATTTTATACCAAAGCTCATAAGAGGTAATATTATTCCTTTTAGTAGAAATTCTATTTAATAAGTAACAGGTTGTTAACAAAGACTCACCTCAAAATCCTTTACTCAAACCCGAATAGGATAATATTTGATTAACCATTTAAAAAAAATCATATTCTTCCTTCATGTCACACCATTTTATTGTGGTGTATAAGGAGCCATGTTTTGATGTATTATACTAGTAGATTGAAAATATATTAGATTATAATATTCACCTCTTCTATTCATACGTAGATGTTTTACCAAATCATTTTTATGTAGCTCTATATCTTCTTTATAGATTTTAAAATTATCAATAGCTTCATTCTTTAATGCAAAAAACAATGTAGCAATATCTGGATGCATTGTAAATAAAATTAATATCATATTTTTTACTTTCCTAACGACGGTGTAGCATGGAAATCACATAAAAGACTTTGTACTAGTTCCAATATTTTGGAAAATCGGTTAACATTCTTGAAATATTTTCTCGTTATCTTAGTTAACCTGCAATCTTACATTTATCATTATTTACATCAACAAAATATATACAACTTATTTTCAGCATGTCTTTTATTATTTTATAATGTACATATGCTAGTCTAGCATGTCATAATTTTGTTTTATTTAAATTTCTACACGTATTGGTAGAAGCCATACGAATAGATTCATGTTGAAATGAAACATTTAACATGTAGTATAGACATATCATTGCATAAATATACAAATCCTATAAATAAACCAAGTTTTGATAAAATATACTTGCAACTTTTATAAACTTATTTGAAACCAAAATTGTTCAAGACAACACCGGATAATAGATTCTTCCGAATCCTACCAAAACCTCACATTGTTGCTTTTCTAGATCCTTAGATCCATTTGGACCAGAATTGTTACCACTTGGACCAAAATTGTTCTTGCCTTTTCCAACCTAAAAATCCTTCTTGAAATGACCCGGTCGCCACACTTCCAACATGCAAACTTCGGCTTCTTGTTGGAATAAATATTTTTGTTTCCCTTAAAAATCTATTTGATTTTTTCCCAGTGTTTTTGTTATTAGAGAATTTACCATTTTAAACCATATTCACAGTGGGCTTTCATACTTAGATCGTTCCTTTAGGATTACCAATGTTTTCTTTATTTCTTAAACATTTTTTATCTTAAAATGACTCACAAGTTGAACCAGATTCATCTCATTATTGTTATGTTGTGAAGTATGTTTTAAATTTTTCTATGACAGTAGTAATTTGTCTATAACACTAGTCACTAATATATATATATATATATATATATATATATATATATATATATATTCTATTTTCATGTTGTGTTGAACAAATTGACCCAAGATTCTTAATAATCCATTGATCTGTTCCATAACTGGTCTAAAATCAACTATTTTATAATTAATAAAATCATTAGCCATAAAATTTTCACTAAAGCACCTTCGACCATATATTTGGATTCAAGTGCACCCACAGCTTTTTGTAGACTCTATATTCTGGTTTACGTTAAATAAATGATCAAACATACCCTATAAGATGTGCCACACATGTAATCATCATTTTCCTATGTACAGCGCCTCATCGTTTTCTCTACCATTTCATTTTCATTGATCTATGGTATGGAGTTCTCAAAACCTAAACAACCTTTGGGATGGTCAACATAAAATGTATATTTTTACACCATCTTATGATATTATGGCCCTCAAACTTTTCCAACTTAACAAACTTACTTGTCATGTTCTTGGTTAATTCGCATTTCAGAATTTTAATATTCATATACAGAAAATTTCAATCTATTATATTAATACGTGTTTGAAATCCGGATAACTCTTGAAGTCTTGTAAAACATTTCAGATTGAAATTATTTTGTGGTTCTCTAAAATATCAAACGAATAAAATCAGAGTTTTTTAAGAACGAGAGAATGATTGTTTTTCTTATTTTCTTTCGAAACCATCAATCTCTTCTTGTATTTTGACCAATCAAAAAATAATATTTTCAACAATAAAAACTGTTTTGGTAAAAAAACATGCCGCGACTTGAACCCTGGTCGGGGGCGCTGTTTTTAAATCCAGACATGG
Organism: Limnanthes douglasii subsp. nivea; assembly: GCA_036936605.1. Taxonomy (NCBI): domain Eukaryota; kingdom Viridiplantae; phylum Streptophyta; class Magnoliopsida; order Brassicales; family Limnanthaceae; genus Limnanthes; species Limnanthes douglasii. The sequence goes on along the minus strand of JAUPFV010000001.1, from coordinate 201,226,546 downwards.
ACCACCGTACTGGTACCCCTATTAATGGGCTAACACTCATTGACCCCACTAATCATAATATGATCTAGAAAATGTACTCTCAACACTCTCCAACTTGCTTGATAAAACATTATGACTACATTGCTCGACTAGTCAATCCAACTACCCTAAAATATCTAACATAAGTCTAGGAAACCTAAAAAATCTCATGAGTCCATCCATAACCAACTCAACTCAGTAGTTCGATTAAACAAATAACCAATTTGATAGTAAATATTTTCTTCAAAACCCAAAGTCACATAAGCTTCAGAAAATAAGATCAAACATAAATATTAAATAAGAAGACTTTAAGGATAAAAAAGAATGATAAAAGGCGATAAAAATTATAGGAAAAGAAAATACCAAAAACTGTAAGAATATAAATGAAAAAGAATAAGGCTACTTAAATAAAAGTTAATCGAATAATAACCGTTGATTATATTATTTGATGAAGGGTTTAGGTTATTGTTACAGATGTATGGCTCAAATTTAAACATACCAAACGCTTATAACAACTGAAGCTGAAGAGGCAGCATCACTCTTGCTAGAGTAAGGATAGTCTCCCACGCCTAATACATGTGTCAAATGACTTTATTGATTTCCAACATGTGGAAATTCTGCCATTAAGTACCATCATCAACTTAATGCTTCATATTTACCGTCATATAAAAGCTCCAAAATTCTGAATAAATAGATTTTATGAATGTATAAGTCTTAAAAAACACTTTATACTGCTAAAAAGGTTTTTGGTTCGACCGAAACAAAAAGTCTCGGATAATTTGCCTACATAATCGACTCATAGCAATAGTCATTTTTTTTATATTTTGAAAGGACTAGTGGGGCTACTCTCATGCTTCCATAAGTAACTTGAATTAAGTTTTAAAACAAAAAAAATTGAAAAAATCTTGTAACTCATAAACTGGTTGAAGATTCTGCTTATGAGATAAGTGACTCATACTAAATAAAAAAACAAAGGAAGTACTACTTACACTCATACTCTTATTCCTTTAAGAAAATTAATCAGTTTTTATAGTAACTGTTTTCTTCAAGATCACAAGTCACATAAGATTCAGAAAATAAGATCAAACATAAACATTAAATGTTTCGTACAAAAAGCAAGCCCAGAAAATAGTCTCCATCGATTCTCTTGCAGACTAATGGAGCCAATACTAAATTCTAAATTGTAAGGGCTTAGTTCATTAATTTGTAGTCTAGAAAATAAGGTTTTAGATGTAAATAGACTTTACAAATGCTAAAATAGGCTTTAAGATAAATCTGCAAACAAATAAAAAATGTACACCCCACATAAACTTATAAGACTTAAAATCATGTAATACAACCTAAAGTAAAACGTCCAAAACTAAAAGCTCATACCAACTTTTGGACCAAACTATTCTTTATAAAGACAATATGATTTTTTATTGTCGAGGCTTTTTAGATTTTTTATAAAATTATTACATATCACTTAGCGATCTTACATTTTTAATATTTTGTCTCTAACTAATGTTTATATGTTTTAATAAATTAACTCTTGCCGCCCTAATGTATAGTTTTCATATTATATTTTCACCATATTTTTTAAAATTTGGCTGGACTTAGTTACACTATTATTTTCTATTGACAAAATTTGAACTACTCATCCCAATTATCATAAACCTCTCATCCACTATTATAAGGGTATATCATATAAATATTATATACTTCTTATATTGATGAGATAAATAAGGTTATATCAAAGAATATGGATGACAATAAGCCGGGATGGATGTGTGTATTATTAAATCCGCAACCCATAAAGTTTTTTATTTTTTAAACCATCGGATTATGATATCCGTCCACGTAAGAGACTTTTTATCTCACGACTGTACCCATTGATCATTTATTCATTTATGATTTTTTTTTTGTCATCAAGTATCCAATAAAAAATTTAAAAAACCAAAAATAGTATATAATAATAAAAATAATAAAAATAATAAAAATAATAATATACCATATATAAACTCTTAAATTTAAACTAAATCTAAAAAAAAAAAAAAATTTAGTAATAAATTCATAAAATATAAAATATATTTATTATTTAGAATTTATATTTATTTAATTTTTTGATAAATTATATTTGTTTTTAAATACATAAACTTATTTAAAAATTATAATTCTTTTTTAAATTTATTTGAATTAAACTTTTATATTTGTTAGTTAACATAATTCTTTTTAAATATAATAAAGTATAAATAATGATAAAACTATCAAAAACAAAATAACAAGTACATAAATTATTAAGAATAAAAAAATAGAACTACATTACGATATACATTTAGAATTTATAAAATAATAATATATAATGTATTAAATTTTCAATACTAACTAACAAATATCACGTAGATAAGGTTCGCGTATTCCTTCGGGAAATTTCTAAAACTCATAACTCATCCCAAACCTGGTGGGTAGTAAATTTTCAAACCCACAATCCATATGTGAGAAATTTTTAAGACCCATAATCCATCTCATCGAGTCGGCTTGGGTCGGGTACCCACGAGTTGAGAAACAATTATCATTATTATCAAAGAGTAACAAAATGATAAGATGTATGTAACAAGGAAACATATAAATAAAGGTCGTAAAAACCAATACTTGACAAAGTACAAAAAATAAATAAAACAAAGGTCATAAAAAAGTGATTAGATGAAGGTCATCAAGATGATATTAGACAAGGATCGTGTAGAAATGGTTAAATGAAGGTCGCTAAAAGAATGTTAGAGAAGGGTTGTAAAGAAGCAATTATATGAAGGTCAATAAGAAGATGTAAGACGAGGGTTGTTAAGTAGCGCTTAGACGAAAGTCACTACAAAGATGTAAGACGAGGGTTGATACAAAGTGCTTAGACGAAAAATACCAAGAATATATAAAACGAGGATCGCAAAACAAGTGTAACAAAAGACGAGACAAATAAACAGAAAGGTCGTATATCAAGAAAGGTTGTTATGTAGCTATGATACGTGTAGTATAATGATTGGTATAAAAAATATTACAAGTAGTATACATAAAAACTCAAGTCTTCGTTCAGAGACTAATCATTATAAAATAAAAGAACTGTTATCACTAAATTTATGATCTTTCTCGATTGTTCTTCATCATCTTGGTGTTAGATTTGAAAAGGAATTTCACTTATAAAATTTGGCACCGTCTATGGGATATCTTTTCTTTTCACAATTCAAGTTTTCAAAAATTCTACAGTGATGATAATTAGTTCGGGAACTAAAAAGGAAACTCCAATAATTTTTTCAAATTCGAGGTACTTTACTAATTGTTTTGAGAATCATAACTAATTTAGCAGCTAATGGGACTAATCTATGATAAAATCCACATATAGGTATGACAGCTGGTGTGTGCAATCCACTTAGTCAGGATTAGATGACCCAAATAATTATCATGGTAGAGTGTAATCAATCAACCAGAGAAACATCTGGTGTACACAGTTAAATTAACCAAGTTCATAGTGGTTGAAATGGTCTAACAACTTGTGTACTCGACTACTTTATACCAAGCCAAGGGGAAAATCTTCCCAATCAAAGTTTGCAAACCATTTTTTCTAGTGTTCTAATTTTAGAATTGCATATTAAGAAATCAAACCGAAATAAAATTAAGGAAAATCACTTGCAAGTTGAGAGGGATCGAGAAGTTAAGGAAATAATGGAAAAGAAGATTGAAGAATTGCAATTTCTATCAGAATATGTTTTGTTAAAAAATAATGTAAAAAATAAATTAAACATAGGGGATAGTAAGACGAGCTATACAGAGAAAATAAGAGAGAAATATGTGATGTTTATGTGTGAAAATATGGTTTAATGCAGATAGATGTGGGTAACAATGTAAAGGAAAAGAAAATAAAATGTTAAGATTCTGAGTTCAAAATTCTTTCGAGCAATTTGGTATTTTAAAAAAGACAAAAAGAAAAAAAAAGTATCATATAACGAGAAGAGGCAAAAAATGATAGCCTACATACTTCAAGAATCCTCATTTATTAAGAAGACTCTTGGGGGAAGATTCCGCAAACATTTCATCCTTTTAAGATGACAACCTATGATGACTCATAAGATCTTGAACATTATCTAGAGAAATTTAAGAGTATGATAATATGGTTTAATCCAAATGATGTGTTGTTTTGTAGAACAATATTTATGACATTTAAAGGAAATACTTTAGATTGGTTTGATAGTTTACCTAAGGGGTCGATTCGTAATTTTGAAAGTTTATAGAGAGCTTTTAGAGATCATTTCCTGGGAAACTAAGCACATACAAAAATGTGGTTTTATAATTAACATGAACAAAAAAAAGGAAACTTTAAAGAGTTATGTCTAAATATGCATCCATGAAATGAAAAGTCATGTGACTTGCAAGGAAGATATTGCGGTAGCAACTTTTAAAAGAGGGTTGGATACATAATGAAAGTTGTATGCGGATCTTGTCAGATTCTATGTAGATGGTTTGGGAGTTTTTTAGCAAGATCAGATAAATTTATTAGGCTTAAGAATTTTAAAAGGAAAGCTTCTTATGGCTTAAAATTTCAAGAATCTAAAGTGGTGGCACCCAACAGAAGAAGAACTAATGAACTTAAGCATGATGAAGGGATGAGGGTTTGATTAATATATCAAGGGTTTTATACTACGATAACCCGGATCAGAGGCTCACTCATTTCACTCAGGATATTGCAGTTATTTTGTATAATACAAAAATCAAGGGTAAAGTATCAAACTCCACGTCCTATGATAGCTTTAAACAACCATTGATCATAGATATAGCAATAATAGATCTCATAGTTATTTATCTGCTTATCAAAACGATCATGGTCATACAATAATTGATTATAGGTAGTTAGGGGATAAAATTTAAAGATTAATCAACAATGGTGATCTTGTCTGATTTATTAAAAGTACAGAAAGATAAAAAGATAAAGAAAAAAAATAAAAAAAACAGAAAGAGGAAGAGGTGGAAAAACAGAGAGGATAAATAAAAACAAGAATATTGTTTACTATTTTTTATTGAGATACAATGTCATGAACTGACCAAACCTCTAGGGAAAACCACAATATAAATTTAGAGGTTCATCTAGTTGAGGATTTAATTTACCATTATTATTGACAGACAAATACAGATTTGATGTTTAAAGATGATGATTTAAGAGGGGTTGTTACTCTACGTAATGATGCACTGATAATTGATTTAGAAATTTATGGAGTTATAGTCTCCGATTATTGATAGACAATGGAAGCCAACTAATGTCATCTTCAAATTTGTTACGAAAATATGCTCGTGGTACCTCCATATAAACCAACCAATAGAAAACTTGTTAGTTACGAAAGAAAGGCTTCAAAATGTGTCAGTGAGATTGAGCTTTCAGTACTCATAGGTTATAGTAGTACCGAAAACTATTGTGAGAACTATCTTCATGATTTCTGATGCATACTAGTTCGTATAACGTGATTATGGGAAGACCATAATTGCATAAGATTGAGGCAACGCCATGTACATCCATGCAATGTTTTAAATACCGGATGGGAAATCTATTTGGAATAGTCAAATGCAGCAAAAAAACAAGGAGTTATTATGCAATATCGTTAGATCATAAGAAATTAACATAATGCAGTTAAATGATGTAAATAAGAGTCTTCAATTGGATAGGAATAATAAATTTGATATGGAAGTTGATGACCTCGGGGAGGATATCTAGGGGAGGATCTATTAGATATACCAGTTGAAGAAACAATAGAAGTTAGGCAGATTGGTAAAGATTGGAAAATTTTAAAATCAAGATTTCAAGACTTGTTGAAAAAACTTCAGATCTTTTTGCTTTGACTATGTATTCGGTGTTAGCTCATCTTTATCTGCCATGAGCCATCAATTGATAAAAACATGAGGCATGTTCTTAAGAAAATAAATATGTTTATTCCTGAGAAAGTAGAGGCCCTTGTTAAATATGTGGAGAGAGTTTTGAAGTTAGAACATATCATGGAGTCAAGATATCCGACCTGGGACTTTAATCTACTATCAGTTAAGAAGAAGAATAAACAATGGAGGATGTGTGTAGACTTCACTGATTTTAATAAAGCATGCCCAAATGATGTTTTTCCCATGCCTTGCATTGACCAATTATTAGATGTTGCCTCAGATAATGATTTCTTGTCATTTATGGATGCATACTCGGGATACACCCAAATTTGAATGCATCATAACAATGAAAATAACACTACTTTTCAGACTTAAATGGGTTTCTATTGCTATAAAGTTATGCCTTTTAGTTTGCAAAATGCAGGGTCAACTTACAAAAGGTTAGTCAACCAAATGTTTACAAAATAAATGTGAAATAACATTGATGCTTATATAGATGATGTGATCGTGAAAAGCAACAGTGAGGAACAACAAGTTGAAGTTTTATCCATGATATTTGAAAAACAGAGAGAATTCAATCTTAATTTTAAATTTTTGAAGTGTTCTGTTGGAGATTGAAGTGGAAAGTTTCTTGGATATATTATTAATAAGAACGGTATCGAAGCATATCCAGAAATGTTTAAAGAACTATTAAACATGAAGCCGCCAAAGACAAACAAAAAACTTCAAAGATTAACAGACCGTTTTGTAATATTGTTAAAGTCTATTTCTAAAGTTTCTGATTAAAGTTATTTTTTCTATGAAGTATTTAAAAGAAGCAAAAAAATTCAGCTATGACGATGATTGCGATACGACTTTCCACGAGTTGTAAAAGTATTTAACTTCAACATAAATTTTGTTTGCTCCAACATAAGGTGAATCATTATACTTATTTTTATATGTATCTAACTTTGTTATATGTGTTGTACTGGTCAGATGAGATAGAAGAGCGCATAAACCAATTTACTTTGTAAGTAAAAGCCTAATTGATGCAGAAAAAATGTATTTAAATATGGAGAAACTAACTGTAACATTGGTGGTAGTTGCCATAAATATGAGATCGTACTTTCAAAGTCATACTATTGCCATGCGAACTTATTTTGCTTTTAAGAAATGCACTATACAAATTAGACATTGAAGGAAGGTTTATGCGATGGTTGGTAGAATTAGAAGAGTACGATATTTTATACAAACTACGTTTTACAATTAAAGCTCAAGTAGTTTCTGAGTTTATTAATGAGTTCAATGAAGAAAAATATGATGGTGAGAAAATATTTGGAATGAATAGTGGAAGTTGATGGAGGGTTAAGTCTTAATAGAGGAGGTGTTGGGGTTGTCTTGTAAGCACCATTTGGTGAAGAAGTGAGACAATTGGCAAATTGCGGCTTTGAAGTAACAAACAATATTGTAGAGTACGAGGTCGTCTTGATTGGTTGAAATTGGCTAGTATATGTGGATCGAAGATCATATGGGTGAGATCAGATTCTCAGTTGGCGGTAAGTCAAATAAAAAGAGTATATGAAGCTAAGTAAAAGAATGTAAGAGGATACTTGTAGACATTAAAAGAATGGGAAAATAAATTTCTAAGAGTAGAATACAAACATGTGCCATGTGTAAATAATTGAATTGTAGACTCTTTAGCAAGTGCATGAGTATTATGAGACAATGCACTAGTTACCATCCACGAAATTCCATCTAAAGAGATAAAAAAGCAGGATATCGAGGTCTTAAAAATAGAAGGAGTTTAGGATTGAAGGTAAGAATATTTGCTATATTTGAGAGATCAAATTATCTCTAAAGAAAAGGTTAATGCTTGGGCTTTGAGTAAAACGAGATGTTAAGTATATAATCTTTGACAATATCCTTGATAGTAAAAGCTCCACAAGACCAATGCTAAGATGTTTGAATAAATATGAGGCTATATTAATCCTTAGAGATTTTGGCATGACGAAGTTGCTGGGGCACATTATGGATACATAAGATCATGCAATTTCTTCTTGCAGGTTCTATTGGCCAAACTAGCAGCAGATGTCGAGGATATTGTGTAAAGTTATAACGCCTGTCAGAAATATGCTAACATGAGCCACATACCAAGCGAGTCTGTTAGAGAAATACAATGTTTGGTTGTAACTGTCGGTTATTTCACAAAGTGGATCGAAGCAAAATCTTTATACAAGATGAAGGCTCAAGAAATTTGTGATGTTTTACAAAGTGAGATTATATCTAAGTATGGGATCCTGATAATTCTAACGACGGATAATGGGCCTTAGTTTCAGACCGGATGACAATATTTTGTAGAAGGTATGAAATATACCAACTTTTCTCGACTCCATATTACTCTTAAGAAAATGGGGAGGTGGAAGTGACAAAGAGAATATTATAGATTGGAATAAAGAAAAAAATTGAGAGAGCTAGTGGAAATTGGCCTAATAAATTAACAGAGGTAATATGACCATAGAAAACAACTCATGGTAAGCTATGGGAGAAACTCATTTTTTATTGGTTCATGGGATATAGGCGGTATTCTGAGCAGAGATTATCATCCCTAGTCACATGATGCAAAATTATTCGGACGAAGAAAATGGTGAAGTAAGAAAAGTTTCTATCAATTTGATTGAAGAACGATGTGATCAAGCTCGGGTTAGGGCACAACATTATAAGAGCTTAACAAAGAGCATGATCGACTCAATTTTAAAACTTATATCTCTTAGATAAGGTGACTAGGTCATAAAGAAACTATTACAAAGTTCGAAAGATAAAAATACATGAAAGTTAGCTCCAAACTGGATGGACCATACAAACCATTTTTAGAGGACATCATGAGGCATATGAGTTAGAATATTTGGATAAAAACGCATTGAAACAACCCTGGAACATTTGTAATTAGAAATTGTATAAGTACAATTTGTGACATGGTTGTGCACTCTTTTTCCTTCGTAGGGCGTGAGATGGTTTTTATTGAGGCGCATCGTAAGCCAATTCATTTAACAAAGAAGTTTTCCTATAGAAGAATAAAGTGCTATTTATATTAAAAAATAAGAACATAATAGAAAAATTAAAATATTTTGAGTTCAAAAGATATTAAAAAATAAGAAACTATATATTGAAGATATTTATTTCAGTTATAAAATTTAACAAAGCAAGCAAGAAATTTATACGAAGGGGAATACTGTAAAAACTCAAGTTGAAGAAAGAAGAATTTAAACATTGAAAATAATTATTTAAGTTATAAAATTCAACAAGGAAATAAAGAAAGTTACACGAAGAGGGGTCGTTTGTACTAATAAGTAAGCAAAAATAGTTGATTAACCAAGTCTAAGGTTGAAAGACCATTAGGAAAAAATGGCCATACTATGCCTTTACTTAAAATTTCAAAGTAGCAAAAATGGTTAATAAACCAAGCTGAAGGTTCAAAAAATATTAAGAATGCAAGTGGTCATACTAAGATATGACTTCAAATGTTAAAGTAAAGAAAAAAGGTTGATAAACCAAGCCTAGAGTTGAAAGACTATTAGGGATGCAAATGACCATACTGTGCCCTGACTGAAAATGTCAATGTAGCAAAATTAGCTAATAAAAAAAATCTAAGATTGAAAAAACTTTAGGAAACGCAAGTGGCCATACTGTGCTCTGACTCAAGATTCAAATATACATATTGACCCCATAACAAAAGTAAAAATAGAAATATGTTGCCAACATAAAGTAAGTAAGGTTTAAATATAAGGTAAATAAAGAGTAAAGTCATAGTACAAAACACGCAGATCCCATTAAAAAAATAACAAAACAAAAAAGTTTCTTTCAACAATGACATTTTTAGATTAGACAGTGTGGGGAGGATAATTATTTTATTAGTAGCATGTCACATTGGCAGAACTATATTTATTTTAAACAGTAGTATGAGGGTCTGCAATAAAAGTGACTTCTTCGTTAATTGGGTCGTGGTCGATATTGCCTTCATCAAATGACGAAGGGCATTAATTTTCAAGTACTTTAAACCTAAGGTCACTAAAACAATATTATGATTCTTTTTCCAAATCACTATGATAGTATCGTTTTGAACTTTTTTAGCATACTGTCAGCCACGACCAAAATTTATATTTTTATTCCCTTGAATAGTGTTTGTAGTTTCTTCCAATATTTCCCTCTCAACATCTTTTAATTCATCTTCCACAACTTTTCTAAGTTTATCTTGAATATTTTTAACATCATCATTCAAAGTATCATTTTTAGATTTCAGATCAAAATTGTTATTGATCATAGTATTTATCTTGGTAGACACAATGTTGGCTTGACCCGTCAGACCATAATTAATTTTAGCCAATTCAACATTTATATAAATCAATTTCTTCTTTAAAGTAAGTTGCTCAATACTTTGAGTAACCAATTTTGATTTTTGAGACATATACTCTGTATTTTATTGATTTAGGATATCTTTTTTGTGCTTAGTTTAGCAATCAAGTTGTATTTCTCAGTCTTAACTTTCAATGGATTATCAATTTTTTAAAAAACTAAATACCCTCTTTGAAGTTTATTTAAGCCATCAATAAGTTCTCTAATATATTCAAAACATCATATGTCCTGGTTTGCAATTTTACATTATCTTAATACTAATAAAGTCTTAAAATAACATTAGGGCTCTTTTGGCAAATCCCACGATAGAATTCATTTTTCTTTCTTTTGAATAATTTTTATAGTTTTTTCCAAGAATTTCCTCTCAGCATCTTTTACTGCATCTTCCACAACTTTCCTAATTTCTTTAGTCATTTTTGCTTCAAAATTAATAAGCTTATCTTGAAGATTTTTAGCATCATCCTCCAAAGTAGCATTTTCAGATTTCAGATCAGAATTGTTATTGATCATAATATTGATCTTGGCAGACATAATGCCGGCTTGACCCTTCAGACCATCATTAATTTTAGACAACTTAATATTTTGAGAAATCAATTTCTTATTCAAAATAAGTTTCTCATTACTTTAAGTAACCAATTTTGATTTTTGAGAAATCTAATTTGCATTTTGTTGATTTAGGTCATCCTTCTCACCACTTAGATTAGCAATCAAGTTGTTTTTGTTAGTCTTATCTTGTGATGACTTATCAATTTTTTTTGTTATAAAACTAAATTCCCTCTTTGAAATTTATCTAAGTAATCAATAAGTAGTCTAATAGATCCAAACAGTATATGCACTGGTTTGAAGTTTTACATTATCTTAATAGTGATTGAGTCTTACAACAACATTGGTGTTCTTTTTCCAAATCGCTATTATAGTATCTTTTTTAACTTTTTTCACCATACTATCAATCATGCCCAAAATTTATTTTTCCTTCTCTTGGATAATGTTTGTAGTTTATTCTAGGATTTTCTTCTCAACATCCTTTATTGCATATTCCACAACTTTTTTAAAATTTTCAGTCTTTTTTACTTTAATATTAGTAATCTTATCTTGAAGATTTTTAACATCATCCTTCAAAGTAGGATTTTCATATCTTAGAATTATTATTGCTCATAGTATTGATCTTAGTAGACATAATGTCGGCTTGACCCATTAGGCCATCATTAATTTTAGCCAACTCAACATTATGAGAAATCAATTTCTTATTCAAAATAAGTTGCTCAATAATTTGAGTAACCAATTTTAATTTTTGAGAAATCTACTCTTCATTTTGTTGATTTATGATATTTTTCTTAATACTTAGTTTAGTAACCAATATGTTTTTCTTAGTCATATTTTGCAATGGCTTATCAATATATATTTTTAAATTAAATAACCTCTTTGTAATTTGTCTAAGTCATCAATAGGTTCTTGAATGGATCCAGACAATACATGTCGTGGTTTGGAGTTTTACATTATCTTAATACTGATAAAGTCATTAATCGATATACAAATGTCTCTGAGTTATGATAACTATGAAAATTAGGAAAAAAAGACGATAAACAAAATAGTTATCAACAATCGATTGAAGAAAGTGTAATGATAAAAAAAATCTTTATTTTAAGCTCGAGTTGCCTTTGTAAGATATAATTATACTCATATTGTTGTAATATGACAAATTAGGGAAATATTTGAGTTGATGAGTTATCAATAATGCTGGATGTGGACCGTGTAGAGAGTCAGGTCGTTGATTAGAACCTACGATAAGTATTATATGGTTGTTTGTGAGAGTTGTTGTTTGAATAGTTGGTGAGGTAGCAATAGGATTGTTATATGGATTGCATTTTGAGTTGAAGCACCAAAAATGTCTGTAGCTTTTCCTTTATTTTGGTCATAAGTTAAGTTTGGAAGTATATCGGGGTCGTCATGTTTCCCTTTGTCTCTTTGCTGATAAGAGGGTATGGTATAATATTTTTCTTTAGTAACAGGAGCATTATTAGAAATAACATAATTCTTATTATTAGTAGGATCTTGATCAGAAAGAGGAAGTTTTCTCTTAATGTTGACACGAATCATGTTAGGAGCAGATGTGTTGTTCGAAGGGGCTTCATCAAGTTTGGAGTTTTTCTTCTTAGTAGCAGTAGGGTTCATATCAAAGATATTTAGACCTGTTTATTTAACGCGTCCCCCATCATAACTTAAGAGTTTTTCTCCCTTTTTCTTAGGATTCCCTTCAGGTGGTGTAAGTTCATCTTGAGAAATATGTGGATTACCATTCTCTCGAACAAGGTCTATAAAATTTGTATTTTTTTCATCCTCTGAATAAAAAGTGCATCATTTAGGTTAACAAGCTCATCATCTTCGTGAGAATAGTCTGAGAGGATTCTATGCCAAATTCAGTTTGATTCCTCTGACATGTTGTTTTGTTAGGAGAAGAACCAATATCATCCATTTTCACTTTCTTTGTGGGAACTTTTAAGCCAAGACCAATTTATTTGGTTATGAAATTCTTGAAGAATTACATTCATACTGTTTTTGGGGGTAACTTCTTCTCCCGTTTTAGTCAGATTAATCTTCCCATCAGCCGTCATAGTAAGCTTGTCAATAGGTTAGAGACCAGCTACCAGAAATTTATCAATTGTAAAGAGGTAGTGAAAATAAAAAAACCAAATCAAATAGGCCGCATCATGTAGACCTGGGAAATGATTTACATTTACATCATTGTAAACCTTTATGAAGAATTGTTAATACTGACCAGAGCTTGCAAAAGAATAACATATATATAAAGGTGAAACAAATGGAAAAAGAAAACGAAAATAAGAATAAACAAATAATCTATTACGTGTATTAATCTATCATCTTTTGATTTGAACATATTCCCAATTAGAATTTTGGTATTCCCAATTTTTGGTTACAAAAATAAAGAATTTTTTCCAACCACAAACATAAGTGGGCAAGTTGACAATTTTATTTATATATTTTATACTTATAAAATAGAAAAATGTTTCCTTTATATTTTAGGATGTCAACAATAGTAAGGACATCTGAAAGATAAACATGTGTTTTCAAGATTTTTGAGCTAAGAAACACGATGATTATGGCATGCCATAAATTAGCAGCTAGTTTAATGAGCATATGCGAATATATCTAAAAACTTCTTGAATAAATTTGGGAAGAAAGAATCGATGACCATAGTGAAATGGGGAAGTAAAGAAACATGTTTCTTATCTTTCACTTTGATGGGGTAATTCAACAGGTTTAGGAAGGCGGGTAACAATGTTATCAGGGAAATCGTAATCACATCTAAAAATTCAATGTTCTTCATTAGACATGTTTTTTTATAAGTAGATTGTTTAAAATATGTATCCAAAAATTTGATTTTTTCCTACTTCATCTGCATGAGAGAGTTGGTTCATAGCTAATACTGGTGCAGATTCTTTCTTTTTTTCTGAAGATGTTTTCCGTTTTGGAGTCATTTCTGGATAAAATAAAAATATTACCAACAAGATTGTTAAGTTAAATATTTTTTATGTTTGATAATGGTTGTTTAAGACGAAGAAGTAAAATCAATATGCTAGTTCTAATAAGTAGAAAATGATTTTTTTTTCTTCTTCTATAAAATTAGGGTTTTTGTTTAAATAATCATTTAACATGTTTTGATTAAGCAAACATGAAATGTTTAAACAAAGGAGAAGATAAGAGTTAGTGTAAAAAATACATGATTAAAAGAATCAGAGGTGAAAATTGAGTATCGAATATGCTAGAGCTTTAATGGAGAAAATGCAGAGAATAAACGGAGCGGAGTGGTGAAAATGCAGTGACGACTAAAATATATAAAAGTAATAAGAGAAATTATTAAGTTTTGAAAAGTGGAGTGGTTTCTAAAATTGTGTTAGAATCTACGGAGTTCAAACTTTAAATCTTTATACGTGGCAACATAAATCTCAAAAGTTAGAAATTTTAACACACTAAAATTTTAAAATAAAATTAATAAACCATTAAATTTACTAGATGATACCTCGTATAGATAATTTTTAGTAGTCGCAATTGTTTTTTACAAATTTACTTGAAGGACTATGAAGATATCCTATAGATAGTATATGCTCCTAATAATGATGAGACAAGATTATATCAAAGACTAGCAAAAAGATAAGATGCGTGGAACAATAAAGCAGATTGACGAAAGTTATGACAAAAATATTAGACGAATGACACAGAAGAGAATGACACAAAAGAAAATAAGATGAGAGTAATAAAGAAGCGATTAGACGAAGGTCATCAAAAAGATATTATACAAAAATCATACAAAAATGGTCAAATGAAATTCGGCAAAAAAATATAAGAAGAATGTTTTAAAGAAGCAGTTAGATAAAAGTCAACGAAAAGATGTAAAACGAAAGTGTTAAAACCCGTTTAAATAAAAAACATAGAAAAATATAAAACAAGATTGTTAAAAAATTCTTAGATAAAAAACTTTAAAAATATATAAAACGAGATTTTCAAAATAAATATAAAAAAAAACATAAACAAATAAATTGAAAAGTCATTTGAAACGTCGCAAATGACTAATTCGTACAGTTATCTAATAAATTATAAAATAAATTGTTGAACAATTATATTACACTTATAACGATTTATAATTTTTTTTTAAAATATTATAAATAAAAATTTAAATCTGGAGACTATCCACTATAAAATAAAAATAATATTATCATCAAATTTTTTATTTTTTATTTTTTATTACTTTGTTTTAGATTTGGAAATGAATTTCAAAACTCAACCTTACTTTATTCTTATTCTTAACTTTTGATAGCTCAGTTAGATAAAAACACACCCAACTCAGAT
Organism: Limnanthes douglasii subsp. nivea; assembly: GCA_036936605.1. Taxonomy (NCBI): domain Eukaryota; kingdom Viridiplantae; phylum Streptophyta; class Magnoliopsida; order Brassicales; family Limnanthaceae; genus Limnanthes; species Limnanthes douglasii. Next base: position 201,211,387 of record JAUPFV010000001.1, on the reverse strand, counting down.
ATCAACCTGACTTTCTTTCTTATTTTTTATTGTTGAGAGCGCGGTGAGATAAAAACACACCCAACTTAGATATCAACCTGACTTTTTTTCTTATTCTTAACTCTTGAGAGCGCGATGAGATAAAACCACACCTAACTTAGATATCAACCTGACTTTCTTTCTTATTCTTAATTTTTGAGAGTGCGATGAGATAAAAACACACCCAACTTAGATATCAACCTGACTTTCTTTCTTATTCTTAATTCTTGAGAGCGCGATGAGATAAAAACACACCCAACTTAGATATCAACCTGACTTTTTTTCTTATTCTTAATTCTTGAGAGCGCGATGAGATAAAAACACACCCAACTTAGATATAACCTGACTTTTTTTTTATTCTTAATTTTTAAAAACGCGGTGAGATAAAAACACGCTCAACCTAGATATCAACCAAACTTTTTTTTTATTCTTAATACTTGAGTGCTTTTTGAGATATAAACACACCCAATTTAAATGATAACCTGACTTGCAGTGTGGTTGTGGTATGTAATTAAAAATTATAGAAAACCAAAAGACTTTTCAACCATCACGGCAAAATAGTTTTACGATCAACATTATCTCCAGCTCTGATAAAAATAATTGATCCTAAAAGTAAGAGACTCAGCACAAATAGACAAAGACAAATAATTTAAAATAAATAAAAACTGCAGAGGATAATTACGAGAGTTGTAACTACATATGGCTTATCCTACGTGATAAAGGTCACTTGGTTATTTTATTAATTTAATTATTTTGTTTTTTTCTTTAGCAAGTAATAGGCACCGCTAATGTAAACAATTATTATGTTGTGCAATTTATTATTTCATTAATTTAAAGTTTATTTTACCATTTTTTTTTATTATTTCATCTGCTTCGTGGAGAGATTATCCGTCCGATTTTTTCTGGTTTGCCTTCTGTTCGGTTCAGTTTGGTCCAATTTTATTCGGTTCGGATTAAATACGATTAATTTGTTTGATTTTGATAGGTTCCAGTTCATTTTAAAATCAAATTAATTTGTAATTTAGTTTAAATATTTTTATTCAAAATATAAAAATAGATACAAATTAATTTTAATTTTTGTAATTAATCTTATCTAATAATTTTGAGAAATACAATATATATGAAAAGCAAATAAAAAATCAACAGGTTTTAATATTTTTCCGATCCACTCAATGCTTTCAATTTCAAATTTATTTTTTGATTTTATCGATTCAATTCTGAACTAATTTTATTGGTTTGATTTTGTATCGGTTTACCAATTTTATCAATTTAGTTCCAAATCTATTTACCGGATATATTAGTTCCAAACCGGTTGTCAAATTGCTTCGATTTTTTATAGATCCGATTTCTAACATGAGATGGCGAACAAAACCCATAAAGTTTGGTCTAGTTTTGGGATCCGGTTTTTATTCTCATCCGGTTTTGGTTCTCACGAACCATCAACCGCCCTAACTTTGAACCATCAACCGCCCTAACTTTAACTCTATATATAAACTTGATACCGTGTTGTAAAACTTTATCCGATCTTCTCTCTTCTTTCTCACAAACTTCTGATCACTTTTCTTTCTTTAACTTTCATAAATTTTCACTCCAGAAAATATATATACTCATGGAAGAGGCTGACCAAACGAGGCTGACCAAACGGAAAACTTAATGAATATGATGATGCATATGCAACGAGGTTGTGCCACCACCAATAGACAAATTCCACGCATATCTTCAAAATCCACAAATCTATTCACAAGAGGAATATTCTGGCGTTACACATACAAATTCTTACTGTGCGTCTTTCTCGGAAACCACAAACCGGCCGAAGGAGATGAAGTGTGTATCTTTGTCGGGAAACACAAACCTGACGAGGGATTTGATGAAGCTTGCACCTTCTTATTGTGCATCTTTCCCGGAAACCACAAAACTGACGGAGGAGATAAAGCATGTATCTTTGCCTGAAAACACAAACCTGACGAGGGAGACGAAGTTTGCACCTTTGTCGGAAATAACAAACCCGACCCAGGAGGAGATCACAGAGCCGATGACAAGGGAGATGAAGTTCTGGATGGCAATGATGGATCCCGTGAATATGGAACAAGAGGAAGAAGCGGTGCCACGTGCCAAAAGAAAAAAAATGTAAAGCTCTCAACCAATCCTCAAAGCGTCACGGCACGCCATCGGAGGGAGAAAATCAGTGAAAGGATAATGATACTGTAGAGGTTGGTGCCAGGAGGAACTGAATTAGACACCGTTTCTGTGCTAGAGGAGGCTGCTCATTATGTCAAGTTTTTACAAGCACGAATTGAGTCAGAGCTTTGTATTGGTAAATGGTGTATCTAGTATGCTTCCACTTTTAGTAGTTCTTATGAAAGCGTTTGTGGAATTCTTATTGTATGCTTCCACTTTTAGTAGTTCTTATGAAAGCGTTTGAGGATGATTGTGTGGTTTTTAGCTCACGATACTTGACGCAATCATGCTCTAGTGTAGTATCCCTTCTTCCTAATACATGTATTTTTAGAAAGCTCTAGTGTAGTATCCCTTCTTCCTACTACATGTATTTTTAGAAAGTATTATGTTTTAATTTATCCCTTCGTTCTCATAATACATATATTTATAAAACAAAAAATTCATACTCCAAGTACCGTTAATTTTATATATAATGTATTTATTGTTTTTCCATTGGTAAAAGTCACCTAACTTAAAAGTGGAGTAACACACATTCGAATAAAATCAATAAAAGCGGACTAATGTGTAACGTATTATTTATTTATAATGGATTACAACATTTATCTATTTTAGAAGCCCAAGATTAACTTCTTTCTATAGTGGTTTTTGTTCGATGGGATTTTAGTTAGTTTGCCTTTCCATCTGTGCATTATTTTCTGAATTTTTAGGTGTTTTATCGGACGCATGTACGTGATCGAGGAGTGTTTTATCATATAATTTCAAACCAGGTTTACGTATGACAATACGATTTCTGTATATTTCGATAATGTTTGGAAAAAATAGAGACTATTAAGGATCAATGCTAGTTGGCTAATGATGGTAGAGTGCCAAACGTATGGTCGTGCGGATTTATTGTGTGGACTTATTACGTTCATTTCGAAGCGCGCCGGTGGTCGGATGAGATCTGGTCAAGTTGGATAGGCTTCGCGGCGATGGTTACTCGAAGCTGAGCGAACTAGCCGGTCATTTAAAGCACAATGGTCATGTTGGTCGTTTAAAGTCGTGCGTTCTGCATGCTCAACCGTGCATCGCACCGAAACCAAATTTCTTGGATTTGGACTTGGCATTCTGACCAAATCTCATCTAGTTGTGCAACATGACATGGTCTAGTAATTTAAATTGTGTTTGGCTAGTTTACTTTAGACTTATTCATGTCGTAATTGTAACTCTTCCCACTCTATTACTTAATGTCGAGCTAATGGAGTTCTCAATCGTGACATTATCTTCCTCCGATCTTATACTTCAAGATAACTTCTTGTTTCCTCATTTTAATTCTTTTTTATATTGCTATTTTAAGTATTTAACCACATGTCACTTGGATAAAGACTTTTCAATTCTTTAACTACTTCAATAATTCATCACTTCATCTTTATTTCTATATCGAGCATCACCCACTAGTAACCTATTTTATTAATCTACAAACTATCCTTTCTCTATAAGATTTGAGTTTTTTTTGCTATAAAGTCAAGATTTCGTTCCCGATTGCGAATCTTAGGGCCAAATTCATGCGTTAACTTTTGGGCTCCTCCAATGGCGTTGGCTCAGAGCAAGCTACCAAGGTTTTTGGTCCCAACAATGTGGTATCACCAGCTTCTCAGTCCTCTGAGTCCAAGCTAAATTTCTACGAAGATGTATCTTATATGTCTGAGCTTCAACAAGGTCTTTTGGTTGAGGGGCTCCCACTGATTGGCCACGCTTTTGCTCAAACATATAGGTCTCATCCCCAAGACATCATCTTCGAACCTTTGAGTGATATCACTTTCCAAGTTAAGAAGAGAGGTAAGCTATATCGACGCAAGGGGATATAGAAGGAGAGGGCTATGTTGAAAATTCAAAACACCTCGGATAGTTTCAGGTGGGCTTGGTTATTGTGGTCATTGGTCGTGGTCGTTATGGAGGTATATTTTGCTACCTATAAAGATGTTGTGCAAGTCTGAAGGGGATCGATCTTCGAAGATATTTTTTTTGTTGATCCCGAGTTTGCGTGACTTAAAAAGACTGGGGTTGCCACAAAGAAGTCCAAAAGAATTATACAGTGCGAGGGTCAAAAAAGTTAAATATGAGCTGGTCAATTAAAGGTTGCTCACATGGCCAGTGTCGAGAGAGTGAACCAACTCAATAGGTTGTTTGAGAGTCGCGCTGATGAGGCATAAAAATATCATCTTCATGATATTCGACGTACCAAGAAGCACCAATGTTCTTCAATATGTTGTTAGTTCCTTATTCATGTACTACGGCCTATTGTTGGATGTTAAGACCCTAAGGATATCATGCCTACAAAATATATTATTTTTGGTGAAGTATAATACCTTTTGGGCTCGGATCCTCACCAAAGATCCAACCTTCACCCATTTTGAAAGTTACTCGAATATAACTAGGAGGAACCATCATCCCATGGGTTCTTTTGGCAGACCCCAAAGGGAATAACTTCAAAAATTGACTTTATTAGTAACATTGTGGTACAAATCTTATTCATAAATTTTATGGCATTTGTCAAAATCTCATCGTGGATCATAGGCCGAGAGTAATATTGTTTATGGATGGTTTATACCATAACATGAACCTCATTTTCTTTTGTGAAGTTCTTCTAGTACAAAGACAGAGTCTTCCAAGCCTAGACATCGAAGACGGGTCCGTGAGATAACTTGGTGGTAAAGAATATTTTCAAGTAAATTGTATCGAGCAGATTATATTATGACACTTCATGCTTTGAATATGAAAATCAAAAGCTTCCATTGAATGAGGTAAGCTCATATTTAGGTTTTCCAATCAAGTGGCTCATTAATTAAGATCTTAGAAGCTCTTTGAGAGGACTCGAACCTTGTCGCTTTGTAGATAAAAAGTGATTGTTGGGTAATGACGCAAAGTTTAGAATCAATAGTTCTTGTAAACCTCATTGCATCGATTATTTTTGTATTTTATCTGTGCTACTTGTTGTATTTGTTCGAGTTGGAAGGCTTCGGCCCATAATATTTCTAGATATAGGATATTATCCAAAGCTTTAATTGTTTGAGCCCCTGTCAAAAAATTATCTACAATGGTTCAGGATTGGAGTCTGAAGGGGTATGTTGTTCGGCTTAGAACTCGGGGAGGAGATAAGCTAGACCATGAGCCTTGATAGTTTTCTATGGCTTCAACTTAATGGAAAAATATCTTAACTTTATATACCATCTCGTTAACCTGTCCCAGATGTCTGTTTTATGAAAGAAATTTTGATAAAGAAAATATACTCAGACATAATAGTGTAATATTGTAAGTAAGGCCTCATTTTTTTGTTGCCACTATTAAAGTTAGAATGAGATTATCTAGTTTTAAATGCTATGTTTCGACAGCGAGGAGAGATTCAGTAATGTAGTATATTGCTCCATATGTGGTTGCTTCATGTTTGACTAAAAGTGCACTTACCATGTTATTAAATACTATCATCTATAAGTAGAAGTTGTCACATGGGTTCAACCAGGTGAGGAATTCACCGGAAGTAAGTTTATTCTTTCATGTTTTAGAATGTTTTGTCAAATTTAAATTCCCAGTTGAACTGACGAACACCACTTGAGTCTTTGAAAATTGAGGCACAGTTATAAAATATCAGGATGTGAACCAGTTAAAAGAAGCCAACATATTCGTAAAAAATTGTACTTTTTTATATATTGCAGTAGTTTCATCATTACTAGATTATCTAACTGAATTGGGTTCGCCTCGATTATTTTCTCACTAAGAAAATATCCCAAGAATTTTCCATAAAGAATGTTGAATCTACATTTCTCTATATTGAGTTTTAAATTGATTCATTGGAGGTTTTCGAAGGTCTCTTCTAGGTCTAAAAGGTGGTTTTGTTCCTTTATTCTAGTGACTAGCATGTTATTGATATATGCCAAAATGTTCCACCCAACCTAGCTGGAGAATGATTATTTTATTTACCTGCATTCTTTAGACCCAAATATTATTACCTTATGATGAGTTCAGATATTTGAGCTACTGTACCTTGACATTAATCGGAAGGGAAATTCGGACCAAACCACTATAATAAAATTCCGAACAGGAGAAATGTATTAAGTGTTGACTAAGCTAGCTACTAGTCACTTCAAACCAGATTACTAATGGGTTCTTAAACTTGACCTGACTTCACGATCCGACCCGATAAGCCCAATGGGTCAGTAATTAAGTATAAATACCCCAACCACTTTCATTAATGAGGGTAATCAAAATTTATTACTAGTAGACAACTTAATTATCTCTACTCACCACTCTAAACACTAAATTCCAGAAAACATCCAAAACACTTTACAGAATTACCCTCATACAGAAATAAACCACACCACCTTATAGACGTTGATACATCACCCAAACATGAATGTCGTTTTCTCCTCATTATCGGGATGCATGATGATTTCATTGTATCTTAAATATGTATCCATGAAAGATAACATCTTGTTGCACGAAGTGGCATCCACCATATTGATTTTGGGACCAGGAATGGATCCTTCTAAATGGTCGGTTGAGGTTGGTATAGTCAACGCACATCCTATATGTTATAGTCATAATTTCCTAAACAACGAGAGTGAAATTTAGGAAAATCATGATTGCTACAATATAAGAATAGTTATGAATAAGTCAAAGGTATACCATATCTCTCACCGTGGACTGGATTTAATTTTTTTTTTACATTGAGAGATGTGGTATGCCTTTGATTTTTTTTTTATAATTATTCTTATACAGTATCAATCATCATTATCCTAAATTCGACTCTCGTAGATTAGAAAATTATTATTATAACATTTTCGTGTGGGCGATACAAGGGTATCAAATTTCATTTTACCTATTGAATATCATGGTTAACGATGTGCCACTTTTGAGAAGTATTTGTTAGATATGTAAGATTGTCTCATCCAACAATAGTTCCATTCATTTTCTTCTAGGGATCAAATTCTAAGAATCCATAGTCGACTTCATATAGAGTTATAGTTTTGCCAGCCAAGATCACTTGAACGTATTATATTTTCATAGAGAGCTTGACCTGGGTGGGGAAGTTGAGTAAGTTTAGAGGAATCATGGCATTGGGCCTCAAAAAATTATTGAATTTTGGATTTATAAAAGTCTTGTAAGAGAAACCCAATAAATATGTTACATTGAGGGTACCTTGGGCTAATCATGTGATTTTTGGACCTACTTTTTGTACAATATAAAGTAACACCCATTTTTGGGAAATAGTGCATATTTATTACTTTATTACTACTCTTGTCAACATCTCTCTCTAGATTTACAATATTTCTCTCTCCAAACAATCTCTTCCAAACGTAGCTTAGACACATAATCCCACTAAGAAATCAGTGGAACTATTATTGGCGGCGTCTGTGGGAAATCGATTGGTACCCGTAGTCGTTTTTGTAAAAACACTATTGTATTGTCAAACACTTTGAAAGAAATGGATATAGATTTACTATGGGAGCCTAATATTAGAACTGATGGTCTTGTAATCTGAACTTTATCTAAAGATCATCCCCTCGAACCGTAAATGGTAAAAGAACGAAACTATGATGATTAATACGTCGACGAGCAACTTGAAAAGTCGGATTTGAATTCTGAAAGTCATAGGTCAGAGGTTTGAAGGGAAAATGTAATTAAAAAAGATAAATTTAAGGACGCCGATTGAACCAATGATAAACATGAAACTCTTCGGAGACAAAGCTTTTATTCTTGTAAGAGAAATATTAAACTTGGATGTCAATACGATTCCACTGAATCTAGTGACTATGCTCTTTACGACTCGAATGAGTCATCCTACCCGGAATGGGACAACCGACGTAAAAAAGTGATAAGAGAAAGACAACCATTGGACATCTCTTCGAGCCAGAGGCTCTAAAAGAGAAATAAATTATCAATAAAAAAGGGTACTCGGATCCGAGGAATTGGATAAAGTGGTTATCATCACTAAAATGGAGCAAGCTACGCCTCATGTTCAGATCCCATCGGGAAGTCAAAGTTTTGAGTACCATGTGATTAACCAGTTCACGAACTCATCCGAAGAGGGTTTATATACCGTTCCGAACAAAGGCCCCGATGGAAGTATGTATAAGACCATGCACAATTGGAGGTCATCTCCTCTTTCCGTAGAAATTTTATCACGGTGCATGCCAAAGCGATTTTACATCTCGAAGTTATAAAAGTTTGATAGGACTCAAGATCCAGAGAGCCATATTGAGAATTTAATTTTTTTTTATGATTAACTACAATGACGATGATAAATTTATGTGAAAGGATTTCTCCTAAAAATTTAAAGATACTGCCTCAAAATAATATAACCGTATGTCGCTGGGCTGTATCAAGAATTTTGATATGTTTTGGAACATTTTCCACCAACACTTTGTACGAAGGAAAATATCTTGTGCAAATGGTGATACAATAATTTACTGTAGATAAAAAGTTAGAGAGAGCTTAAAGGATTATGTTAATTATTTTATAAAAACTAAGACCGATATGGAGGGTTGCGAAGATAAAGTAGCCTTTGCATTTTTCGAATGGGACTTCCTCTCGGTATTTGAAAGATAACATCTTGAAAAACCGACCATGATGTTTTGGGCTTTATTGGATAAAGTAGAGAAATGAATTTTTGTGGAAGAAACAGAGGCATCAGAAGTGGCTTCCATGGTAGAAACTTTGAGTAAAACTCGTTCCAATAATATCTGATGGTAACATACAATCCACCTTCTACACAAATTCTTCCGACTTATCTTCCGACAACTATTATCCAAACAAGAGTACCAACATAGTTACCGCTGAGACCGAAGGTGAATTCACAAGTTATAAACGTATAATAGGGTGTCAAGCCGATGTCAAACAAAGGGATCCGACCAACTCATTTTTCCGATTTAACATATTATATGGAAATAATCTACGATAGGGCTCAAAGTCACGTATAATTCTAAAAACCTCCTCCGATACAAACTTCGAGGGAAATAAAAAGCAGTAGGTATTGTAGGAACCATGAAGACAACAGTTATGACACGAAGAATTCTGTAGCATTGAAAAAAGAAATCCAAGTGGTGAATGAAAATGGAAAATTGACAACCTTCGTTAAGAAACAGTCTCAACGTGATCTGATGGAAATGAAATGCTTTACAACTTCTAAACAAGAGAATTATTTGATGCTTTCGGAACCTATCGAGTCCTTTGATGTCTCTTTGGAGTATTTGGATCTGAAGCCAGGCATGAATAATTTTATGTTGGTAGAAGAGCTAATTACATGGTTAGTGAATTGTGTGCTTTCTTTGAGACACTGATAATTTTTGCGGGTGATACCATTTCAGGGACACCAATTATTTTTTGAAAAAAGACATATTGTGAGCCTGGGAACTCAGTTGGAGGCGGACTCTTTGCCACACTTATATCGAAGTTCATCGTTGTTACTCTGTTTTAAAGATGATGGCATGAGAGACATGGTTGGGCCTCATGAAGACGTTTTAGTAATCGTAGCGTGAATAGCCGGAGACAAGATACAAAGAATTTTGATAGACACTGGTGGTTCTGCCAACATATCGTTTATGACGACTTACGAGAAGATAAAAAACCCTCCAACTACTCTTTGTTCCAATCGGAAAATTGTGGGTTTTGCTGGGGTGACTGCCAAACTAGTTGGGTAATTCGAATGCATAGTGGAACTGGATCGCGAACCATTTGGAAATGAGTTAATATATTTGTTCATCGAAGTGGATGCACTTATATCGTATAATATGATATTTGGAAGATCTTAGTTGTCTAGAATGCATGCGATTGCTGCAACTATTCACCAATGTTTGAAGTATGTCATGGGAAAAATATGGGAATGATCAGGAGCATCCAAAAAATGGTGAGGGAATGTTATTGAATGGCTTTAGCCCCCAAAACATATTAAAGGAGTTGAGTCAGAGAAAGCATAACAGTTAGTGGGGTCTTCTTCAGAGTATAATCATGTTGACGATCCAAGGGAGACCCCCCAAATTTTTTATCATTGGTGAGATATTTGAGGACTATGTATTTTCTAGTAGAAAGAGTATAGAGATTGGAATAAAGTTGTCTCTAGAGATAAGAAGAGTTTAATTTAATTTCTATCAACAAATTCCAACATGTTTGTGTAGACTAGTAAAGATGCTACGGGGGTGCGCACTGAAATTAGTTATCATAGATTTGGAACCCAAAGCAATGTACGACCGACATTTAAAAAAGAAGGTTTGTTCTCAAGAGAAATCTGAGGCGATCATGGTCGAGATAGATCATTTATCTAAAGTTGGGCACATACAAGAATCTCAATACCCATTGTGGACAACCAATCGGATTTTAGTAAAAACAAAAAATGGTTAGTGGTGAATGTGTGTAGATTCCACTGACTTAAATAGAGCGTGCCCAAATAATCCATTTTCGGTCCCTCAATTGGTCGATTTAAAAAAGTTGATACCGAAGGAGATTCTCTATTTGAACAAATTGTTTAGTTATAATTTATTTTTTGTCTTGACAACATACTTATTTTGGCAACATATTTATGATTTATTTCTCGTCATGAGGATCGGTATATATGTTTGACTCGTGAGTGATGACACATTATGGCCAATTTCATATTTGTGTAGGCTTGGTTTATTAACCAAACCATTATTTGACCCAAAGGTTAGGGATTAGTATGACCACTTGCATAACCTTATTATGTTTCCACCTCAGCCTTGGTTGTTTAACCGTGTTTGCAATTTGACTTGTAGGGTATGGTTCAATATCACCGCTTGCATAACCATGTAGTATTTCCACCTCGGGCTCGGTTGATTTAGTGTTATTGTGATTTGACTCGTAAGTCAAGATTCAGTATGATCACTTGCATAACCTGTGGTTTTTTTATCATGGAGATCACTTGGCTTAAAGATTTTATATCCGTGATATCACTTAGCATATATCATGGACATCACTTGGCTTATAGCCTTGCTATTATAGAGATCACTTTGCTTAAAGTCTTTCTATCATGGAGATAACTAGGCATATAATATTTATGTTATGGATATCACTTGCGTTCTATCATGAAGGTCACTTGGCCTATAGTCTTTTTTATTATGTAGATCACTTGGCGTTTTTCTGTATTTATCATGGAGATCACTTGGCGTTTTTCTGTATTTATCATGGAGATCACTTGGCGTCTACTGTACCTATCATGGAGATCACTTGTCGTCTAGTCTTTCTATCATGGAGATCACTTGGTATTTAGTCTTTCTATCATGGAGATTAGTTGGCGTATGGTCTTATTATCATGGAGATGGGCTGACAATTGTCATTTTTAGAGCTTATTGCATGACCTCTTTTTTGTTGATGACGAACTTTGGCTTATAGCCTCTTACAAACTTATGCATAACAAAACTAAAGCTCTTAATTGTATTACGCAAAGCAAAAAGTTCTTCTAAAATGTATGCAAGTTCACTAACAAGGCTTATAATAATTAAGTTGAGTTATAAGATATATCCCTTTTGTAGGTTGAACTTTTGAAGTTCGAGTTATAAAATGAAGCCATTGACGAGAACTAAATTATTATTTTTGCAATATCTCATATTATATATTTACTTTGGTGGAAGGATTTGTTACGATTATGTTATAGAGGTGTCTCTTTTGAATCCGGTGCTCGTTTGAAGAACATGATTTTGTAACAAAGATCTCAAGTTTGATTACAGATTGCGTAAATTATGGTGATCTTTTTAATCGAGGCAAATCCCCGAAGGTTGCTGCTTGTGCATGATAGTTGCTTCATGGATGTGCTCTTCTTCCTCTTGGTCATCACGGCTGGAAAGTCTGTTAATTCAAAGTGAACAAGAGATGCTTCAATCCTAACCATAGAAAAGGCTGGTCAAAAACAGCAAAAGACTGCAAAAGTGAAGTTCATTCATCCAGACGAAGTTTCGACTCTATGAAATAGGAGGAAGTTATTTCGGAACAGCATGTATATACTTCCAACAACTGAGTTAATGGTAATGCCAGTCGAGCCTTGTTCTGCATGCGTGTCTCTTGTATGACGATCTGCACCTTGAATCATTTTATACATAATAGAATTCGTTTCCATAGTAGAGACCCTATACATTTTGTACAAGTAATCACTTGATTGATGTTTAGATGTGGTTTTAACTCTATAAAGGGATCCTTCCCTTGAACAGTCCTGCTTCTGTACCACATAGAACAATGTCGTTTGCCGTGAAAATACTTGTTATCTTGCTCCCTGATGCTAAGCTTCCCACTTTCCGTGTCACGTGGTTCTCAACTAAATCTGTAGGGTGCTTCTTGATGAGCTACTATTGAGGTAAAGGAAGTCTTCTACAACCCCCGTTGCTTTATGTACAGTGATTAAAATTTGGGGATCATAATGCTTTTGCCAGTCCTTGAAATTAGCACCCTCGACCGTTGAAGTTGAACAATAAAACCAATCTTTGTACACGACAATTAAATTGCAGATGACTGCCTAAGTCACTGCTGAAGAGCATGTGACTGCCTTTCTCTGCTCCCTAATGTCCCCTGTTAGTTGCAGATGAATAGAATATGTGACCATTGCAGCTTGAAGATTGTAAGTTTTTGTTACTCGCTCTCGAATCATTGGAATCAGCACATAAGTCACTGCGATGTTTTTTGGAGACCGATCTTTAGTTACTCGGCTTTTCAATTGAACTCGTTTTATTTTCTATAGCTGCAGGACTCCGAAGCTTTCGACTCGTCTATATTTGACGAGGTAGAAAACTCTATGTTTAGCTGAGACGACCGTAACCTCGAGATCGATAAGTTGCATCCTTAGTAGTTGTTGCAGGTGGTGGTTGGTAACGTAAGCGGGGACGTGATGGAGACAAACTCAAAACTCAATGGAGTAGTTGTTTGGTTGGAGTCCGAGTGGTGACATCTCGAAAAAGATTATTCAGTTCCGCTGATGTCTCTGATCGCCTTCAACGCAGGCGTTACGCGGATGTGCACTTGATTAGCCATAGGACTTACACTTTACGAACACAACTGTAATATTGCTAGCATAGTTCAACATGTTATTTCTCAACCTCCCCTTTTATTGTCATGTTCTTGTTCAATTGTTTGTTGTCGCTTCGACTTTCTGTCCATTCATCTTACACGTGCATTTGATTTGGTTTTTCTGCACTCGAAAAAAGCATCAGCTCATGAAAGAAATACCCTTAATGATTAAAGCCATATGCGGTTCACCATAAAATTAACATATATATATATATAATATAGTTAATCATCCACCATTTGTATACACAATTCTAGTATGAGGACCTATTGGTCAAAAGACAATAATATTTAGATCTAGCGTATATATTTAGAACATGATGCAAAGCTTCATCATGCATCGATCCGAGCTTCGATCTATCATTCCCCCTGTTTGAAAGAAGAGCTGTTGTTCAGTAGGAGTGAAGTCGAAGATCATGTTCCCAGGGATTTCAATTCTTTTTCTTCATTATTTTTAAGATTCTCTTAATTGTTATTGTTTTAATCGGACCCTTTGTACTCTAATTTAGCCCTTATTGGGCCATTGCAATAAAAACAATTGTTAGAAAAAAGAAAAAAAAGGTGAAAACTGAGTAAAAACGTATATCAACCCTATCATGAATAAATATAATTGACTGTAATAATTTATTTATCTGATTCGCCCTTATAATTTTTATGGGGTTGGCTATAATTAGCATCCATCTTTTTGTCTTTTTGTTGGAACGAAGATCCGGTTGGATTAAGATCGGTTTTCGTTATATCCAAACTTTCGTTATTTACGATTTTATTTTTGATATGAAAATATTATTTATAAAAATCTATCGCAAATAATTTAAATTTTGTTAAGAAGTTTTTAAAATATCTGTTTCATTATCGTAATATTTTTAAAATTTGATTCTACAACGTTGTTAAATTATGTATTGCTTTACTATTGATATATATTTTTTTTGATTTCGATATATATTTTTAGAAGGATTTTGGTTTGGAAAAAATATTTAAAAAATCAGATTTTTATGTATTGCTTTGCTATTGATATATATTTTTTTTTATTTCGATATATATTTTTAGAAGTATTTTGGTTTGGAAAAAATATTTAAAAAATCAGATTTTTATGTATTTATAGTTGTTTGCTTGATTTCTAGGTACTTTCATTGTTTAGGATAATTGCATATCTTCGAAACGGTAAGATTTAGGTTTTTAGACCATATGCAGCAGCGCATATTTCAAACCCAAACCATCTTTTAAACAACCAATTGCAGCATGCCATTTGGCATGCTGCAGTCTACTTTTTTTTTTTTTTTTTAAAAACGGTTTTTAAAAGAATTGGTTAGTCAAAAAATTTAAAAAAGTATACCATTATTTATAATTTTTCGATATCTACGAGTAGAGACTTGGTTCGTTTCATTCCGACACCGAATTTTTTTGAGTTTTTTATTTATTTAGTATTTTCAAAATGATTTTTGGAACATTTTCGTAAGTTAAAAAAATAAATAAATTATACCATGATTTATAATTTCTTGAGATCTATAGATAGAGACTTGGTTTGATTGATTCGGACAACGAAATTTTTTAAGTTTTTTTTATTAAGTATTTCCGAAATAATTTTCGGAACCTTTTTGTAAGTTAAAAAAATAAATAAATTATACCATGATTTATAATTTCTTGAGATCTATAAATAGAGACTTGGTTTGATTGATTCGGACAACGAAATTTTTTAAGTTTTTATTTATTTAGTATTTCCGAAACAATTTTCGGAACATTTTTGTAAGTTAAAAAAATAAATAAATTATACCATGATTTATAATTTCTTGATATCTATAAATAGAGACTTGGTTTGATTGATTCGGAGAACGAAATTTTTTAAGTTTTTATTTATTTAGTATTTCCGAAACAATTTTCGGAACATTTTTGTAAGTTAAAAAAATAAATAAATTATACCATGATTTATAATTTCTTGAGATCTATAAATAGAGACTTGGTTTGATTGATTCGGACAACGAAATTTTTTAAGTTTTTATTTATTTAGTATTTCCGAAACAATTTTCGGAACATTTTTGTAAGTTAAAAAAATAAATAAATTATATCATGATTTATAATTTCTTGAGATCTATAAATAGAGACTTGGTTTGATTGATTCGGACAACGAATTTTTTTAAGTTTTTGTATTTCCGAAACAATTTTTGGAACATTTTTGTAAGTTAAAAATATATATAAATTATACCATGATTTATAATTTCTTGAGATCTATATATTATGTTAATTTAAAAAAATTATTTACTTTAATATATATAATTTTAATATAAATATATAGTAAATAATAAGAAAGATAAATAAAAATATATGGTAGGATATTGTATGGTAGAATGATGTGGAAGAGAGAGAAATATGGTGGGGTATGCTGAAAAGATGAAATATGCACTGCTGTGGGAAGTGGAAATTTTTGCAGAATTATTTGGAGAGTATGCTGATGTGGCGCTGATGTGGCGCGCTTTTGAGAGATGAAATATCCCCACTGCTGTGGATGGTCTTAGGGGTTTCATGGTTGTTCTTGCAACTTGCACATCATGCACGTGAAAAACAACCAATAAATTATTATATCTATTCTCTTCTTTTATCAATTTATATCTAATTAACAAGTAATAATCAATTAATTGTTTCATTTTTTTACGATACAAATATTAAATTTCAATACAGAATAATAATTAATAATAGTATATTTTCAAAAAGGAAAAATTAAATCAATTATTTTATAAAAATGAAACTTAATATATTATTAATTAAAAAATATTTGAAAGTTACCGTCGATCATTCTTAACTATATGATGCTTGAGATACAAATTAAGAAGTCAATATCAAACAAAATTAAACAAATAGATCATAAGAGATTAAAAAATAAAAATAAAAATAATCTAGAGAAAGAATCAAGAATCTTTGTAATCATATCTCGTATTCGACTGACTCAAAAATTCATAAATGATGCTTATAGTGCTGATTTTAGCAAAACGATAATGAACGAGAGTATAAATTATCTCAAGATGACAAACACAATGCCTAACCGTGACAGAGAAGACTCGATTCTCTTTTAGCATTTTTTATTGTAATGAAAATATCATCATTTTGTTTTTTTAAAACCTTTTTCCCTCAAAAAGATAAAACGATTTTGATTTTCTAGAAGGATGAGAAACAAAAATATTTTCTACAAACAATACCAGTTTGATAAAACAAAAATCATGATCAAACACCAAATAAATTATAGAGAGGAAATAAGATGAAAAATATAAATAATAATATACAAAAGAATATAATATTTTTCAATATAAAAATGGTTCATCTTTACACTAAGAGCTTTAGAGTTATTTATACTAATTAAAACAAATTATTTCCATATTTATTATTCATTATATATTCAAATTTTTTATTATGCTTTAAATATCGGTAACATTTTCTCATAAATATTCTGTGTGATTTATCACTATTTAGGTATTATATATAAAATATAGTCTTAAAGTCCTCTTTCCCGTAGTATGAAAAATATGGTGCAACGTTAATCACGTTATTGTTATTAATGAATTAATTTGGACAATTGTGGAGTGTATCTTAAAAGTAATATTGCTTGTAATTGTACATATCTACTCTTAAATGGTTCTTACCTTTGGAGATCCAATGAATAATATATATCAATAAATATAACCAAGCGTATATATTGCAATAAACGTTTATGTGCATAATACTACAAAATATCATCATATTCCTATTACAAACGTTGTCACTTAAACTAACAATCTTCTAAATAAACTACAGTCTTACTAATGGTGTGTCTATGAAAAATCTTAGGAAAAATCCTCTTTATTAGAGGATCTGTTATCATTGAGTTTGTTCCAATGTGCTCTATATTTATCTAATTCATTTGAACTTTCTCTTTAACAGATATGAACTTTATGTCTATGTGTTTGGACCTAGATGAGTTCATATTACTGTGAGAGTACTGCATTGTGTAATTATTATCGTGATACAACTGCATGGGACCTTTCATCCCTTGTAAAACATGAAAATCAATGATAAAATTCTGCAACCATAATGACTGGTTCGATGCGTCAAAACACGCAATAAATTCTTCCACCATGCTGGACAATACAATAAGTATTTGCTTTATACTTTTTTAGGATATTACACTTCCAACTTAATGAGAATATATTGCCCGAACTTATTCTTAATGTGTTATTGCATCCACCAAAGATAAGTCAGCATACCCAACAATGTCCAGCCTTTCCGACTACCTATATGTGAACATGTACCCTTATATATATTTTTCTAGTGGTCCATCCATGGGTTACTTACATACCTCTCAAACAAATTCACAGCAAAGGCAATGTCCGACCTAGTAAAAGCTTAAGGATACTTTAAACTCCTAACCATCGAAGCATAAATGATGGTTTTTGTCTCCGCAATCTCAAGTTTTATCTTCAAACATTGACCCAAACTAAATTTGTCCCCCTTTGGTATAAGGGTAGTTAGGGGTTTTTCGTTTTTCAATTAGTAACGTTGTAATACACTTACAAAATATGAATTTTGTGGTAATCCAAGAATACCACCGGAACACTTCTGATGTACCTATATCCCATAAATAAAACTGGTATCACCAAGATCCTTTATATTAACTTTGTCTTATAGAAATCTCTATGTAGTGTGTGATAATTCCTTGTTGTTGAAGGCAAAAAATATGTCATCGATGTATATTATGAGAAATATGAAATGACTATCTTTAAATTTGTGATACACAAAATCCTCAACTTAGTTTACTTCAAATTTAAAACAGACTATCACTGTTACGAGAAAAACAAACAAAGAGAATGCCAAGTAGTAAACTTTATTCATCAAAAAATAGTCTTACATTATTTGTGGGTTTATTTGTCTATTTATATCCATTATTATCGTTCACAAGTCGTTACTATAATGTTTAACTCCACTAACTACACTTAGGACTGAATTTACATCGTGTGACCTAAATTAATAGCCATTAACTTAGTGGGATAACCAGTCCAATTAATGGTACTCAAACCGTTGTTTTGACTATTTCTTTGTCGTCGGTCCTTGGTCGGATTCATCCACGCCATCGACCAAAAGCCACTCCACTTTCTACTTCTCGGTTCAGTTATATCATTCGTATAACTTTTCTTTGCCTCAACAAAAGTCCGACCATCTTTCGTTGTCTTCATCCCTTTTATTACTTGTTCGGTGGGGCGTTCATTCAGTTTATCTTAGCTCATCAATATTGTCACCCTCTGATCGGTCTTGACTTCTTGGATAAGCTTCGGTGAGATTAATCTCATCATCATCCTTGTTCGTCACTTGAGTCTATCTTATAATCATTCTGGTTCGGTGTCGATTCTACTCTTCCGGTGATTCATGTTACTCGGATACCCTCTAAATTGTTAGTCAGTGAATACCCTTATGAGGGCACCCCCTAGTTCATGAATTATATGTGGACAACATAAAATCAATGAAGTAATTAATGTAGATGAAGCAAAGGAATCAGTACCCTGAATACCTCAATATATGTGACGTATGGCTTACACTGACAGAATATTCGGAGGTTATAGTTGTAGTATGACATGTGGCGAATATTTATCCCACGCGCGTGTAACGCCAGTTCTGACACAAACAATTACTTTTTAAAATTGGCACTTGGGTTTTGATGAAACGTGTGAATTTTTAAAGAAGTTTGGAAACTGGCATCAAATCACACGTGGGATGAAAACAAATAGTAATTTTGAATTCCATTTATGACTTGTGAAGTATCCTTTATGCTTATGAAATAGACCATTTCTCATTTATCAAAAATATGTTTCTCGTTTTTATTACACAGAAACTCTTTGTTGCGACAAAAGAACTTCATCATAAAGGAACTTCATCATCTTCTAAACAATCAAGTATGTAAATAATTCTTATGTTTGCACTGTGCATTTTGTAATAAAAACTAGTTTTAGGAAAAACCCTTTGATTGGAGCGTTGGCAGTGAGTCAGATACCAAGTTAAATAAAAAACCATCTTGGCTGGTTGTGGTACCCTTCCCTGAATCAACTCCTTTTTTAATTATTCTTATGCATCATGTTGGCTTATTGCAGTCACTCAAGAATATAAAATAGAACTGAATCAAGCGGGAAAGAAGAAAGAAAAAGTGAGGAAAACCACTAAATCGGAGTTTGAAGATCGAGTCTTCTTAAAAAAATTAATTTTCCAAGCTAACCCCCAAATATGGGTACCTTGACGATAGTGGGCTACTGATCTTTAGGGCTAGATACCGGATACCAAATGATGTCATTTTAAGGGTATCATCGGTCGACGAGCATCCCTATTATACGCAAGACCACGAGACTTGCATATTCACCACTGTATTTGATTGGGGCCTTCGGTTACCCTTACCATCACTGATACGCGACTTATTTAGCGTTATAGGCATATGCCTAATCTAACTGGTTGTCAACGGATGGAGAATGATCCTTAATATTGTACTGAGCTCTCGTCTCTTAGGTATTAAAGTTTGTATATTAGATTTTCTACTTGTCATGGATGTAGCTAAGTTGGCCAAATCTCTATTCTTCTACACTCAGTTGACAGAATAAGGAAAATAGTCAAGCTCCATTTCATCAGATAAGAACTAGAAACACTCATTTTTGTTCTTATCGAAAAATTGAGAGCATAAAAATGCGATTATGAATCTTCAGTTAGAGAGGAAGCGGAAACTAAAGTGTAAGCAATATTTTGAGTAGTTTAAGATTTTGGAAAATGGGTATGAATGTTAACACCATTTTTTACTTTTGCATGTGAATGAGCTTACCAGGAGTGGTGCAATGAGGGATTATCGAAGAAATACAAGAATCCATTGGTCCAGGTAGGGAAGCTATCAAGCTCAACGTCGTTTCAAGAGCTAACACGTTTGTTTACTCACGTAAACTATCTGACTGCGGGTTTGTGGCCATTGTCCAAGTTGGTCATCACTAAGGACGGGAAGGTAACTATGGCCGATAGTGGAGAAGTGACATCGGTAGAGCGTATACAGGCGCTAATAGAGTAAAGATACCTGGAGATGAATATCACTGGCTTGGTTGTCGGTGCCCCAGACTCAAAAAGCAAGAGAGGCAGAAGGGTCGACATCGCTGCGGTGTCAAAATGAGAAGGAAGGGGAAGTGCTAGCTATTCAAGGGGGTGATGAAGTAGATCAGCAGGAAGATGATGTTGTCTTGCCAGGGGGCGAGGTGTAACAAGATCGGGCTCAGTGAGCTCGTAAAAAAAATAATGAGAGTGAAAAGGCAGCGACTCCTCTTGTGAAAAAATCACATGTGATTGTAAATTTTGTTCCTCTTACAACAAGAAAGTTGCAAATGGTTGATGAGGAACTTGATGATGAAAAGGTGATTCCAGAGAATCAAAACGGCCACCTCATGGGTTCAAATGCAGAGCAGAATCGGGGGAATGCCCCTGAAGCTGTGGCCTTAAATGAGGCTCCAGCAGATGGTCAGACGAGCTAGGCTGAGGACGATAAGGAAGGAGAGAGGCAGAAAAACCGGATTCCTACAAAGATAACTCAAAGGATGAAAAAACATTGTAACGGCAGCAGGTATTCTCCCTTCCCCTTTTGTGACAGGATTTGGCATGGGGTCATCATTTATGAACATTATAAGACCCGAACACATGCCTACTGGGAAAAAAGAAGCAGATTCTAGTAAATGGGGTCATGTCGCCAGTGATTTGCCTTCTAGGAACATTGTTATGCCTCAATCCTCGATGTTAATGTTTGAGCAGCTCAAACACTGCACGAAACTGTCTTACCGATGACGGCATGCCAATAAGCGAACTACTGTAGAGACAAGTGAAGTTACCGATCGAGGTAAGACAAGTTGAATTTTTTTACCTTAATTAATAAATGATAACTATGAAATTATTTGAGCATGGATGCAGATACACCACGATTCGTTTAATCTGATAAACCAACGTATGTCAAAAGCCGACTACTAGGTCATGAAGAAGTGAAAACTAGAGCCAATGTTCTTTGGATCGCTCAAGGGTTTGACTACCTACCGAGCTTGATTGGTTTAAAAATGCTTATGGGTTGGCCAGATCATAAAAAGAGAAGACAAATCAGGCTAATTAGGAGCTTCAAAGGGAGGTGGTTGATCTCAAAGTTTCTGTTAGCTTGAGCAAGGACAAGCGTAAGGAGCTAAGCACAGGAAACACTACCCTAATGGCGCAAAACAACGTGCTCATCAAGAAGAACGATGACTTGATGTCCCAAAGCGTCGACCTGCTCGCACAAAACATGGCTCAGGCGCAAAGGGTTGAGGAGCAAGTCGAGCGCATCACTGGATTGGTGGAGAATGAGGAGCTCAAGGTTAAAGTGGACAAATTTACAAAATAAGATGGATCTACATCGTGGCCAATGGAAAAAAACATTATGCAGCGTTGGAGTAAAGAGAGAAACAAGTGATGAGGGTGGAAATGGATATGGTGGCCAATAATCAGAAGGATACTATTGCACGGCTGCTGACATTTAATCCTGGTATGAAGTTGGGATCTCTAAGCCAGTTTGTTCAGGCGCCCATGCCCCCTAAAATGGGAGGCTCGCTAATTGTTGACCCCTCTATTATTAATAAAAAAAGTAGGTAAGACATCCACTGTTGAGGCTAAGGATATGTGGACGCAACCAAGCGACGTGGCTCCCAAGGAGGGGACATCTAAAGATCCTCCAATTTTTCCCGATGCGTGAAACAATGTTAAATTATATAGCACTTAAAAACTTAATATTACTTGTGTGTAATTTGATAAGAGACTTGATTGGGATTTTGATTATGGGTGCGAGGTTTTAATTGTACTTTTGTAATTATACTTTTATTTATGTTGATAGCCAACCTTCTAGTCAACTGTAGTTTTATTTTTTATGACTGTGTCATTTGGCGAATTTCTTTGGAGATGTGTTTACTAATTACGATAATTCTTGGGCGAATCCTTACAATATCGAGCTCAGTAAGGCTCATTGTGTAGCTAGGAATCTATTTGTCCCTTAGCTTAATTATGGAAAGGTCACATGATTATGTGGCTAGTTACATACTGTGTACAAAGTATGAGGCTCAGTCTGACTAATTAGCTCGATCGTGCTTATAGACATTTGGTCTGGGCTCAGTATAGCCCCGTTCATAGCCCGTAGGCGTGGTCATAAACCCGGTCGCAATTTTAGAGATGAAGTAAACATAGTAATAAAGACACATAATAGCGAAAACAATAAATATATTAACGAAATGAACAAAAGTTATGATGTGTCATTAAAAACCTTCTTGCACCATCAGGGGGAGGAAAAGTGCATCATCTAAGTTACAAAGATTGGTGATACAGCTTTAGATGGTTAATATTCCATGAGTGCTTCAAGGCATGGCTTTTTGCATCGATGAGGCAATAGGCTCCATTATGGCCTTTGGAGATGAAAGTATATGGCCCTTCCCAATTTGGCCCTAACTTGCCAGCTGCTCTATCGCCTGATCCTTGGAATATTTTCTTCATAACTGTGTCGCCTACCTAAAAACTACGAGGTTTGAGTTGAGCGTTAAAATATCCCCACATTAGGATCATGTAATACTTTGCACGTACGCGTACCTGGTCACGCCTCTCTTCAATAAGATCCACGCTCTCTGCTCGGTTGGCAACATTAAGGTTTTCCTCATAATTTTTTATCTGGTGGCTGGGTACAATTATTTTTATCGGCACCACAACTTCATTGTCGTAGATGAGGGCAAAATGAGTATCGTAGGTTGCAGTTCGAGGGGTAGGGCGGTATGCCCATAAGACCTCAGCTAACTTGTCTGGCCATTTTCCTTTGGCACCTTCAAGCTTCTTTTTAATGTCTTCCAAAATTGTTTGGTTGGTGACTTCAACTTGACCGTTTTTCTTGGGGTAATATGGTGTGGAGAAGTGTTGATCAATCATGTATCATTTGCAGAATGTTGTCACCACAATGTTTTGAAATTGAGGTACATTATATGTCGTCAAGATGTGTGGTATGCCAAATCTTGTAAGTATTTTATTATGGACAAAGTCACATACCTTTTCATCTCAGGTCCGGAAAAAAGGTTTAGCCTTTACCCATTTCAAAAAGTAATCCACCGCGACGATTAGAAATTATCGTTTGTCAGTTTCCATAGAAAGTGGCCCTAAAAGGTCGATGCCACATTTATCGAAAGGGCAAGAGATGGGTACAGGCCGCATCGGCTCGCTTGGAAGATGTACACTATTGGAAAATTGCTGACACGGGTGATACTGCTGGACAAGTTATTCTGCATTGCTGGCCATCTCAGGGCAGTGATAACCTGCTAGCAGAAAATGTCAAATGAGGCTCTAGTTCCCACAATGTGCACCAGCTTCCATGTTGTGTATAGCTTCTGATTGATCGAGGTAATGCAGTAGGGGTTGGGTTGCGATTTTTCTGTATACGACTCTATCGAGCACACAGTACTTTTCTGCTCGCAGCTGGATAGTCCGAGCAGACGTCGTATCGGTCGATAAGATGGAAGAATTTAAGTACGAAAGATAAGGTTGTCTCTAATGGCTAATGTTATCGATTGCTTGGATACTTTCACTTTGATTGTTTAAATCTATACTAGATACTTGATGGGTGATAATGAGAGGATGCGTGCCCACTGCTGCAGCCTTAGCCAGAGCATCGATAGATGAGTTGGCCTAGCAGGGGACTTGCTCGTATATCACCATTGCGAATTTGGACTCTCACTCCTTCAGTGTTGCTAAGTAGCCCCGTATTTCTTCCTTCTTCACATCTTAAGTTCTTATAGACTGATTTATGACCAACTGAAAGTCCGAACGGACTCGCAAGAGACGAGCCCCGTATATCAGAGCTAACCTCATGCCGTAAATAACCGCCTCACAATGTGCCTCATTATTTGTTATCGATAAATTAAGTCTGATCTCCTGTTTAACTTCCTCTCCTGTAGATAAGTGGAGTACGGCCCATGCGCCAACTTCGGAAGTGCTCGAGGCCCCATCGGTTTCGAATATCCATTTCATGTGCTTTTTCTTTGGTGCGGTGTTGTTAGGAGGAGATATGTCTCTGGATGAAGAGAATTATGTCAAGAAATCTGCCATGTCCTGCCCTTTTATTGCCATACGCGGTTCGAACTGGATATCATACTCCTCGAGTTCAATGCTCCACTTAGTCAGCTTTCCCGAGGCATTGGGTTTTTGCAGCACTATTTTAGGAAGAAAGATGTGCAGACTTTGATCGTATGCCCCTAGAAATACGAGAGCATTTTTCTAGCAGTTGTGACCAATCTCAGTGCAAGCTTCTCTAGATTGAAATATTTCGTCTCAACATTGATTAAAGTTTTGATGGTGTAATAGATAGGTCGTTGAACACCTACTGACTCCCTTACCAAGACTGCACTCACAGAAAATGGTAAAACAAAGTGGGGATAATAATTCTGGTGGCATAAGGTAACGTTTCATCTCGATAAATACTTTATCACATTATTCTATCCATTCAAATTTTTTAGCCCATCGAAGGACTTCGAAGAAAGGATGTATCTAATCTGAATCCCTCGAAATGAATCGAGAAAGTATTGTGAGGCGTCCTGTGAGACATTGTACCTCCTTGATGCTTCGTGGATGTGCCATTTGGATAACTGCGTGCAGCTGGATGTGGTCAGCTTTAATGCCACTTTTGTTGACTATGTAACCTAGTAACTTGCCTTTGATTACCCCAAAAGAGCACTTAATCGGGTTAAGCTTCAAATTAAACTAGCAAAGTAATTTGAATACAGTCTGGAACACCTCAAGCTGCTGCTCTGCTGTATGGGTTTTGACAATCATGTCGTCGATGTATGCTTTCGTATGCTTTACCAAATATTCACTGAAGATGTGGTTGAATTGGCGTTGGTATGTAGAATGCCTGATACTTAACCCAATGGCATCACTGTGTAATAGTATAGGCCCCTCTCGGTCAGAACAATTGTATGCTCTTTGTTTGAAGGGGTGAGTCAAATCTGATTATAGCACGAATAAGCATTCATACATGGGAAATACTCGTATCCTGAGGCAAAATCCACAAGTTACTCGATACAAGGCAAGAGAAATGAATCGTTAGGACACGTTTAAATGAGATTAGTGAAATCGACACACATGCGTCATTGACCCCCTTTATTTTTATCCAAAACCGAGTTCACCACCCAGATTAGGTACCTGGCTCCACTAATGTGCCCTAGTTTGGATAGTTTTGTTACCTTTGTGGATATGGATTCTTGCTTTTAGACTGAGAAAGATCGTTGTTTCTGTCTGATAGGTTTGACATATGGATCGATAGATAACTCTTGACAAATAATTGAGGGGCCAACGCCTGAAACATCACAAGCATCTCACGCAAACGCATCCAAGTTATTTTCTAACAGATTCTTAAAATAATGCTTAAATATAGAGGTTAAGTCATTACCTAACTTGAGAGTGCGATCATCTGTTACTACTTCCTCGATCGAGCCGGGATTGTCTTCTTCTGGTTGTTCTGTTTCTCGAAGGTCATTAATTGATTCAAGCGAAGAAGGTACATTGCTTCTCCCTCCGGGCTCTCCCTCGCCTTTTAATTGCTATTTGAGGGGTTTTTTGGGGTTGACGGTGATCGCATAGCATGTCCTTGTCGTGTGCTGACTCCCTCATATGATACCGAATTTGCTTCACACAATATACTTGATGCACTGCCTAAATGTACATGGAGTTGCCTTCATGTTATGCAACCATGGTCGGTCGATTATCGCGTGATAAGGACTGTGAGTGTCGAAGATCATGAATAACATTTTAAGGACCCATTTGGTGACCTCGTAACCTACTTTGACCATCAACTCGACTTCCCCCAACGCATTGAGATGTTTTACCCTCATATTTGACTAGTGATCGTTGGGAGGGCTTGTAGGATGGAACCATGTGCATTCGATCATGTCTGTCTTTGAAAATGATGTTGGCTAGTTGATCTGATCCACCAGTACTCAGGTTACTATTACTCCCTCAATGTCCATATTTATGGTCAGTGCATCCTCATGAGGTGTGTTGACCCCTCTCAAGTCATCATCGTTGAATTTGATATTCGCTACCGACTTTCTGTAATTTCAATAGGATGAGGCTTCAATTATGTATACGTCAAGGTCGGTTCGAGTCCTCTTGCTAGTTTTAAGTCCTTGGGCTGCCTCAGAATCTCCCCCTGTAATAGCAAATAGAGAGGGAGTGTCGTCCCAAGCGGCAAAGATAACGTTGCTAGCCACCTCAGATCGTCCTTCGTTAAAGAGGTCATGCGCTGGTAAATTTTTAGTCACACTGGAGTGTTCTCCCGTAATAGCAAACAACCATGTTGCTTGGTGGTATCTGCTTGCTCCTTGTTGCCACACTTGTCTTCAATAGTTGGGCGCATCTCATCCTTTTGCTTGGGTTGTTGACGGCGGTATTATTGCTTGATGAATTGGACGGGCTTGCTGTTTTCTATGAGTCGCTGAATTGTTTCTCTGAGTTACCAGCACTCGTGAGTAGGGTGACCGTGGTCATAATGATATGAGCATAAATATTTATTCGATCTCTTGAATATAGGGGCACTCATTACTCGCAGGGCTTGATATTTGTTTATCCTCTTAGTGCGATCATAAATGACTGAAATAGTCTCAGTTAGGGGGATGAATCTCCTAAAAGGATTCTAAAAGTACCCCGATCAACGGAAGTTCTCTCGGCGAGGCCCATCATCAGCCTTATTTTGGTTGGACGACCCTTCTTTGGTATCAGCAACTTTCTTGTCTAGCGAATCCTATTTTCTTGCATCGTCCACTCTGATAGACGTGTCTGCTCAGGCTAGTAAGTCTCTCATATTCTCCTTCGGGAATCGGATCTGATTGGTGAAAATCTCTCCAATGTCGGTCGAGGCCTTTTTTTAAGGGACGTCACAAACATGTTTTCCTCTACATTTGACAAAGCATTCATAAAGTGAACAAACCGCCTTACATAACTCTTTAAAGACCCATCTTGCCATTGGTATAAGTTCATAATCGAGTATCATTCACGTTTGAGCTCTTTGTTTCGCATGAATGTTTCTCTAAAAGCCTTTCACAGTCCGGAAAAACCATATATAGAACCCTTAGGTAGGCTGTTAAATCAGTTCATTGCAATACCCTTAAGAGTTATAGATAGAGCCCTGTAGAGCATAACATCGTCTGGGTTAAAAGTCATCATCATGTTGCGAAACTACTTCAGATGCCTCTTCGGGTCTGTCGTTTTGTCATACAGCGCCATTCTTAACGGGTCAAACTTTCGTGGCAACTGAGCTTCAAGAATTGTTTTGAAAAAGTGACTCTTTGAGGACGTAAGCGGACAGTTTAGGTCGCAAATTCTTGTATTGTACATCCTCATCTTCCCTAACCTTTTTGGATCCGCCAGTCGTGCTTCAAGATGTGGTTCGTACCCCTTAGAACGCTTATTTCCTCCACTTTCTCCTACTCCCTCTGCCCGATCTTCACACTTAGAAGACCGGTGTCTCTGATTAACCCGATTGGCGTCATGTCCAGACTAATGATTTGTTCGGCTAGTCCATCAAGCTTTAGCAGTCACCGTCTACAACACGTCGTTCATCCCTACTATAGTAGCAAGAATACCTTGCTCTCTGGTTTCCCGCTCACATGCCACCCTAAGTTGCTCCTACTGTAAGTGTTGAATTTGTTGCTCCAACTGTTGGACCGTCGCAGCTAGATCACTAACGATCACTTGTTGCACAACAGGGATCGTCACATTTATTAGCGGCGCAGCTTCTTCATCACTGATGGATGTTGGTTTCCCCGTTCACGGTGCTGACTCAACCAAGATTACTTTAGTCACTCCATGTGTAATAGCAGCTACTAGAGATTCTGGTTCCTGCCCCACAGGTGGATTAACTGGAACTATCTGATAGACCGTGGCTCCACTCCACTCTGGGACCTCTCTCTCAATCTCTAACCTAGTTACTACCATGGTTGATTGATCTTATTGCTATGTTCCCATAGACGACACCAAATTTCTTATGGGAAAAACTAACAAACATAATGCCAAGTAGTAAACTTTATTGATCTGAAAGATTCTTACATTATTTATGGGTTTATTTGCTTATTTATACCTATTATTATCGTTTACAAACCGTTACTACAATGTTTAACTTCACTAAATACACTTAGGATTGAATTTACATCGTGTGACCTAAGTTAATGGCATTAAGTTAGTGGGTTGATTGGTTCAATTAATGGTACTTAAATCGTTGCTTTGACTGTTTCATTTTCGTCGATCCTTGGTCGGCTTCATTCGTGCTATAAACAGAACGTCACTCAACTTTGTACTTCTCAGCTCGGCTATAGCCTTCGTTTGGCTTCGCGTTGCTTCAAAACAAATATGGTCATTTTTTCTTGTCTCCATCTCTTTTATTATTTTCTCGTTGGGGGGTTCACTCGGTTTATCTTAGCTCATTGGAATTGTCACCCTCTGACCGGTCTTGATTTCTTGGATAGACCTCGGTGAGATTAATCTCGTCATCATTGTTTCTCTATCTTATAATCATTCTGGTTTGTTGTCGATTCTGCTCTTCTGGTGACTTATTGCTGCTCGGAAACCCTTTAAGTTGTTAGCCAGCGGATCCCCCATCATCAATCACCTTAAGGAATTTATGGTACACCTGAAGAGAAGCCTGCTTGAGCTTATAAATCGAACTTTTATGCCTGTAAACCAGATCATATGAGCTACGTAGTACAAAGTATTCTGGTTGCACCACATAAATTATTTCCTCAATATTACTATTAAGAAACATGGTCTTAACATCCATTTGACGAAGCTCAAGTCAAAGTGTGTACCTAATGGCATAATTGTTCTAAAGGAATCTTTTATCGATACCGAAGATAAGGTTTCCTTAAAATAATGTTGTTCATGTTGAGTATAGTATTTTTCTACAATGTGCGCTTTATTCCTTTCCACGTTACGCAAGGAATTATGCTTGGTTTTGTAAACCCACTTAAAACCAATTTTCTTTTTCCGTTCGGTTAATGGAACAAGTTCCATACCATATTATCCTTCATTGATTTATACTATTTCTTCATAGTGTCAATCTACTTCCGAGAAATAGAACTTTCTCTGAAATATTTTTATGATAAAGTATCACCTACA
Source organism: Limnanthes douglasii subsp. nivea (assembly GCA_036936605.1). NCBI lineage: Eukaryota > Viridiplantae > Streptophyta > Magnoliopsida > Brassicales > Limnanthaceae > Limnanthes > Limnanthes douglasii. The sequence goes on along the minus strand of JAUPFV010000001.1, from coordinate 201,181,972 downwards.
GTTGCAACACATGACTTATCATGTTCCAAAATATATACTATTTATATTGGACATATAACCTTCATTCTTTCTCTTGTGGATCTTCATAAGGGAACTATTTCCTTTTGTTGCACTTTTTTGATAAGTTAGAGTTTGATTTTCATGAATGATGTCATAACGATCTTCTTGTGAAAGATTAACTTGAGGTTCCTCTTGTTCTAACTAGACCATGTCTGTATAATGGTTGAAACCCTCAAATTAAACATTAATATTATTCTAAGTATTAATTTGTTCAAAGAGACTGAAATGATTAGCATTAAAGACCAGATCATCTGATACCTGAGTATCTTTGTAAAAAGACTTTATGAATCTCTACATATTTTTCCTCAAAATCAACATATGTTCCCTAATTCTTCCCCTCAAACTCAACATCCTCGAAAAAAAAATTGTTCTCGTTTCAAATATAGTACCAGTTTGAGAATTATAAAACTCAAACCCTTTAGAATGTTCGGAATAACCTATGAATAAATAATTGATCGTTTTTTGGTCTAGTTCATGTTCATGAGTTTGTAAGCCCTTTCTTCAGCTGGACATCCTTTTTGAAGATGTTATCACATTTTTCTCATGCATTGCCACTTTATGCCTCACTCCTCTTGAGCGTGGGAAATCAACTCATCGATATTTCACTTTTCCTGCATACGATTATAGATGGATTGGAAATACTTAAACGTATTCAATAATAACTTAAATGTGAATCCTACTACACTGTGCTCAGGAAAGTATACCTCGTTTACCTTTAATGTTTGGCCAATTGTATACATTCCATAAAATACTCACAGAGTTTTCCTTTCACATTATATATTTTTGGTAGAGATCTCGTTTATAAGGTGATACATTTCTAATTTTTTGTTCTTTGAAAAGGGTTTTGTCGACCTGCGCGAGAAAATTTGTGGCTTAGGTAACAGGTTTGGGACAACCCCTGAAGTGCTACTGCGATTCCCTATAACATGAGACTCATGCATAACTTATTTGACTTCTTATGATTTCTCATTTTTCTTAGTTTCCTCCAGTGTAATTTTCGGACTAAGGACATAGAATCTGGTGTGGGTCACAACATGTTCATATTCATGCATTAGATAAATACAACAACATATCTCATTTTCATAAAACAAAATCTGCATAATTTAGCATGGGTGGTCGATTTTCCAATAGATTGTAACTCAAGTGCACTAAACAAAAAATAAATAACACACAATACATTTAGATACATGGCATATTACTTAACAACATGCATGAATATGGTATATAGATGTGAAACATAATATACTCTAATAATAAGTACCGGAGTGCAAATCATACTAGCATGCATTTTATGAGTTTGAGAAAAATACCATGATCATTATTTTAACTTCCAAAGTACCATTGAAACCCTTCATATGGTTTATTTTATTTACTTAAATTAAAATAACCCTAATTTAATTTTTTTAAGTACTAATGAAACCTTCTAGAGGACCGATTTGACCTACATCAAATTATGAAATTGCAATGATGATTCTAATTTTCCTAAGTACCGGTGAAACCTGTAGAATGACCGATTTTACCTACTTAGAATTAAATCCACCACAAGGGATATTTTCATTAGTTTCTAAATTTATGATTAATTAAACCCAAAGGTCAACCTTCCGGAGGGCCGATACTATATGAATTTAAATTAATCCTGAAACTTTTCGAAGTCTCGCATCCTCAAAGAAATTAATTTAATCTTCCGGAAGACCAATTTATTTCACAATTATAAATACAAGAAATACGCATACTCAAACACATAAGTTTGTTAAATAAACCATGGAATGTAATTTAAATTAATTAAAAACGCGCAAAATCAAAAAAAAATATGTCATGCTACTGTCATTGGGAACACTACTCAACCAACAGCTGTTACGGTCACTGGGCTGCGCTCAACTAGTAGTTGCGGCTATAGTCCGTTGGCCAGCGTTGTTGTTATTCGGCAATGCCCAACCATCACCCCCACTGTTGTCATCGCGATAGTGGGCTTGCAAATCCTCACAGGAGGTGGTGTTCCTCTATAATGTCAGTAGTTTGTTAGCCATGTTGAACAACCTATGATTAGCGTTAACATCAGGGGTTAAACCATGGATGAGCCACTTTCTCAATAGTTTTAATTAGTTCGTCAAATTATGGTTGGTTCAGTGCTAATTTTGGGCGAAAATTCCAGCCATCAAATGAAACTGAAACTCATCAAAAAATACTCAAACTATCGCATATAGTAATTTATTCAAACGTTAAAATAAAAAACAAATAATCATGTTTTTTAAACATGAAATAAATCAACATATCATTATTTTCATGAAGTTCTTAAATCCACACATAACCAACTCAATCAAACATTTAATCCCAATTGGCATTATTTACAATAAGAAAACATACATGATTCAATAGATATGCAATCGATTATTTTACAAATCATAATAGACCTTTTATTGGCTCTGATACCAATTGTTGAATCACTCATAAAAACATGGATATATATATATAACCCTCTTATTGGTTCACCTATTTAATAAACGAAAAGATAACACTTATTGGTTTACTTATTGTTGTTCTTTATTATCCGACTTCAGTAATCTGTAGCTATTCTCATTAAGCTTCAAAACTTATTCTTGAAAAAACTTATAAATGGGTTGAAGAGCTTCCAAACTAATCATACTAGCATGCATTTTATGAGTTTGAGAAAAATACCATGATCATTATTTTAACTTCCAAAGTACCATTGAAACCCTTCATATGGTTTATTTCATTTACTTAAATTAAAACAACCCTAATTTAATTTTTTTTAAATACTAATGAAACCTTCTAGATGACCGATTTGACCTACATCAAATTATGAAATTGCAATGATGATTCTAATTTTCCTAAGTACCGGTGAAACCTATCAAATGACCGATTTTACATACTTAGAATTAAATCCACCACAATGGATATTTTCATTAGTTTCTAAAATTTATGATGAATTTAAACCCAAAGGTCAACCTTCCGGAGGGCCGATACTATATGAATTTAAATTAATCCTGAAACTTTTCGAAGTCTCGCATCCTTAAAGAAATTAGTTTAATCTTCCGGAAGACCAATTTATTTCACAATTATAAATACAAGAAATAAGCATATTCAAACACATAAGTTTGTTAAATAAACCATGGAATGTAATTTAAATTAATTAAAAACCTGCAAAATCTAAAAAATATGCCATGCTACTGTCATTGGGCACACTACCCAACCAACAGCTGTTACGGTCACTGGGCTGCGCTCAACTAGCAGTTGCGGCTATAGTCTATTGGCCAGCCTTGTTGTTATTCGACAATGCCCAACCATCACCCCCACTGTTGTCATCGCAATAGTGGGCTTGCAAATCCTCAGAGGACGTGGTGTTCCTCTATAATGTCAGCAGTTTGTTAGCCATGTTGAACAACCTATGATTAGCGTTAACATCAGGGGTTAAACCATGGATGAGCCACTTTCTCAATAGTTTTAATTAGTTCGTCAAATTATGGTTGGTTCAGTGCTAATTTTGGGCGAAAATTCCAGCCATCAAATGAAACCGAAACTCATCAAAAAATACTCAAACTATCGCATATAGTAATTTATTCAAACGTTAAAATAAAAAACAAATAATCATGTTATTTTAACATGAAATAAATCAACATATCATTATTTTTATGAAGTTCTTAAATCCACACATAACCAACTCAATCAAACATTTAATCCCAATTGGCATGATTTACAATAAGAAAACATACATGATTCAATAGATATGCAATCGATTATTTTACAAATCATAATAGACCTTTTATTGGCTCTGATACCAATTGTTGAATCACTCATGAAAACATGGACATATATATATAACCCTCTTATTGGTTCACCTATTCAATAAACGAAAAGATAACACTTATTGGTTTACTTATTGTTGTTCTTTATTATCCGACTTCAGTAATCTATAGCTATTCTCATTAAGCTTCATAACTTATTCTTGAAAAAACTTATAAATGGGTTGAAGAGCTTCCAAACTAATCATACTAGTATGCATTTTATGAGTTTGAGAAAAATACCATGATCATTATTTTAATTTCCAAAGTACCATTGAAACCATTCATATGGTTTATTTCATTTACTTAAATTAAAATAACCATAATTTAATTTTTTTAAGTACTAATGAAACCTTCTAGAGGACCGATTTGACCTACATCAAATTATGAAATTGCAATGATGATTCTAATTTTCCTAAGTACTGGTGAAACCTGTCGAATGACCGATTTTACCTGCTTAGAATTAAATCCACCACAAGGGATATTTTCATTAGTTTCTAAAATTTATGATTAATTTAAACCCAAAGGTCAACCTTCCGGAGGGCCGATACTATATGAATTTAAATTAATCCTGAAACTTTTCGAAGTCTCGCATCCTCAAAGAAATTAATTTAATCTTTCGGAAGACCAATTTATTTCACAAGTATAAATACAAGAAATAAACATACTCAAATACATAAGTTTGTTAAATAAACCATGGAGTGTAATTTAAATTAATTAAAAACCCGCAAAATCTAAACAATATGCCATGCTAGTGTCATTGGGCACACTACCCAACCAACAGCTGTTACGGTCACTGGGTTGCGCTCAACTAGCAGTTGCGACTGTAGTCCGTTGGCCAGCGTTGTTGTTATTCGGCAATGCCCAACTATCACCCCCACTGTTGTCATCGCGATAGTGGGCTTGCAAATCCTCAAAGGACGTGGTGTTCCTCTATAATGTCAGCAGTTTGTTAGCCATGTTGAACAACCTATGATTAGAGTTAACATCAGGGGTTAAACCTTGGATGAGCCACTTTCTCAATAGTTTGAATTAATTCGTCAAATTATGGTTGGTTCAGTGCTAATTTTGGGCGAAAATTCCAGCCATCAAATGAAACTGAAACTCATCAAAGAATTCTAAAACTATCGCATATAGTAATTTATTCAAACGTTTAAAGTAAAAAACAAATAATCGTGTTATTTTAACATGAAATAAATGAACATATCATTATTTTCATGAAGCTCTTAAATCCATACATAACCAACTCAATCAAACATTTAATCCTAATTGGCATGATTTACAATAAGAAAACATACATGATTCAATAGATATGCAATCGATTATTTTAGAAATCATAAAATACCTTTTATTGGCTATGATACCAATTGTTGAATCACTAATGAAAACATGGACATATATATATATATATATATATATATATATATACATATATATATATATATATGACCCTCTTATTTATTCACCTATTCAATAAACGAAAAGAGAATACTTATTGGTTTACTTATTGTTGTTCTTTATTATCTGACTTCAGTAATCTGTAGCTGTTCTCATTAAGCTTCAAAACTTATTCTTGAATAACAACGGATATTGTTGGCCACCAATAAAACACACTTGAGGAAAGGTAGGTTGAAGACGTACTACCATGACCTCCTTATCGGTCTCGAGGAGAAGAATGTAAGTATTTGTATTTTTATATTTTTGTTTTTACCAAGGTTTCAAATTATTTCTTAGTTTGTATGTGTTTGTTCGCAAGTGTTCTTCCAACTGTATACGAATTTGAGGGATAGTTTTTTGGAGAAGACGGTGGGTTTATATCACAATCATATTCGGATTATACATGTAATTCAAGCGTATTTTTTGGATCGAGGGATGCGGTAGTTCGGTTGGGTCTATGAGAAGCCCCTAGATATTTTGCAGCGTCAACGTATCTGAAGAAGGGTGAGCACTGGCACTACCCGGTTAACAGGCCACATTAGAATGATTAGCAAAATTATTTTTTCCATTGATAAGTACACACAACCTCTTATGCCAAATTGTAGGACGGTTATGGCTCAGTACGGAGCCTATATGGTGAATCGTGGTTGGTTCCATATCACTATTCGTGTTCTAGGCGAACAGAACATATAAGAGGAACTTTAAACCATAAAACATATTATTCTTATTAACAATAGATAGGATAAACTTCTCAACTTCGGGAACTGAGTCCGTAAAATCGTAAATCTCTGGCTCATCCTCGTATTATTCATTTTGTACCTTGTAATTGTTTATTTTTGTTATTTCATACAATGTAACTGTTTTATTATACTACAACTTTTGGATGATATTTTTTTACGTTGGATTATATGTTTCTACGTTGGATGATAATGTTTTGAAGAATTGGGTTTTATCAAATGAATGTTTTATCGAATTCGAATTCGGTTTAAGTTTGTTTAATGGATGTTTGTTTAATTTTGACGAGTATTTGTTGAAATTTTATCACATGTTGTCAATAGGTGTTGGTTTAAATTGGATGAATAGTCTGTTTTATTTTAAAAAGAACCTGGTCTACACCGTCGATGTCAACATGTATACACTACTGGTGGAATTTTCCACCGCTAGTGTATAAACTACACACTTGAAACATACTATGAGGCTAACAGTGTATATCATACACCGGTGGTGTAGAATTTGAATAACACCAGCTTAGTAGTACCACTAGCACTGGAATATTACAGTGTCGGTGTATAAATTACACATCGGACGCGTAGTAATAACACTGGTGGCGTATAAATCTCGTACCACCGGTGGCCCTATAAGAAAGGTATTTGATTTTAGTTGTTTTTTTTTTGTTTTTTGCACTGATAGCATGAGTTATTCTATACCGTCGGTGTAATACTTTGTCGCCGGTGTAAAAATTGTGCACTGATAGCATAGCTTATACCACCTGCGACCCATAAATCGCGTAACATCGGTGGACTCCTATTATAAAGAAACTAACTTACATTTAAAATTTCGGTCTATATCGGCAACATATCATGTGTACAATGTTGCTATACAAATTTTGTACTATTTCTCGCGTAAAAACTTTGTGAATTATGAATATTATGATAACGATGAATTTGTAATGATAAAATTACATAAAGACTACATAATTCGTATATAAAGGTAATCAAAATTCAAACGCAAGCAACCAAAACAAATGAATAGTTAAAATTGGTGACGTTAAATGCACGTTTATAGTGACAGATAATTTCATCTATGCTCGAATCATTTTTAGAACGGATATTCTTCATCTTCTCTAGTTCTATCAAAATTTGAGTAAGCGATTTCGACGCAATTTGCTTCTGTTTCACTTTATCCTTAAGTTCTTACACCACATGATTCAGCATATATTGCATAAAAAGCATTAAAATCTCACACTAAAAACATTAGGAGTTTCGTGTTTGATTTTATAGAGGAGTGATGCAATCAGTATACTTGGAAGGAAACAAAACACCTATTAATGTGCCATGATTATGACTTGATATTAAGAATAAATGAGCTTAAACCTATAACTGGAGAATTTTTTTCTATGGAGAATAAAAAATCAGAGCTTTGAGAAAGGTCCAATAGGTTAAATTTTACAATCATGAATCAAGCAATTCTATTAGTATTCTATGGTGCAATTCTGACTAAGATCATCAATACAAAAATATTTATCGATGAAGTGGAGAAATATTTTTCCAAAAACAATAAATTTGAAATTAAGACTTTACTGATCACGTTAGCTTCCAATAAGTATCGTGATAAATTTTATTGTTCATGAACACATCTTGAAAATGTCAAACATCTCATCTAAGTTTAAATAACTTTAGATTGATCTTCCAAAAGATGTTGTTGTGATTTTTGTGTTTCAATTTTTCCTCCATCAGTATAAGAACTTTAATATCTCTTATAACTTTCAGCGAGAAATAGACTATTAGAAAGCTTATTTCCCAAACCGTGCAAGAGGAAGAAAAGATGAAGTATGAACGTCCAGAGGTGTAAATGGTGAATGCTCATATCGATAAGGGTAAGGAGAGAAATAATGAAGATTCAAATTCAAAAGCATCCAATTATGGAAAGAAAAGGCATAAGGGTATCGAGTAAAAGATATTGCTTCCATTGTAAGAAACTGTGGAATTTTAAGAAATAATATGAAAAATTGAGAGATAGAATTAATTTCACTTTTATGGTCTGTTCAGAGATCAATCTAGATTCAATGCCGAGAAATACTTGCCGTGTTTATGCAGCTGAAACCCCTAATGTTTATATTTCTTTGCAGGGTATGTTCAAAAACCGAAGTATCAATGATCGCGAAACAACTATATATATACAGTTGATGGCAATTCGTGTTTGGTTAATTAATTTTTTATGTTAGTTTGTTACTATATAGTAGAAACTATATGTATTTAAAAATGTATTGTATGTACCTTCTTTCCTACATTATTTTTATTTTTATTTTTCTTTGTTGGACGAATTAGAATATTATTATCTATTTTGAAATGATGTTTATATCTTTATTTACATGGTGATGTTGTTGAAACTGGAAAATTAATTGATAATTTCTATTTTTTAAATACTATAATTTATCTCAAAAAGTAAATTGTAAAACTCAAAATTTGGCAAAACTTTGGTACAAGCAATTAGGTCATTTATCTCGGAATATAATTGAAAATCTTGTTTCATAAGGTTTCTTAACTTCGCTAAATTTTTCAGACTCCAATGTTCGTATTGAATGTATAAAAAAGAAACATACCAAAATGAAAATATTAGATGCATAATTAGAGCGAAAGGGGTCTCGGACTTGATACATACAGATTTTTGCGGATCGTTCCCTACAACATCATAAAATGGCCAACGATATTTTATATCATTTATTGACGAATTTTCATGTTGCAGGTATCCATATCGTATTCACAAAAATCAGAGGTCATTGACAAGTTCCAAAAATTTAAGACCGAGACTGAAAACAAATTGGTAGAGACATTAAGTGCGTCATACCGAACCATGGTGATAAATACTACGGAAGATATGACGGTTTAGGTTTACAATATTGTGGGTCGTTTATGAATGTCATAGAGCAGTGCAGGATAGTCCCTCGGTATATGATGTCGAGTTTGTCCGGCATGAATGGATTATCTGAGAGAAGAAGCTGGCGTTAACAGATATGATAAGAAGTATGATTAGTCATTCAACATTACCTATATCACTCTGTAGAGAAGCAATAAAATGTCGAGTTGAAGCAAATACTAATAGGTCAGATGAAAATAAATTTGACTCGAAAATAATTCGTAGTTATTTTATCGGAATCCCAGGGACACTAAGGATTTTAAATTATATGATCCTTCCACTAAGAACATATATGAGACTGGAACAATAAAATTCTTTGAGGATATAGAGTTTATGAGGGATAATTTAATAACAAATATCCATTTTGAGGAAATATTAGTATATATTCATCAAGGATCTAATAATGACACTCTAATATTGAATGATGATTTGTTACTTAAGAGGTCAATTAACATTCATTCATATTCGTTAGAATATATAGATATTCAAGATGATGTTTGCCTTCCACATATAGACATTGTCCAAAATGAAAAAATAAAGTTGTTCCAATAAAGTAAAATAAAGTTGTTCAAGAATATCAAACACCACATTCTCAAGAAGATCAAGTGCAAACTGAGAAAATTATATATTTGCGGAGATCTACTTGAGAAATGAAGAGCGTTATATCTTCGGACTACATAATATATATTCAAGAATATGAGGAATTTTATGGCAACTGAAAATAGTCCTTTAAGTATTTGTTAAACGATTAAAAGTTCTTTTTCTTAGTTAAGGATCAATATAACGAACGAAGAGTTTAAATTAATGTAAGATAACCCGGTATGTGAGTTTATTCTATTACCTGAATGGAAGAAAACGATTGGTTGTAAATGAATTTTTATAACCAAATGAGATTCCAAGGGTAATGTGGAAAGGCGTAAAGCACGACTTATGGCTTAATGTTTTACTCAACTTGAAGTGATTGACTTTAAAGAAACCTTCTTTCCAGTTTCATCAGACGATTCTTTTCGGACAATTATGGCATTAGTTGCATATTTTGATCTTGAGCTCCATTAAATGGATGTAAATATTGTTTTTCTCAATTGATACATTCAAAAAACAATCTATATGGTGCAACCTGAAAACTTTGTCTCTGGTGATCCAAAGTCGATGATATGCAAACTAAAGAAATCTATTAGTGGGCGTAAGCAAACATCTAGACAGTGGTACCATAAATTCCTCAAAGTCATTGTCTCATTTGGGTTCGAGAGAATCTCAGTTAAGGATTGTGCGTATCAATATTTTAGTGGGAGTAAATTCATATTTTTAGTATTGTATGTTAATAACATATTATTTGCCACAAACGATAAAGATTTTTTACATGCGAACAACAAATTTCTTTAAGACAAATTCGATATAAAATATATTTATGATGCATCTCTTTTGGATGCATCTTATGATACCATATAATGATGCAATTGGAAGATTATTGGAATTTCTTCATTAAGATGGACCGTCACATGTTTTATCGATATATCAAAATATTGTCAGTATTAGTCCAATTAAACTAATTATATATGATAACAAAATTATATATTGGGCTTAAGTCATCATTTTAGGCCGGTTTTAGACCTTAATATTTATAGGTAAAGCACAAGCCTAAATGACTTTGTATTTATGGGTCAGTAGAGCTTAAAGCTCCACAATGGTCAGTATAAATATAACTTCTCACTGTTTTAGAAGGAGGTGAACAATCATTATTTTATTCAAGCATTTATTATTATATTTTTATCTATAATAGTTTTCCATTTCTACAAATTTTCTCTATATATATTTATTATCTAACAAATTATGGTGAGCTGATGGACCAGGCCGAGCTCGTAGTTCACCGTAGCGAGAGTATTAGGCGCAAATTCGAAGTTCAATGGAATCTGTAATTAAGGGTGAAGAGCACCCCTCCCTTTATCGGGAGTAGGCACCACAAAATAAAATACAAGTCTAAAAGGCACAACCTAAACGTGAGATTTCAAGATTTAAAGTAGTTTGGAATAAGGACCAGCAAGGATCATTGGGCAACCTAGAGGAGCATCGGGAAAAATGCTCAGTATGGGACCCTAGCACCTTGGTCGGATCTCCCACCCAAATGGGTGAGGACCATTGGGGGGTGGCGAAATGCCTACCCCTTCGATTCCAAACCTTGAGAGAAGCTACCATATTTGGGCATAATCTTTCCTAGTCTTAGTGAGAATCTCGAGGTAGGATCCTATCTGCGGTAATTCAGCGTCAACGTTAAGTTTAGGGTCACATTATCGTGTAGACAGTCATTTGGCCCTAAGTAAAAGGTTGAGTGAAGCTCGTCACGCCCATTGGTATATAAAGTTAGTTTTTCTCTTAGTTCTGAAAATCATGGTGTTTTAATTACCTCAAAGTTTGTACATTAGTATATTGGATAAGTACAAAGGGATTGGATACATGGAGCACCACATTAAGCACTTCACAAACATGATGATGAAATTTTCTCACGATGACCGTTAATGGTGTCGAGATTTCTTGATAACCCTTAAGGGAAATACTTTGACATGGTTCAGTAAATTGTCCCCAAGGTCTGCTGTAAGCTTTAATATGTTGCGGACACTCTCCGGACATTATTTTAATAAAAGCAAAATGAGAAGGGTTCACAGAGACCATATAATACTTTCAAGCAGCGTATTGGGTAAAGTTTAATTATACATATTGTTTTGTCTGCACCAATAATAGTCTTGGAGAGAGTCATGAAAACATTCGCATCGCTTCTTTTAGGTAGAAACTTCTCTTTGGGAACCCTTTATCTTAGGGGGTTTTGAAGAAAAAAAATTAGATTTTCGACGCGATATTTGTTGGATATTTTAGTGTAATTGGATTGACTAGTCGACCAATGCAGTCGTAATATATTATCGAGCAAGTCGGACAGTGTGGAGTACACGCTTGTTAGAATATATTATGATTAGTGGGTCCAATGGATGGATCCTTGTTCGGGTTAGGTTTATTTTGAATGATAAGGCTATTAAGAAAATTCATGGAAATTTGAATTTGAAAAAATAATTCGAATTTGAATTTGAATTTTTAGTCAGTTTATCATTTGAAATTTTAACCGTTTTTGGACATAAAACTGTTTTACAGTTGAGTATTTTGGTTGAATAGATAAGTATGGTTCTGAACAGAAAAGAACAACAACAAAAATCCATTCTCGTTGTTCAAATGCATACGCTCTGATTTTATCCGTTGAAAATTTTGGAGAACCACCAAAATAAACTCAATCTGAAATTGTTAAAACAAGACTTCAGAGTTTATCCGGAAATCTCTTAACAAAATTCCCAACAAAAGATTGAAATTAAATGTTCTTCTTTTATTAAGAGATTTGTATGAAAATCTTGTTGTTCTATGCAAAGATTTGTACGAAGATTGAAATGAAGAGATTTTTTATCATCTTTAAGAGAATCCATAATCAAGTATCGCATTGGAACTATCGTATTATCATCTGTAAGTTTTTCTCCCTTGACTTTTACTGATGGATGAAAATGGTGATAATCTTTGCATTGTTTTAAATTTTGTAAAGGATACACACTTTGGATTAATTGTTGTTTTTGTTGTTAGAAGTGTGTATCCAGCGCTGAAAATGGTTGAATTGATTTTGTATACTAAGAAAGTATGTTTTTGTGTTTAGTTTCATAATAAAAATTTTGAATTTTACAAACAGAAATGGATAAACGGATAAACTGTATTCCTTAAATAACCATGGCTATGGGTGAATAAAAATATAATTGTAATTACACTACAATTATATTTTTAGGGTATGTATTTTAAATCAAAATACTATATTAAGAATTGTTATTATAATATTATATTCTGTTTTTGAAAATTTAGAAGACGAAAAACCTACATTAAGGGATGATAACAATAACCTATATATCAATTATTTAATTAATTGTTATTATGATTAAAACTGCTCTAGCAGTTACAGACGGTAGTTGTTAATTTTTGTTAGTACATGCAGTTATATGTATATTGAATTAATAACTGTGTTTGTGCGTGTGTCATCTGTGCGTATGAAGGTTATATATAAGTTATGCCATGAATAGAGACATGAAAAATTACATACAAAATGGTTTTGCAAATGAATTATCAAATCTCAATTTCATTGGGTATTTTGCTTTTCAATTATATAATATAATTGAAAAGTTAGTGCACACTAAGTATATAAATATATACACAGATTAATGATTAATAAGTTATATATATGACATATTGAACCGTTGTTTCGTTTATTAGCTTAATAATAGCGTAAAGGCCATTTGTTAAATAATGGTTACATGCTAAATGTCATGCATGTGGAGTAAGTGGCAAAACATAAAAAACAACGGATCGTGGCAACGGGGAAGAGTTATCCTTCCACCGTCACTGCATCCATCACGACAACTACGGTTACGAGCCGCGTCGGTGAGAGTGCGATATTTACTAGCGTCGGTGAGAGTGAGATATATACTGGCGTCGATGTTTTACCGTCCACTAGCGGTGATTCCGATGAATCGAACAACAACGATTCGACGGAAGAGGAAGTGATCGAAGCGATCGGAGATATAACTACTCCAACTGTGGACCGCCGGGTCAGCGATGGAAATTGTGAAGACGATGATGATAACAGAAAGGCGATGGTGGAAAATCGATCATTGTCAGCCAAGGTTTCTTCACCGGAACAGCTGCACCGGACATGATGGTCGGGGACGGTGGAAAATCGATCATCGCCTGCAAAGGTGTCTCTGCTGGGACAGCTGCACTGAATATGGTGTACACTGTTGGTGGAAAGTCAATCACCGACTTCACAGGTGTCTCTGCTGGTACAGCTGCACGGGATATGGTGAACGGCGATACTGGAAAGTTGATCATCGGCTGAGAAGATATATATGCTGGTACAGATACATCGGACATGGTGGATGTCTGTGATGGACTATTGATGATATGAGAATATCTCTTGAGTTTCAAAGGCATAGAAGTCATGGTCAATGGCTTTATTGGCATATATAGCATCGCCATGGGTTGAGATTTAAGCAGCACTTCTGGTGCTTGGTAATAAAGAATTATATCATAATAAAAAAGACAGTTCTTTGCAGTATTAGTATATGTGTAAAGTAATGGTGTGTCACAGAGATTTCGTGCCCAAATTAAAATGCTTATATTTAAGTAAGTTATTTAGATATAATATAATTTACAGTTTTGATAAATTTTGATGTTATTCGTAAATGAATTATGATTTGATTATATGTCGATGACATGTTGATTTTTGGTATAAACCAAATCAAGTTAATGAAATTAAGACATTTTTATTGTCGAGTTTTGAGATGAAAGATTTGAAGGAAGCTAAAAGGCTTCTTGGTATATGTATATGAGGACTAACACTAGGTTGTATATTTCCTTTGTTGTTCGAAAGCTTAGTAGGTATACTAGCAATCCTAGTTCACATCATTGTGGAGCTTTAATTCGAGTATTCGAGTATTCGAGTATTCGAGTATATGAAAATAACCATGGATTATGGTTTGACTTATACTGGATTTCCTTCCGTACTTGAAGGATGTTTGGATGCGAGTTATATTTCGAATATGGAAGATCAATCTTCCACAAGTGATGTGTAGTTCTACTTGGGTGACGTGCTATATTTTGGGCATCTAAGAGACAAACTAGTATTATTGATTCAACAATGGAATCAGTAGAGTTTGTGAGAACTCGATATAATTTAGCCGATTATTTAACCAAAGGGTTGAGTAAAGATCTTGTGCACAATCGATTATTGGGATGTGATTAAAGTCCATTTGAAATCTCTCATGTTAAGATACCCAATTCCCATCTAATACGACATTAGGTGCTGAATTCAATGTGGAAAGCTTAACATCTAGAGATTGGAACACATTAGTAGTATTATCCCAAAGTATGTGTTCAGACATGCAAGTTGTGGAGGTTGAAGTTTATCTTCTTAATAGCTCTTTTGAAAAATTGCATATGCATGTGCAAGAGTAAAAGATCTACCTATTTAAGCATGAAGTTCAGCCGCTTCAAGAAGCTATGACTTGGCTTTGATATGCTTAAGAAGGATAAGGACACAAGGCTAGTAAAAGATAGTGTCAAGTAAGAACATTTGAGAATGTAAATTTATGTGTATATTATCTTCGAGTATTCATTATGAATAGTAAAGGTTCAATCATTAGTGATACCTTGATATTCGAATATTTGGACTGTGTAATATACTAATATGAAATTCAATCGTTACGATATTTCATTTATGCATAAATTTGTTATTTGTTGTGAGTTTGTTTTAGTTAATCATGAATTGCACTAAAATAGGGGAAGATTGTTGGATATTTTAGTGTAATTGGATTGACTAGTCGACCAATGCAGTCGTAATATATTATCAAGCAAGTCGGATAGTGTGGAGTACACGCTTGTTAGAATATATTATGATTAGTGGGTCCAATGGACGGATCTTTGTTCGGGTTAGGTTTATTTTGAATGATAAGGCTATTAAGAAAATTCATGGAAATTTGAATTTGAAAAAATAATTCGAATTTGAATTTGAATTTTTAGTCAGTTTATCATTTGAAATTTTAACCGTTTTGGACATAAAACTGTTTTACAGTTGAGTATTTTGGTTGAATAAATAAGTATGGTTCTGAACAGAAAAGAACAACAACAAAAATCCATTCTCGTTGTTCAAATGCATACGCTCTGATTTTATCCGGTTGAAAATTTTGGAGAACCACCAAAATAATTTCAATCTGAAATTGTTAAAACAAGACTTCAGAGTTTATTCGGAAATCTCTTAACAAAATTCCCAACAATATTGAAACAAGTAGATTCAAGTTCGCTCCAAGGAGACCAAGCGTCTTTATAAGTTTCTTTACAGTGCGTCACGGCAGTATTACCAACCCACGAATTTGATCCCAACAATCACCTCGGCTGCGTATCAAGCAGCTTGAGAATTTTGGCGACAATAACAAATTACGAACCACTTCCCTTTGTCTGCCATTATGTCTGAACAGTCACGATTGGTTCGAGATCAGATCATGAAGAACCCACAAATGACGACACATCGGGACACCATGACAAGTATGGATCAGGGCGGTCGAAGGGGTAGGCGGGCAAAGCATAAAGACTAAACCGAATTAATTGAGAGCATGGCGCAAATTTACCATGAAGTAAAGGGCCAAGTCTAATTTAGGCCTCCTCCCCTAATGACAAAGCCTTGGGATAATAAAAATGGTAAGTACTATAAATACTATAATAGCGTTGGTCATAACACAAAATAATCCACAACATCGAAATAAAAATACAAATTTTGATAGATAGTAACAAGTTGTTGCAATTGTAAGGAACAATGGCAAGGCACGTGAGAATGAATGGCAGAGACTGAGGTCCACCAGGGCAGGAGGATCGGGGACTCGCCGATCTACTCGCATAATGATTTGGTGGCTGAATGTGACTTGGCCAACGTTCATCTAGGTTTCTGCCCAAACCACTGTGAAGAGTAACACATCTCTCGAACCGAATACCTAGATTCAGATCTCAAATATTTTTTATCTGATTTATTTCGGGATGCATGAATCCCTTAATAGTGTAGTAGTTTTTATGATTTTGGAAAATGACTAAGATAGCAGGAAACCCAAGAACGTTGAAGAGTGCCACTACAGAGATGAAGAAGATCTTGGAATATTTAAATAGTATTTTTTTAGTGAAGTTAGTTTTATGAAATTATATATCTAGTAAATTTAAGAAATTTTTATGATGAAATGTTTATTATTTATTCTTTAAATTACTAACACGTTGTTGCAAAGCAAACTTTTTTTCTCGTTAGAGGTTCCAAGAAACGTTGGTTGAGTTTGAGCTCTGAGTTTGAGCAACTTCATTTTTTATAAAAGGTTCCAATAAATGTTGGTTGAGTTTGAGCTCTGAGCTTGAGCAACTTCATTTTTTATAAAAGGTTCCAATAAACGTTGGTTGAGCGCAAGCGCTGAGCTTTAGGAAGTTCGTTATTCGTAAAAGGTTCAAACAAATGTTGGTTGAGTGCGAGCTTTGGGCTTGAGAAACTTTATTTCTCATAAAAGGTTCCAATAAACTTTGGTTGTGTGAGAGATCTGAGCTCGAAGAACTTCGTTTCTATTTAAAGGTTCTAACAAATGTTGGTTGACTTTAAGCTTAGAGCTCGATGAGCTTTATTTCTCGTAAAAGGTTCCAAAAAAACATTGGTTGAGTTCGAGCTCCCAGCTCGAAGTACTTTACTTATCGCTAAAATTCCCACAATAGATGGGTCAAGTCCAAGCTCTCAACTCAAGGAGTTTAGGTAATACTAAACTTGGAATATCGATAAAAACATTCCCACAATAGATAATCTGAGTTCGAGTTTTGAGCTCGAGGGATTTGGGTAAAGCCAAGCTTCACTAATTTCTAAAAATGGTCTCGCAACAGAAGCGTCAAATCCGAGCTCCAAGCTCACAGATTTTGGGTAAAACTAAAATTTGGTTATCGCTAAAACGTTCCCACAGCAGATGGGCCAAGTCAGAATTTTGAGTTTAACGGTTTGGATAACACTAGATTTCGTCTATCACTAAAAATCTCCCCCAACAGATGGGTCGAGTCCGAGCTCCAAGCTCGAGCGTTTTAAGGAAAACCAAACTTCATTTATCGTTAAAACATTCCCACAATATATGGGTCGACTTCGAGCTTCGAGCTTGAAAGTTTTGGGTAAAACCAAATTTTATTTCTTCCTAAAAAGTCCTCACAACAGATGAGTCGAGTCTGAGCTCTGAGCTCGAGGGGTTTAAGGAAAACAAAACTTTATTTACCGCTAAAAATTTCCAACAGCATATGGGTTGAGTTTGAGCTCCATACTTGAGAAATTTTTAGAAAACCGAACTTTGCTTCTCGCTAAAAGAAAAGCATCAACGAGTGCTACATACCAAAATGAAAACTCGTGTGCTCCAATGAAATTTTATTTTTAATTCGGAAGAACCATTTATATAAGTATTACAAACAATTGGATAAATATAATACAAAATTCTCCGTTTAACAGGAGACCATTTTTTATTCAAAACAATAATGAAAATATAACATGTGCATGGGTCGCTTTGAGAGTTTAAGTTCAAAAAAGAATAAATGAACCAAAATACAAACTGTTACTAAATGGTTAGACCATATACCTTGGATTATTTGGCCTCGGGAATAACTATGGTACTTTCCTTGTCTATGGAGTCCTGACCCGTAATATCTCTAAGATCAAGACTCACGACCGGTTGGCCTTCCATTTCGATCATTATTTTTTTTTCCCTTCAAAGTTGGACACAAAACTGGGGTTGAACTCTAGGGACACCTTACGAGGATGATTAACTTTATGAGACATGTTCCCAAAATTCCCTCAAGTTAAGGTCGAGAAAACATCGGGGTATTTAAAACCATCTCTTCTCGAACCTCATCTCCTTTGTCCTCTAGGAACCCCGAAAGGCTCACATTATGGGACACTATAGCTCAAAGGCTCACATTAGTCACTACAAATATAGTTTGTCACCTACCTGAAAAGGGGTGAACAATCATTATTCGATTCTAGTATTTACTATTATTGTTCTTTCTATCGTTGTTTATCTCTCCACATTTATTATAACAACTTCAGGTGAACCAAATATGAACTCGTCAATATATAAAATAACGGACTAATAAATAAAATATGTAATAGAGGTAATTGTGTATATACCAGATTATTCAAACTACTATAACGGATTGGATTCTAAAATTAAACAACTTACAAAATGGAAAAGTTTTAGATTATTTTTCAAGGACAAAATAAATCCTTGATTATCGTCTCTAAAAGTGGAAATTTATAAATATATCTTTCATTTCGATTATACGTTTAATTTTAATTTAAACTGAAATTAAAATCATATCATATTAGTTCAATTTTTAGCATTAATAAAATAGGTTACGAATTATTTGAATACAAATACTTACATTTCTAATATTAAGAATAGCTTCTTAACATTTGAAAGAAACATACTCAAAGATAGAGATAACAAAAAGAAAATTTATCAAAAACATTAATCAGTTCTTATTTCAGAATTAATATTATGAAGATCAAGCTGGTATGTTAAATATGTATTTAGTCATTTTCATAAGGTAATCTAATAATAAAATAATCAGATTAATTTTACCGACTCTAGAAATATTTGAGTGGAAATTGTGTCTAAAATATTTCAAAAATAGTCACTCACATGTTAAATAGATAAGTTAAAATGAAAATTTTATAGACAACTCTTCCAAAAGTAGTAAAAAATAATAATTGTTTACCATTTCCAAAAAATGTATATTACCTTTTATATTAATGGTTGTAAGCCCTTGGGCCTACATGGTTAGCTCATTCTTGGCTATTCCACCTTACTAATTCCCTAATATTAAACATATTTACTCCTTATTATAGAAAATATAATCAATTACACATATGATGAGTTTATATCATAAAGTAAATATTGGTCCAACATTTAATCGACTCGACATGCATCTCTGATAAATTCTACCCTTGGCAGCAACCCCTTATTCTTTACAAAGATTCTTTAGGATGACTAACTTTGGCATTGTTTGGATTTCCCTCATACAATTTCTTCGAACTGCTGGAAACCCTGTGATATCTAATGGTTCAGATCGGATAACCTTGCCTACAATTATTGTTGAATCGGTTCACACGTGGTTTTACCATTGTACGTGTGTCAAGAAGGAATTCGACCTACCCAATATATACCATTAGTGGTGAAGCGTGAAGAGATGGTGAAGAAATTATATCACTTCCCCATATAAGTATCCGTTGGGGTGTGAACTGGTACCTAAGAAACTTTTTCACTCCTTAACATAGGTGTTCGATGGGCCTTCGAAAGGTGTCTAATGTGATTTTGACACCCCTCTACAAAATTTCCATCCCATCTCTCATTATTCTCACTTTTTATAATTCTAGAGGGAGAGAGAGAGAGAGAGAGTCTTGTATTTCTGCCACCGCAAAACCCAGTTTCTAGTTTAACGCGGTCACAAAAACTTCTATGGTACAAATCATTATTTCCACACAATTTCTTAGGAGTTATATGTTCTGCCTTGACAATGCTCTAGAAGACTAGTTGTCAATTTTTTAGCAAGCCGAGGCAAAAAGTATTGTCGGGAGCGCATATAAAATACCTATATATATTGTTCAAGTGTTTGATTACAAAGGCAATACATGAGGAAGAAAATAAAACGAAACAGTTGGCCCCTCGTCTTTTTCAAACCCTTCGACTCAACCTTCTAACAATAAAAACTTACCCTTCCAAACCAACTCGCTTATAAGGAAACAAACATCAACAGTGTTTTATTCTGATGGGTCTGTACAACACCGAAGAGATTCCCCCCCCCCCCTCAAAATAACCCTCCATTGACTATTGAGAAAATGAGACGCGCTCTCATTCACCAAAAAAGAAATCAAGGAGGCCCAAAATGATCCCTCTAACAGTAATACTCCTTCAGATGAATCGACTGGATCCGGAAGGAAATTTTCTACTATAGCTCATGAGATTCTTGAAACCCAAGTTACACCTCTAGAGGGATTTACATGCTCTAATATTAGGAACATTCATTGCAAAAGAGCATCTGATCCAGTTGATTGATGAACCAGACGATGAGGGAGATAGATGACTCAACTTGGGTTAGACACTGGAAACTCAAGTGAAAATAGAGGTGGTGTTGAGGATGTGTTGAAATCCTGAGGGTAAGTAAATGAAAGAAACTGAAACCAAAGAAAATTCAGAATAACTAAATGAAAGTCTAACTGTCTTCCGAAATATTCAAGGAGATGGGGAGAAAACTTCACGAGGTCGAGAACCGATACCTCGTGGATCTTCATGAAATCAATTATGGCTATTATTCCAAAGATGAATATTCAAATCTCTAAACACACTAGGGAATTTCGGAGTCAGTTGATATATGATTTCTAAAAGTGAGAGAAACATCGTTGTTTACCCGGACGTCTGTAATTGGGGATTTTGGCTCCCTTTAGATCCTGATATCGCTTGGTATTTTGAGCTAGTTAGCATTTTCCCTAGTCAAGTTAATCAAAATACATAGTTCACACACATGGCTTGCATATTTACGTCAAGGATTTCTGGAATTGATCTCCCTATGGAGAAAATTTGTGGCGATCACTTGCTTGTCTATGAACCCTCGCATCCTCTTTCATGTTATCAATCTGTGGAATAAATATGAAGGGGGGATCAGCCTTCTAGAAGCATAAATTCCTCTTTATCAACAATTGTTAGGAAAATGGTAAGTATATTTTTAGAAAAACAAATCCTAGCCGACTTCTGAGGGAGTGGAAGAGTATAAGTGAGTTCATTATTCTTGAGACCTAACATAATTATTATAAACATTTATTATTGATTTCTCACACAATTATTTTTTAGTAATCTGAATATTCCAACAACAACATTTAAAAAATTTCAAATAGACTTTTCGTGCTTTTAAACGAATAGGCCATAGAACACTCGTCAAGTGAATTTCACAAATGCTTCACTCCCACCAATCTTATTTGAAGTCATTTTTGGCTTACAAGCTTAAAACTTACCCTCTCTTCGGAAGTTGATTACCTCACCCGGTTTGTTGGAAGTTTTCAAAATGATTAGAGCTTGTGATGCTCAACTTTTTCTTCCGACCATAAAAGATACCCTAAACCAGAAAATTAAAAAAGACTTTGGTGGAGTTTCGGTCCCAAAAAACCAAATGAAGGCACCACATGAGAGAAGCAAGCTGATGAACAAACGAATAAAGTTGCTAGTCTGACAGTGACTGAGACACGGGAAAATGTGTTGGTCGTACAGTGACTGAGACACAAGAAAAGACACATCCCCTAAAAACAAAAATCATCACAGGCATCGGTGAATAAAAAAGAAAGAAAGAGAATAATATATCTTTTGTCTAATGAAATCTAAGATTGGAAAAAATATTACCACCGCTGCGGATCAAACCATGATTACTACGATGTTCAACCACTATTATGCTCAAACATTGGTAAACCACTCACCACCTTGTCTGGAGGAAGATCGATGGGTACTAGAGACACAAATTTGAATAGGTCAATTGATACATCTTTTGTAGAATAATCTACACGAGCTTGGCACTCAACCCCGAGAAGCTTGTTCGCTAGTTGCAGAGGATTCTCCTAGCTCTGAATCATTTCAACTCCTTAAAACAGACTCTTTTATCGTTGCTCTACATGATCTTATTGCTCATATTTCTAAACTAGAAAGGGAAATGGTAAAGCAGAAAAAGGATTTTGATGAATCTAGGTAGGTGATTTCACGTCTCGAAAATTCAAACTCGACTCTGTTGGGATAACATCATTTCTTCAAAGAATATTCAACCATGTTCGAAAGGCTGGCTCAGATTAAAGATCAATTTCATGGAACAAAAATCCATTTTCCATATTGAGATTGCCGACTTGAAATCTGTTTTGCTATAATATATTTGTAAGCACATCGAGACTATGAAGGAAAATGATCTTCACCATGATCTTCTCATGTCAAAACATGATAAACATGTGAGTGCTACACAAAAAACTAAAGAGGATAGGAAAAAGTTATTGAGTATCTCATTTTCTTGAATAAGCAAGATAAAAAAAGATGAAGCGTTCGCGCTTATCGCTTATGCTGATGAATGTATAAGTTCTCTAAACCGATGAGATGCTATAGTAAAATTTGCGTTAGTGTTTAGCTTTTATAAAAAAAATCCATATTTAAACCTTGGCTCTTACCGGATTCACTCAATTATTAGTTTATTAGATATTGTAAAAAAAAGTAATGCATTATACATTTTAGGCTCACTGAAAGCAATCGACGAGAAGAAGGAATGCCAAATTTAGTTGTACTGGTCATGTAAAAAATACAAGTTGTACATCAAATTCTTGATTGATTTTCCGGATTTTCTTAACCAATAGCAAGTTGATGTACTGTTGGACATATTCCGCAATAATCCTACAATGTATAACATTTTTATATAATAAAATATGCGCAATGCGACGAAGACAATGATATTGAAGCAAGTGCAATATATGATTTTGGTGATATGAATTAGGAAGTGCATTCGAAGAATATGATTTATGTAGTTGAAAAATTTCACAATTATCTTATCTTAGTAGATAAACACAAACCAATTTTGTTTTACATTCGGATATCAGAATTGAGAGGAATTAGTATTCAAACCGTTTCAACTAACCTAACAATTTTCAAATTTTCGAAATCGTGATCGGATTCATCACGAAACTCTAATCTAAATTCAGTTGTTTCAGGTTCCAAACAACTATCTTCGTGTATATTTTAATATTGAAGTAATATTATGAAATTATTTTAAATAACAAATTAATTTGGATTACAACCACATATGGTGATGTGGTATATTATTATGTTTAATTTATTTTTATAATTGTTCAATAGAATTTTGGCATATAAGACGTCCTCTATTTTAAATTAAAATATGTTATTAATTGAACCATATACTTTTTAACTAAATTTCGATTTTTTTAAGTAAATATGTATGTATATTGATGTTTAAAAATGTGAAATCATGTAGAGATGGGCTCGGAGCTCTCATACAGATATGGTCCAAAATAGGGTATGTCAAGCTATGCCCAAGTGCATTGGGCAAGGCTATAGTGGCAACCTCAGCGAAATCAAGGTGCTCAAACAATTGAGCTAAAAACATACACAAGTGCTAACACATAATGAGTGCAACGCTAGCTATAACAGGTGAGCCTATAGTGTGGGTACATTTTGAAAAGAATTTTCAAGGTGACCAATGTAATGTGCACAACGATGGTATCCTTTGTGACAGTTTATTTCTCGAAGGCCGGCTTGTTGCGAGCTCGTCATATCTCGAAGATTGTGGCCTGGAATACAAGGTTGATTGCCCTGGCTTTGAATGAGGTGCCATTGTGCTCATTCTTTAACCACTTTAGCGCGCTATTAGCTGTGCTCATGGTATAAGAGATGCCCAACCATGCGTGGATGTGTGTCCAGATCTCCTTTGTGAAGGTGCAAGTAATAAAAAGATGCGCGGTGGTCTCCTCATTTTTCCTACAAAATGAACAAATGGTATATGCAAGGTTTAGAAATTAGAGGTTGTCCCTGGTGGCCAGCCTCTTCTTTAGTGCAAGCCAAACCGTGAAGGTGTACTTTGGTGGTATGTATCGCTTCTATAACGTTTCCATATGGATATGTTCTGGTCCTTTAGTTCTCATAAGAGCATATATCTTCCTGGTGACCAGCTTCTCCCCCAATGCACAGTTTTCCGGCTCACGAACGGCCCTTTTTGCCCCATCAAAGAGTTGCAGCCATGTATCACGAATGTTGAGTAGCTTGCGAAGCAAGAAACTGTCTCGGTTCCTCCTTTGGTATTCTTATATGGTGGTGCCACAGAGGTAGTATTTATTGACCCACTTGACCCAGAGGGATTCAGAGTTTGTGTGGAAGATCCAGACAGAACGCATAAGTAGGGCCTTATTCTAAACCTTTATGTCCATCAGCCTCAGCCCCCCTTCAGCTTTGGGTGTGCATATTCTATCCCATAGGACTCGTGTTGGCCTGCCACCCCGAAAGAAACTTAAACAAAGTGATTTGATAGTGTTTAGGAGTTCACCTTGTAAAGGAAAGTCCCAGAACCATAATCCATCAACGCCTTGAATCACAGAAGATATCCATTCAAGCTTGCCAGCATACGATAGATGCATGTGCTCCCATTTCTGGATATAGCCTAATATTGCATCTTTTAGAGGGGCGAAGTCCGCAACAGATACGGTCAAAGGGGTCGGGGGGATTCCAAGGTATCTTACGGGGTAACTGCCAACTTGAAAGCCGACTCTCTCCATTATTCGATCGTGCTCCAACCCTCTAACTCGAGCAAGGTAGATCGTGGACTTGGATGGATTGAGAGATAGACCGGACACGCCTCGAAGTGTGTAAGATATTCCATGAGGATGATAACAGATGGTTCATCGCCCCTGGCCAAAAGCATGAGGTCGTCGGCCAAATCAAGGTGAGTTGTGCTAGTACGCGCATATTTTGGGTAGAACTTGAAGTTGGGGCACTCAGACTTCATTTGCAAGAGGCGGGAGAAGTACTCAAGACAAAGAATGAAAAGTGTGGGAGACATGGGGTCCCCTTGCCTCAATCCACGCTACTCATCGAAATGCCCATACAACTCACCGTTTATGGAGACCAAAAAGGAGGATGTTGTGACACATTCAAGGATCCAACCACGAATTTGCTTGGAAACCCAATTTATTGTAGTACTGCTTTTAGGAAGCTCCACGATACCGTATCAAACACTTTCCGGAGGTTAACCGTGAGCATGCATCGTGGGGATAATCTTGCTTTATTTGAGCCCTTAACCAACTCTTGAGCGAGGTATACGTTGTCAACGAGGTTGCGGCCATGTACAAATGCCCCCTGCCCTTCATCAATAACACTAGACAGAGTATGCTCCATGCAGTTGCAATGTTCTTGGTTATAACCTTGTATATCACGTTGGTGAGACAGATCGGTCTAAAATCTCCTACCTATAGATCAGAAACCTTCTTAGGTATTAGAGCGGTGGTGGTGTGATTAACGGCTCGCATCAGTTTTCCGATTTCAAAACCTTTCATGATACAGCCCACGACATCATTCTTTATAATTTTTCAATTCTTCTTTAAAAAAATCAGAGGTGTAACCATCCGTATCCGGAACCTTTTCGTTCGATATTGTTATTGTTATATTGTTATGTTTTCAATTGCATTGATGTTATTCTCTTGCTTTAAAAAACTGACTTCTCCAAGAATCAGTTACAGAGGTTCAAGAAATGAAATCTAGCCCAAGTTATTCTTTTGCTTCAACCTCTTCCTTCTGAGAATCAACCTTTGATTCATGGAGAAAACTGGGGGATCATGCTTGATTCATCGTCCTGATGAGCTTGAGGAACAATTCCCATTGTTAGAGAAGCTTTCTGAGAAATCAATGATCAGAGATAATTCAGTCTTCGAACCTGCAAACAGTAATAACAGAGATGTTGTCTCAAGGAAAAATTTTGTGGATCTATTTACAAACAAGGAAGCAAATATTACACACAAGGATGTCAAAAGAGTTTGGGATAATGACCACGTGGAAATACAATTCAAGGAAGAAGAACTAGCTGTTCTTCGCTCAAATTCTACTTTTACTCTAGTTGGTAAATTTGCAGGAGGGAAACCAAATTACTCGATTTTCAAAGAGTTCTTGGATGGATTTAGATTCAAAGGTGAATTTTATGTTTCCACTTATGATTTCAGGCACATTTTTATAGAATTCACAAAGTGGGAAGATGTTAAATCTCTTTGGAAAAGGAACGTTTGGCAATTGGGAAACAAGATCATTAGGTTGTTTCTCTGGTCTCCTAAGTTCAACCCTAAGATGGAGAATTCATTGACACCGGTTCAAATTGACTTTCCTAATCTTCCGGAATTTATGTATTGCAAAGACACTACACTATAAATTTCTAAAACCCTAGTCCTTTAAATGTTTGGGCTTCTAATAAGAACAGAGTTAGGAAGAATTATTGCAGGATATGGGTCATTCTTGATGTTTCGAAAAGACTTCCTAAACAAATCCAAGTAAGTTTTGGAACTTACAAGTACTGACAAGATCTTGTTTATGGTAGAATCCCAGAGTATTGTCAGGAGTGTGCTCATCTTGGACATTCTGAGAATAGGTGCAAGAAATCCGCCCAAAGGAAGATAGAAAATTTAGCTGCTCTCTCCATCCCAAGCCAGATTGATAAATCTTTAATACCTTCATTTCAGGTAAAAAAGGATAACCATGTTGTTACGTCTATAATCGTTAAGGAAAGGGGCAATGAAAAGATTGAAATGAATAAAGAAAGCCATCTAGCCCCACCTGGTGTTGTTGGTAGTAATGAGTTAATACGTGCCCTCCACATGTTGGACATGGAAGTGAGCTCTAAACTGGAGAGCACTTCTCAACTGCAGCTGCTGTCACAATCTTATCCATCCAAGCATACCTCTGGAAGTCTTCCTTCGTCCCGTGTATACAAGCAAAAGAAAACAGAGGGTAAGAAAACTAAGAAGGTTAAAACTTTAAACACCAAAGGGATCTTACCCTCCAAGCTTTTGCAGCATATGAATGCTGCAAAAAATACTAAACATTCTAAATGACTATCAACATTCTAAATTGGAATGTTCGAGGTATCGGTAACAAGCTTACTCAAGCAAGAATTAAAGCACTAAAAAGATCTAGGAAGTTAAGTTTTCTTGCTCTTCAGGAGCCAATGGTTAGTGATCTAAAGATTGGTTCTATAGCTAAGAAGATTGGGTTTCAAGGTTATGCAAGCAACGTAAGCAATAAGATGTGGGTGCTGTGGTCTGGGATTTTACAGTGGATTTTGTGAGCAATGAAGACCAATTTTTACATTCAAAAGTGAAACACAACTACTTTCTTAAGGAATTTCTAGTTACGGTCATCTATGTTAAATGTACAAGAAGCCTACGCAACTTGTTATGGGACAATCGTAGACATTTAGTGGAGGAAGACAAAGAGTGGATCTTATATGGGGATTTCAACACTATTGCCTATCCCAGTGAGCAGATTCATTGTTTATCAACTTGCTCTGCTAGTATGGATGAAAACAATGCTTTCATCCAAGACTGTAACCTAACTGACGCTGGCTACTCGGGTAATAAGTTCATGTGGACAAATGGGAGTCAATAGAGGTGTCTTGATAGGGTACTCCTAAATAGTAAGTGGCTTTCTTACTACGATGATACTATTTTATTTCATTTAACTAAAACCTGTTCGGATCATTCTCCGCTTCTTATTAAAGTCTCAACTACTAATACCAAAAAACTGTCTACTTTCAAATTTCTAAATATGTGATGCATGTATAATGATTTCTATAGTTTTGTTGAGAATTGCTGGTCTATGGATTACAGTGGGGCTCCTATGATCAAATTATGGGTCAAGCTAAAGAATCTTAAGGCAAGACTCAATGTGTGGAATAAAACAGTTTTCGGGAATATATTTGACTCTATCAGTCAGCTTGAAGAGGAGATCAATATGCTTGAATCTAAGGTAATAACAACTGATGACACTCAAGATAGCTAAAGAAAGAATAACAGTGTCGTTAGACAGAGAGGAGGATTATTGGGTTCAAAAGTCTCACACAAACTGGTACAGAGAAGGGGAAATAAATACAACTTTTTTCCACAACTATGTTCAGAAAAGACACAAGAGATCAAAGATCTCTCGTATTTGGACTGGTGACAAGTGGGAGGAGAATGAGAAGGCCATTGGTGATTCTGCTGTAAGTCACTTTAAATACCTAATTTCTTACTTATCAAATCCTTGGTACCCTAATCTTCAAGAAGATTTTATCCCTATGTTGGTCACAGAAAAAGACAATGAAATGATAATGCAAGTGCCTAAAAATTCTGAAATTTTTAATGTCATTAAGAACTTGGACCCTAATGTAGCTGTTGGGCCTGATGGGTTTAATGGAAAATTCTATTAACACTGCTGGGCTATTATTAAAGATGATCTGTGTGAAGCAATTATGGATTATTTCAAAGATGGTGAGCTTCCTATGGGTTTATTTGAGATTGTATTATGTCTAATTCCTAAAGTGGAGGCACCTAAAAGCTGGAAGGACTATAGACCTATTAACTTAACTACTTTTCTCAGCAGAATTATTTCTAAAATCATCAATAACAGACTGTCTAGCCTGCTACCTAAGCTAGTGTCTACTGAGCAAGGGGATTTCATCAAAGGAAGAAACATCCATGAGAATATAATGATTGCTCAGGAGCTCTCCTTGGACCTAAACAACAAGACTAGGGGTGGCAACATTCTTCTAAATGTGGATATGGATAAAGCTTTCGACAGACTAGATCACACTTTTCTTCTTAGTGTGTTAAAGACATATGGTTTCACGGATGATTTTGTAAGGATAATTGAAAGGAATATTTCAAACTGTCATTTTTCGGTTCTGGTTAATGGTCTGGCTCAGGGCTACTTCAAATCTAACAAGGGGCTTAAACAGGGTGACCCATTGTCACCCAGTCTTTTTATTTTGGCCCAGGAATATCTTATCAGGGGCTTAAAAAGCACTACTTCAAGGGATGCATCTACAATTTATAAGAGCATAGGGGGAGAGAACTTAGCTTGTCTTTGCTTTGCTGAGGACATCTTGGTATTCTGGAATGGATTCTCAAAATCTTGTTAAAAAGATAATGGGGATGTTTAATAAATATGAAGAGTGTTCAAGTCAGCTGGTAAATAAAGAAAAATCTAAATTTATAACTTCTAAGAAGTTTCCTACTCATCAGGCTAGAAAGCTTGAAAATATTCTGGGATTTAAACATGGGCATCTTCCTTTCAAGTATTTGGGAGCTGTCATTAATATAACAAAGCGGGTAAATGATTTTGAAGGTTTAATTGCAAATACAACTAATAAAATTGCTGAATGGGAGCTTAAGACTCTCTCTGTTGGAGGCAGACTAGTTTTAGTCAAACATGTGATCTCTACCTATCCTATGTTCACATGCCAGCGTTCTGATATTCCGAAAACATTCATCAAAAGACTGGAAATCTTATACAATAGGTTTATATATGGAACAACTCCTAATAGAAACACTACTCACTGGTGTAAATGGTCCAGTCTTTGCAAGCCCTATGAGGAGGGGGGTCTTAATCTTAAAAAGTTGGAGGACATGATTGATGTTTTTTTTATAAACTTTGGTATAATTTGAGGAGGAAAGATTCTATTTGGGCTTCTATTACTAAATCTATTTACTTCAAGAATCAGCATCATATGTTGGCTCCGTTAACCCCTAATAGTTCTCTAATTCGGAAACGAGTCTGGAGGATCAGGGATCAGGTTGAGAACTATATATTCTGGCACATTGGTCAAGGTAAGATAGACATGAGAATTGATAGATGGTGTTCTATAAAGCTTTTTTGGATATATCTGAAATTAAGGACAGGCAGGTAATTCCCACTTCAATGGTAAGTGACTATTGGGATTCTAATATGTGGAATATACCAAAGCTTGAGAGTGTTCTGAATCAGAATCAAATTTATAACACTCTCAAATTTGGTTTGAATGAAATAGCGATACTATAAGCTGGACTGCTAGTTCTTATGGTACTTTTGTCACTAAGGCTATATGGAATGAATTCAGGAAAAAAGGTAACATGTCTAACCTGTACGCTAGGACGTGGAATAATATTACTCCACTCATACATTCATTTATGATGTGGAGAGTTCTTAAAGGCTGGGTTTCCACCGATAGTGTCCTGCAAAAGAGAGAATTTCAATTAGCTTCTAAATGTAATCACTGCAACAATTATGAAAGCATTAATCATGTGTTTGTTGACTGTCAGAAGGCCTGGAGGGTTTGGATATTTTTTGCTGCTTATTTCAGAATCCAGATTTCTAAATCCATGACTCTACCTCACTTGGTGAGGTCATGGTATTGGTCCACTGATAAAAAGGTGCACATTCGTACTATACTACCTTCAATTATTGTTTGGGTTGTTTGGCAGGTTAGAAACAAAAAAAATGGAAAATATTGATACAAGTGTACTGGACATGATTAACTCGATAATGTTCATCATCTCAAGTTTTGACAAATCCGGATTATTAAAGAAAAAACACTGGGGAATTGATGTCAACACTAGTATTGCTATCGGTAGCATTTCTCAACTCAATAAGCCTCATGTTCCAATAATACTAAAATGGGAGGCTCCTAAGTTAGGTCGATTTAAACTAAATTCTGATGGTGCATGTACTAATTCAGGGGAGTGCTTTGGAGGGGGTCTGGTCAGAGATCACAAAGGTAACATTGTTTTTGCATATGGTAAGGTCTATGGGAAAGGCAGCCCCATTATTGCTGAGGCTAGAGCCATGATTGATGGTCTCCAATTTTGTTCATAGAAGAGTATTTCTTCTCTGGACATTGAATTGGACTGCGGCTCTCTGGTTCAGATGATTTACAAGGGCAAAGCTCCCTGGTATCTAAAGGCCCTTATCAGTTGTTGCTTCAGACTGATCTCCTCGAACATGAACGTTATTCATGTCTTCAGAAAACAGAATGAAGCTGCTGACTTTCTAGCTAAATACACTATCGAATCTAAGAGAAACTCCTTTTTTAAGGCAACAGAGTTCCTAATAGACTGAGAGCGATTTCATTGTTAGAAAGTATAGGTTTCACCTATATCAGAATTAACACGGAAAGGTAGAGAAGAAAAATTTACCTGATTTCGGGCTCCTTTGAAGTTTTCTAGGCATTCAAGGACTCCTTTTGGCTCTTCTATGCGTGTCGTTATCCGAAAAAAACGATTAGACTCTCAAATAACTCTGCTCTATTAAATCGAAGTCAGAAAGGAAGAAATTTTTACCTGGGTTGGTCAAGATTGAAATCTTCAAGACACTAAGAAGAGAATCCCTGGCTCAGCTAAGAATATATCTGAAGAAGAGGTTTGGGTTTTCACAATAGCTTTGTCGAGGAGGCTGGATGCATGCGCTTAGGTAGGAATCTTTTCGATATCGAGGCTATGAAGGTTCTGAAACTTGTCTCTGGTTTGCATGTAGATATCGAGGGTTGTTTGGCTCAATCAAGACTATGAAGGTTCCAGTAATGTTTTTTTGATCTTCAAAGAGTTTATATGGAGGGTTGTTTCAAGGGTTTTATGTTGGATTCGTCTGTTTGTTTGCATGTTTGAATGAGTATTCAATAGAAGGCTTTCAGATGGTTTCAGTTTGAGGTTTTCTGTGCTACTTGGGTTTTGGATGAGGTCTTTGGCTTTTCAGGGTTTTGGAGCTAAAGGGGAAGAGTCGAGGAGAAGAAGCTACACTTCGTTTCTGGTCTATCGATAAGATTGTGGTTTTTGTTTAATTGGTCTGGACTTTTGTATTGGGTCTTGCTATTTTAATAAACAAGACCCATTTCGACCTTTTGGAAAAAAAAACGAACCGATGGGTCTCCCACGCTGATCTTAATTGCTTTATTGAACTTGTCTGGTCTTTGGGGTTACTTTTAAGCTGTGGTTACTCTTACTCTGCCGAGTATATATATTTAGTTTTTTTTTAAGTATGAGTTTTTTTTCCCAATAGATATAAACAAATGCTATCTATTTTATAAAAGATGTATAAAATTTTCCATTTACTTTGTTTTCTCTTGAATGGGATAGTTGAATTATATTATAGTATAGGCCAGCAGGCGAGCATGGGACATGGCCACTTTTAAGGTGACACAGATATACATGTTCCTTTTAGCTGTTCAAATATAACCTGTGTTTTAATTTATGATACTTTAAATACTAGTTGGTCAATCAATTAGGACCGATCACAAACTTTATTTATTACTCTTATTCGCCCACCTAAACCCAGAACTTTAATCGTAGTTGGTCTTTATCTTTTGTAGCGTTAACTTTATTTTCGTTTTAGGATTTAATGTTCCGTACTACATACATCATCTATATTATAGATAAAAGTATTCATTGTATTATTCATGTTAAAAAAACATGCATTTTTCTAAGCTTTTGAATATGTGTGTTTTAACATTTTGAATTTTTTTGGTTTACCGGAACTTATCGATTAACTTCTCACGACTATCAAATTTACATTCTGACACACATGGTTTTAAATATATTTTTCGCTTCACAAACATCTAACCAAATAACATGATATTTAAATAAAACTAATTTTGAAATTATATTTAAAAATAAATAAATAGTATTCAAAACCCATTAATTTTCATTTTTTCATATAAAAAAATAAAAAATATATTTTAAATCCAAACAAAATCGAATAACCTACTATCCAAGAGCGGAACTAGGAGCATGACATAGGTGAGCAAAAAAATATTTTAAAAAAATATATTAATGATTTAGCTTTTTTTAATTTATAAAGTGATGACATAAGTACAAGTCACAAACTACTGTATTATAATGTTTCAATGATCGCAACGGAGCTTACGGATTCTGTGGTCTTTTTATCTATATATACTAATAAGTAATCTCTTGAAAATTCATCTTGTATTTGACTACGGAGACTTGTTTTTACTATTTGTATAGTCGGAAAAGTTCTTTCAGATTTTGTAATGGAGTAGAAAATGTCAAAACAAGACGTAAAAGTCTATCTATTAGTTAATGCACTTCGGTTTCTTTTAGTTGTCATCATTCTTTGACATAAATCACCATTAGTATAAATATCCTTAGAATCTGGATGGGTAAGAATATATAGCCCATAATGTTGTAATTCACACTTTAAACAAATTTTTTATTCTTCCTAAAAATCACCGTGATAGATTTTTCAACAAACATAAAAATATTCTCTATACTGAATAATTTGTAACATTTTCCAGAATTAAATGATATAGTCAAAATGAGAAGTTATGTTGCTTGTTCACTAAACCTATTGTTTAACTTTTGCAATTGCTGATTTATGTAAGCTTTATCCTCGAATGATGTTCCATTGTCAATATTTGTCTTTGTTTTCCTTGTTGCCAAAGATATTTCAATACATCAAAATAAGGAGTAGCCATGTCAGGAATCAAGATAGTAAATCTTTAACAAAATAATCTCACATTCTCTAAAATACTTTTCCAACCATCTCTTCTTAATTTTTGAATCAACAGTTTTATTGTAGAAACCAAGTGCATGAGATTTATAATATCTTTATTCTTTTGTTATAATGCTCAGCAAAGTAAATCAATAATAGTCGTAATATCATTTACCATATGTAAAATGAACATAAATTCATACGAAATCAACATTTTTATGACATTCAAAGCATCACTTCGTTAAGCAAAAGTTGTCTCTTGAGAAACTAATTCAATTAAAACGGAATGAGCAACACCATACATTCTTATTAAACTGCACATTGATGTGAAATTCGAGCTTTATCTAGTATCTCCATTAGTGATGGCAACGGCCGTTCGCAGGTCGGGTTCAGGCCGGCCCGGCTGAGCCTGTTTTATGAACATTTGAACTTGAACCCGGCCTGACCCGCTTCCGGGTTTGTATTTTCAAACCCGAGCCCGTCCGTTTGTGTCCATCGGTCAACCCGGCCCGACCCGCGGACATTAATTTTAATATTTTTAAATTTATTTTAAATATATTAATTTATTTTAAATATATTAATTTATTTTAAATATATATTATTGTTATTATATATAAAAATATTAATTTTTATATATTTTTATAATTTTCAGGCCGGAACGGGTGGACAAACTAGAAACCCAAACCCGACCCGACCCGATTGCGGGTTATAATTTCTTAAACATGACCCGACCCGTTCTTATTCGGGCCGGACAACACCCGAATTGCCATCCCTAATCTACATAACGTTGTAGTGTTCCAATTTGATTTAGAATTTCACCCCTCTGAATCTCTTTAATATCCTTTAAATGTGTATTTTTAGCAATTTTATTAGCATGCAACTCATCATGAAGTTTAATAGACCTTGTCATAACATTGATAACAAAAACCAAATGTTGAAAGAAAGTATGAATCTGGGGCACGTCTCTTCTTGTAGCAACAAGTGCTAACTATAATTGATGTGTCAAATAGTAAATGTCATAAGCATAACGACGATCTTTACAAATATAGTGTTGGTAGCCCATTCATTCAACCCTCATATTATTATCATTCGCATACCATTGGCCTCTGATCTTATGAACACTAAGATTGTGATGAGCCAAAATAGCATAATAATTTTTTTAAGTTAAAGAAGTTGTATCTTTGACATGGACTAAATCCAAGAATTGTCTTTTCATGAAACCTGTTTTATCAATAAATCTAACTAAAATTTCCATTTTCTCCCTCCTTGAAGTATCTCTAAATTCATTTATAATTAAATAATATTCCACATTACCAATTTCCTCGCGGACTATACTTTGCACCTTTTTAGTAAAAACATGTATAAGTAATTTTTGGATTTTTGGTGAAGTATATTTGGTATTTTCACTATTGTATGATGCCAAAAGTTTTAACTTCTGAAAAAAAAACCTGGTTCTTTGAGCTGCAACTTTGATAATGTCCTCCAAAAGTACAAGCTTTGAATGTTAACTATTTTATTGCATTTATTGATGTTTTAAGACACAATCAATTTTTTTTAATTTCTTCTTCACTTTTCTTTTCAACTATCTTTTCTAAGTGACATGGTTAATTTTTTAGATTATAAAAATAATTAGCCACAAAATAATATGATGAACTATAAATCTTTCATTTCCAAACATGACATAAAAAATCCACAACCTTCTCTATTATTTACTTTCATCCAATTGTTAAAAACCTTTAAAATAAATGTAACTGATAATCTGAACTACACATTCTCAATTATTTTTTTGTAAAAAGAAAACAGTAAAAACAGTATGTTGCATCTTTATCAAGGACTCTAACCAATGAAATTTCTAAAACTAAGATTTTTGAAATCGACGAGGGTGTTGTTCAGGGCATGAGTAAGGATAAGCCTGTATTGGTTGATACAGATCAAGATCAATATATGACCTCCTTATTAAATTCTTTTAATTAGTATCATAAGATTCAATTTGTCGACGCATATCATGATCTTGTGTCAAAAAATTAAAATTAATATATTTGCCAATAGTTTTAGAAACAATACCTTCATCAATGGTTTCAGAATTTTAGGGAATTGCTCAGTATTGAGTTTATTTAGCTTTATTTAGTGTGTTTTACTTGAATAAAACTTGATTTTTTACTTCAATCAATATTATTGAGTTTTTTTAGAGAATTAAAAACTAAACTTCATAAAGTTTAACGGGTATAAACTAGTTATAGGTTGTAAAAGTTTTTTTAGTTAACCACGAATGTTGAGTTTATAAAGTAATTTTGTTGAATTTGATATCAAATCTGATTTTAACCATGGTTGATTCAAGTTTTACACCAGTTGTTTTTCATTTTTTTTTCAATTTTACACTAATGTCAACGACCTAGGTCGATAATAATGTAAAATTGTTTAAAAAAATTAATATTGTGTTTTATAAGATTACAATAATGTTGACTTAATGCACATACATTGGACACCGAAAGCGATGTAATTTAATGATTGGCGTGTTTATTTAGTTTTATCATTTAGTTATGTTCACTTAATATTTATGTTTACATGACTTGTTTTCATATTATAAAAATCCATACGAAGATAAGAGACTTACCATACTTCATGCTTGTACACATTCACGCGTTATTGTCCACCACTAAAGAACACTTTAAAAGAAGTGTATTGTCCAAACAATAAAAGAGTCTTTTGAAGTTTGTCGTGGTCTCCACTTAAATTTGATCATTTTAAGTAGGGATACATACATAATTCACAAATTTGTTTTATACTGTAAAAAAACACTGCCACAAATATTGCAGTGAAGGTTACAAATATTGTAAACTTTCCTCAATTAGTATTCAACATGTAATATTTTGGTCAGGAATTCAGATTCAGTATTTTGGTTAGGTATTATGATGTAAATTTTTTATTAGGTTTCTAATGTAATATTTTGGTTTGATATTCGGATGTGATATTTTGAATATAACTAAAATGAATTGATGTTACTTGGATATTTTTGGTTATATGAATTCTTAGTTTGTTTGAAATAAACTATTTATTTTACAAAAACACTTACTATTGATCACTGTGGTAGACATTAGGTAACATTGCGTGTTTAGAAATAAATAAACATGCAGCGTTATATTATTGGTCAAATTGTCAAACTTTATTTATCTGCTTGACCTAAATATCTTTCATTTCTCTATATATACCAATTAATCGACTCTCTCATATCTTCATTTTAAACTTTTTAACAAAGAAAATCTCTAATATATATGATATAAATAAATATGTAAGAAGATAACCACGAGCTAAAAGATGCCGCTATTATAAAGAGAATAAAGGTAGATGAAACTATTTTTATTTTTGTATGAGGTTGTATGCATAATGTCTTACATGCACGGTATGAATCGTACAAGTATTTCATGTATGATCTCACAAACATGAGGTCACGAAAAAGTCTATAGAAATCAAATATATGAAATTGGTTTCAAGTTTTCATGTTTTTTACATTCCACATGATGCCAATTAAGAGGTGTACATGGTGTTTAATCTGTGTATAACTAATTTCATAAAAGAACATTTATTCGAAGAGGTGGACAATAACCTCG
Source organism: Limnanthes douglasii subsp. nivea (assembly GCA_036936605.1). Taxonomy (NCBI): domain Eukaryota; kingdom Viridiplantae; phylum Streptophyta; class Magnoliopsida; order Brassicales; family Limnanthaceae; genus Limnanthes; species Limnanthes douglasii. The sequence continues at coordinate 201,144,787 of JAUPFV010000001.1, read as the reverse complement.
TTAAAAATATACTGTAACAAATGCATGAAGATGGTTACCTTCTAAAATTAGATATGCAAAGATATATCTCTTCTTAAAGTGATGTGTTATTTGAATCTCATGCTTCTGTCTTTTCATTTTATGTTCAATGTTTTATATTATGAATGTAGAGTGTTTAAGTTAAGTTTTTGAAGCTGAAATAATATCATTAATATAAATAACAATAAACAAGAAATGGAGTTTATAAATAAATATAAACAACAAAATATAGTGTAGAAATAACAATAAATAACAAAAAATAGATTGTAAACAAATATATGACAAACTAAAGTTACCAAGTAAACATTTTCAATTTTCATAAAGGTCGCCATTCGATGGTCTTGTTTAATTACTCATTTGATTTCCATATATTTATCAATATGATCAATTAAGGAATACATCCAGCCAAGATTATCTTCTTTACAAAATTGTTCTGAACCAATGTGAACAAGAGGCAGTGGTGGTGCATTGAGATGGATCATAATTTTTTAATTGAATACAAACAATATTGTAATAACTTACTCTTTATAAACGTAATAAACAGCCGAAATAATAAATTTTATTACATTAACGAAATGGTTATGGTTCACGTGAGCAATACAAACATATTTTATTTCTATTCATTTTAAAGGTAAAAAAGTTGAAGAGCGACATAGAGATAATTTACACATGATGCATATAAACTTGATCGCAATTGCAAAACAAATATCGGGTACTTGCATCCAGTTCTTAAATCCAAATATTATATCAAAACATTTGATCCTCTTTAGTTATTCATCTATATTTTTTGCGACTAACGTACACAAATTCATACAAGGCAAGTTTAATAAAATTTCATCTATTTATCATTTTCTCACATGTCGTTATGTCTCTTGAATTCCAAATAAAGAGTGGCTTATAGCCCTAATACTATAACGATCATTTATTTGTCACATGTGTTACCTTAAAAATAAACAAAATTATAAACAGGAGAAGATGATCGTGAAACAACAACTCTTGTTTAACGTTTTGGTGTATATATTCTACACTATAAATACACATGTTGGATACGTTCATGAGTTTCTCTTTCTTAAAACGGACTAAAACTTCTCGAGGACAAAAATCAACGGTAGATAATTTCTTATAAAGTTCTTCTTTGTTTATTTTCAGTTTTCTCGCTCCTACGTATCCTTCTAATGATCTCATTCAAGTCCATAATCTACGTTCACTTGTAACGAGTTTAAGCCATAAGTCTAAAAAGACAATTATATTTTTTTCCACACGCGGTTTTCTTTTAACATTAGGTTTCTTAGATTGTTTCTTATACCATCCAGATTTCTCGCAAGAAAACATAAATATCAGAATCTCTCAATCTTCCTGTCATATCACATATTTACTATTTCTACCAATAAGTTTTATCAATTCTTCAAGTTCAAGTTTAGTGTATTATGCTAAAATATTGAATACATGCAAGACATCTCCATAATTTTTTTATTTTATAACCTAAAAAAGGTAAAAATGAGAAGATAATTTAAATCTTAAACTAGATTTCAAAAATATGTATCAAAATAAATGAAAATTATTATCGACCTAATGGCCCGATATATCGACAAACGTATATGTATGCTAATATCGACGCATCCGGTTTAGTGTTAGTGTGATACTCACTATTAATCAGATAGTCGACATCAGTAGACACACACTTCCGCCAATGTCGATGTATCAGCACTAGTTACGAGTTATATCACTCAATATCGACCTATTGCACACATAGCGACATAACGAGTTGATTTTTACTGATTTTTCTGGTTTTTTGGATGTTGACAGGATACGTCAAGATCAGAAAACCTATAAATTTCAAACACGAAAACGTGTTTTCAACTATAAATTGTGTAATAAATTAAATGTACTCCTCTTCTTTTGTGATTCAACGATTTTATTTGAACTCATTTTTTTCATTTTTAATTTATAAATCTTGAAAATGTTGGTCTAGTTTTCTTAATTTTTTCAAAATTTGTTTTTTATTCCAATAATATAACATATTTGTATATTATGAAGTTTTAAGTGGTCCGTTTATTTGATTGAAAAAAAATATCACAATGTATTTTATTAAATATAAAAAAATGGTTTATTATACAAAATCAAATTTTGAATTTAAACTTAAAAACGTATTTTTGAAACAAAAATTTATAATTTTACCAAAAAATTGTATATAACCAAATATTTTTTAAAATATGTTGATAAAACTACTTTTTAGTATAAAAATATACCCTAAAATCTTATTATACATGTAGTACTCCCTCCGTTCGGGAGCACGAATATTAAAAAAACTCGTTATAAGTTCTCTTTTCTATAAAAACTAGAACGAAAATAAATTTAATTGGTCAATTACAACAAAAACTTTCATTTGATAAGAAAGTAATTAATTATTTTTCTAGATCGAACTTTATCAAGGAAAGGAGGGAGTGGTATATTTTCATTATAATTGAATATAGTAGTATATTATTAAATTAAATTTGTATTTATTATAAAGTAACTGTAGAAATTAAGATAGATTGATTGTTAGACTAATTACAATCATATATTTAGGCGTTACTGGTCTTACCGTATTAATTATGGTCCATTAAGATAATGGTCTGACTATATTGATTACGGTCATAATTAGTCATAATGAGTTATAGATGTAGTCCATGTATATATAGCTTCTTACCGTAGCACTTTGGAATTCATTCAAACAAGAGAATAATATTATATTTTATTAAGTGTCTTTTCATTTCTTTATTTTTATCATGGTATCAGAGCAAAATTTCTAATTTTCTTTATTTTATCATTCCTTCAAAAAAACACAATTTAAAAAAAAATCACATTTTTTTCTAAAAAAAAAAAAAAATCACTATGGCTGATGATTATTTCCCATCGGAAATCCATACCAGTACCTCAAAGAGTTTCAAGAATAATAGCATCGTTCAAGGTTTTACCGCCGAACAAATACAACAATTAGGACAAGCAATCAATACACTGGATCCCGATAATTCTGGTAATGTTGATGCATATGTGTCTGCAACAGGTTTGATTTCATCTACTATTGTGTCTGTTAATTCTAGTAGTACAAGTCCTTGGATTTTGGATACTGGCGCCACAGATCATATTGTCTCTCACATATCACTCTTAAACGATCCCAAGCCTTCCACTATTACTAATGTTAAATTACCAAATGGTGCAGCACCGCAAATCACTCACACTGGCACAATTATTTTTAATTCAAAATTAACTCTTACAAATGTCTTGTGTGTACCCTCCTTTAATTTAAATATAATTTAATTGTTGCATCATTTTCTTTCGTGACTATTGTATTTTGCAGGACTTGGTTTCGGGGAAGATGATTGGATCAGGTAGACAACGTGGTGGTCTATACTATATGCGTCCATCAACAAATAATTCGACTATATGTACGATTTCTCAGTCATCTGACCTATGGCACTTACGCTTAGGCCATCCTTCTTTGTCTCGTTTTAAGTTACTTTCACATTTAATTCCAGGTATTCACAATGAGTTAGGAAATAATTGCACAATTTGCCCACAAGCAAAACAAACACGCTTACCTTTTCCAAAAAGCTCAATAAATACAAAATTTCCTTTCTCTTTATTACATTGTGACGTCTGGGGTCCTCATAAAGTTCCTTCATATACAGGTTCACGTTATTTTCTTACAATTGTTGACGATTTTACTCGATGCACATGGACATTTCTTATGCACCATAAATCAGAAACACAATCTTTATTAACTTGTTTTGTGCAATTCGTCAAAACCCAATTTCAAAAAGATGTTCAAACAATACGAGTGGATAATGGTACTGAATTTCTTCCTCTTCGTATTTTTTTTCAAAACAAAGGCATTGAACTTCAAAATTCTTGTGTTTATACCCCACAACAAAACGGAGTTGTCGAACGAAAACATAGACATATTTTAAATGTTGCTCGTTCTCTCATGTTTCAATCAAATGTACCACTTAAATTTTGGGGGGATTGTATTTTAACAGCTGTTTATTTAATCAATCGCATTCCTACTCCTTTACTATCAAATAAGTCCCCATTCGAGGTCTTATATAATCGGTCTCCCTCACTCACGCACTTACGCGTTTTTGGTTGTGCATGTTATGTAACTAATATTCATCCCAAACATAAATTTGACTCTCGTGCATCCATTTGTGTTTTTTTGGGATATTCACATGGAAAAAAAGGCTACAAAGTTCTTGATTTACATACTTATAAAGTTTCCATAAGTCGTGATGTCCACTTTGAGGAAAATATATTTCCCTTCCATCCCGCTTCCAACTTTCCTTTTCCAAACCAATCATCATCTCCATCTTTCAATCAAACACCTAACTAACTCATCAGTTACAGTTCCCATTCCCAATCCTACATCTTATGACTCAGAGCCTCAGCCATTATATCTTTCATCTCCATCCAATCCCAAAAATCTCACACCTTCAACCTCTAAATCTCCCACATCTACAGAATCAGCTATGAATTCAGCACCCTCACTCATCACTCCGTCATCACCTTCCGCTCCACCAATACCTTCTACTCCACCAACACCTTCTACTCCACCAACATTTTCAACTACCTCACCTCCCTCAACCATACCTCATTCTACTACCGTTCCTAATGATATCTCGGTTCGTCGTTCCACCCGTCATATTCAACCTCCTACATGGCACCAAGACTACGACATGTCTACCGAGATCAATCAATCTTCAACGCAATCGAGTTCTCGTCAATCTACAAGGTATCCTCTCTCCTCTCACATTTCAAATTTACGATTTTCCCCTAACCATCGTGCTTTCCTAGCTTTGTTAACATCACAAAAAGAGCCTTCATCCTTTGAACATGCTAATTGTGATCCACTCTGGCGCCAAGCCATGTCCACTGAACTTCAGGCTCTAGAACATAACAACACTTGGCAGATGGTTCCTCTTCCTCCAGGGCACAAACCTATCGGATGCCGTTGGGTTTATAAGATCAAATACAAATCTGATGGAACTATTGAGCGATATAAAGCCCGTTTGGTGGCTAAAGGTTACACCCAAGTTGAAGGTATTGACTATCAGGAGACTTTTTCTCCAACTGCTAAACTTACGACCCTTCGATGTTTGTTGACTATTGCAGCCTCCAAAAATTGGTATACTCATCAACTTGATGTTCACAATGCCTTTCTTCATGGAAATCTAGATGAAGAGGTATATATGTCTCCACCTCCTGGTCTCCGCCGACAGGGGGAGAATTTGGTATGTCGACTTCGGAAGTCTATTTACGGTTTAAAACAAGCATCCCGAAATTGGTTCTCCACTTTCTCAGCTACTATCAAAACTGCAGGTTACATACAATCAAAAGCAGATTACTCACTTTTTACTAAATCTCAAGGTAACAAGTTCACTGCTATTCTCATCTATGTTGATGATATCCTATTGACTGGGAATGATTTACATGAAATCAAAATGTTGAAGAATCATCTACTCCAACATTTTCACATTAAAGATCTTGGCGATTTAAAGTATTTTCTAGGTATTGAATTTTCTCGATCTAAAAAAGGAATCTTTATGTCTCAAAGAAAATATGCATTAGATATTTTACAAGAAACAAGATTATCAGGAGTAAAACCCGAAAAATTTCCAATGGAGCAGAACTTAAAATTAACCGATGAAGACGGTGAGCTACTTCATGATTCGACTAGATATCGCAGACTAATTGGCAGGTTAATATATTTGACAGTAACCAGGCCTGATATTGTGTATTCGGTGCGTACATTGAGCCAATTTATGGGAGCACCTAGGAAGCCACACTGGGAAGCAGCGTTAAAAGTCATCCGTTACATCAAGAAATCACAGGGTCAGGGTCTTTTATTTCCATCAGAAAACAATCTTACACTCAAGGCCTTTTGTGATTCAGATTGGGGTGGATGTCGTATGTTGTGTTTTTCTTGGATCATCACTCATATCATGGAAATCAAAGAAACAAACTAATGTTTCACGATCATCTGCAGAAGCAGAGTATAGAGCAATGGCAAATACTTGTTTGGAATTAACCTGGTTGAAATACATACTTACAGATTTGAAGGTCGACTTGGGTAAACCAGCATCATTGTTTTGTGATAATCAAGCAGCTTTACATATTGCTGCTAATCCAGTTTTTCATGAGCGTACTAAGCATATTGAGATTGATTGTCATATCATTCGAGAAAAAATTCAGGCTAAGATAATTCGGCCATATTATATCTCTACAAAGATGCAATTGGCAGACATATTTACAAAAGCACTCGGGAAAGATCAATTTTATTTTTTGTGTAGCAAGCTGAGAGTCCTTGATTTACACTCTCCAACTTGAGGGGGAGTATTAAATTAAATTTGTATTTATTATAAAGTAACTGTAGACATTAAGATAGATTGATTGTTAGACTAATTACAATCATATATTTAGGCGTTACTGGTCTTACCGTATTAATTATGGTCCATTAAGATAATGGTATGACTGTATTGATTACGGTCATAATTAGTCATAATGAGTTATAGATGTAGTCCATGTATATATAGCTTCTTACCGTAGCACTTTGGAATTCATTCAAACAAGAGAATAATATTATATTTTATTAAGTGTCTTTTCATTTCTTTATTTTTATCATATATTTATATTTTCATTATCGGGTAAACAATAAAATCTACCCCTATGGAATGTAGTAGTATATTTATATTTTCATTATCGGATAGATAAACAATAAAAGCTACCCCAATGGATAATTGATATTTATTTTTAGTTTCCAAAAACCGGTGAAGTTAAATATGAATGTAGTTGGAATCAGCTTTAAGACAGGTATGGAGTTGGAAAAGAAACATTGTTATACACCTAGACCTAGGAACACGTACTTAAAACAACTGTTACGTGTTCTAATATCTGTACTACTTTTTCTTATGGCTTTTCTCTTTCTCACATGACGTCTACAAATATAGACCCTATTAACATTCTCCTATAGATTTCTATACAAAAACTACTGCTAATAATTTCCAAATTGTGCTCATGAAAATAAAATATATTGAAAGAACCATTTAATTAAATTATTTAATTTACTTACCACAAAATTTACATAAATTTATATTCGACTTATATTTATATTTATATTACTCCAATATATAAGAATGAATTTATATATATATATAAGTATACCCAACACATGCTTCCTTGTGGATTTGAAGACTTTATGTTACTTTATAGCTTTACAAGTAGGTCATACGGTACCATCAACAAACAGTCCCTCATCACTTTTAAATTTCAAATCCGTACTCAAATCGTTTTCACACCTTGTCCTTCGCTATTTCTCATAATTCTTAAACACAATATAATACAAATTAAGGGTAAATTACATGATACACCTTTTATTAATTTGCTTTGGACATCAATTTTACCTCAAATCTAATTCTAACCAACTTACAATATAATTATGAATAGTAAATACAAACACAAAGTTAACAAAATATATTAGGAGATGCTATTTTTTATTTTGAAATTAATTTCATATGTGAAACTATATATATATATATATATATATATATATATATATATATTAATATGAACATTAATCTAACCAACGAATTTAAGATTAATAAACAACAATAAAGAAAATGATATTTTTTATCTAATAATTGAATAAAAAACTAAATTTTTTGATATACAAAATTCATTTAAAAATCACATTTCTAATGAAAATGTAATCAGTATTTAGTAATGGAAATGGATGGAGAAATGATGAGGTTTTGTTTGTTATTTAACCCAAAAGAATAAAAAATAAACTTCAGTGCTTAAAAAGCGTACATGACACAATAAATTTCACTTCTGCACCCGCCAGACACTCCGTCGTTTCTCTCTCTCTCTCTCCATCTCTATCAATAAAGAATAATGTTGTATGACAGAGATGCAAAATTGAATACTCACAAGAAAATGCCAGAGCTAGAATGCCGAGATCGGAGATCATCGAGATCGACCGAAGTCGGTCGTGCTCCTAGCACAGACTCACTCCATTTCACTACCGATTCTAACTTTAGTCTTTTCTCCTCTGCTTCAGCAAGCATCGATCGTTGCTCTTTCGCTTCCGACGCCGACGCCGACGACCACGAATCTCTGTCTTCTGTTATCTCTTTGGTATTTATTCATATCGTATTTACTTTTACTTCCCTTCTTTTCTTGTTTTTAGATGAACATTGATGCGAATGTGATGGATTAGCTTAATGCGTGTGTTTGAACTTGGTTGATTAACTTAAAAGTGTTTGTTTAGGTACTAAGATTAGTAATGTATTGTCTGCTTCGATTGTAAAAGGAGTTGTTATGTTCGGTAATGGAATGAAGTTGCTGTTTGTTTTGTCCTAATCAGTAGAGAGAGACTGTTTCTGGGAATCGAAGATGTATGCGTTGCTGTTGATGACATTGTTCATTTTTGTGCACGGACCAGAGGCAGTATTGTTGGCGCTGCATAACTCTTGAGTTTTGAAATTGAAATTTTGAATTGAAATTTTGATTATGTTAGGAGATTATAAGAGATCTTGAAAATGTCGGCTAGAATTGTATATGGTTTGGAAAATGACGAAACCATTAGGTACTTGTGAGTTTTTGTAACAATGCTGGTGATTTTTTGCAGCATTTGACAGCTCAAAATCGTTATGGAGATTGTTCGAGTCTAGATCCTATTAAAATGGGAACACCAAAAAGAAGATCAAGTGAAATGAAAGGTATTAAGTTGCTTAATCGCTTGTATGTAGCTCGCGATGAAGTTGTAAAAGAAAGAACATGTTTAACGTTTGATATATTTACTTGTATTATTAGTAGCGGTTCAAAAAGAATACAGCAAAGGGAACTTAGAAGAGGGGAATCAGCAAATAGATTCAGCGAGAAATTCTTTTTCGTTAGCTCTTAAAGGTAAGCGAAAACGAAACATCAGTTTAATTATAAACATTTCTCATTTGACCATATATATCTTTGTAGAATGTCAGGGGAGAAAATCAAGATCTGAAGCTCTATTAAAGAAGTTAGACATGGCCAGACCTGCTTCCTTGGATCTGAACAAAATTGTTAGTGCTGCAGCTTCTCCAAAGTTGGAAACAGCAAGTATAAGTTTAGTTGCAGCCCGGAAAAGTGGCAACTTTCCTAGCCCTGGAACTCCCAATTATAGACACCCTAGTATTGCAATGCAAAAAGGTTGGAGCTCGGAACGAGTAGCATCAAGCACCAATGCGGGAAGGAGGCAGGTGGGTGTAGCGGTTTTACCTTTCAATAACGTGAGAGGACTGCCTTCAAAATGGGAGGATGCTGAGAGATGGATATTAAGTCCGGTAAAGGGAGATGGTGTTGCTAAAGCTTCCCTTGCAACTGCACCTCTAAGACGGCCCAAGTCTAAAAGTGGTCCACTTGGACCCCCTGGGCTTGCGTATTATTCGTTGTATTCACCTGCTTTCCCGATGTTTGAAGGAAGGAATATGGAGAGTTTCATGACAGGTTTTCCATTTCCAGTGATGGCAGCAGATGAATTCGGAATCACTTCTGATGACAATAGAGCGCCCTTTCCTGGAAGGGAAGAAGCTTGCATGGCCCGATCAGTTAGCATTCATGGCTGCTCTGACACGCTGACCGCACCGTCAATACCCTTCAAAGGTACAGTTAACTTCATTAAATTGAGTTGCAAACAGGAATGAAGTTACCAATAGAGGTAGTTGCGGACTGTCGGGTTCATCAGTAGGCATGTGTAATCAATGACTTCCTAAAAAGATTTAGCAAAGGAGACAAACTGATTTTTTTTTGCAACCTCGGCTTTACTTGTGGAAAAAAAATCGTGAACCACTTGTAATTTTAAGGTCTATCGATGCAATCCAAACATGTTTGATATCTTATATTACCAGCATCTTTTGGTTGACATAATTTAAATAGATAATATTGACATAAATTTAATTGGTCTAATTGTGTTTTTGTTTTTTTCAGTGACCAATGATGGTCTGAAAGAGAGTGGACTAAATATGTAAATATTTTATAAATTTTTAGCATATACGGCGCTGACATCTACCATAAAATCTTGTCGCTAATGAATCAACATATGAGTAAGCCTCTATAATACTTTCCTGATTTCTTCAAACATACAGATGAAACCCCTAAGGAGAACAAGGACGCAGCTACTGACACTGTTCGTACTGTTTCAAGAAGGGACATGGCTACCCAGATGAGTCCGCAGGGCAGCATTGATTTGTCTCCCAAGGGAGGCTCTTCGTTCTTTGCATCAGCTTCCTCCGCCTTATCTGTAGTAGAACCACAGAGCTCAAACTCCTCTAGATCGGAAGTCAGGGATGTGCAGGTTGATGAAAGAGTCTCCATGACCAGATGGTCGAAAAAGCACGCAGTCCGGAACCGTAGCAAGAGATCACCAGTCCTTGATGACTGCAAAACAAAAGCTATGAACCCTCAAGCCTCTGCATGGGATCAGGATGTAACCGAAACAGTAGAGGGCCATTCGAAGTATATATGCTAAACTTGTGCACAAACGTTTTTCAAATCTAGGGGAACTTATGGGGGAAAGAAAAAAAGACAGAAGTCAGAATACATCTATGCATGTTTTAAATGAAAAAAACATGTTTTTAAAATTTATGTAGCATCATCCAACCTTAAAGGTCGGTTATATTTGTGAAGTTTTGGCCACGCTATTAGTATCCCGACCCAATCACAAACATATACATATCCTCGAATGAAGAAACTGATTGTAATCATTGATGTAACGCAACGGTTTCATTTTTTATGGAAACTATGAAGTTTTAAACATTATGCTTCAGGATGCATGGGAAAACACCACAATAAATATTTACTACCATGCTGTCAGTATATTTATTTACTATTAATCTTTCGGTTTTGGCAGAGTCAAAAGAGAGGAAGCGAAAATTACTGCATGGGAGAACCTGCAGAAAGCGAAAGCTGAAGCAGCAATGCGAAAACTAGAGGTTGTTTCTTCTTTCGTACTTCTCTGTTAGTTAGGCTAAAATTTCGGTTAGGTACAAGTCTGCAACAGACAAGTATTGATGCTAACATAAGCTGCTCAATCAAGTAATTCTGTTTCACGAACGTATATATGCCTGAAATCTCTGTTTTTATAGCATAGTAACCTGGTATCTTTGTAACTCAGAACCAATTTGCTTCTCGCAATTCTCTATGGAATTAAACTTTGAATTGCAAAAGTATAATTATTATTAGGAGAATCTACAAAAACTCTTAGGTTCTATATGACTTGGACCAGAATGCTATAATCGAGATTCTGGTCCATTAAAGCTTAAACAATGCTGCTGTTTGAAACCTCATTGCTTTTTCACGAGGTTGGAGAAATTATTGTCAGATCAAATTACCTTTTCTTACCCTAACTTTGCTTATACAGCTATGAGTTAAGTTATCTGTAGTATGTTAACATCCACGTAAACATAAACCTTGGTGCAGTAGGATACCGTGTTATACTTTTATGCATTAAAGCAGAAGGCAAGCTAATGAATTATGGCTCAAGCAATACTTATATAATAAATTTGTAGTATTTTTTACTCTTATGGGATCTGAATAGATCCGTCACGCTTTTTCCGTTTTAGCGAGCATAATGCCTGTCATGAGCCATCTATTCCTGACGCCCACTGACTTTAAGCTACATTTCAGATGAAGCTGGAAAAGAAAAGATCATCTTCGATGGAAAAGATTATGAATAAGTTGAAATCGGCTCAGAAAAGAGCCGATGATTTGCGAAATTCAGTATCAGCTAATGAAGATCATGAAAATTCAAGAAAACCACCCAAGGCTTTATCTTTCTACAGGACAAGACAGATGGGTTCCTTAAGTGGTTGCTTCACTTGCCATGCTTTCTAAGTCCTATCTCTTCTCTTTGCTAACCAGGTACTCCACCTTCAACAATTACTGGTAGTAATGATGTTGCGCCTTTTTTTTTTCTGGCAAATGAGGTTTAATATCTCATATTGAGACATCTTTTATGTTTATATTCCCAATATATAGGTAATAATGATTTGGCACCACGAGTAGTTTCGAGTACTGCAAACAAAAAGTTTCAATATGATATCCGAGCACGGCGTTGTAAGAATTCTGATGGAGGAGGATTGTACAGCAGCAGCAACGTGGTTCACTTTTGGAGTTTTGGTGCCTCCCGTCAAATTTGCAAGAACAATCGCAATACCTCGGTTTTTTATGTATTCCTTGTACTTATATGTGCTGTAAGAAATTAGATAAGAACTTTGTACACACCGATCAATGCCACTCGTTTTGTACTTGTAGTAGACTGTATTTCTCAATCCTATTTCAATAAGACCTGCGATAAGATTGTCTGTTGATGTGTGGGTTGATTTAGATGTTATCCAGACCGGTTTGTTAGGTCTAGATCAAAACGAAAAGTTAATATAAAAGGTCTTCCTTGAAACAGCAACTGGGTTTTAATGCAAAGCGAAGCTGAAAGTGAGTAATGACCGTCCAGTATAAGACCTGCCATACTGATATGGTTAGAGCCCTCTATTAACATCAATCTATTTTAAATATAACATACAAAACATATTTCATGCTGAAAATTATTTTATTTTTTTTCCAAAAAGAATTTTTTTATTGATGTTGAAATAGAAGTTACAATATTGTAAAGTTTTTGTACACATTGATTAAAAGCACGGATAAACATTGAGAAGAAAAATCTATAAAATCTGAACTTCAACAAACAGCAAGATTATGAAGCAATAACCACAAATATTATTGCTTCATAATCTTGCTGTTTTGTTGAGGTTCAGATTTTATAGATTTTTTCTTCTCGGTGCTTTTCATTGCTGCTTTTCAATCTTGTTGCTTTATGATTTCCATCTGAATTTTATTCCATTATTTTCCAGTTTCTTGTCTATAGGGTTGCTTTTTTTTCTTTAGCTATTCTTATTGTAATTTTATCAGCAAGCAGTAATAAAAAGTAATGGTCAAGGATTCCTTACCGGTTGTTAGTCACGGTTAAACTATTATATATTTGATTTTAGGTAGCCAATTCCAATGTTTTCAAAATGTATATTAGCCTTAAGAGCAACATGGCTATTAGAAGAAAGAAAGAGACAGTTTGATTTAGTTTTAATGGTGTATTTGGCGATCCAGTCAGCCGCAAAATTCTGTTCTCTTACAATATTTCTAATAACCATAGCCGGAGAAATAAGGTTCCTACAACATTTGACAACTAGTTCTAAGTACCAAGGATAAGAGCCATAACTCAACATATTAAATACACTAGAGAGTCAATCTCTATATCAACTTTACTGTAATCATTTTATTTGCAATATATTAATCCTTCTAATAGTGATCTAGTTTCTGCAACTATGTGGGAACATTTGTCTATTAATATTCCTTTAGCAATTATCATACTACCATCAGGCTTCCTAAGGACAAAACCAGTACTTGATTCTCCATTCGAGAGTGAAGTACCATCACAATTCAGTTTGATTCTACGTAATGTTGGGGGATGCCATTTAACATATATGCTTTTAGTCTGATTAATTAAATGATTGAAACAATGTACTTTCGTTGCTACATTCAGGTCACCAGACCAATGTTTATAACTAATGATACTCGAATTGTCTAACATATTAACCAAATATATAACCTTGTCAATAATGGTATTAGAATTGTAACCTATATTGTCATGTTTACTTTTATTTCTAAACTTCCATATTGACCATATAATGAGAGTTGGAATAATAATTCTAGCATGAGTATGTTTGGCAGATGAGGAGAACCAACTATGAACTACATGTTTGATGCTCATGTGTTTACTTAATATGATATTAAACATATTAGAGATATACATCCATGCATTCCAAGAACTTAAGAATGAAACAAACAGATGATCTATCAATTCACTATTGAAGCAGTTTTGGCATTTTAGAAGATAGATGGAAGCCCTTCTTTTGGAGGACAGAGTCAATTGAGACTAAGCCATTTAAATCTCTCCAAGTAATGTAAGAACTTTTCTTGGGAGAAATGTTGTTCCATATTCTTTTAGTGATTATAGTTTTTTTTATGTTTTGCCCTTATAACATCTCAAGTTGCTTTTAATGAGAACCTTCCATCTAAAGAGATTGACCAAATTGTTTTGTCTTCCATATTTGGTTGAATTGAAATCTTTAAGATTTTGTCAATATGGTGTTGGAGGACATTGTTTCTGAGCTTAAGTATGTTCCATTGATTGTTTTGCCAAAATTATTTAATTTTAACTTGTTTGTATCATAGATTGTTATTGTTAACTGATAGATTGATTAATGGGATATTGTTATGCCATTTATCAACCCAAAAATCAATGTCATCACTACCAGGGATCCAGTGAATGAATTGTTCAGCTGTATCTCTAGTATTGAGTAACCTTTTCCAAACTTTTGATACATTTGTTTCTTTTGAGTTTGAAGGGATGCATTTTTGGAGAGTATATTGATTGTAATAAGTTGGCCCATAGTGAATTGTTTATTCTAAATGAAAACCAAAGTTTATAAGAATATGGTAACCTCAGTATCTTTAAGATTTCTTATATTTAAGCCATTTTCATCGAAAGCTTAGGTTATTCCATTGAGACCATATTATTGTTTTATTATTTTCACTATATATGTATAGAAACTTATTCATTATAACATTTATTTTCGCAATAACATTGTTAGGGAGAGTTATGCTTTGCATGTGGTAAGCAGGTATTGCAAGTAGCACCGATTTAATCAAAATCAGTCTACCTCCAAATGAAAGTGTGGTTGAGTTTCACTCATTAATTTTACTTCAGAATTTATCTATAGGATTCTGAAAATAAATTAGATTATGCTTTGTGTCCAATTGTATGCCTAAATATCTAAAAAGGAAGATGTTTATGTTTGAAGCCAATGTTGTTTTCAATAACATTAATCTTATTCATGTCAATTATATTGGAAGTTATAAAAGTTATTTTCTCTTTGATAACTTGTTGACCAGAGATGGATTGATAGATTTCTAAGAATTCACTGATTTTCTTAAGATTAATCATTGATCCATTAGTGAATATAATTATATCATCAGCGAATGCTAGACAGTGGATTTTGATTTTTCCCCTGGATTTTTAAAGCATAAAGATTATTCATAAGCTTTTTAATTCCTCTTATCAGAAAATCTTCATCAATGATAAACAGGTAAGGAAATATGGGATCTCCTTGTCTGCTACCATTGGAAGAAGGAAAATAACATACTGATTGGCCATTAATGATTATGGAGTAGTTAATGTTTTCTATTCCCTTTTGTATTAAGCTAATAAAATTATCATTGAAACCATATGCTTTTAAAATTTGGTAGATGAATTTGAAATTCAATCTATCAAATGCTTTAGACAAATCTAAATTAATAATCATATTTCCTCCTCTGGTCTTTCTGTCTAGGCCATGAAGTAATTCATGCGTTATACAGGCTGTTTTCCTGAATATTTCTGCCTTCTACATAGGCTCCTTGTTCAGTTGAAATGATTCTAGGAAGGATTGTTCTCAGTTTAGTGTTATTATCTTTGACAGTATTCGGTTGAATATTGTACAAAGACTGATTGACCTATATTCTTGCCAAGATTTAGGTGAGGTAGTTTTAGGTAATAAGCATAATGCAGTATTTTAAGTAGAATCTGGAGTTGAACCCATCAACTTCAGAGAAACTGCAACGATTGAGGTTAGTAATTACTGATCTAATTTCTTTCATTGAATGAGGGCAGGTAATGGCATAATTCTCTTAGTCTGTAATGCTTTTAGGAATGAGTTCATTAATTAAGTTAGCATTGAGATGATTGTTTATTATATTCTGTTGACAGTTAAGGAGTGATTTGAAGTAAGGAATTGCAGAATCTCCAATTAGAGATTGATCTTCAGTCTAATTACCATCTATTGTGATTTCATTAGTCATATTAAGCTTCCTTCTATTTTGAACATAATTCTGGAAAGTTTGAGTGTTCTTGTCACCATCTTTAAGCCAGATGGTGGCACTTTTTTGCTGCCAGAATATTTATTCTCTGGCAAGCAAGGATAAATGTATAGCTCTAACTTTAATAAGTGATTGATTATTTTCAGAATTAGTGTTATCTTGAAGGTTTCTCTCACAAATTTTGGTATCTTCTTCTGCTTTGGAAATACTGTCGAAAATATTGCCAAAGACCTCTTTGTTTCATGTTTTAAGGCATATCTTTAATCTTTTTAACTTAAGCCAAAAGATATATAAAGGATCACCAGTTATTGATTCAGTCTATTATCTTTAAGAATTTTGGGTGCAAGCACTACATATTTTGGAATTTAAATTAGGTTTAGGTATGTTTGAATTGTTAGAAACATATATTACTTAAGGTGAATGATCTGAGCCAGTTCTAGCCAGATGATTCACCTTAGTAATATTAAAAAGGTCTCTCCACAGGGCATTATGTAATTCTATATCCAATATATTCCATTTTCTATGGTTAGACCAAGTGAAATTACATCCACAAAACATAGGTCTTCTAATTGGCAGTCCATAATCATATTATTAAATTCTTCAATTCTTTTATGACATATTGTAGAACATGCAAGTTTCTTAGAAGATTTTGTGATAATGTTAAAGTCTCCTACTATAAGCCAAGGTAAATTACTTTCTGATATAAGTCTAAGGTCATCCCAAAGAGTCAGTCTTTGGGATATGGTGCATTTGGCATAGACAAATGTGACCATCACTGCAATGCTCGAAGGATAAGTCACGATTGTGTTTAAGAATTTGATCATTTTTGCTTTTAACTTAAATTTTATAATTATTTTTCCACATTAACCAAATTTTTTTGTTGATATTTTCTAAGTTAGAATCAAAACCTAGATAGTTAGTGATTTTATCAATTCTAGAGCTTGATATTATTGGTTCCTGAAGAGCAATGTGATCAATAGATTCTGTTTTCACTATAGACTTGATTCGTCTAATTGTACCTAGATTACCTACTCCCCTAGCATTCCAACTAAGAAACTTGATTGTCATTTGGTTTTTGATGAAGAGGATCTAAGAGATCATTTGATATTAAGAGGTTTGCTAACAAGATTGCACTTGAGACTTTTAGATTTAGTTCTAATAACTTTATTAGTTGTTGTTTTATTAAGTTTGATGCCAGTAACTATTTATTTTCTTGGTGAAGTAGGGAGACTACTTTCTAATGATTCAGGTTCATTGTTAGATGGATCTTCATTTAATGGATTGGATGAATTGCCAATATTGATGGATTGAATTGCTTCAATCACATCAATATTGGTGACATTAGGAGGGTCATTATCTTGATTCAGTATTAATTTAGTTTGGGAATTTAATTGATGTTGAGGTGTAGATTTGGTTGGCTCTTTACTTTTATCAGATTAAGTTAAGGAAGCGTCCATATTTTTTAAATTACTTTCAATATTTTCAGTTTATTTTTCAGTAGTAGTTTCAAGTTTGTTAGTTTCTGAATTAACTATTACTGATTTGATCTTCTTAGTCCAAATTTCTTTAGGGTTATTTGGCTTTAAATATTGATTATTCCTTATCTCATTCTGATAAGTTCTTAATGATTTCTTTCTGACAATGAGAATTAACATAACCAATATGTTTGCATGTTTTATAGTAAGCATGGATATCACCATAGGTCATATCTTGCCAGAATCCATTTCTCTCTCCAAAGCTTATCCAAAGTTTTTTGGGGAGAGATTTTGACACATCCATTATAATCCACGCTTTGCACATATTATAACTGACTCGGTTGATATTAGGAACCCATATTTCCAAAGAAGTACTTACTACTTTGGCAGTATGGTAAACTGTGCTCTTGTTATATAGCATTTCGGGTAATTTGGGCATTGATATCCAGACGGGAGTTAATGTGGATTCAATTTTGGGATGAAATTCGAGAGACCATTTTAATATCCTAAAGGAAAGGTTACATATAGTCCTAACTGATCTTTTCCAGAAATTTTTTACATCTTCAATTGAATCGAATTCAATGAAGAAATGACGATAGTCCCAGATAACTACGTTGTAAGGGCTAGCAAATTCAAAAAAATTTAAGTAGATCTTAAAGTCCTCCAAAGAGGGTTTTCGAAATGAAAACTTAGTGATTAAATTAAATTTTGTTAGAGAGAGGACTTATCTGATTCTTGAAATTGGACCGCGATATAGTTTTCTCTGGCCTCTTGAATCACCTTCTCGTGCACGAATTCTTGTCTTTGTTTTCTTAGTACAACTGCAAAAGATTTCTCGTGCTTGAAATCTTGTTCTCCTTCCCTTGGCCATCTTGGTGTAACTTCGAATATAGGGTTGTAGATAATTTAAGATCTTGCATCTGATAGATATTTTGATCTCTAGAGTAATGGAAATTCTTCAGGGTTTGATATATCTGGATTATTAAGCGTTAGATTATTGGAGTTTTTGTTGAAGTTGCTGATAAGGTTAATTCGTGGTTGGGGTTGTACCTCGAGGTGAGGCAGTGAGGGTGGTAATTGCTCTATTGGAGAGGAAGATGAGCAGTGGCTATCGTTAATTAGGGTAGATCAGGGTGAGAAGAGGGGTTGTGAATCAAGAAGTTGATTGTGGTTTCTTGGAGGGTCCCGCATCCTTTCCCACCGGTTCCTTATGTTTGTTTTTTATTTTGTGTTCAGTTGGCACGCTGAAAATTATTATATTGTCATGTTTATAACAAAAGGAAAAATATTTCTTCCATAAAATTTATTATTATTTTATTTAAAATTTTTATAAAAAATTCAATATATTGCTTTTATCTTTTATTTAACTTTAAATTTATGTTTTCTTAGGCCGTTCAAATTTTATTTCCTATAAACGCATTACATCTCCATATTCAATCCAATATATATTCTAACATTATATTCTCTTCACTTTTATTTCCTACAAACACCTAATTTCTTTATATTCAACTCAAACTATATTCATAAGTTTCAAAAATTAAAATCTATTTCTAAAAAAATAAATCAAACAATATTTAAATTAATGGAAGACAAAAACAATGAATTAACATCGACAAATATCACTCAAACCGCCGGCAAGACCTATTAATCTTGAGTTTAAGTCTTAGATTCATTAAACCTCAAAAATGTGATTTTTAATTTCTTTTTTAAAAATATCACAAAATTTTAGGTGTTTATAAGAAACAACTAATTTCGAGGGTTGATCTCGGACTTATGTGTTATTTTTCTTTAAAAGACAATATAAATTTCGAGGGTGGATCTCGGACTTATGTGTTATTTTTCTTTAAAAGACAATATAAATTTTAAAGGTTGATCTCGAAATTAAGTGTTATTTTTCTTTAAAAGACAAAATAAAATATAATGAAATATTTAGACTTCCTTAATGTAGGAAATAACAAAATATAAAACAATCTTGAAATATAGGGAACAAGAAAAACCATGGACGAAATAACATTTTTTATATAAAATATTTCATAAATTGGTATTTAAAGTGTTTTTATTATGGCTATAAAGAAATAGTTAGGTAAGAAAAATGATTTATTGTAATTAGATATTTTTAATGGTAATGTATCAATAACCATTCGGAAAAAAATAAAATTATCGACAACTATTTGGATTTCAAAATTTACAAGAACGACCTGCAACATATATGCTTGCAACAATATTAATAAACACAAAAACGCGTACAACTTCAATAGTTAGTTATTTTTAACCTATAAAACTTCATATCTTTCAAACCCCAAGTAAAATAAAATTCTAAAAACACATATTTTTATTTTCTAAAGACGAACAAAACAAAATCCATGAGTGATATTGTTGGAATTTTTTAAATTTTTTTCCTATTTTCGAAACCAGATTACATATAAATATACAACTGGAACACAGTTGCATTTTAGAAACCAAATTACACGTAATTCCGCAACTTGAACACAATTACTTATTTCCAAACTTATTTTGCAACCAAAAACAACTATTTTTTCTTATTTACACAACTCATTTTGCACGTAATTCTACAACTAAACATAATTATTTATTCTCAAACAAATTCCTAGTTATGCAACTATTTTATTCTTATTTATACAACTCATTTGCACGTAATAACGCAACTTGAACACATTTTCTTTTTCACAACTCATTCGTTTAGGAGTATGTTCCTCTTAAGAGGCACAAACGCTCATGTACCTCATATGTTTATTGACCTATTCATTTAGGATTATAGTAAATATAAATTCTTTTTTCAAGTTGTACCTTTGAACTATGTAGTGAATATGCAAAGTGATTTTCCTCGTTTGGTACCTCCTTCGACTCTCTCATAAAATCTTGATTTGTCCCTTTTAACAGTTACTAATAACATTGGTTCTTATTTTTATTTCCCATGTGAACCGTCGAATGCCGCATACGAGTCAGCAAACAATCAGACTTTTTCTTACACTTTGGACACCATTAATAGCAAGTAACTATGTATGCTTTTGAATTATCTATTCTTATAAATAATGAAAATTCTATGTTAGCTTCAACGAAAGTTGGTAATAGAGCCATTATTGGGAGTCCCAAATATGACAAGAGTAATAGAGTGAGTCTATACATCTTAGAAACAGTTCGTTTAGTGAAAGTTTTAAACAAAAGGTTGGTGTGGATGAAGATGATCACATGCTAACCTAATTTCTTGTTATTTTTTTCAACATGGGAAACCGCTACTATAATTGCTTTTGGAAGTTCTTCCTCTCTATTCGAGGTTATCCTTCCATTAACACCCAATGGTAATATCACTTCTACTAATGACATGGTTTTTTAATATTTCATGTTCTATGGGTTCTCAATATTTTGCTTCATCATCTTCTATTCTTCCGATTAATCAAATTTCTGAAGTCATTGCTCCATTTGTCCTTTAGTCGCGCATATGTGTTTTCCTATTCAACTTTCATCTTTGGAGATAGCTAATCGTCATTTAGACTTTGGTCAGACGAAAGTTTCTACCTTGCAAGTGGTGTAAGTGAATTTTTATAATTTACTTGCAAATGCAAAATCTGAAGCAGATGTTGTTTCTTCGATATTTAAAGAAGTGCGAAAAGACATTATTGTAGTTTATAATTTTGCTAACCATATTTTCTTTTGTCAGGGTTGAGAAAAGTGTATATCATATTGTTTCATATTTTTTGAAGATGGAGAGGGGAGTGTTTTACATAAGAATACGTTTGAGGCATTTTGTTTTATTATCTGATACTGTTAGTTCACAGGCTTTGGCTCCTCCTTGAATTTTCTATATAATTTATATTTTTATCATCTTCTGGTTTATTTTCCATTTTGTTTTAATTTTTTTTAGCGATATATTTTTGTAAAAATTTTTCTTTGCGAGTAATCTTTTGGAGTTTTTGTGGAAGAGTCTTTGTGTCTATTGCACAATTTGCATTCTCTATTTTTCTATTGACTAATCAGGAACAGTATCAAGAATTATTTTTTCAAAACAGAATGGTTCTTTATTTGGATGTTTCTAGAACTTTCAAGTATATTTAGGGTGCATGACTCAGTTAGTGGAAACTTTCTATTCTTTTTAACAAAATATTTTTTTTACTATGGATTAAGTCTTGGTTATCTGTCTTTTTCTTCTTACTTTTTATAAGCATTAATTATACATTGTTATTATTTTTGTTGTCCATTTTGGGATTGATTATTTTTTTATCATTAGAAGCATATTCATTTTTATGTGGAGTTTATATTTATCCTTAAGAACTTCATTGATTTTGGTATTTATTATAAAAAAAATTGTTTGTTTTGTAGATTTAGTTATGTTTGATGTTATCCAGACCGGTTTGTTAGGTCTAGATCAAAACGAAAAGTTAATATAAAAGGTCTTCCTTGAAACAGCAACTGGGTTTTAATGCAAAGCGAAGCTGAAAGTGAGTAATGACCGTCCAGTATAAGACCTGCCATACTGATATGGTTAGAGCCCTCTATTAACATCAATCTATTTTAAATATAACATACAAAACATATTTCACGCTGAAAATTATTATTATTATTATTTCTAAAAAGAATTTTTTTATTGATGTTGAAATAGAAGTTACAATATTGTAAAGTTTTTGTACACATTGATTAAAAGCACGGATAAGCATCGAGAAGAAAAATATATAAAATCTGAACTTCAACAAAACAGCAAGATTATGAAGCAATAACCACATATATTATTGCTTCATAATCTTGCTGTTTTGTTGAGGTTCAGATTTTATAGATTTTTCTTCTTGATGCTTATCAGTGCTTTTCATTGCTGCTTTTCAATCTTGTTTCTTCATGATCTCCATCTGAATTCTATCCCGTTGTTTTCCAGTTTCTTGTCTATAGGGTTGCTCCTTCTTCTTTAGTTATTCCTATTGTAACTTTACCAGCAAGCAGTAATAAAAAGTAATGGTCAAAGATTCCTTTCCAGTTGTTAGTCACAGTTAAACTATTATATATTTGATCTTAGGTAGCCAATTCCAATGTTTTCAAAATATATATTAGCCTTAAGAGCAGCATGGCTATTAGAAGAAAGAAAGAGACAGTTTGATTTAGTTTTAATGGTGTATTTGGCCATCCAATCAGCCGCAAAATTCTGTTCTCTTACAATATTTCTAATAACCATAGCCGGAGAAATAAGGTTCCTACAACATTTGACAACTAGTTCTAAGTACCAAGGATAAGAGCCATAACTCAACATATTGAATACACTAGAGAGTCAATCTCTATATCAACTTTACTGTAATCATTTTATTTGCAATATATTAATCCTTCTAATAGTGATCTAGTTTCTGCAACTATGGGGGAACATTTGCCTATTAATATTCTTTTAGCAATTATCATACTACCATCAGGCTTCCTAAGGACAAAACCAGTACTTGATTCTCCATTCAAGAGAGAAGTACCATCACAATTAAGTTTGATTCTACGTAATGTTGGGGGATGCCACTTAACATATATGCTTTTAGTCTGATTAATTAAATGATTGAAACAATGTACTTTCGTTGCTACATTCAGGTCACCAGACCAATGTTTATAACTAATGATACTCGAATTGTCTAACATATTAACCAAATATATAACCTTGTCAATAATGGTCTTAGAATTGTGACATATATTGTCATGTTTACTTTTATTTCTAAACTTCCATATTGACCATATAATGAGAGTTGGAATAATAATTCTAGCATGAGTATGTTTGGCAGATGAGGAGAACGAACTATGAACTACATGTTTGATGCTCATGTGTTTACTTAATATGATATTAAACAGATTAGAGATATGCATCCATGCATTCCAAGATAGGGACAAAATTTCTCTTTCTTCGACTTTGTTAATACCTGCGGTGATGCCACAATTGTTTTGATACTATTGAATGCCTCTTCACACTCTAAAGTCTACTTGAACTTTCTTGCTCATTTTAAAGCTTGAAAAATGTTGAATTTTGTTTGAGGATCATCATAGAAAAACTCTTTAGTGTGTCTAATCTTCCGGTTAATATTTGTACGTCTTTTATGTTCCTTGGTACCTCCATTAATTCCAGGTTAGAGAGTTAGGTTGGATTTGCTTTGATTCATCCTTCACTTACCATGTATTCTAGAACTTTCTGTGACCAAACACCAAAGGTTCATTTTTTGGGGTTAAGTTTGAGATTCACGCATCTGAGGTTGTCGAATGTTTCTAGAAGATCTTCTAAATGGTCTTCCTTATGTAGGCTAGTTACCAACATGTCATCAATACAAGCATGTATATTTTTGCATATCTAAGTTGCAAATATTTTGTTACCCAAACTTTGATAGATTGCTCTGACATTCATTGATATGAAGAACATTACTTCGTAGTAATGTAGCCCTCTTTCGGTGATGAAAGTTGTGTGTTATTGATTATCTTATTTTATCTTGTATTTGATTATATCATGTGAAAACATCCATAAATGATAGAATTTTGTTACCTGATATCACATCTAAAAATTGATCAATTTTTGGTAGTGGAAAATGGTCATTTGGGCATGCTTTATTTAAGTCCCTGAAGTCATATTCTCCACTTCCCGTTTTTATTTTTGACCAAGACATGATTCAGTATCCATATTGGGTAATGGGATTCTCTTACGTGTCATACGGCTGTCATTCTATCTATATTGGCAATAATCGCCTCAATATTTTTGTTGAGAATAAGATCTCATTTTTTGTATCTATTATTGATATTTAACTGGTGACATATGACCTCGTCCGAGACTCACGTTACATCATGTGTATTGCATGCAAACATATCTAAGTTATTTTCATAATTTTTAAAATTTTGTACATGAGATCAGTTGGTATGTTCCTGCCAATTTCAAGGTTTTTCCTTGTTACATGATAATTTTCTTCACTTCTTCCCCCGGATGAATCAATCGAGGGCCTTCTTAAAATCATCTACTTTCTACAAGACAACCTCGTTATTCTCTAATTTTTATGTTTTAAGAGCTAGTGCATAATATTCTTTGCTTGCTTTTTAGTTTCCTCTTATTACGGTTACTCTACCATTTATATGATATCTTATACATTGGTGTACTGTAGACACTACAACATGCATTTTTTCCAGCCATGATCAGCCCAAGATTATATTGTATAGAGATGGTGCATCTACTACCATAAAAAGATATGTTACCTTTTTATTAAATTTTTTTTCCAAGGGTCGCGTCCAAAGTTAATTCCTCTATGACTGTTATGTTTGCACAAGTGAATCCTATCATGACTCTCTCAATTTAAATCAGCACGGGTGCTCCTCTCATTCTTTCATATGATCCTTAGTATATGATATTTGTCGAGCTTTCTACATTAATCATCAGTATCTTAATTGTTATGTCGGCTAATTGTCCTGTGATCACTACTGTATTAGTGTGAGGAGAAGTTACTCCTTTTAAACATATTTTATAGACATATTCGGATGTAGATTTTTTTTATATGTGTGGGGATAATTTCTTTGACACATCATATTAATTTTGTCGACATACCTCTTCCTCGATCTTTTTTTATTCGAGAGTATGGATCTCCTCAAGCAATTAATTCAATTGTTTGTCTGTTTGGATCAGGGTCTAGGTTATCCTCTTCCTCTACTTTCTCTACTTCGGTGATAGCATTCGTATCGAGCGTCTGTTGAGCTGCTACCGAGGATTGTGTCGTGGCATTACCTAACCTATGTTCATGCTCTTTTATTGGTTTCTTTTTATAAAATCATTCAATTTACCTTCATATGTCAAGACTTGGATTTGGTCTTCCAAAATCCAATAATATTTGGTAAAGTAACCTATGCCACCGTGGAACTTACAGTATTTATTTTTGTCTTTATTTTTTGTCTGAACAACTTTATAAGTCTATTATATCTGATAGAATTTTTTGTTTTCTTATAGATTGTCGTTGATGATTCTGTTAGTTCCATGAATGGTCCCCTCGGTGGTTGATATGTTACTCTAGTACTTATCATATTGTAGTTACCTTTTGGCTTTACTTTTTTGTATTAGTTTTGCCTCGATTTACCTGAATCTGAGGTTCCATTATTTCTTGTCTCTTCATTCTTTGTGCTTATTTGTGACACGGTATCTGCCTTGCTTGACAATAGGATTCTGGTCGGACTATAGGTGTTTTCCACCTTATTTTCTCTGGATATTTTGTCCTTTTTGATGAACCGTTCCACCTGAGATAAGGTCTATTCCTTAACACTATGCCCAAAAGCTGCTATAAGTGTCAGATCATGGCAATATTGTAACTTTAATATTGTTTTAAAAATTTATTTCTTTGTAATCTATCAGACTATCGTTATCTCTTTGCTTGCAATGTGCTCTGTATTCCCTATCTCACTTGATCTATTTCGATCATACAAATTTATTTTGATTTTTTTTAAGAATCTTGTAGTTTATTACACAACTTGGTGATAGATTGTTGAACCACTACATTGATGTTCCTCATAGGGTCATGGTAAAAGCTCGAAACTTCATTTCAGCATCCCTTCATATTATAGTATATTACAGTTAAATTGTTAAATGTGGTTCTTTGGATCTCTTTTACCATCATACTTATCTATTTTATGATTATCGTAATGTTATGGCCTTATTCGATATCTTTCATTTTGGATCTTTAGATTACTTTTCTCTTAATGGGCCAAAATTTCTCCCTTCCTACATACAACACCAATTAACATTGATAAATTTAGATCGTTATGCTTAGTCAAAGCATAGATGAATTTAAGAGTGAATTGAGTAAGATTTTAAAAATAATAATATAAGTAAATTCTTTAACTAATCAGAGAATAAGTGAGTATAAGTGAAAGAAAAGATGCATTGTGTTTATTGATTGAAGTTCGAACTTTTTATATAGGTCATGTTACAATTAATATCTCTCAAATATATGAGGATAATTAATGATATTTCTCTAACCACTAAGATATGCGATTAAGTGTATCTTTGACTTAGTCTAAATAGATAATTAACTGATTGGATAAGATTATGTATCGATTGGTTTGGGCTCGACTAATTACACTTTTATCAATAAAAAGGTAAGATAGATTATTCCAATTCAATAATCAATTTTAATACATACTTCCAATTTCATGAAACCTATAGGAATCCAGATACATAGGTGGCAAGACTACGCACAACTAATCTGACGCATATTGATATGCACACCAACTTTATACATGTAACAGGCTATACCAGCAGCAAATAAAAGCCTACACTTAAGAAACTAGACCTACATACACCCAAGACAATAAAAAAACTACTACTCGTATCTGCGTACAAGCCCGTAACATCCAAAACCTATTACATATTCAATGATGCACTAAACAAATAGACATACCTACATCGACACCAACAAAAATATGACTCATACACAACATGTACAATCCAAAACATGTTTCATATTCTATCACATGCTCAAACAACAAGACCTACCCATACCAACAAAAACATTACAACTCATACATTTGCACAAACCAGTGTCATATCAAACCAATTGTATATTCATGCACTTAAACAACCAGACATACCTGCACATAAGAAAACATATACACTACACAAGTTTATGTCATAAGAAAAATGTTCATAGTAGTATATCTCATTCCCCTACATAGAGTATATTTTATTAGTCATCAACTGAGCATAGACAACCTTACATTTAGGAAGCGATCATATGCAACCCACAAAAAACCTGGTGTATATATGATATCTAAGAGACCTTATGTGCATATATACAAAGAATATCTATCAATTTGAGTCATGTTTCTAAAGAGAATAATAAAACATATTTCATTTCAAAATTCATACGACGAAACCAAAAATATGTCCTTACAACACCTTATTTGCTACCAAAAAATGCAAAATGATGTACCTGCAAAATTTACACAATATTCATAAATTTTATGAACAAAGTGTGAGACATATCATAAAAATAAAATGAGATAGATAAGTTGTAACAAAAACCTTACAACGTGATAACAAAAAAGCTCATGCAGCATACCTCAAGTCATTGTGGATTTAATTTTTTCTAAAAGGTAACCATTAGACAATGAAACCTCCACGAGCACCTAACTATAACCCAAATCACAACAAAAATAGTTAATTAGGGTTTATAGAATGAAATATATGCAGATCAAGACAATACCTATAACAAATAATTTTTAGAAATTAGAATATTTTCTTTATCCAATGCCATGAATGTTTATAGAAATTTAAATTAAATTTCTAGATATGTAATAAGATTTTGCAAAGGTTAAATTTGAGGGAAAATGTAAAAATTGATAGCTTTTAAGTTAAAATATGATTTTTTGCAATGGGTTTAATTTTATAATTGTTTTATTTTGATACACTTATTAGAATTAAAAAATTATTGTGTATCTGATGGTTATTTTGGAACATTTGATGCACCTTTTGAAAGCTCACCCATAAAAAATACAAACTAAAAGTCTATGTAAGTAAATTTTAAAACCTATTAGAGAATAAAACTTTTAGATTTAGGCCAAAAGTAACTTGAGAACAAAAGTACGGTCAAACACTATTTGTGGCCGAAGATTAACAACCGAGGATAAGAAAAGAATGAAGTGTTTGAATCTCTAAGTTATGAGTTGGGACCGAGACTTTGGTGCAAATATGTTTGTTGTAATTTAAGGAAAAGATATACCGAAATCAATAAGAATGTTTCTTGCTGGACCAAAGGTGCAAACTGATCATCTACGACACCGAAGGTGTAGAGCATGATCACCTGAATGCTTCTAAAGATACTTAAAATCTTCTAAAGGAATTTGATTCACTAAGAGTTTGAATTGATGTTGAATATTAACCTTTGATCAAAATAGTATTTGATCTAGGTGTAATACATAAGACCATAATATAAAGAGGCACCCTCATTTCCTTGTCGTACGGATGTTAACGCCAGCCTTGTCCTTATATGGTGACATGCCTAGCCAAATTAAAAAATTGGTTTTCAAGTTTTATTATGAGGTGAAAAGTATTGCACACATCATTGATCCCTTATAAATAGTGAGTGTTGGGTATGAAGTTGGTCCAACATCAGCTTGTACAGAGTAAATTCAACCATTATACAAGCCTACAGATGGACGAGGGTCTAAGGTTCCAGGGCCTTTGGATGATCATATTAGAGAGAAACATGAGCTTGAAATTTATATATTGGTGAGAGATAGAGTACCAAGACCAAGAAAATTTCCCTAACGATATGGTTATGCTTTAGCTATTGAAATTTCAAGGATATTTTATTGAACCCAAAAGTTATCATTATGCTTTAAAGAGAACTGATAAAGAGAAATGGCTAAACTCTATGAAACTGAGATCTTTTAAGAAGATATGCACTTGGATTCTTTTAAAATAACAAAAGTGTCTGAATCTTGTTGGGAGTAAATGGGTATTCAAAAGAAATCAAGGTATTCCTAATGTTGAGTTATCAAGTACAAGGCTATATTGGTGTCTAAGGGCTCCACATAAAATGAGGGTGAATTGGAAGAGGTAATTTAGATATGTCAGCCAAAAAGGTTTGAAGAAGGGACTGAAAGAGATACGAGTTTGCTGAAAAACCTCGATATGAGCTGAAACAGTTACCTACGCAGTCAAATATAAGATTTTATTTTTTTATAAGATCCATTAAGTATGTTCAAAACTGTTATGACAAATGTGTCGACTGAAATGGGGAAACACACATGAGAGATAAATTACATTGCTATTGTATGTGGATGATATCCTAATAGCTGGAAAAGATATGAAGATGATTGAAACGTGAATATTTATTTGAAGATATAATTTGCAATGAAGGATATGTGAGAGGTTATGAGGATAGTTGGTATTGAGATCAAGATAAACATGTCGAAGAGAAATATATTCTTATCTCAAAAGAGTACATACATAAGGTCATGTAGAAGTTCATTATCTCTGAAGCCAAATAAATTAGAAATTCTATTGGTTTCCATTTCAAATTTAGTATCATTCAAGCACCAACCGAAACAGCAGAAAATAATTATATGCAAGAGATACCTTATGTCAATGGTATTGGTATTATTATTTATGTTATATAAGTTTTATAATTTTTAATACTTTACTTATATAGATTTCATAATTTATAAGGATCTTCTTTTTTTCTTATACATTCTCGTAGTTATCTATGCGTTTAGGCTCATTACGTGGTATTACGCAAGTGAGACCTGACTAACTGCCTTTAGTACATATTGATTTGGCCGATGCTCTATTAGATCTTTTTATTTTTCATTTGAATAGATATTATAGTTGTCCAATTTTGAATGGGGTTTTGTTGAATGATGACAACGCTAATACATTCCATTTTAGCTTAAGAGAGATTAAAATCACGTTAGATGATGCCTACATCATGATAGAAGCTTCGGTGATGGGTAAAACCTTGGTTTCGAAAACCACGATACGAGAGATGAGATACATTCCGAGTATGCCAAGTTTTTAAAACTTCAAGTACATGTTGTCCATTATAAGCTAGATAAGCAAATAGGAGTGGGTTTTGGTTTAAAATGGCTGAGAGATATCTTTACAGCGGATCAATATCTTTAGTTGAGAGATATAGAGATGTCCATAGAGTTTCACGTGCATATATTTTGTATACACGATATTCACCAGTACTAATAAAAAATTATGAATGTAGATTTTATCCTTGGTTTGGGGGACATGCAAGGTGGACTGGGTAGGGAGGTAGTTTAAGGATGAATGTATTGAATTTTCTTTATCTTAGTTTGAAATATTATTTGAATTATTCAAAGCATAACATATATAGTTTGATCGATATGTTAGATTGTTAGATCTATGATCACTTTATTTGTTTTCGACTACTGTCTAACCCATCTTATAACATTTCGAGATTGAATATTGTTAGTTGGTTACCAAAACGGTCGGTAGGCCCAAGTGTGCGATCAAAACCAGTTACCTTAAGACTTTTAGTAATTACAAGGATATGAATGTCTATAAACTTAAATTTATTATTGTTAACAATAATTATAATATTTTTTATTTATCATTTCTAATAGTATAGTCTATTATATTATTTTTATTTTACATATTATATTTGAGTTGTATATTTTATTTACGTTGAGTATATCGGTAAGTATAAATGGTATGTCATCACCTTTTTGGATCTTAGTGATGGCAAAGTGCTTGAGGCTATTCATAAGATCAACAATATTCGTATGTAACACGATAGTTATAAAGAGTTTAAGTTTTTCACAAAACTGAGTCTTGCGGATCACTTCTCAATATTATATCATAATTTTTTACTTTAAAAGATATATTGTTTCTCATTACTTAGTTGTTGTCTTGTTTCATTTTTAGGCAATGTTTTTTTGTATTAGTCGTTGTTCTGTATTGGATCATGGTCTATTATGTTTTCTATTATCAAGTTCAATTCCCAATAAAAATATGTTAGTAGAAAACTTAGGTTGTGAAGTCACTAAAAACCAATGTTAGAGAAAACTTGTGTTTTTTAACACTTACAGACTAGCACTATCAATGCAATTGGAATCGCACCGGTAGTATCATGGCACATCATCAATGGTGTTGTGTGTATGGCCGGGTACAAAGGTGATTTAGCAATAGGTTCTTTTTTTATGAAGTTGTGTGTAAGATGTACTACATGTACGATTGAATAATTCATGTATGATGTCGCATGTACAAATTCGTAAGAAGTCTCTAACATGTTCGATTATGTTAAATCGGAACCAACAGTTCGGGTGTTTAACTTCTCGTATGAAGTCAGACAAAAAGCTTGCAAGAAATTTAATATGAAAACCATTGAATAAGCGGATACATTGAGGTATTGCACACCAACTGATGGATATGACTTTAACTAAAATTATATGTTTGTCGTGTTTCATTTTTTAATGTTCATTTGTGTACTTAAGTTATTGTATTTTCTACTTTTTAGTTGTCATTTTATTATAACATGTTACTTTCGTAAGTTACTCACATCTTGTATTGATGTTTGATGGTCGTTATAAAAAAAGTCAAAATCAAACCCATAATAATGTTTAATATAAATACATTACAATGAAAAATATTTCCTAAAACAATACACGCAATATTAAACGAAATTGTCTAAATTAGTCATTTTGGGGTTGATGATACGAGACTTTCGAATTTGAACTTTTTGATATCTTTTATAACGAGTTATAATCGGTGATTTCCAAGCTTATGCTTCTGGGCTACGTAATATGATACAAGAAGGATGTATTTGTGTGCAGGGTGCTTCACTTATAATAGAAACCTATATAAAAATTTAACATAAACGAGGATACAAAGACACATTATTTCAACAAAAAAAACTTCATATGTAAACATCAAATACTTAAATGGACGAAATGGTTGTTATTAACAAAACCAAAATCGATTTCCTCCCTTTAAAACATTGGAGGTGGTGAACCTTGTAATGGTAGAATAGGGAAACTCATATTCATCAAACCCGACTGTGTTATATAATCACTAATGCGATTAAAATTTGATGTGATCATATTTTCCAACTACGAAGTTGTCATCTAGTTTTCTCTACCTGTAGTATCTTTAGAGTAGTGTATACTTTCAGTGACCTTTAAATACTCAGGTTTCTAATTAAATATCTGCATGTAAATTTAAAGTTATTCATAAGCTCACCTTTTGAACAATTTTCCGCCCATTATGTTGGTCATACAAGTCATTCAAAACTAACTGATACCCGTAATTTCCATCGGGTATAACATCGTTAATCACAGTTATAAAAGGTTTGTAGTAAATCATAAATTATTCTACGTAACTATTTGGATCATGAAGAATTATTTTAGAACCATTATTAGAGCTCATTAATTCGACTATGAGTGTTTTGCTACAACTAACTAGCAATGACATCATAGGATTCCCAACTACCGAAGGTTTCTCTAGCGAATATATATATATATGGAGATTATCTTGTGTTGGTATTTCAAAATTAACGGGTATAATTCCATACCCTTTTCACATTTTGAACGAAGAAATTTTTAAAATCTTACATAACGAAGGTGCAATTTTTTTTTAATCCAACACTTGTTCGAAATGTGATTTATCTCATTTAATGGATGATGCAACAAATAATTTATGTTTGAAAGGTTGATGACCACAGTCTTTTGTTTATTTAAAGGCTCTAAAATAGAGAATGTCTCCTTGTAGAGCATTTCAAACCATTTGATGTAAATATGTTATATACGTTATTCATCGTTGGTTTTCATCACATCAAGTACAAGTTTATCCAAATTTTATTTCAAGAGATCTATTATGGTTAGGTTTGTACATACCATTATATCTAACCTCTTTCAATGATCGTTTAAATTTTTGAAGGGTTTTATTATCTTTTTCTTAAACTCGCGAATCTCGTGCCATGCGACATATCGTACGTACATCTTATCGCACAAGTGAAAACTTGATATACTACTTCAATATCTTTAGCAATTTCTAATTTAAAAAAATATAAAGCAGTGTTGAAGACGTTACCTCTAAGTTTATCGAACACCTTGTCTCCAAATTTGCATTGTGTTACAGAGCAACTTTTTTCTAAAAAAATATTTAACTGATCAATGTTGCACCTCTACTAAACTGTGCAGTTTACCCTAAAATAACTCAAAGTTAAGCTTACTCGTACCAACAAAACGATTTAGGTTAGGAGTGTTCTCCATCCTGTTAGTGATCGTATTTCCAGAATGCATGAACTTGTTAATTTTCTACGTGAAAAACTTATTAATGTAAATAATCACCCAAGAATTTTTTATGTATCCGGTTGTTTGAGGATAATCTTTGAACTCAAGTTTCATCTCCTTCTAACCATTGTCAAAATCATGTTATATTTGCGAGTATGTTATCTTATTCCACAAACCCAAATAAGCATAAAATACTTTCTTCTCCTTCAAGCACTTCTTTGTATTTGTAAGAATGTTCATGTTAATATGCTATTGACAAAACATGTATGTTGTTCTCTGGAATACTTGGTCAAAAGCATTCATCAACGTTAAGTCTTTATCCGTCAAAGCCATACCATGTCAAAATCATTGTCAAAATCATGTTATATTTGCGAGTATGTTATCTTATTCCACAAACCCAAATAAGCATAAAATACTTTCTTCTCCTTCAAGCACTTCTTTGTATTTGTAAGAATGTTCATGTTAATATGATATTGACAAAACATGTATGTTGTTCTCTGGAATACTTGGTCAAAAGCATTCATCAACGTTAAGTCTTTATCCGTCAAAGCCATACCATGTTCTTCAATGTTGTTAGATATAATCAACGATTTCAAACAATTTAATACCCGCTTGAAATTGTTAACTCTATTTTCGGATATAAACGTAATCGAATGTAAAAAATTAAACCAGTAGAGCTTGCTCCGACGATCTCAAACAACGACATCTCGTACTTTATCATCTTGTAAGGGTATCCATCATTATCGCTTTTGAAAAAGTCTGTAACAAATCCACACTAACCTAATGAGAAGAAAATAACATTAATGATATCACTATGACCTTTTCTAGATTTATGTCACTCAAAATAATTAAACCTTTTGGGTTCGCCTAACAAGTATTGCAATGGTGACTAACTGGATTTCTCAAACATACAGTATTTTTGTCGAGCGTTGTATACAATGCGCATGGAGGACACTTTGATTGTTCAACTTTTTTACTTCGCTCAAAATTTCTCGAAGGTAAGTTCCTCTGAAGGTAGTATGTTAAACAAATGTCAACTCTTCTTTAATCAAACGTTTCACCAAATGTTTAGCATTATGATGGTAAGGATCATTCACATGGAATTACCATAGTTCTTTTAAACTCGAAAATACTTTTTTTTATCTGATCGACTTTCTCTCACATTCAACGAATATTCAAAGATTATTTATATTATTCAGAGCGGCACAATACTTTAATATAACATGTGTTCTTTTCTGATCTTCTTAACTCATTTAAACCATTCTTCTTTTATACAATATTATGTAATATTGTGAAAAACACATCATTATAATTCGTAACGGAATCTTCTACATTTCAATTTGTATAATATACCTTTTCCAATTCTAATTTACATAAAATAAAAACAAAACATAAACACAAACACGAACGCGAAACTTGTATGGAAATAAGATTAGAAAACAGCGGTGGCACCTCCTGTGTGGAATGTTACACCGAAAATATCGTACCAACATTTTGGCGGTATGTAGATAGTATATCCGCGGTACCGAACAGCAATATCGTTGGTCAAAAGACCTGCACCGCCGAGAATGCCAAATACAGTTACCGACCAGATTTTTAAAACAATACAAAATGTAATTACCATCCAGATCTGTTAAACATTCGAGTTTGGATTTTGGATTTCCCCTCATATCATCTGGAAATGAGAAAGATGTTTGAAATTAGGGCAAACATTGATTTGGGGCTGAATTAGTTTCTTCGAGGATAATTTAGTCTTTTTAGTAACGGGCTGGACCTATTAGTAAAATGGGTCTCTTATGGTAGGGTTGGGTAAATAAAAACAATTTCGAGACCCAATGGGTAAGTCTCCTTTTTTTTGGTATAATCTTTCTGTTACAGCTTATAATCAGATTATGTTTTTAGTTACTTTGAGATTTTTACATTACAGATAATTGATGCATATGCTTCATGCATAGAAAGGAATGAAGCGTTAAATGATAGTGACTCCCAAAGACCACAAAATATCGTATTGTCAGCAGCTGCAACGGTATCTACACAAAATCTTTTTTATCTATAAATGATATTATCTTCTAATCTTTATTTTTATACTTTTGGTTTAACAGCAATACCTAAAAGGAAACAAAAGACTTGCAAAAAGATTGATAGTTGATCGACTCAAAACCGTAAAAACCGGTAATAACACGCTATCAAGTGTTGCAACTTCCAACCATTGGACATTGTTGCTGGTTGACATTGATGGACATGTGTTGATTCATTACAACCCCTTACATCCACGAAATGCAAAAACAGTGGATAAATATCTAGACGCAGCAATAGAGATGGTAAGTTTATTTATATATACATATTATCATTAAATTCCATTAGTAATAATACTTCACTAATTGATTTTTTTATCTATTGAAGCAAAAACATTTGGAAACAATTAAGTTTCTAAAAGGGGATGAACAATTATTAAATGAACGCAATTGTCCCCAACAAAAGCTAGGTACCGTTGATTGTGGGATAATGGTTTGCGCATACATAAAAGATTTCTACAGCATCGGAGGCCCACCTTCATCATACGAGGACGACAAAGCTTGCAAACAAAGAGCCGAAATATTTCGCACGATATTGAATGATGAATATAGTTGTTTGTAAAAAATTATGAATGCAGTTGTTTGGAGTACTACTTTGTTGTGTTTTTTGTGAATGTTTGGAGTAAAAATATGTGAATCCAGTTGTTTGGAGTACTACTTTGAAGAAACATGTTGTGTTTTTTGTTAATGTTTGAAGTAAAAATATGTTAATCCAGATGTTTGTAGTATTGTAAATTAAAGATCTTAATTTGATTTTTAAGTTTAATTGTGATTGTTTCACTTGAGAAAGATTTATTGGTTTTATTCTTGTGTTAATTGAAGAAACTTGTATTGTAAATTGGTTTAATTAAATTGTGTTAGTAAGTTTATTTTTGTGTGTAATTAATTATCTATTTGTAAAATCACTGGAAGATAAACCACGTGAACATTTATCACATGAGTAAATTAACAGGAACAAAAGGTTTTAGAAATAAGAAATATATCAAACATAATTAGTATAAAATAACTTATAAATAAAGAAAATAAATTACCCATCTCATAAAATGTAAAATAGCATATAAAAAACAAATAAAGAAAACAATTCTTAAATTTTGACATGAATAAAAATTAACAAAAAAGAAATTATCAGGAAAAAGAAAGACAGTTATTAAGTCCATTAATGTGTTTAACCCTAACTAATATATTAATACATAAAAATTAAAAATTAAAACTAAACAACAACATTCTTATTTAACTAAAGGCAATCATATCAGAAGTAAGAAAATATGTATCATTACAAATTTATCAAACAATGAAAACAAAAACTTCTTGAAAATTAGTCTCCTTACTAATATAATAGACTGATAAGTCAATGACAAAGTAATACTTAAATGTGTTGCTCCTGGCAGGACCTCTTGTTGTGGTTTCCAACTCTTTTACACTTGCTGCATTTGATCTTCTTGAGAATAAGTTCACCTCTAGACGGGATCCTTTTCTTTTTTGGCCTACCAGGTTGCCTCTTCAACATAGGCTGTTGAACAGCCGGAGAACCACCTATAGGAGCAGTTCGACCAAAAGAAGAATATGGATGGATGGACAATGCATAGCACGCTTTATATGATGTCGAATAAAAGTACGTCTCTACAAAATCAAACGGACTTTCTTGATTTTTTGTTATGACGGCTAAAGCATGCGCACAAGGAAAACATTTGGATTGCCAATGGCCACATGAACATGTATAATCTAAAATATTAACTACCATTTTCGGCATCGAATGTACTTCAAAAACATATTCTGATGATGCATGGAAAAACCAAGACCGTCCATTCTCAATATTCTCTCTATACATCTTATCCATTTTAGGACATAAAACACTAGTCCATTTACTAGATTCCACACGGCGATTGGACAGCTGAACCATAAGTTTAATCCGAATTCTATCGATCAATTCCATTATGGGAAGATCGCGATAAAGCATAATCTGCGCATTAAACGACTCAACAGCACTTGAAGCAATAGACCCGAACCTTTTTCCTTTACAAAATTCATTCGCATAATTTTCGGGAGAAAGATTATCTAAAAAGTCGGAAACATTCTTTCCCCCAATTTTTAACAGTGCTTCCATACAGTTAAAAAACTCCTGCTATGTAGGGGCAAATGCACATGCTTGAAATTTGATAACTATCCTATCTCTAATACGTTTAGGCATCAACTTAAGCTTATCCTTTAAATTTAGAACGATGTGATAGAGACAATATGAGTGACATGAATCTGGAAAAACAGACTTCACGGAGTAATTTTTCGATCACTAATATGCATCTTCAACAATCATAAAAACCAAAGCCAGTTAACCGAGTCTTCAGATCCAACAATAGCGAATGCTACTGGAAATAAACCTAAAAGAATTAGAAGTTTTAGTACACTACTACACACAAACAGAACTGTATATAAAAAAATAACAGGAATAAACAGATTCCTGCAAATCATAAATAAAACAGAAGAAACATAAAAAAATTACCTTGGTTTCCATCTTTGGCTATAGAAGATAGTAGATGTCCTTTATGTTTGCCATGGAGAAAAGTTCCATCTATGTATAGCACTGGCATACAACTTGAAGACCCATTAATACATACACCAAATGCAACAAAACAACGCCTAAACGTCTTAGTCTCTACTTCACAATCAAGCACAAAATCACTTGTGGGATCCAAAGCTTGCATAGCACTAAAATATCTTTTGATCAAACCGTATGAAGAAGAACTATCACCAAATACCTCAACCCTTGCTTTTTTCTAAAGCACACCAACCAACTCGATATGAAACTTCTAATCCATGACGTGTTTTTAACATACTTTAAATAGCACTAGCACCAATCTTATTATTGTTTTTGACCTCACTTAGAATTTCTTTAGCAACAATATCACTAGATAGATGTTTACTAGCAACGTTCTTAGAGAAAACCCCACAACTATGCTCTTTGACAAATTTCCTAATAACCATAAACTTAGTCCCATGATCAATAGCGGCATAGATTCTTCAACCACAATTTTTACTCTCCTTAAAAAAAACAGAAAGCACACACACGGTCTTTACTATTCTGTTCGTATTTAAATCTAAACCCGTGTTCTATAGCAAATTTAGATAGAGACCTTTTAAAACCAACCGAGCCCGTTTTAAAGATTTGACCTACATCTTCAATTTCGTTAGCCCATGACTTGGTAGCAAGTTCTACTGATGTATCATTTAAGAAGTTAACAGTAGAGTAGTCTTCTATGGTATTCATATTACGGTAAATTGCCACAGAATCTGATCTATAGTCCAAAATGTTTTCATTAACAGCTTCAACTTGGATTTCTAGATAAATTGAACCGCTTTACTCGGAAATTGTAACCATATCAACAAACTCTTCGTCATTAGTCAATGAACAACCTATAAACTGTCCAATAATATACTTCATAATAATACTATCTCTACTTAAAGAAGTCCATTTATCAACTAAATAATCGTAAATACCGTTTAAGCTGTGAAATGATTTTAAAGAGCGAACAACGGCATCATTCCATACTTGAAATGTATAAAACCAGTAGACATTGTACCTGCAAAAAAATATAAAGATATATTAGTAGTTAG
The DNA here is from genome assembly GCA_036936605.1 of Limnanthes douglasii subsp. nivea. NCBI lineage: Eukaryota > Viridiplantae > Streptophyta > Magnoliopsida > Brassicales > Limnanthaceae > Limnanthes > Limnanthes douglasii. The sequence goes on along the minus strand of JAUPFV010000001.1, from coordinate 201,105,885 downwards.
AAGCACCGTCATGATTTACCCAAAATAATCCAAATATATATCATGAGTTTCATCTATGACATACATTCAGGTTTGCCTTCATTATAATACATACAAGCACTGTCATGTAGATTTCACCAAATGTATTTCTACTGGCCTAAAATTTACTACCCAGTAACCATTTAAAGTACTTAAGTCTATCTAGAACTAAATTTTTATCTTATCATATACTACTACTATTAAAATATCAGCCATGTTTTTCATAGAGAATACGTTTTAACCCAGTATTGATAGTGAAACAGGTCTATTGTGTAGAAAACCTAATTGATGTTTGTAAATTAGACACAAAATAAGTACTAGTTTCAATTATTAAGACCAGAAGAGAAATCGACTGAGCAACTTGAAGAGAAAGAACGACAGAATTATAAGAAAGAGGTAAAACGTACCTTTGGAAACTGAAAATCCGGCGAACGGCCAACCGAGACGAAATTAACGACAAGCGATCACGGTCACAGAATCTTCCACAAGGTTTGAAATCGATGAGACGTTCACAGTCATCCTTGAAAGCGAGAGAAAAACAGGTTTTGATTTTGAAATCAAGAGAAAAGAGGGGCCAATAATTTTGAATTTGTTTAGTAAGTCATAAAAGGGTAAAATTGTATTTAGAATTTAAGTTTGGACTAATAAGTAAATAAAGTCTTATTTTGGCTGGTGTAGGTAAAATCTATCTAAGGCCGGTTTTATTGGTAAATTGTGAAAGTTTTATACCCTAATTGGTATAAAATAGGAGACTTACCCATTGGGTCTCGAAATTGTATTTACCCAAACCTACCCTAAAAGACCCATTTTACTAATAGGTCCATCCCGTTACTAAAAAGACTAAATTATCCTCGAAGAAACTAATTCAGCCCCAAATCAATGTTTGCAGTAATTTCAAACATCTTTCTCATTTCCAAATTCGTTTCTTTCTCCTCAACTCTCTAGTCTTCCGAAAGTCAGTTTCTCCAACATCGACATTTCTCTCAACCGAATCTTCCAAAAACAAATTTCGCTTTGTCATCGCCGTTAGACTCCGATAGACTCTCTCCATCGACGAAATCCATGGGTAAGTTGTGATTTATCTTTTCTTCTTTCTCTTTTTTACTTGGTTAAATCAATGTAATTGCTGTTTTAAACCTAAAATAGGTTACCTAGTACTTTGCTAGAGATTATTTGTTTGAAACTTACTGTTAAACCCTAATTAACAGTAAGTTTCAAACAAATAATCTCTAGCAAAGTACTAGGTAACCTATTTTAGGTTTAAAACAGCAATTACATTGATTTAACCAAGTAAAAAAGAGAAAGAAGAAAAGGTAAATCACAACTTACCCATGGATTTCGTCGATGGAGAGAGTCTATCGGAGTCTATCGGCGGTGACAGAGCGAAATCTGTTTTTGGAAGATTCGGTTGAGAGAAATGTCGATGATCAGTCGCAGTCGATGTTGGAGAAAATGGTTTTCGGAAGGCCAGAGAGTGAGGAGAAAGAAACGAATTTGGAAAAGAGAAAGATGTTGGAAATTAGGGCAAACATTAATTTCGGGCTGAATTAGGTTCTTCGAAGATAATTTAGTCTTTTTAGTAATAGGCTGGACCTATTAGTAAAATGGGTCTCTTATGTAGGGTTGGGTAAATAAAAACAATTTCGATTCCAATGGGTAAGTCTCCCTTTAACTTATTATTTTGGAGCTTTTAATTTTTCCGACAAATCTATATTCTATTCAAAATTGTTGTTTACTGTTAAATTATTTTATAGAATTATTATTTTAAGCATAATTAATGAAGTTTGATTTTTTTAGGTTACCGATAGAGTTATTTTAAATGTTAAACTATAGTTATTTTCTTTCTTGTATTAAATAAATAGGTTGTGATATATCATTAAAAAAACAATATTTGGTCAAAATCATATTTTGGTACCAATGACATTAAATTGGGACACATAGGTTGACCCCTCAATACGTGGCAGAATAAATTTAGTTTAGACTAACTAATCTTAGAATTCAAAAAACAAAAAACATCAGTTGGTAGATAGTTTATAATTGCAAATTAATATGCTTTGTTTTCTATTCATATCTATAAAATGTCATACACTTTAGAGGCAATAAATAAAATCCATCAAACTTTGTGTACATAGTCACTGTATCAGATCTTTGCGTATTGATGGAATTTCCATGTTCACCTGAATGTAATTTCCGGTAATTCCCCTCATCAATGTAATTTCCGGTAATTCACCTGAACACTGCAGGTGGCTCACAAAAAATTGATCATCCCATTTATCCTACACACAATCAAGTTGTTTTATTTTACTCTAACCGCTGTATTGTTGAAATAAGCAGTGATCGCCTTTAATTTGCCATCCAAAAAGTTCTTCTCAACCTGAGACAGGAAGACCAAACATCATGAAGTCAAGAGTTATGCCTGTGCAGTGTGCTGTGAAAACTAAACTAAAACAACTTTCTTCTGCTGAGGCCTCAAATGTAACATTAAGGGTGGCTAAGAACAAATAGTTCTGTGGTCGACTCGGGCTGGACCCAGTAAAGCTTGGCTCGATTCGATAATTTCGAGCTTCAGCTCGGAGATGGAATATCTGTGACTCATAAGTGAGCTGCTCAAAATCTATATTAAGCTCGACTTTGTGTAGCGCTTGTTCAAGTTCAGCTCGCATTCAGTTTGAAAAGCATTAAAATTTGATATATTTCCATGATTTATTTAGAGTTTTTTAAAACAGAGGATCAGTTCAAGCTCGGGAACAAATGCGGTTCGAGTTAGAAATTCGAGCCAATCCCAAAACCTTATAGATATACGGCCGTTGGGGCCAAAACCAAGTATAAGAATCGTGCTTGAGCTCAAATTCAAATATCTCTTTTGGTTGCCGAGCCAAATTCGAAAAACTAGATATACAGCTTGGCTCCAGCCCTAGTTACATCAAAGTCAGACAACTGAATACAGTAAATTTCTCCACAAACATTAAAGACAACTCCCAGCAGATAAGTGCATAGACAAGGGGTGACTGTAATAGTTTCACTTAAAATGCTATAGATATGTCATGAGAGCTTGGAGTGGCTTATAAGAATGCAGATTGAACCCTACAATGAAAAAATTACCTCCAGTGACCACGGGGGATCTACAGACAGAGAGAGCTCTGCTAATTGGTTGATGTCGACATTTCTTGGCAGAAACATGACAATGGCAGGAGCTATATCCTTTGCGGCATTAAACAGACAAAACCTGGAATAGTCCAACATGGAACAATATCAAATCAATTATACTTTCATACACACAGCACAAAAAAAACAAGAGTAAAAAACCCAAGAGGAGAAAATACCCATCCTGTGGCATAAGCATTGTCTTAATGTCATATGCCTTGGCTTTTAGGTAACTAGGTCCTCCCCAAGGAGGTGATAAGAAGACGGTATCTGCCTACAATAACAGCTGCTATTTATATGGAAAAAAAAGAAATCCAGATAGTTGACAAACATATGCATAGAGCTTTTAAAGGGGATCATTCACTTATGTCAACACCAAGATTGTGTAGTGGAAAATATGCATATACAAAAGTTGTAATAAATTCCAAAAGCAAAGATATGCATGAGTAAACCCTAAAAGTTGAAGAGCCCTCTAAGAAATCCAGGTTAAAAATTAATATCATTGGTTTTACTGGGGAACAAAGTGCCCGTAATACCTTCAAGTTTGATGCCAACAGGAAAAAGTCTCCCATTATGAAATCGATTTGGTCATCAACTCCGTAGATGGCAGCATTATGACGTGCAAAATCAATCTTCTTTGGATCAATATCAATTGCAGTAACATGCTTACCTCTGAAACATCACATCAACAAAACTCAAGTACAACTATAAACCATTCTATCTAAAGCAAGTCATAAGTTACTAGGTCGGAAAATATTATTTTTAACTGTTTTGTTAGTAAAGCACCAGGATGCTCAGACACGTTAATGGCGAAATAGAAAGTAGCTGAATTATCATGACTCGCCTTTTTGCAAACTGAATGGCATTGCCGCCAACTCCGGTGAAACAATCAATTAGGATGCGACCTTCAGATCGAGATGCATGATGCTGAGCTATAGATTCTGGAGTGACGGAAAACCATCCTTCTTCGTCCATTCTTATACCATCATCGAATTTGGAGAACAAGAGGTACCTCTGGCACCAATACTTATCGATATTGACAGAATAGCTCTCAAAACTCCCATTAAGTTGAAGCTCTGAAGAACACAAACGATCCAAAATTTTAGAAATCAATACCACTTTACGAAATATAGTGTACTATTTAACCAAGATATAAACCTTCGGCCTCATATGAAACTTTTCTCTCTGCTCGCTTTTTTCTCTTCTTTTTTCCCTTGGTCATGAACAGTTCATGGTTGGTTTCTGATGCATCCACTACAGTATCAGTATTCTCTAGAAGAATACTACTGTTCTCAGAAACAGCTTCATCTAATGTATTGTTCAAGCTGCAATCAAAATCAAAATCAAAATCCACCTTTTCCTTTTCTTAGGTAAATAGCATAACATAAATAAGAGTATCTTATCTATTGACAGGCCAAAAGAAACAGTAGTTGTTATCTACAGTATATGATACAGTTCATGTCTCCTTGACTATCTTTTTCTACGACTGGCAATAGCAACTCTAATTAAAGAAGTAAATAAAGGGTGGCATGGATACAGAAAACTCAACAAATACTTGAGACTGAAACCCAAAAAAATTATAGATAGAAATGAATAGCAACCTCGTCAAATGTTCTTTATCATCTGATAGCGGACAAAATGTAGCTTCTCCAGAGATCTCATCACATTCATCTAGCTGCTTCGAACAGCTGCCTAAAGAAGGGGCAGCCATGGTAGAAATATAATCTTCAGCAACCAAAAGCTCATCAGGTGACTGCTCTTTGAGTAGGCCATCATAAGAAATTGCCTCCACCGGCAAATTTTTACTCTCCGAACCGCAATGATCTGAGATTTCGGAGATACAAGAGACAGAAAGACAAACATCCTTGTCAGTCACCTCTTGACTAATGATATTCGAATTATTGGTATTATCACCCAATGCTAAACGTTCCATTCCTGGAGGAGGATCCCATGTAGAAGCTTGTGTTTTGACGTTGTAGAAATAGTTCCTTTGGTAAAAAGGGTCCCAATATACCTTCCAGTCCCCTAAAGCACCATCGTTTTCAAGTGATTCATAAACCATTGTATTTTCATTCTCGATTCTGCTGCACAGCTCCTCCCCTTTCTCATCATCAAAGTGATCTAATAGCATTTCTTGCGCACATTCATCATCCGAATTTTTCTTATCATGCTTAATAACCGAATCAACCAAATAACAGGTTTGAAAACTTTCAACCTCTAGATCAAGACCGGTTGCAAAACCCTTATCGTCCGTGTGCATAACAAATAACTCATCTTCATTGATCGAAAGACCAGAAGTTCCATTACATAGTTGTTCATCCGAAGCATGGCCTTGCAAATCATAAACCTCCTCTGCAACATTATGATAAGAGGATTCACTTTGGTCTAACTTGGAGATGCAAGAAAGGCAACTGCTTGAGGTATTACCACAAACAGGAGATACAATCTGCGACACACTCACTCTGTGAAACATCTCTTGTTCCTGGGTAGCTGGTTTATCAACATGAAGATGCTTTATGCGGGTTTCTTTCCTTTTACTTTTCCTCTGAGAAAAAACACTATAATTAACAGGTAAAAAAAAAAATTGAACAACACAGATCTACAAAACCAAAGTTACCTGCTTGTTTGTCTGAAAAGAAAGAGGAAGGCCCAACTCATGCATCTCTCTTGTCAAGGCTACATCCTCAGTATTCAAGTCTAAACACACAACAAAACAAAAACCACAAACACTTAATATACCAAAGTTTCACTGTTTTTCCTTCGAACACAAAAACAAGCAAAGACACTCAATAAAAAAAAAACACTTGCCAATTGTAGTAGATAGGATGTTACACTGTAAGTTGTCATCATCATTACCGACCAGCACGGTTCTCTTCTGTATAAAAAGAAAACACAATCTTAATAAGAACAACAAAATCAAGGTAGGAGCGAACTAATTATTCAAAATCCGAAGTGAAGAAACCGAAATTGCAAGACAGACAGTGGAATTAGGGGAAAACGAGAGTTCACGAGTCTCTTTGAATCCATCATTCCTGCAAAACAAAATGAAAGAGCTTTAGTCATTAATTCCATCGAGAAAGTGTCTTTCATGGTTTAGTTTTGCCCTAATCCTAATACGAGAAAGATCCATACCATAAGTAAACTTCGGTGAGCTTGAAGAGCGAACCTAACGCTCTGATAGCGGAATCTTCATTTTCAATTTCCATATTTCATCAAACAGACTTCTACGAGTTATAAGCCCCCAGGGTTTATCGAACCCAAGCAACCAGTGTCGATATATACCCTTAACGTTTTAAGTGTCACTTCCCAAGTGTTGGTTATTCTGAACCCATAATAAATTAAACTAAAAGGATAAATCCCAATAATAAGGCTCTCGTTAAGGATAATCATTTCTAATTTTTTGTCAAATTTAAAAGCGTATCAAAATTATTTTTTTATTTTTGAGAGTTTGGACATTTTCAACCGGCGAAAAAGCTTAATTTAGTGGACGAAAATATTTTCTCGGATGGGAATCTTTTCCGGCGGTTGAGAAGGTCTCATCCGTCGGGTGAAAAAAAGTATAAGAACAAAATAGTTAAAAATTTAAAAATTCTATATTTTTGGGGCTGGTTAACATTTTTTGGAACCAGGTTTAGCCATAACCTAATAATAAATTAGAAAATGAAGCTATTTTTTCTATAGGTGATTGTGCTTTGGCTCAAACCGGTTGGGCTAATAATTATGACAAGTGCACAATTATGTAGGAATGTCCAATCACAACCGGCAGTTTAATAGAACAATTAGCTATTATACTATTGTTGGTATCTAATGACATACATTATTAGTTTAGAAATGACTAACCATAAGGAAGTGATGTGTTCTGAGGGGGTGGGAACGGTCTAATCTCATTAGTCGATATGTCTTACAGAGTAGAGTTATGTGTATTTAAATTCACAAACCACCAACATAAAGGATAGTCATAGTTATGTTTGTCAATTTAGAAAATAGTTTTGTTAATTTTCTACAGGTTGAAATAAAATACTTGATTGGAAAGATCTCTAACATGAAATACAGAGGAAACGGTTCTGGGAGGACATATTTGAGATGATCAATATCCATGAAAAATTCAAAGTACTCAATGTAAACCTTCGTGAGACTATAACAATGCCTTTGAGATTCAATATCCTATAGACAACTTATAATTGTTTGAAGAATTAGTGGGAAACGTCCACTCTTATTGCACATCTAGTGCATGAGGAAGAAAAGCATGCTCAAGAGAATATAAAGGCCAATATGGTTTGTGTCAGTAAGAGTTCTCCTCAGAATAAGAGAAAGCACTTATTCGTTATAACAGCACAAAATTCACCTTCAGGCTCCGACAAGTAAGAGGGAAACCCAAAAAGGCAAAGGAAAAAGTATGGTTGTCATAAGTTTCAATTGCAAATGTACAAATCATTGGAAGAAAGATTGTGCCCAGTTTAAGGCCTGAATGGAAAAGTTATGTAAGCTCTCTTCTGTATTAACTTTAAGATCTAATTTTATTTTAGTGTCAAATGATACATGATGATTTGGTAAAATAACCATACCTCATGTGTGTATTTCTTTGCATGGTTAAAGACAAACCAAGCCTCTTTGTAGCAATGATGTTTAGGTCATATCTCGAGGAAATAAAATAGACAAGCTTGTTGTTGAAGGTCTATTAGACCCCATTGAATACATCGATTTAAATAAATGTGTAGAGTGTATAAGGGAAATAGACCAAGTAGAGAAGGTTTGAAGTCTTTATTGTTAAAAACATCATAGATTTGATCGATACAGATATATGTGGCCCATTCCCTACAACATTATCGAATGGCTTCAGATATTTCATATCTTCTATAGAAGACTTTTTACAATACAATTATTTATATTTACTTCATGATAAAATCATAATCCGTTGACATATTCAAATATTTTAAGGTCGAGGTTGCATTATAATCTGGCAAACTGATTAAAGCCGTCAGATCCGATTGTGGTGGTGAAAATTGTGAAACGTATGATGGGTTTGGGGAACAATATCATAAATCATTCACTATTTACCTTAAAAGTGTGGGATTTTCCATGAATACATCATGTCGGGCTCACCTATTTTGAATGGTGTATCTGAGCGATGAAATTATATACTAATATATATGGTTAGGAGCATGATTCACATGCATTACTACCATATTCACTAAGGATAATCTCTTAAGTGTGCATCATACGTTCTTAACAGGGTACCTTCTTAAGAAAAAATTAAAACACCACATGAATTATTCAGAGGGAGTTAGCCTAATTTTAAGCACTTTCATGTATAGAAATATCTAATAGAAGCGAAACCTTACAAGCATAATTAACAAAAACTTGAGTCCCAAAAAAGTTAGTTGTATTTTCATAAGATACCCAGACTACGCTAGGGGTTATAGCTTTACTCTTTTGCTAAGCACTCAATTTTTGTGATGGGAATTGTATTATTTTTTTAGGATGTAGATTTTAGATGGAAAGATTCAGAGAACAACATATTTTTTAAGAAAAAATTGGAACCAATTCATTTAGTCTCTGACATTGATGCTCTAATTACAGCTAGTTCATTGGTCATCAATGTTATGTCAGGAGTCTAGATCATCTTATTGATGTTATACTTCCACCTCAAGTAGAAAATATAGATGTTGTTCCTAATGAACAAATTCATGTACCTCAATAATGATAGAAACTAAAAAAAATCAGCATTGCATAGATCTAATCGAGCGAGTAAAAATGCCATATATTTGGATTATGTACAATTCCTTAATGAACATGAAGGTACTTCAAACATTCTTGAAGAGAACTCAGTCACCTTTCACGGTGTTATTGATGAGTTAAAATATGACTAAAGAGGGAATCTTGGATCTAGTGAATGATGTGACTAGAGAGAAAAGTGTAGAGAGAGAAAGTAGAAAGAAAATGTATTTTATAATGTCCACCAACCGAAAAAAGAGGGGCTCCTTTATATAGTGGTGAGGTGGCCATACTTATTTCCTTTGTGGTCCTTCCACTCTTACAACTTGGTACCTTACTTTCAATACCTTAGGAATATTCTCCTTTAACTACTAATAAATACAACAATTGGACAAATACATTTATTTTACTTAACAATTAATATTTATAATCTTGAGCTTGGTGATTTATCTCCTTATTAGTAGCCCCCAGTCTTCAAGAGATTGGGAGTGAAAACTTGTTGTAATTCGGCGAGAATAGCCTATGGCGCTTCACTGGATCGGGAACGGTAATTCAACGAGAATAGCCTATGGCGCTTCACTGCATCGGGAACGGTAATTCAACGAGAATAGCCTATGGCACTTCACTGCATCGGGAACGGCTCCTTCACAAGTGGTGATTTGAAAATACGACTGCATCGGGATTTTTAATTTGCTACTAGGCATCTCTCGCTCCTCGTTCCTATGGCCAACGGTCCGTTTTCTCATGAAACATAATGCCCGACCTGTTCTCATTTCTCGCGGTACTTAGGAAAGAAAATCAGTTATGTTTCTGCTCGTTCAATCTTGGGCCATCATATCATGAGTCGTAATTGATGGGCCTAACTCAGGTAAAAAAGATAGTCCAGCCCATATACGAAGCAGTCTGTCACGCTCCTTAGCGTTGGTGTACATGTGGAGCTCATTTGAGGAACACACGAGTTCAGACACCGCCGCACGTCTATCTGGCTAACTCGATGATTACCTATCTCTCTAGTAGTTGGTGATGACTTCCTCGTGTTGCTCCCTTATTCGAAGCGTTTCTGGTCGCACACCTCGCAAGGAGACTCTTCAACTTCCCGCAACTTTTTTCCTTTAAACTTCCCCATACAGAAAGAAGTTAAGGCACAGAGCTGCCTATAAATATGCCTTCTCTTCAACCGTTATTTGCTTCCTTAGAAAAATTCTAAAGAGAGAGAATCTTCCTTACCGGTTATGGAGAGAAATATTATTGTGTTTATGAGAAAGAACGTCTCGAAGAAAAATCAAAAGCCTAAAGAAAAACCAAAGCCTGTGTTCGGTTCTATCGATTGGACCAGCATTACTGATAGGGCTGAAGAGTACCGTCTCGCGGGATTAATTTGGGATTCCACCAAACGTCCATTTACACCAGTCCCTCCTCCTTACGATCCTGTTCAGTCATCACCCGTGCCCGTTGGTGAGGTTAATTTTAGTATGAGGGTAAATTCGTAATCTGTTCGGAGTTTTGTGGAGGTTTATAGATGTTTAATGTTTTGAGTAGAGAGTAGAGGGAGAATTAAGCAGCTTGGTTGCAGTTAATTTTCATTACCCACATTTAATGCAGGTGGTTGGGTATTTATACCCTCACATTTGGGCCCTTATGGGCTTTCCGGTCATGTTTAATGGACCCGGGTCATGTTTAAAGACCCATGAGCTCTAAGTAGGAGAGCAAGTAGCTTAGTCAAGAAGTGTTTAGGTTTTTTAGTACTTTTGTCATTGTTCGAACAGTCCCATTAGCTAAGTGTTCGAAGTGGTCTATCCGGTCCGGAGGGCTAGGTCCGATCTGTCCCTGTCCGGTGAGTAGTCAGAATTCGGACTCATCACCCGCGAAGACATTTTTCGCACCAGAACCGCCTACCGTCCAGAGCCCCGAAGCAGTTCTGATTTCTTCGAGCTATCCTACCCCAAGCCCCCTGCCAATCTTTCTGGTCATCTGAACACTGAACCCGTAACTCCTACCGTTGACTCAGCCCTTCCTTATTTTCCCGACCCAAATTTGAAGAAAAGTTCTCGGCCCAAGTTCCTTACAATGGGCGATTCTAGTGCAGCATCCTCACCCAAAATGATGCAGCAAACTGATACTATTGTCGGTGTTCAGACAGGCGTTAACATTGATGCTACTCCATGGGGTATTGCTCAAAGAGACGTCGATCGTCAGATGTTAGAAATAGAAGCTTTAAAAAAGCTGCAAGAGAGCGACCCTAAGCATAAGCGCATCGGTAGTATCTCAAGCTTCATGAACCCCGCCTCGGTCAAAGACAAAAAAATTGCTCGCTCCAAGATTTTGGAGGAAGTTGACCCCATCGATGCCGAAGGGAAACAGACTGCTGCTGACACCACCCTAGAAGTGGCAACTTTGGTCGACCCAGAAGTCGGTCCCGTAGAGGGGCGCCAAGCATAAGAAGAGATTGTCGTCATGGGTGAAGGGGTTGTTGCTACTGTTCCTCCCAAAGAGCCTCTTCCTGCTGAGATAGATGCAGTGATGTCGACTACCTATCATCGGTCTCTATGCAGGGACAATGTCAACACTTTGTACGAAAGAAAGTACCTTTATTATACTCTTAAGGAGCAACCTGAGCTACTGATCCGGTGGGGCATACCAGAGAGTGTAAAAGTGCGTTTTCCCGTTCCTAAGGAAACGTCATTACATGTTAAGTCCCGGGAGATAACTATTTTTACCGAGCTCTTCAACTGGGGCCTTAGACTTCCTCTGGACCCTAAGGTTGCACGGTATTTTGAGGTTATTGGTCTTTTCCCGTTCTAGCTGACTCCCAATGTTTGGTACACGCTTATGTCCTGCATCATGGCCTTCTAGTTGTCTGGCCATGTTATGCCGACGAAAGAGTGTGTCGTTATGTCCGGGCTTTCTAAGTCGCCAAATTTACTTTTCTTTTAATCTTCTTTGGGAAATACCTGGAAGACCGTAAATGATTTCTTGGAAGGTGACAAGTCATGGAAGCATCGGTTCATTTTTGTCAGCGGTTGTTGGGAAAACGGACAACCTTATACTCCTGAGAACCCGAGGTGGCGGCTGCACACGTGGATTCCTGACGGTACTATATCGTTGATTTAATTTTTTTTTGAACCGTTATTTCAGTTTGCAAGGAGAATATCCAAGAGCTAAAAAAGGATTACTTTGAAGATGCCAAAGTAACCTTCCATGTGTTAAAAGACTATGGTCGGAACAACTAGGGTCGGGCATTCCATAGATGCTTCAAGAACACCAACTTGATAATGAGAAACCTCTAGCGCTGCTCCAACGGATCCCTGACCATAGAACAGTTGCGCCAACCACCCAGTTTGGTGGACTTAGTGGCGAAGACCGACGCGCCTGACGCGCATTTATTCTTATCGAAACTTAACAAGGCGCCGAGTAAGCACTCGAAATCTGATGAGATTTCCGAGCAAGAAAATAAAGGTGAAACTAAGGTTGAGGATGAAGGAAAGGGGCCGGTGGTTGCCGTGAAAACTGGGAAGGTTAGTTGTCAGGAGGAGGTGAAAAATAAACGGAAGAAATCTGTGGCTGAGGGTATTGAAGCCAAAAGGCGAAAAGCAACGAAAAGAAAGGTAAATGCTAAGTCAGGGCCGGTTGGGACTATTCTGCCGCTTGGTGAGAATATTACTATTCCAGCTCTCTTCGAGCAGCATGGAGAGGGTGCCATAGGCGGAGATCTTGTTGCTCTTGGAACGCTATCGGCAGAAAATGCCACTGTGGTGGTGATTTCCGATGAAGATGAAGTTGGTGAACTTATGCCAAAGAAGAAAAGTTTCGGCCCCTCTGATGTAAAGAGAGTTGATGGTGCCTCATCGAGCGGGATGAAACTTCCCGTGCTTTCGGTACATGGGAGCCCAAATACTTTTGCCTTACAATGCAATGGTTTCTTGTCTCTCTCATTATATAGCATAACCTGTACCATTGGCTATGAAAGAGAGACGGGCGGGGCAGTTGAGCTAAGACTTGTCAGATGCCAAGGAACGAATAGCTGAGTTGGAGGTTGCGCTCAAAGAGAGAGACGAGGGCAGAAATCTTCTGGAAGGGAGGGCTAAGAGCGCGAAAGAGAAAGCGTCGAAGTCTGAGGCGGACCTAACATCTCTCCAAGCAAAAAACAACTCCATAAGCTCCTCTTTTTCGCGAGTTAAGAAAGATCATGATAATAAGGAGCGTCACTTGGCGGCATTAAGGTTCCGGAACCAGTTTTTTCGTCATTTTGTGGCAAAGAAAAACAAAGAACTTGATGAGCTCTGAGCTCATGGCAAACCTGAAAACACCTGTTTTGCTGCCAAGTGTAAAAAACTGATGGAGGAGAAAGTGGTTGATGCTAAAGCTGCTTACGTTTTGAACCTGCATAGCCAGTTTCCCAACCTGCCACTAGGCTCATTGTGGTTGGATGTTCCAGCAGAGGATCGCCCGCCCGGTGTTGTTTGTGAAGATGAGGAAAAAGATGATACTGATATGTCAGATGTCGATCCCGACGATGAAGATGTTTGAATTTGTTTATTGTTGTAATAGTTTTTTGTAGTTCTCGCTCGCGGAGGCGTACTTGGTAAAGAAACTGAAACGTTTTTTTTGTTGTAACTATTTGTTCTTTGTTTAAAAAGGTTGGGATAATATGTAGATCAATTTCTCAACTGAAAATTCCTCTTTTGGGTCGGGATAATTCGTAGATTAGTTTAAAACTGAAAAACCGGTAAAGGTTCGGTATACCATGTAGATCAATTTTTCAATTGAAAATTTCCCTTTTGGATCGGGATAATTTGTAGATCAATTTTATCAATTGAAAATTTCCCTTTTGGATCGGGATAATTTGTAGATCAATTTATCAATTGAAAATTTCTCTTTTGGATCGGGATAATTTGTAGATCAGTTAAAAACTGAAAAAACCAGTTAAGGTTCGGTATAACATGTAGATCAATTTTTCAATTGAAAATTTCCCTTTTGGATCTAGATAATGTGTAGTTCAGTTTAAAACTGAAAACCGGTTAATGTTTGGTACAATATGTAGATCAATTTATGAATTGAAAAGTTTGGATTACCGAACTCAAGGATTGTATCTATCAACTCGTCAGCTGATGGACTTTCCTTTAATAACGCCTCCGAAATTTTAAAGGCAAAACGAGTAGATTAAACAGATCAGTTTCCATGGATGCCTTATTAAAACCTTCTCACGCCACCAAGGTAGGAAAGCGTGCACCCCCGATCAAAAGTTTTTATATAATTCTAATTAATCATAAAACTAACTAAAAATTTAATCCAAATAAATCTTTAAATGCTCAATATTCTAGGGGAGTCTTAAGAGTCGCCCATGCTTGTCTTGGAGCCTGTAAGTTTCGTTCTTGACTTATTCCATAATTTGATATGGACCTTCCCAATTTGGTGGGAGCTTACCGAGGCTTTTGTCCTTAATATGCAGAAAAAATCTTCTTAAAACATATCTCTGACTTTGAACTCTCGTCGGCGAACTCTCGACGCATATCGAGTCCTCATTAGGGTGTGGCAATGTAGTGAATTTAACTGAGCTCAACTTCGCTCCCCTCTACCAAATCAAGAGCAAACAATCGGTCATCCACATTCTTGTTCTCATCATAGCTCTCGACCCTGAAGGATGGGATGATTGTCTCGGAGGGGTTACCGCATCCATTATGTAAACCATAACATAAGGTGATTCTTGAGTCACCATTCTGGGGGTTGTGCTGTAGGCCCAAATCACTTCCTGCAAATAGTCCGTCCATTTGCCAGTTTTTCCTTCTAAGTTTTTCTTGAGTCCGTCTACAATAGTCCGATTTATGACCTCGACTTGTCTGTTTTCCTGCGGGTGGAAAGGTGCCAAAAAACATTGCTTAATTCTATGAGACGAGCAAAAAGATTTCATTTCATTGCTGTCAAACTGCGGTCCATTTTCCATGGTGAGTCTCTGGGGAACCCCATATCTACAACAGATGTTTGACCAGATGAATTCGATGATACCTTTAGTATTCGTTCCTGAAAACGGCTCGGTCTCGACCCACTTGGAGAAGTAGTCCACTGCAACTATTATCATCTGCCTTCCGTCAGATGCCATCGGTAACGGTCCTACGAGATCGATTCCCCATCGGTCAAAAGGGAGGCCCTCTGAGATTGATTATAGGGAAACATCGGGCGTATGAATTATGTGTGCAAACCTCTGACAAGTATCGCATGTTTTCATTATGACCTTCGCATCGGCGGTGACACTCGGTCAATAGAAACTTGCAAGGAAAACCCTCTTTATCAATGCTTTAAAGTCGCAATGAGCGGCCCCTTCTCTGTTATGAATCTCGAACAAAATTATTTGCAATTCGTTTTTCCCAAGCATCTTAGTAATGGTCTCCTTTAAGATTTCTTGTAAAGTGCATCCCCCAAAATCACATATCCATGCGCTTTGTTTTGTATATTTCTTGTCGAAACTCGGTCCTCTGGCAAGAATCCCTCTGCTAGGAAGTTTATAATATATTTTCTCCAGTCCAATAAAGCTATCGAAGATATCTGACAAGAGATTTCGGGTCGGTTGTCAAGCTCTGCTCTCCTAATGATTGAAGGAATTTTTTGAGTTATTTATCCACGGGTAGTTGTTTGAGCAATACATTGACGCGAGGGAGTCCGTAATCATATTTTCGGCTCTGGGAACGTGCTCATATGTCACTTTGGTAAAAGAGGCAACTAATACACGCAACGCAGCCGGATACTGAACCATATGCTCTTTCCTGGCCTCTGATGCACCTGACGCCTCGTTTATTAGTAACTGAGAATCACTAATGAGACGTACATGTCTGGCACCACATACTTGCGCCAATATCAAACCAGCTAGTGCGGCATCGTACTCATCGTCGTTATTGGATGTGGTGAAACCAAAACGGATTGCTTGATGCATCATTATTCCCGCAGGTGTGGTTATTTGCATGCCCGCCCCGCAACCGTTGACATTGGATCCTCCATCGGTCCGGACTACTCATTCCTCTGATTTACTGTCCTCTAGAAATTCCACTTCTTCTAGTCGGCTCGACTGAAACTCTATCAAGAAAGCAGCTAAAGCTTGGCCCTTTATGGTCGTTCGTGGCTCAAAATTAATATCGAAATCGCCCAACTTGACCGACCATTTGGACATTCGTCCAGATATGTACGGCCGTTGCAGTACGTATTTGAGAGGAAATGATGTTCTGACAACTATCGAATGAGCCTGGAAGTATGGTCGCATCTTTCTCGCCACGGTAATTAAGGCCAACGCCATCTTTTCAAGCTTGAGATATCTTGTTTCTGCATCTAACAAACTTTTGCTTACAAAGTTTTTAGGGACAAACCCTGACTCACTGACCAAAGCTGCACTCACGGCATAATCAGAAATTTCTATATACAAAAACAAAATTTCTCCCTTTAGGGGCTTTGTTAAAAGATTCGTGGACAACAAGTAATTTCGATCCCCACGAAAGCCTCGTCGCAAGCTGATGTCCATGCGAAAGCTTTAACATTTCTCAGAATCTGAAAAAATGGGGCACACTTGTCAAAAGAATGAGAGATACATTGATTTAATGTTGCCAACCTCCCGATCAGTATTTAAACTTCTTTGACATTCCTCGGAGGTGCCATGTTAGTCAAAACTTGCAACTGGGTCGGGTCTACTTCAATCCCTTTTTCTCAGGATTTAGCTTGAGGTTTATGTCCCTTAGGCTAACAAAGGTTTCTCTCAAATCATCAAGATGGTTATCGTCGGTCTCACTTTTGACGAGCATGTAGTCAATTGATGTAGTTGCACAAGCCCATGACTATATGGTCATTTTGGACAAACGGAAATGGGCTTTATTTGGAGCCCAGATATCAGAATTAGGCGATGCGACCACTTAAATCGAACGCGCCGAGAAGCCCAAATTTTTTGAAAGCATCACAACATGATGAAGTCCATGCCCTAAATTTCATCGTTTAAACCCTCGTTTTGCTGTTTTAGTAAATTTTCTACATTTTCCTATTTTTGTTGGATTTTGTTAAAATACTTAGCCAGCTCCAATCGCTTTGAAATTGGACTGAGCTTTATTTTATTGCATAAGGAGAAATCTGTAATTTTGGGCTAGGGTTTCGAGCACTTTTATAAAAGGCTCTCAAACCCTAGTTTTGCCGGAGACTTTGATGAATAAAAATTGAGATTTTTCTCTTAGTCTCCGAGTCTCTTATATTCTAACCTATGGTTAGGCATATATCTATTGTTTTGTATCCTTCTTCTTGATTTTTACAGCCGATGACTGTGTTTCGACATCAGTCGCCACCATATTGGTATCAAATTCAGAGTTTCTACAGCGTGGGTAATGAAGGTATGCCGCCAAAGCAATCTTTTCGGGGGAAATCCACTCTTCCGATCACCGAATCGGTCGACCGTGATGAATTCGGTCAATTCCAATCCCAGGTTGGTGAACGGATGCACTCGTTAAGAAATCAGATGAGAGACGTACAAGAAGCACTACACAGGCTATTGAACAACCAAACCAACGAATTTCGATCTCCAGGTTTGAGCAACCAGCCGTCGGCATCTGAGAGAGAGATCAGCCGCGAGCGGAATCTGTTTGCTCCTTGGCGAGAACAAGGTAGGGGTCAATATTCCCCACATAACTGTCGTGACCAAGTCTTTGAGCAGCCGCTAACGAGAGATTTTGATCTAAACGCCAACAACCGGTGGGAATCTGGATTCAGACTAGAGATCCTAGAGTTCTAAGGTGGTCTCGAACGAGAGGAGTTTTTGGATTGGATCGCCTCATTTGAAGAAGTCCTTGATTTCAAGGAGGTTTCGGATGCAAAGCGGGTACAATTGGCTGCAACTAAGTTCTGAGGCCGAGCTGCATCCTGGTGGCAACAAATCAAGCAGACTAGATCAAAGCAAGGTAAGCCAAAAATAACAACTTGGGCTAAGTTTGTAAAGCACTTGAGGGCTGCCTTTTTTCCTTACAACTATGTGTGTATCGTGTATCAGCAGTTCCAAAACCTTAAACAAGGGTCAAGGACTGTTGACGAGTACACTAACGATTTTTTTCAAGCTATAAAACTGTGTCGATATTGCTGATTCAATATATCAGCTAGTATCTCGCTATATAGGGGGGATGCGACATCCGTTTCGGGAGCAGCTGAACATGTTCGACCCTGTGAATGTGTCTGAAGCACATCAGCGCGCACTGTATCTGAAGAGAGCCCTTTCACGAAGGCCTTATGGAAAAGATACTGCCAGAACAACTCCATTGGCATTCCCAAAATAGAATGGTTCCAAGCCCTAACCCAAGAGTACCAACTTCTGCTCCTATGCGTACATGTGCTAATTTTCAGGTCCCTAGTTGCACAATTACTTCCTCAAAGGTTCGATGCTACCATTGTCATGAAGTAGGGCACGTTGCTTTACAGTGTCCAAAATTACGACAACAGCCACAACAATCGAGGGGTCTGTTCGCTGACACTGCTGATTTTTACCTAGAGGGTGACCCACAGTTTGATGAAGAACCAGAGGATGCTATTGATGAGGTTCCAGAGGACCAGGTTACAAGAGGAGATATAAGTCAGACATTGATTTTAAGGCATATTTGTCTGACGTCGAAAGCTAGAAGTGAAGGGGATGATTGGCTACGGAATAATAATGTTCCAATCGACTTGTACTATTGAGGGAAAGGTATGCAAATTCGTTATTGATTCAGGGAGCTGCGAAAATGTTATCTCTGAAGAAGCTGTGCAGAAGCTGGCCTTGAAAAAGAAGACCACCCAAAACCCTACAAGCTTGCCTGGTTAAAGAAAGGTAATGAGGTAAATATCTCTAGAAGATGTCTGGTATCTTTATTTGTTGGTAACTATAGGGATAAAACATGGTGCAATGTCATTGGGATGGATGCTTGTCACTTGTTGCTAGGCCAACCCAGGAAATATGATTGAAGTTTCACATATAATGGTAGGAGGAACCGCTACAGTTTCATATGGAATAATGTCAGGTTCATATTAACACCAACTAGAGAGGTCTCCCCAAAACCGTCCATTGCAGTATCAAAGGAGTCGGGTAAGAACTTTTTAGCTCGAAATAAGTTTATAGAACATGCTCATGAAACAAGGATTGTCTATCTTTTGGTGGTTAAAGAATTTAGTACTGATCCAATTTTTGGTATACCTGAGCGAGTTCGACCGCTATTAGTAGAGTTTTCTGTTGTCTTTCCTGATACTCTACATACATGGCTTCATCCATTGAGAGATATCCAGCACCAGATTGACCTTGTACCTGGTGCTAACCTACCAAACCGAGCGCATTATCGGATGAGCCCAAAAGAGCATGAAGAGCTCCGCAGACAGGTGGAAGAACTGATGACAAAAGGCCACATCCGTGAGAGTCTTAGTCCTTGTACGGTTTATGCACTGTTAACACCAAAGAAGGATGGCTCAATTAGAATGTGTGTGGATATTTGGGTTATCAATAAAATTACAATCAGGTATCGGTTTCCTATTCCTCACCTTGATGATTTACTAGATCAATTGAATGGTGCTACTGTGTTTACGAAACTGGATTTGAAGAGTGGATATCACCAGATTCGTATTCGTATGGGGGATGAGTGGAAAACAGCCTTCAAGACCCGAGAAGGTCTGTTTCAATGGATGGTAATGTCATTCGGTCTCTCTAACGCTCCTAGTACGTTCATGCGGGTTATGAACCAGGTATTTCGCCCGTTCATCGGAAAATTTCTTGTTGTGTACTTTAGATATATTCTTATATATAGTACCACGGAAGAGCTGCATCTTCAGCACTTACGTGAAGTGTTGGTTGTTCTGAGGCGAGAGAAGTTTTATGGAGGACTCGATGAGTGTTGTTTTATGACAGATTCGGTCGTCTTCCTAGGGTATGTCGTGTCAAAAGATGGGTTGTCAGTGGATCAATCGAAAGTGACAGTCGTGCGAGACTGGCCTATTTTTACTATTATCACTGAAGTTCGCTCTTTTCACGGATTGGTCTCGTTTTACAGATGGTTCATACATAACTTTAGCACTGTCATGGCTCCTATTATAGAGTGTACGAAGGGCAAAACATTCTGCTGGATCCCTGAAGCACCTAAGACGTTTGAGTAAATCAAGCTAAGACTGACCAATGCACCGATTCTGGTTTTATCTGACTTCTCTACAGGATTTGAACTGTATTGTGATACGTCCAGATTGGGCATTGGCGCTGTACTCAGCCAACGAGGCCGCCCTGTAGCATACTTCAGCAAAAATTTAAGTGGATCTAAACTCAACTACAACACCTATGACAAGGAGTTCTATACAGTTGTACAAGCTTTGAAGCACTAGAGTTCCTACTAGGCCTACAATGACTTTGTCCTGTACACCGATCATGATGCCTTAAAGCATCTGCAAAGTCAGGAGAAACTTTCTTCCCACCATGCACGTTGTGAAGCATTTACTCAACAATTTACCTTTTTCATTGGGCATACTTCGGGGACAGTTAACCGCATAGCTGACGCACTGAGCCGACGCAACATGATGATTCATATGGAAGGGGAAGTTGTGAGATTCGAGATGATGAAGGATCTACTGGCTATTGATCCATATTTTGGTCTTATTCTAGAGGACGTCAGCGCAAATTTGAGAAAAGATTTTCCAATGAGCAACAATTACTTCTTCAAAGGTAATTTACTTTGTGTTCCTGAGGGTAGTTTGAGGTTGCTGATTGTACAGGAGAGACACAACGAGAGGCATGGGGTAGAGATCAAACCCTTCACTCTGTATCCAGTCAGTTCTTCTGGCCGCATTTGAGGCGAGATGTTATCCGTTTTGTAGTTGGTTGTCGGGTTTTCAACGCAGGTCTATACCTACCACTCCCAATACCGGAAGGACCGTGGCGAAGCGTCAGCATGGATTTCATTTATGAGCTCCCAAGAACACAGAGAGGTAATGATTCTATTTTTGTAGTGGTCGACAGGTTTTCTAAGATGGCCCACTTCATTGCCCGCAAGAAAACCACAGATGTTGTGAATGTTGCTAATTTATACTTCCGTGAGGTCTACCACTTACATGGTCTACCCTTGAATATCGTTTCTCATCGCGATACGCGGTTTGTGGGGCATTTTTGGAGGAGTTTATGGCATCTCACAAACACGAAACTGAGTTTTAGCAGCGCGTATCACCCGCAGACAGACGACCAAACTGAGATAACTAATTGAACGTTAGGCAACATGTTACGCATAGAGGTCTCTGGGAACTTGAAAGCAAAGGATTCCCGCCTTTACTACGTTGAGTTCGCCTACAACACGCACCACAAGCGCAATACTGGGTATAGTCCCTTCATGGTAGTCTATGGTTATAACCCACGGGGTCTTATGGACTTAGCTTTCCCAATGCTTGATAAGTTTCCAACTAAGGTCGAGAACGTCATTGATGATCTATGGGAGATCCATGAGAACACCCGCAAACCCTGGAGGAAACAACACAGAAGTACAAGATTGCCGCAGATAAGAAGCGTCGCCTGATGGAGTTTGCAGTGGGGGAATTAATATGGGTTGTTTTGATCAGGGATTGATATCCTGCACACGAGTACAAAAAGTTGGCTGCAAGGAAGGTGGGTTCGTTTGAAATTATTGAAAATATTAATCCCAATGCATACAGGTTGAAGCTACCCAGCCACATGAAGACCCATAACGTTTTCAACGTAAAGCACCTGGTGCCATTTACCGCTGCTACTGAGGATGATGAAGCTGAGAATTCGTGGACGAATTCTTCCGAAAAAGGAGAGGACGATGTAGTTGCACAAGCCCATGACTATATGTCCCCTTTAGACAAATAGAAACGAGCTTTATTCGGGGTCCAGATATTAGAAGTAGGCGATGAGATCACTCAAATCGAACGCGCCGAGAAGCCCAACAATTTTCAAAAGCATCACAATGTGATGAAGTCCGTGCTCTAAATTTCATCGTTTAAACCATTATTTTTCTCCTTTAGTAATTTTTCTACATTTTCCTATTTTTGTTGGATTTTATTAAAATACTTAACCAGCTCGAATCACTTTCAAATTAGGCTGGGTTTATATTATTGCATAAAGAGAAAGCTGTAATTTTGGGCTACGGTTTCGAGCACTTTTATAAAAGGCTCTCAAAACCTAGTTTTGCCGGAGACATTGATGAATAAAAATTGAGATTTTTATCTTAGTCTCCACGTTTCTTGCGATCTGATTTTCAAATGTCTTGTTTACTAATCTCTGATACGTTGCGCCTGTGTTTTTTAGGCCGAAGGGCATGACCTTGTAGTAGTATAGCCCTCGCCCGGTTATGAAAGTCGTGTTTTTCTAGTCAGTTGGGTTTAACTTGATCTGGTTGTATCCCGCATACGCATCCATGAAAGAAAGTAACTTTTTTCCCGACGTTGAATCAACCAACTGATCGATTCTCGGCATCAGAAACGGATACTTGGGCCATGATCTGTTGAGGTTAGTGAAGTCCACACACATCCTCCACCTGCCATTTTTCTTTTTGACCAGAACAGGGTTAGATGTCCACAATGGATATTTTGACTCTTTGATGTGCCCGACGCTTAACATCCTTTCAACTTACCGTAGTATAATCTCTGCTTTTCTTGACAAAAAGGTCCAATGTTTATGTGAAATTGGTTGGAAGTTTTGGTTAAATGATAAGTTGTGAATTATTAGATCATCTGGAACCACAGTTACATCTTCCACCAAGCGAATAAATGTAACCTTTCCTCCAGCAATGAAATCAACTTCTCCCAAAAGTCTGGTGATAAGTTGGTTCCGAGCTTGAAGATTTTTACTTCTGTAAACTTTCAATTTTCACAATCTTCATCGGTAGTTAGCAGGCTGGGGGCTTCTCGGGGATCGTCTACCGGTAGTGACCCCAAAGAAAGCCCCATTAATTTCCAATTTTTTTCCTGTACCATTTCTTGGTCGCCCTTTGGTGCCAGCGCAGCACGGTAGCATTCTCGGGCTGCCTTCTGACTACTTTTCACGACTCCTACATTGTTGCCAACCACGTATTTCAAAAACTGATGAATTGTAGATGCACCGCATGCATCCGTGACAGCCATGATCTGCCGAAAATTGCCTTATGCAAAGCGGTCGCATTAACTACCACGAACATAACCGTAACCTCCTTTTTGAAAAGCCTACGGCCGAGCTGCACAATGCATTCGAATTCGGCGATTACCCATGCAGTTGACCCTGTGAACCCAACAATAGTCCGATCTGACCTCAAAATTGCTGGTGGTTTCTTAAACTGAGAAAAAGTAGACAAAAAAATTATATTCACGGAACTTCCGGTTTCCACCAGTATGCGGTGAACTTCCTCTCCCACGATTGCCGCCCCAATTACTACAACGTCTTCATGAGGGCCTTTTATATCCCTCATATCGTCGCCGTCAAAGTATAAGATTTGTGATGGACTCCCACGCAGATGAGGAGATGCCCGAGACTCCAGCTGAGTTGTCAGATTCATAATGTGCCAATTTCGGGAGGAATTAGTAATCCCTGCCGTGGAATTACCTCCAAATATCGTCAGAGACTCAAAAACTGACAGAGAATACTTAACTTCTTTCGACCTTTCATAACTTCTTCTTTGATGACCCCAATGACATTTCGATTGACGTCGGGATCTAGGTATTCCACAGATACATCGAAGAGATCTGTCACCTCTGTTATGGCCATCGTCGTTTCCGGTTTCTGTACTACCACTATTTCTTTCGCCGCTCCTTGTTGCGCCCGTTTCTTCACGTACTCAAGAAACTTTCCATTTTCTACTAGCATGTATTTCCTTTTTTAAAGAGATACAATCTTCTGTCATGCCCTACGTCCTCGTGGTATCTAAAATATCGATTATTCATGCTTGCCCGAGGGGTTGGGATGGGAAATGGTCTTCGGGAGATTCCACTCTTTTTGGTCTTCTCGTATATGGTAGACACACATTCGGTCAGGTCGGCAAAGTAAGCAGGTCGGTTCCACTTGTTGGAAATGGGTCGGGTGACCACTTGATTGTTCTGCTTAACCTTTTGTACTTAGGGTGCTTGTGTTTTGACCGTGATAGGTTGAGTACCTGGGGGAAGCGTATTAATCGGTTGAGGCTGCAAGACATAGCTAGACTGAGTATTCTGCTTAGTCATGATTGAAGCATGCGCGCTCTGCTGGATTTGGGCTTCCAGTTCGGACGCCTCTGTCTCCTCAATTAATATCTGTTTTTTCACCTGAGTTAAGAGGGTGGAAAAGGTGAACGCCTGTTTTTTAGTCACTACTTGCTTCATCGGTCCCGGAAGCAATCCCAATCGGTACCCTGTTAATGCCACATTCTCTTCGCAATGTTCGAGATTTGTTTTGGCATCAATAAAACATGTAGTGTAATCCATGAGGCTTTCTCCCAACTTTTGCCTGCAGTTGAAAATCTTGTCCTTATTTTCTCGGAAGCTCTTGCTTCCAACAAAATGCTGCCAAAACATTACCCAGAACATCCTGAAGTTTTTAATGCAGTCTTGCGGTAACCTGTTGTACCATTTGGAGGCCCAATCTTTGAAAATTATTGAAAAAGCTCGGCACAAAAGCTTGTCATCGTTATTGAAATTTAACATAAAGTTTTTGAATGCCTCTAAATGATTATCCAGATCCTTTTTTCCATTGTACTTTTCCAGTTTAGATATGTCAAATCTTTTCGGGATATGTCCCGATAATATTTCATCCGACAATTGAGATGCTCTGCAATTAAGTTCAAATTCGAAAGCGCCATCACCAAGGCCTTTAGTGAGAATCCCATACAATCCCTCATTATTTGGATTGATGAACTGGCTGCTAACCCTGTACCCGTGTGTTTGGCTTCCCGACGGTTGTCATTAAACTTGAGGTACCACTACCCGCTCTTCCTTACTTGATGTTACCATTTCCTCTTTCTCGTGAGAGTTTGATGTTCTTTTTTTGGTGTTGTCCCTCTTGTGTTTTGGTGGTTAAACAAACTTGCTCTATTACGTCGAGATCTACTCTTCCTTGTGAGCTTATTGCGTCTATGTCGGGATTCTCTACCTGAAGATTCTTCAGAAGTGAAATCGTCTTGATCCTCTTTTGAAGGTCGCTTGGTCCTTCTTTCCATCTCCCAATCTGGTTTGATTTCCCGATGACCTCGGCCATGGGAATTGTTCTTGTTTTGATTCTTGCCCGAAGAGTCTTCTTTGTCGGTGTCAATCATATGTTCATTGCCTTTCGCTTCTCTGATTCTTTTTTCATTCAATGCTCTCTTCTTTTCAGCGTTCAGCTTTGCAATCTCCTCCATTAGCCGTCGTCTTATCATGATTAGAGTTGATCGATTATCCCGACCCCGTTCAAAATGGTCATGGTCAGGAAATCTCTCGCCTTCAGAAAGTGATCTAGTTCGGATCGAAACTCTCCCGATCCAGTCTCCAGTCATTTCGTCGTTCATATTTTAGTAAGTTGTAATTTTGAGGAAAATATGTTACCTTCAGGTATCACTCTTTCCCACAGACGGCGCCAATGATGAGTTAAAATGTGAATAAAGAAGGAATCTTGAATCTACTGAATGATGTGACTAGAGAGGAAAGTGTAGAGAGAGAAAGTAGAAAGAGAATGTATTTTATAATGCCCACCAACTTAGGAAAAAAAGAGCTCATTTATATAGTGGGTGAGGTGGCCCCAACTTATTTCCTTTGTGGTCCTTCCACTCTTACAACTTGGTCCCTCACTTTCAATACCTTAAGAATATTCTCCTCTAACTACTAATAAATACAACATTAGGACAAATACATTTATTTTACTTAACAATTAATATTTTTAATCCTGAGCTTGGTGATTTATCTCCTTATCAGTTATGAAGAGTGCAAACTCTAAACTTTTGATTGAAGTAATGAATGACAAGTACAAATCAATGCAAGATAAATGAGTTTGGGATCTTTTCACATTATCTAAAGAGAAGAAACCATTCAGTTGCAAATAATTATATAAAAATAGACATGATTTTTTAGGAAAAATAGAAACTTACAAAGCTCGTCTAGCAGTAAAAATGTACAATTGAAATAAATAAACTATTCTTAGACATTTTATACGATATCATCAAAAGACTCATTTAGGACAATTATGACTCTTGTTGTTCATTTTAATCTTGAGTTTTATCAGATGGATGTTAAGATAATTTTCTTTAATGAAGATATTGAAGAAATGATCCACTTGAAGTAACTTAAAAACGATGTACTTGGAGATCCAAAGTCAATGGTATGTAAACTAAACAAATACATACATGAACTCAAACAATTGACTCGTCAGTGGTACCACAAGTTCCTAAAGACTGTCACCTCATTTGGTTTTGAGATAAACCCTGTCGAATATTATGTATATCACAAGCACACTGTCCCAAACTAATATACCTAGTACTACATGTCGATGACATACTTTTAGCCACTAACGATCTAGGTTTATTACATGTTACTAAAAAATTATTGTTACATAAA
The DNA here is from genome assembly GCA_036936605.1 of Limnanthes douglasii subsp. nivea. Classification (NCBI taxonomy): domain Eukaryota; kingdom Viridiplantae; phylum Streptophyta; class Magnoliopsida; order Brassicales; family Limnanthaceae; genus Limnanthes; species Limnanthes douglasii. Next base: position 201,079,512 of record JAUPFV010000001.1, on the reverse strand, counting down.
TTTGATATGAAAGACTTTGGTGAAATCTGCTATATATTAGGGATCTGTACTGTAAAGAATCACCACATGGCATCTTAATTCTCTCATAATAAATATACATTGAATCATGATACGTTGGTATGGTATGGACAATGGCAAATCCATAAATTTCGTATAACAAAAAATGACAAGTTCTCACTTCATTAGTGTCGTAAGACATATTCAGAAATTTAATTCATGCAGATGATATCACATACCTTGGCAGTTGCTAATATTATGTATGCTCATGTATGCACTAGACCAGACATATTACTCATAGTTAGAATGGTTGGAAGGTACTTAAATAATTGCGGAGTTTCTCATTATAATGTTGTGAAGATGATGTTATAGTACTTGGAGAATACCAAACACTTTAGATTAACATACAATATATCGGATAACTTAAATATAATAGGTCACTCCAATGCGAGATGCATAGATATTAAAAAGTTTACCACCATATATTTATTCACTTTGGTTGGAGGTGACATATCATCAAAGAGTGTGAAATATAATTCTATCACATGGTCTACTATGACTGATGAGTCCGGACAAATCCACCACTGCTCACTGAGATATCCGAACATGGGTAATTTGGACTAAAACTGCCCACTGAACTATCCGGACATGACAAAAGTATAAAATAACTAAACACCTTTTGACTAAGCTATATGCTAATCAGCTTATTAAGTAAATGGGTCATTAAACTTGACTCGGTTTCATAATTCGACCCGAAAGCCCATGGGTCCATAATTAAAAGGTATAAATACCCCAACTGCTTTCATTAATGAGGGTAATGAACATTTAATACAACCAGACAACTTAAATCTCTCACTACAAAACACCCAAACATTTAATACTCTTAAAACTCTCCAAAATACTTGACAAAATTACCCTTAGCCTGAAATAAACCACACCAATGACAACCGAGTATGTGTCATGTTTCATAAAATCTACTCATTAATTTTTGTTGAAGAACTTTGTTATGAATTTGCAAACAATTGAGGAAATTGAAAGAAATATTCAACTCTACTATGACAATAGTTTAGCTATTATATTATAGAATGGAAATATCAACTCAAATAAATCTAAGTATATAGACACTAAGTTCCTTATTGTGAAGGAAAAAATCCATAATGGTCAGATAAAATGTATATTACATTGACAAAAATTTCATGATTGCAATTTTATTCACCAAGGTGTTACCACCTTTAATATTTTATGAACATAGAGTTCGCATGGGGGTCTATAGCTTGGATGATGTTTAGATTTAATATGGGTGTTGTATAGATTTTATTATTTTTCATTTTTGTTTTTCATATTGTATTTTTATTATATGCATATATTCGATTTATTTAAGATTAATAATCAAATGATTTGGTTTTTAGTTTTTCTCTCATTCTTTAATTAAATGATCTACACTCATTAAAGTATGAATAGTTAGAAGTTGACATATTTATTATATAATATTGCCATACTTCCATGTTGCACTTCATGAAAGTCATGGTTCATTAATGTGATAGTTAGCAATGCATTTATTCTATAACTATTACGCATACCATAAAAAATGGGGAGCCTCTTTGGTTAATTATTGGCTATCATATGATATTAATAGACACTCTCACATTATTTGTGAGCAGCAATATTTTATAGTGCACGATTCGGATGTATACAATTGAGTACACATGAATGACCCAAGTGGGAGATTGTAATGAAATCCTAAATTTGGAATATCTCATCATATGTAAATACAAAGTATTCAGACTCGTTATTATGAGCCCAATTAATTAAAGTAATAAGTATTTATAATATTAGACTTACACATAATATTAATAAAATATATTTAATTATTAAGTCTAATAGAAGTAATAAAATGTGGATATTAGTTGTTAATGTGTAACATGAGGGAGGAACCATTAATCAACGTTTTAGTATTGGACTCTAATAGCCCAATAAAGGTTATAGTCCTATGAATAGTTAGTATATCGGACTATAGTAGCTTTTGAAATCTAGAGATTAATTAAGTCAAGATAAAAAATATGTTAAGATATAATTTATTAAGAATAGGTAATTTTAGAACCTCTATGTAGTTTAATGAATTATTTTCATTAAATATAACTAAGGTCCAATTAACCCTAAATTAGTATTGCTAACATTTGTGTTTCTTTTTCCAGCTTAGCTCTTTGCTTTTGTTTTTCTTTATTTTTCCTAACCTTTACACGTTCTAAACTGCTAAGTCATTAATACTCTATATTTATTACCATTATGGAATAGATTTGTGAAAATAAGCATGATACTCTGTGGGAACATTCATCTCCTACAAACCGCCAGAGTCTGTCTCTCAGATCAATCTTCACCACTGCAGATTCCTCATTTGCACATATATATATATATATCTAATATAAAGTAGCATCAAAATTATAACCTTAATATCCTAAATTTTATGAAATCAACATAAAACTCATGAGATTATTCATTTACACAACTAAAAACTAACGAGAGTTTTTTTGGAGCTTCCATTTTTTAAAGATTAAGATTTGTTGTGTAACACATTCTTGCATAAACGTTTTTATTAATTAATCTAAGTAAGATTCTTAGAAATAGGTTATCAACATTGTGTATCTCAAAATGCATCAACAAAAGATCATATGTGTCTTTTAAGTTTTTTTGAAAGTTTATATTACAAGATTATCTTGATAAGTTATCTATAAACTTGAAAAACTGAAAAGTTACTTAGCTATTATGTTGAAGTAAAGTTAAAATGTCTTTCATGTTTGAAGACTCTTTCAAGGTTAACACATTCGGGAACCATGTTGTAAGACAAAATATAAAACAAGTTGAGCTGAAGTCTTTTCCTACAATGGACTTTAACCTTTAGATAACATGTTATTTGTTGTTGCAAGTTAATGCATATGAAACCAATTATAGGTATACGAAAATTTAGAACAAGACTTTGAAATGTTAGCAAAAAAAACATTGATCATGTTATACGAGCACATAGTAGTTATTGACTCATAAAACCTCAATACATTTTCATCCAATATTTCAAATATCGGTTGCAAGTTTAGATGAAAATTTAAACACATAAAAATATATGGATTTCAATTGATGGTTTGGTATATCTAAATTTATATTGATGGTACGTTTTGATCTTTGTATTAAATAAAGAAATGATGTTTCGGTTTTTAACAATCACTCGTCTCTTTTCATTATAGGGTTGTTTGGTGTTTCGATTTTCATTTATCATTCTAAATGATTGTTTGATGTTTTTAGGGTAATCTACTAATACTAATCCAATATTAAACTTATTCATCAATAATCATCCACAATTTGATTAATTACGGATAACCATCTAGTGTCAAACTAGTATATACAGATGACCACATGGTAGTTCAAAATATCTCTAACTGTTTTCTCTCTAGTGTTTTTTGTTTCTTTTAAATGTCATATCTTTTAAACCATAGCTCCAAAAAATTATCAGAAAATATCATTGGTTTGTTTTTAAGGAAGATCAAAACTAGATCTATGAAAGATATGTTTTGAATTTGTTTTACGAACAAAACAATTATTATTTAGTTGCAGACTTACAAGTAAATTGGTTGCAGACTTACAAGTAAATTGGTTGCAAAAAACTATTGTTGTTTAGTTGTGACATTATGTGTAATTTGGTTGCGAAAAACAATTTGTTTAGTTACATAAACACATGCAAATGTGTTCCAGAAATAAGGAGAAAATAGTTACGGAAATAAGACTTTGGTTATAAATTTATCTTTGATTTTTTTTTCCAAACATATCACTCATTGATTTGGTTTTACTGGTCTTTAAAAAAAATACACTTTAAAAAAACAAATTTAATTAGGATAAAAAAATTGAAAGGTTAAAATTGAAAATTATGGAGTTGGATGTGTTATTGTGGTTCAAAATATTCTTAAAAAATTAATGGCTGAAGCTATTTCCTCCATCATATTTTTTATTTCCTCCATGATTTGAAAAAAACTTCATGTTGTTATTTCCTCCATAAAGGAAATGACATATGTTTCTATTCTGTTCTGCGGTTTCTTTTAAGAAGCATATGATTCCGAGATGGCTTCTCGTAAACAAATGCTTCTTTAAAAAAACAGCAGATAGCTTAGTACACCAAAAACGACTTATGATTCATAATACTTGACAGTTGTGCTTGGTTAAAAGCTGTGACGATGGATGAATCATGGCCCTTTTATTGGATTTTGTTTGAGTTTGTTCTTTATTTTTGAAACATGGATTTGATTTGTGAATTTTCATGCCGATTGTATAAATCATGACTAATTTATGATTCATACACTGAAGTTTTTTGTTTTAGGGTTAATTTTAGAGGCAAAAATCAAATACGTAGGATTAAAAATGAGTTAATGATGTGTTTTTTCACTGCACGACTTTCTATTTGAATAATGACACGTAATATTAAATTTGAAGACAAAGTAAGGGTAATCTAGTAATAAAAAGTTTCAAGTGTTTTAGAAATTTCAAGGGCACGACTAAAATGAGACCCTTTTTCTTTATAGTGAGACCCCAAATCTTGATTTTTTCTGAAAACGTGAAATTACCACAATACCCCCACATATAAAAACCATAATTTTTTCCAACTACCCATTCTCTTCTTTTCCTCCTCTCTTTTCTACCACTTCTCTCTCCAAAATTCCAAACAAAAACACAAAATTTAAAAATTTCAAACTCCCACCCAAACATTTAATAAACCTTAATTATTAAAAATTAAACCCCAACTACTCCAAGCATGGATTTAAGCGACTATAATGACGATTGGAGCTGCAACGTTGATGATTTCCTTTTGGAGGAGGAGGAGCCTCTTACTGACCACATGGAGAGTGTAGCTGAGGTAAAAAATATGTTTTTTTATGCACATAACAAAATTTCGCATTTTCGTGCATTGAAATGTACACTTCCACGCAAGAACATGCGTGGAAGATGACACATCTTCGCATGAACACACGAAGATTTTGGCAAATCTTCGCACAATCATGCGAAGATTTGCCAACATCTTCGCGTGTTGATGCGAAGATTTGCCAAAATCTACGCATTTTAATGCGAAGATGTAACCTGTCTAGGTTTTATATGCCCTTTTTGGTTGAATATTGGGTTTGTCTTTATTATTTGAATTGTAATTACATGTTTGTGTTTGTGTAGGAACCGGCGGAAGCACCATGTAACATGGCGGATTATAATCAAATATTTACGACAGATAATTTCTACACCAAGGCGGAATTGATCGAATGGGTTGATAAAGAGAGCAAAAGTATAGGATTTATTGTCGTGGTAGATACAAATGACGATGGTAGTAAAAACGGTAAAACACCGCGGTTATATTTCAAGTGCGAGAGGCACGGTGTTTACAAGCCGAGGCCGAAACCGGGGATTGTGAAGAAACGACGAGATTGTTCATCCAAAAAATGCGGATGTCCGTTCATGCTTAGGGGCAATCGGTGTTAGAAGCACCCGGCTATTGGAAATTGGTAGTTATAATTGGAAAACACAACCACCAACCCTTCTTGCATTTGGATGGTCATTCACGGGCCGCGAGGTTAAAAGCGGAAGAGGAGGAGTATGTTCGTAAACTCACAACAATCGGTTCTCGGCCAAGAGATATATACCGTGGATTGAAGTTAAGAGACCGGAAAATGTATCTAGTATGCGTACCATCTACAACATGCGGCACAAGCACCAATTGGTTGATAAAGCGGGCAAATCCCAAATGCAATACTTGTTTGGTAAGTTAAAGGAGCACGAGTACTATGTTTGGGAGCGCACAAACAAAGAAACCGACCAAATCCTAGAATTGTTTTTCGCACATCCCACGAGCATCGATTTGTTGCGCACTTTTCTCAAGTGCTTATAATGGATAGCACGTACAAGACTACAAGGTATAAATTGCCTTTGCTAGAAATAGTTGGCCAAACTTCGACGAAAAATACCTTTTGTATAGCTTTTGTTTTTATGAGCTCGGAGAAAGAAGAGAACTACACGTGGGCAATGAGCGTTCTAAGGAGAGTGATGGTGAACAACATGTGCGCATTACCAAATATTATCGTCACAGATAGGGAGTTGGCTTTAATGAACGCTATCGATGAGGTATTTCCGGATGCAACTCATATGTTATGCACTTGGCATATAAATAGGAACATTAGCTCATACTCTAAGAAAGTTTTGCCCAAAGCGGACATAAGGGAGGAGTTCTTAGAATTTTATGTCGCGGTTCAACATTCGGCGACGATCGAAGAGTATAACAAAAACCTCTCCGACTTGCACCAAGCCTACGCATATTGTCCTAAGGTTCTCGAGTACTTGATGAAACAATGGGTAGACCCTTACGGACACAAATTCCTTAATGTCTACACTAACAAGATTAAACATTTGGGCAACCACACTAGCAACCGGTGAGTTATATTATCATATATATACATTACTATATTTAATTAGTTGTTAGACTTGTAAAAAATTTAAGTTTATGGTTTAGGGCGGAGAATGCTCACTCTAGTCTAAAACGGGCAATCGGCACAAGCCTATGCACGTTTGAGCAATTTTGGGATAAAGTTCATGCGTTGCTTCGCATTCAACACTCTACCATCTTCGAAACGTTCGAACGAATTTTGTTTCGTCATAGAGAAGCATCTAAGGGAGATATCTTTCGCGACATCAAAGGTAAACTTTCATGTACGGCCATTCAAATATTAGAGGAAACTATTAGAAAGGCCGGGGATTTGTGGTTTACTCCCGCAAAGTATGGTTGTGTAATTAGGACAACACACAATTTGCCTTGTACGTGTGAGTGTGCTATGATCGTGAAAGAAGGTAGGTCGATTCAAAAGAGTGAATGTGATGTTTATTGGAGTACTTTAGCGATCAAGCCTAGGGAAAACGTTGGTACCAAAGATGAGCTTACAGGAAAGCTATCCTTAATTGATAGTACCATACGCGGTTACGGTCCACAAGTGCAAGATCACATAATAAATAAGATGATGCAAATCCTAGATCCCGTAGAAGCCATGTTTTGGAACCTAAGGAACCGGTTGTCACGAAAGGTCGGAAAAAAGCCGGTGTCGACAAGTCAACTAAGCGGAACCCATGCGAGTGAGAATACGATAGTTTAGGCGCTAGTACTCCCGGCACGATAGGTAGCACGGCCGCGTCGGCGGTTAAGGCATTTTTAGTACGCAAATCCAAGTACAAAGCCAAAGCACCACCGAAAAAGGAGAAAGCGACTCGATCTAGAAAATCGAATAAAGAAAAAGGATTGAGCGCCTACGAGAGTTGTTTTCCCGAGTACTTGCAAACTACATAAGTAGCGTTGAAGACGTTGCTCCAGACGGTGGATTTAGGGCAGTAGCTTTAACGATTAAAGACAATGCGGACGCATGGGAGGCAGTGAGAAGGGATTTGTTGTATGAACTTTCAAGTCTCACCACGTGCGAGCTCCTCCGTCTCATGACACGAATCATAATCTGTATCAGTAACGGGAGGACGTGGACGCGGAGGCATCCTACACAAGACAAAAATGAGTACTTAGACGAATTGAAAATTAAAAAAATGGAAAAGGGATATAAAATTGTGGATATGGCAAATCCACGCAATTTAGTGCGTTAGGAATGCCAAATCCACGAATCGTGGATTTGGCATTTCCACGCATGTTCTTGTGTGGAAATACCGGATGCACGCAAGACCCTATGCAGCAGAACCCCCTGCTCGATCCAAACCCACCCAAATCGACCCCAAATCCCAAAACAAACACCCCTAATTGATCCTAATCTCCTAACTAAACACATACATGCAGTTATAATTGAACCAAACAACTCCAAATACATAAAAAATCGATTTTTCTACCCGAATGTTAAACTCTAAATATCTCTAAAAAAACACAAGGAAATTGAAAACAAATTGCACCAACAAGTAGAGAATGCTTACCTTAACATCTTCTTGGCGTTGGATTTGAAAAAAAATCGCTTAAAAAATCGTGGGTTTTAGAAGGCTAGAGAGAGTTAGGGTTTGGAAGAGGAGAAAGAGGAACAGATTTTGGGTTTTTGGTATTTATATGAATGACAATTTTGTAAATATTGGGGGTCTCGTTATAGCCAAGCCGGGTCTCACTATAACCGGGTCTCGTTATACATAAAACGGGTCTCATTGTAGCCTACCCCAAATTTGAAATCATGGAGGAAATAATAAATATGATGGGGAAATAGCTTTGACCAAAATTAATTTCAAGTGATTTTGATTTCAAGTGATTTTTGATAAACAAAATTTAATTATATATTTAGTTGTATATGCAAACCAAACATTTTGTAAATTATCTCTGTCCTTTCGATTTTTCCTACAATAGTTAGTTTTGTTAAGAAAGAAATAAATTTAATAATTACAGATGAAAAAATTGCAAAGAATGAAAATAAATGATCGAGAAACACAAAAAATTGCAATACTTTAACATATCTCTGCATACATTGCATTGCCTTAAACTGTGTTAAATTGCAATACTTAACATGTCTCTCTGCATACATTACATTGCCTTAAACTGCGTTCTGGGTTCAATCCAAACACATTCTCAAACAATTTGGCAGAGGCTTCGGTGTACCTATATTTGGTTATGAACATTGTACTTACATAAACAAAAACAAAATTATCCAATATTACCCATTTGCAGCGTATTAACCCAATATGATGAATCAAGAAAATAAAAATTACCGATTTTTCCGACTATGGAGGAAGGCCGGTCCACAAGTTTTGGTAAAAATTATATATCCTTTAAAGTTTAGGACTATCGTCAAGCTGAGCCTCAGAAACGAATATATATTAACAATCCACTTAGAAAAAGTTGCAGCAACAAAAAAATTCAGGTGAAAAAATGTCATCTAAAATCTCTAAGGACAGTATTTCCCAAAATTTAGACAATAGTATATTATGTTATGGTCTCTGTATCTAGGTAATGACAAACAGATTTTCGGGTTTTCTTTCTGGTCTAATAAGAGTTCTATTCTGATAATATTCAGCATGTTACATTCTACTCACAACTCAACATAAGTATGAGAGCTTTTGTCCTAGCTAAAGCTAACCAGACACTTGTTAGTCAAATCTCATCTCCAGAGGTGGCTTTTCAACAGAGCCTTGTAACACAAGTCAAACAAAAACTTGTTTTCGGTTCCTGCAACAGGATGAGACTGAGGTTTCGACCAACCAGATTTACGGATCCCTCCTGACTAATCTTACTTTTATCAAGACATTTGCCTCGGGAATTCTCTTACTGCATGGAGAATTCTCTGTCGACGGAGTGCTGACTGATTTCCCTATCACTCCATCTTCGGTCATTGGTAAGTCATACATCTTTTCTCCTCTTTATATCACCAGTTGGAAATGATATTTCATGACACACACACACACGCGCGTAGTGTAGAATCTTAATTTCCCCCTTTTGCCGTCTCAGATTGCTTCTCTCACCTGGATGTGAATGCAATAGAACAAGGTAAGAAACGAATCCGGTTGTGACATCCAATATTTAGATGAAAAATAGTCTTCGTTAAGTGATATAATACTTACATTTTTATTGTGATCCAGTGAAGCTTTTAATTATTTGTAAGAATGGTGCAAGTGGAGACTACTCTGGCTGTACCGACTTGGCATACCAGAAAGCTATTACAGATGGCGTCGATGTTCTTGATTGTCCTGTCCAAATGTCACGGGACGGGATTCCATTTTGCTTAAGCTCGAACAATCTTTTAGAGAGCACGACCGTTTACCAGTCACCTTACAGCAACCTTACTACATCTATTCCAGAGGCTGGTAATGGAATATATACCGTTAGCCTTACATGGTCTCAGATCCAAAGCTTGAAACGTAAGTCAATCTGCCAGACATATCAGGCATGTGTGCTAGATATAGAAATTAACAAACGGATATAAATAAAAATAGACTTGTTTAAGCATTGTACTGTATATCTATATATATATACCTCAAAACCACGAGGTTTAAGACGGGTAGAGATGATTTCAGCGTTTTGCAAGAACTCTTCTTCGGAAACTGTCCAGCTAACCAAATCATAAGAGTTCCATCCTCTTGGAGGTAGTGAAGCAACATCCTGGGACGATATTCTGCTACCATTTGATCACTTTGTTAGCTTATAAACTATCTATAACACCAAGTAAATTAGAGTTTTAAAAACCCAACAGTGATTCATTGATTCAGTTTCCTTCAATCTTTTGATGAAAGTGACAAAAATTCAAAAGTACATATTGACCCAAATAACAATGTATGATCATATCTCGAATCATGAACTGAAAGATAGAAAGCGAATGACGCGCACCTGCTAATATAAACTAGAAAGATGGAAGCAAACACAAAACATGGCTAATTCATGATCTCAGAATTCTCAACTCAAAATCATAAGAGCAAACAAGTGTATACATACATGTAAGCCAGTAAGTACCATTAATTGAATTATAAAAATGTACTTTGGTTTTTGATTATGGAAAAGATAATGTGTCAACTGATGATCAGCAATTCAAAGGCAAAAATGTCAAGTGATGCTGCAACTCACTTTGAATGAGCCTGGATGGTGGAGGACAAAGCTCCACATCCACCATATAAAAACACAAATTCAAGACATGCGCTGTCTTCATTCGATCAAGGCTAAATTATAAAGTAGTCTAATCAAAGACACTAGAGAAACATAATGAACACATTGACGAAGAACAGAAGATTAGAGAACAAAAATGAAATTGTTAGACAATTATATTTGAATTTACCTATGAGCACTAAACCAACCACATTTCAATTGCAAGCTTTACTTTGACCGTAAATATTTCTCTAAGTTTGGATGTAATTTCTCATGAAAACACAGTAAAGAAAGACATACAACAGATGAAATACAATAAACAAGGAAAAAAAGAAGTGATGTTTTATTAAGAACAAAAATGAAAGTTGTACATTCATTAGTGGTATCTGAATTTGCGTAGTTCTCCAATTGAGGAAACTTTGTAATTCAGGACATAAACCCTAAACCCCCTCTAATCTTTCCTTATCCAATTTTTTACAAAGAGTGTAAAAACTCTGTAATTCAGGATACTTGACGTAAAGCCTGACCCTCTAATACTTCTCTAAAGTTATACCTCTAAACAAAGTGTTTACAAAAACCCTAAACCCTCTGATGTTATACCTCTAATCCACCTTTTCACAAAGACCGTAAAAACTTTGTAATTCAGGATACTATACCTCTAATCCAACTTTTTTCAAAGACTGTAAAAACTTTGTGATTGAGGATACTCTACATAAACCCTAACCCTCTAATCGTATCTAATCTAATGTTATACCTCTGATCTAACGTTTTACAAAGACTGTAAAACTTGCTTCATTCAGACCCAGACGCAGACCCAGACCCAGAACTTACTCCTATCTCTTTTTCAGTGTAAAAACGAGACGGCAGTTACTTGCATAGCACGGAAACATCAATTTGGATGTACCTGAGTCAGCGTCCTTCTTCTCTATGATCTTCTGCTTTTTTGGGTTTCTTTGTTGTTCCCGATTCTTGACGCTGTCTCCGTACACTCGTTTTCTGGCATTGTTCGTGACTTCCAGCCCTGGTGAAGGAATACTCAAGAGTCCCGCTTGCAGAAGGATCAGTGATTTCGACACGTCGGGTTCTCTTTCTCCAAACCCGTTTGCAAAGAGATTAGTGATTTGGACACGCTCCGTTCTCTTTTTCCTCGGAAACCCCTTTGCAAAAGGATCAGTGATTTGGTTTGCATTTTCCCTTGTAGAAACTTCCGAGGCTGCCCGGACAAGACAGTCAAGTCGATCCATTTCTCCGCTTCTCCGAAAAAGTGAGAAAGCTTAGCGGCTGGCTAAAGAAGAAGATCGGCGTCGAGTGGAGCAGAACCCAGATCTCTCTTTTTCTTTTTCGCTTCAGAGAGAAGAAAAGATTGGAAGTAAATGAAATAAGGAAGACATAGTGTGGTGTGGTGGTTAATATATAGGAGGAGACTAGAGGACTGGACCGTTTTGTATGGTTTTCCTACTACCCAGTGGGGAAGAAAACATCGGATCGTAACTAACTAAATGACTAAATGACTGAGCTAGCGACTGGAGGTTTTGTATGGTTTAATTTCCAAATTACCGGTATAAATTGATAAAGACGCTACCTTATGATCCCAATAAAACCAAGATTGTTCATTAAATACAATTTTTGTTTATGTATTTTTTTTATTATGAATTATTGTCTTTTTTTTATTAGTTTTTTTTAAATCAATATTTTTATAATTCACTTACTATTATTTTGTGAATCTTAAATTATGTTTAATTCTGCTAAAACAAACGATTTTGTGTGAAAGTTGTTTTAAAAACTTTTATTTTGGATATTTGAGATGTATTTTTTTTATAAAACCGTGAATCACGTTTATGAAATGATTTATATGGTGCTATCTATAAACTTTTTCTCCGATGATCCAATATCGACGATACGCAAACTAATAAAGTAGTTTTACGGACTTAAGCTAGCGTTTTGACAGTGGTGCCACAAATTTCTTGAGGTTATTGTCTCATTTGGTTTCGAGATAAATTCAGCGAGGGATTGCGTCTATTAAAGGGTCAGTCGGAGTAAACTCATATTTCTAGTGTTGTATGTTGATGATATATTATTGGCCACAAACGATAAGAAAATGTCACATGCGACCAAAAAAATTATTTTGGACAAATTCGTTATAACAGATCTTGGTAATACATCTTTTGTGTTAGGAATTCAAATTCATAGGAATCCATCCCGTAGAATTTTGAGTTTATCACAAAAGGTGTATATTGAGAGTATGATCCAATATTATGGGACGACAAATAGAAAAGGAAATCAAATCCCTTTATCGTAAGGTGAAAACTTTAGCCTTCAGCAATTGCCAAAGATAAAATTAGAGATTGATGAAATGGAAAATATTCCATACGCTTGGGTTGCTAGAAGTCTGATGTATGTTCAAGTTCGTACACGACCATATATTGCTTTTATAGTGGGTGTGTTAGGTAAATGTGTAAGTTATTCAGGGATGTAACACTGGAGAGCAGAGAAAAGATCTCTCCGGTATTTGCAACAAACAAAACATCACAAGTCAACACATAAGAAATCAGATAAACTTGATTTTTTAAATATTTGATTATGGTTTTTGGGTAATTGCAATATAAAGCATTTTATACCCTATTCTACCGTCAGAATTTGATTAATTAAATTTTGGAAATTATTTTTCTAAGTCTCCTTATTTCTCTAACATAGGGTTATGGTTTTATCGTTGTTTCTTTCTTCTAATATTCCGCCGCACTATCAGTTGGTATCACAGACAACAATTCCTACTACGCAGATACAAGCATCATGTTCTGGGTACCTCTAAATTTGAGGACTAGAATAGGGAACGACATCGACATATTGTAGTCTACCTGCACAATTGGAGGAAAATTTGCAAGTTTGTAATCGATTCAAATAGTTATGAGAATTTAATTTCAGAGAAGGCTGAGAGTACATTGAGGTAACAGTTTCTAAACATATTCTAATTTCACTTTTGGTTGGTAATTATAAAGATACAGTATGGTGTGACGCAGTTACTATGGACGCTTTTCATCTAGTTTTAGGTCGTTCATGGCTGTTTAAGAGGAATTCTACTTATAATAGTAGAATGAATCGATATAGTTTTGTGAAAGATGGTTGTAAGTTTATATTAGTGTCATCTAGAGTTGTGTCTCCAAAACCACCACCAGTTAATGAGTTTCATGCTCATACTACACCAGCTACCGATCTTAGCTATGATGCTAAAATTGTATCTGAGCTCGTGTTTGACAAACTAATCTATGATAAGGATATCCTTAAAGTTGCATATAGGCCAGTATTTGATAAACCAGTCTACGATGAGTGTGATGATGAGGTCGATGAGAAGAGCACTGATGTATGATAATTGGCAGCGCCAAAAAAGTTAAAGATTTCAAAACTAAGTTTTTCATCAAGTGTTGATAGAAAAAAAAACTAGTGACGAGAAAGAAATCAGCATGAAGGAAGATACAATTGATGCGAATAAAGGTAATTGCAACCAATAGAGGTTTTGTTGAAGAAGGGCTGCATCGCTATAGAGGTTCTGTTGAAGAAGGACTGCGAAGCAGTAGCTTTTATCCTACAAATATATTTTCCATGTATTTTATGTTATCCTAAAATTGAACCTGCGTTGGGAAATAAAATATGATATTTTTGTGTTTAAGATTATGAAGAGTTTGATAGAATAAAAGAGTATTGTTTTAATGGATACAAGGTTAGGTTTTGTAATGGAACCTTGAGCAGTTTTTCGAGGTGATGGAGTAATACATAATATTTGTGAGGGTATTGTGAAACCAAATGTGCGATTGAGCGATGAAGTTGAGGAACAGTTTGACATACATTAGTCGTAAATCACTGTAGAAGAAGCAGTTGTTTACTATGTCTGGCTACATATACCATACGAAATTGATAGATAAACAAAAGCAAGATTTCTTGAACAAGTTGACGAACCGGCTGATGACGATCACACTGAGAATTTTATGGCAAATTCCTCCAACCAGGTGAGGATGATGTAGGCCAGACAGCCCACAAATATGTAGTTGTTTTAGACAGACGCGAATGGGCCTTATTTGTCACTCGAGTATTAGAACTAGGCAAAATTTATACTCAAATTGAGCATCTCGTTGAGCCCAAAAAATGTCAAAAGTGTGACAATATCGTGAAATTTGGACCTCAAATTCTACTGTTTAGAGTCTGAAATTCTGTTTTATTATTTTTAATATTTTATTTTAGGAAAATATTTTAATTAGTGAATCAAATCTGACTGCATTCAGATTTGATTTTTTTTTAATATTTGTTTTTTTAGAATATTTGATTAGGGTTTTAGGGTAATTGATATATAAAGCATCTTATACCCTATCTTACTGTGAGACTTTGATAAATTAAATTTTAGGAATTATTTCTCTGAGTCTCTTTATTTCTCTAACCTGGGGTTAGGGTTTTATCGTTGTTTCTTTCTTTTAATTTTATGTCGCGCTATCATCTAACCACTGTAACTAACAACTTCTACCACATGTCACACTTAACAGCTCAAGTCCAAGTTGTTAACCTCTTGACCAATGTAGACTTTACTTCATCTGTAGTACTTCAGTCTCAAGTAGTCTTCGTATTCCTAACCATAGTAAGAAATGTTTTTCTCATTGGAATTTTAGCAGATAGACCTCCTTAGTTTGACCAACGGCTTCCTAGCTGAAGCAGTCAATGCGTTAGATGATATCACTGTCATATAAGCATTTTTAGGCTTAAACAAAGGCTTCAAGGTTGAAACATCCAATATCATAACTGAATCAAACTGATGTCTTGGAAATTATCATGCATACAAAGTCGATATCTTAAAAACTCCTAAGCATACTCACCGAAAGCACTCAATAAGTTATGATTTTTTCACCAAGTTAGAACTATACTTTCACAATTCTACATCTTGGTTTTGATTTCGCAAAAGAAAATAAAGTGGTGGATCTTCTTACCCCCTCCCATGCAAGGGCCTCTGATGCTCGAATATAAACCAAGTCCAAGTTGTGCTTGAACTTGCTCACTATCATCGGTTTAGTAAACACGTCGGATAGGTTGTCATTCGTATGAATCTTAAGAATTATTATTACGGAATGGAGTTTAACATCAATGTGCTTATTCTGTTCATGAAATAATT
Organism: Limnanthes douglasii subsp. nivea; assembly: GCA_036936605.1. Lineage (NCBI taxonomy): Eukaryota > Viridiplantae > Streptophyta > Magnoliopsida > Brassicales > Limnanthaceae > Limnanthes > Limnanthes douglasii. Next base: position 201,063,754 of record JAUPFV010000001.1, on the reverse strand, counting down.
GATTTTTTTACAAGTGTATTGCATTCTGATTATCATAGTATACCGTTAGAATTTATTGATGCACCCCAATCTCCATTAGCATTCATTTTAACCACATAACTTCCTTTATTACTTTGGTAACGTCAAGTTTCCAACTCACATAATTAATGAACAATAATGATAGTGCCAAAGATTTTCGAAGGGTAAGTAAGTAATAAATAAAGAAATAATTAAATTTTTGAATGAGTTGTAAAGAGATAGTTGAACTACTTAAAAATATTTTAGAGATAGACACTCTTACATGTAATTAGGTAGTTAATTTTTTTCTTCATTCTTCATTTAATGCCACGTAAAGCTATTTATAGCAATATGGGCACAGTGGGCTTACATAGTCCATAGGCCTAATTTGGTAAAGTGAAATCCAAATACCAATAAATCCCATTACTATATAAAATAACATTCATTATTAGAAATTATTACATCATAATATAAAATAAACTTTGGTTCAATAACCCATTTGTCTAATTTTCGCTTCAGATAATTTGGGAATCTTCAGTAGCCTCCTTAGTCCTTGTAAAGATCCTTCGAGAGGACTGATGCATGAAACCTTTTCGGATTTTGGTTTGGAACCCCTTCCGATTCAGTTGTAAAAACTAAGCACTTTATACTAGTTTTGGTTGAACCGAACACGTCACGGGAAGATAATTTTGATTTAATTTATAAAGTCCTTCGGATATAAAAATTCATGCTTTGGAGATGGTCATTCATATATAATTATGTACACGTGTCATGGAAACTTTGGACCGCGACCTCTTCTCTTAATGGTGAAGCATGATAATGTTTTGAGACGATTCTATTTCTCTAAAAAATATATATGTTAGAGACTCTTCAACTTTTCGATGCTTGTATCTGTTGGGCTTGTGATAAATGGTTATTGGGTTTTTATACAGTTTTTTATAAATCATTTCCCCCTCCTCTTTGATATCATTTCACTATTGTAACAATTTCTAGAGAGATGCTCTGAATTTCCATTACCATCATAATCTTCAGTCTTTAGCCCAGTAACTGTCGCGAGATAATTTTATGGTGATTCTTTTTAATTTTTTATGTTCACGGCCAAAGCTTTTTTGACCGATTGGTTATGTTTGTTGGATAAAGCTGAAAAAGAGAAAAATGATAGAAGAGCTAAAGGGTTTTTAGAAACCGAAGAGCCAACTATTATTAGTCAAACATTCGACTACGGATTCACTTATCTTTAAAATAGGAATTTTATATCAAGCAAACCTCCATCTTCCATTACTCAGTCATTTAAAGAACTCAATCTTTAATGCTAGCACATTTCCAGGAACCAACTAGCAGCAAACATCAATCAGTCTTTATAGTCATGGGTTCAGAAAATAAAGATAGGTTACCTATTAAAAAAACACAAATGTTGTAATAGCAAATGATCAACGTTTTTCTGATCTGCAAGTGAAGAAGAAGGTGGTGAGGTTTATTCTCGTCTGAGGGTAAGTTTGTAATTTTTGTTTTAGAGTTTGTAGAAGTTTGTAAGTATTTAATGTTTGAGTAGAGAGTAGAGGGAGAATTAAGCAGCCTGGTTGTATATAATTTTCATTACCCTCATTTAATGTTGGTGGTTGGGTACTTATACCCTTACATTTGGGCCTTATGGGCTTTCGAGTCATGTTTAATGGACCCAGGTCAAGTTTTAAGGACCCATGAGCTCTTAGTAGGAGAGCAGACAGCTTAGTCAAGAAGTGATTAGGTTTTTAAGTACTTTAGTTCTTGTTCGAACAATCCAATGGATGAGGTGTTCGAACTGCCCTGTCCGGTTTGGTGGTTTTAGTCCGAACTGTCCCTGTCCGTAGAGGTAACAGAACCCGGACTCATTTGTAGCCCCTTTTTTAGGTGTTTGTTCAAAAACCTTTGTCAAAACCTGAAAACAATCCGTTATCAGTAGCAGCTTCATCCGGACAGGTCTTTTGAATTGTGTTATGGTTTTATCCGGACTGAAAAAAGTTCTTTGAATCTAAACGGTTTTTTGCCAAAGTTCATGGGACACGTGTCTCTCTTTGGATCGTTACTTTAGCCGTTTTTTCACCTTGAATTTCGCACCCACCTTCTCTGAAAAGCAACATCTTCATTAATGGAGGTGACATCAGCGCTGTCTCTTAATCATTTCAAGTCTTTTCGAATTCTCCTAGGAATCAAAACTTCTTTTTGGGGTTTACTATAAATTAAAACACTTTTCCACTGTTTTACTATCACTTTCATTCTCACTTTGGTAATTTTCAGAGCTTTCTCTCTTAAACACAAGTTCTTTACTTTGGTTGTTTATGAGCGCATTGCAGCAGGCTTACCTACCTCTCCCATCGACAAACCAGCAACTTCAACTACAGAGCCTGACCAGGGTTCATCTTCTACAAAGAGTGTCAGACCGAGAGATTGTTTTAAACCAACCTTTCCCTTATTGTCTCAGGTTCACCAGTTCAAGAGTCAGAACCCATTGTTGAACCAGGCTTAACAGTTACTAGTTTTAAATAACCTTCCCCGTTCTTAGCCATGGGGTTAGATGCTGATACTTCTCCTAATAAACTGGTTGAACGAAGAAAAGGCCGGCTGGTCAAAGGGCAGGCTTCCAAAGGCACCCGTTCGAAATCAGGTGCTAAGGATAGCCGTACAGGGTCAAAAGCACCCACAAAAGCACCCAAGGACAGGCTGTCTGGTCCAGAGGCTACTGGCTCAAGCCCCCAAAGAGAAAACTCCACATCTGAGCCCCAGCCGGAGGCTAGGGTGCAGGAGAGCGCTGAAGCTCATCAGTCCATATATCTTCTTGCCTTACAAAAAATTAATTATACTTTCATTCATACAGCTGAGTTGGGCTGGATGCGTATGGAGTGGGGGATTCCGGAGAACGTAAAAATTAGAATCCCCATAGACCCTGAAACCCCAATGGATTGTAAACTAAGTGAAATAGTCATCTTCACTGAGCTTTTTAACTGGGGTCTAAGGTTTCCTTTAGATCCGAAGATAGTTAGGTACTTCCACCTCATCAGGCTCTGCCCTAGTCAACTGAGCCCCAACGCCTGGTACACTCTTATGGCCTGCATTATGGCCTCCGGGCTCTCAGGGATTCCTCTACCAATGGAGGAGTTTGCAGTTGTGGCCAGTCTCTACAGGATCCACCACATTCCCTTCTATCACTTCAACATGGGTGATAATTATAAAGCAGTGGATGATCTGCTTGAGTCGGAGAGAAATTGGAGGACTCAATTCCTGTTCGTAAGTGGTGCTTGGGAGAACGGGAGGAAAATAAAAGTCGGAGTCAATCCAAGTCTCCTCACCAGCAGATGGAGGAGTGATCGTAAGGCTCCTACTTTATATTCTTATTTCTACTTTTATCAAATTTGCTTAAACTGACTGCTCTTGTCTTTTTTCTTAGCAGAACTGCCCAAAGACTTCAATGACTACCTAAAGTCCAGGCAGACCACTTGTACCAAGATCAACACTTGGGCTGCTGAAAAATAGGAGAACCGGTTTTACGATGCTTTCATAGGAGGCAACTTTGCAAGGTCTCACCTCTGGACCACTACTGGCCGGAGGGACTTGACCTGGGAAGAACTCACCACTCCACCCCCTCCGGATGTAGTCCTCAAGAGAACACACGAACCGGATGGGTCACTTTACTTGCCAGGCCGGGCCAAGGCCCCGAGTAAAATGAAAGGCAAGAAAAAGAAGGGAAAGAAGCTTGTAGGTGAAGCTAACCCGACTGAGGTGGAGGAGGCTGTTCCAACAAATTTAGAGAGGCCAGCCCCAAGCCAAATCGATGTTTCTCTCTTAGAAGTGGTGGAGCAGGAGAGTGTTAGGGAAGAGGTTTGATCCCCAAAACCCCCAAGGGCTCCCAAGAGAGACCGAAAACGGGGAGCAGAAAGCAAGGACAGGGAGGCTAAGAAGAAAAAGACTTCCAGGGATGATGAACTTTCTCTCCGGCCTCCGGAGCCTCTCCCCCTGTAGATCCTACTGATCCAAAACGAGCAGAGGAGATCCCTGGTGATTTTCAAACCGACGAGGTTGGAGGAGGAGACCTTAGCATTGATGGGGTTGACATCACCGGGCTTGATGGACTTGGTGACTATTTTGCCAACCTCCATAGAGACGATTTTGCTGGGCCTTACCTCCCTCCGAGTACTTCGAACACCGTCACTTTTAATGGTAAGAATTTTACTGTTTCAAGTGAAAGTGATATTATAGCTCACTCCATATTATGTAGTGTTCAGCCAGTGTGTGTTGGAGAAATAAGTTCGAAGTCAGGCAGATACTATCAAAGATCTCAAATCTGACAAAGAGAGACTGTCCGATGATCTTCTTACTGCCACTCAACATGCTGACATTCTGAAGGGAGAAAAGGAGGAGCTAAAGAAGAGCCAAGAGTGGTGGGTCACAAAGGTTGCCACTTCAGAAGACACTATCAAAGAGCTACGGGAGAAGCTGTCCGGATTGGAGAAAGATCTTACCTCTTCAAAAGAAGAGGCGAAGGCCAAAGATCAAGTCATCCATAACTTGACAAATGACAAGATCGCGCTCGAGAACACAGTGTCCAAGGCTGCAGAGGAGAAAGCAGATCTGCTAAGGGAGCAAAAGGCCAAGATCGGTGCTTATGCCAACAATGTAATAGACAGCCAAGGAGAAATGTATGCCAAAGTGAAATCAGACATGGTCTTGCTTTTCCATGAGAAGTTTCCGAAGAGGAATCTGGGAGACTTATGGAGTTTTGTAGAGTATCCAGACCTCCCTTTCCACACACTGGCCGAAGGCGAAAGGTTTGATTTCTCCAGTGCATCCTCATCTGATGACGAAGAGAACACCGGGGAGAGCCCAAACGAGGAGGAGGACGATCCTAAGAAGAAGAAGAAGAAGAAGAAGACAGATGAGGTTGAGCCATCTTCAAAGGCTCAGTCTTAGAATTTGAATTATCTTTTTATCTTTTATGTTATTTGAACTAAAGTCCTTGGAAGGGCAAGGCATTTTTGTAATTGTGTCCGGTATTTGACCGGATAGATCTTTTGGTTTTGTCTGACAATTTAAAAGTCCTTGGAAGGCCAAGGCACTTAGGTTATTTCAATGAATATCTTTGTTTTGCACAACTCTTGCATCCTTTCATAGTTTGTTTCAATTTTGGTGGCTAGTGTTTAAATAGCCCTTAGTTATTTCATAAGCATTCTAAAGTGAGAGTGTTTAAATTCTTCGATGACAAATGTTTAAGTAGTCATCATTCCCTTAATTCAATCCGGATGGTATAAAAAAACAAAGTAAGAACACTTCAAAAATTTTAAGAAGGTATCAAATTTTATTAAAAAGCCCGGACACCTCATTAAAACCTCCCCGTGCTACCAGGGTAGGAAAGAGTATGCCCCCAAATATTTACATGGATTTTTAAACAAGTAAATATTTACACAGCTTCTATTCCAAGTACATTCGGAGATGCTCAATATTCCAAGGGTGATTTAAAACCCTTCCATCTTTTTCTTCTAGCCAATATGTTCCAGGTTTAAGCCTTTCAATGACCATATAAGGTCCTTCCCAAGTTGGGGCCAGTTTGCCGAGGAGCTTCTCTTTAGTGTATAAGAATACTTTCCTCAATACCTTGTCCCCCGGCTGGAAATCTCTTCTTTTAACTCTAGAAGCAAACATGCTTCTCATCAAACCTTGATAGTGTGCAGCTCTAAGGTGAGCCTTAACTCGTCTTTCCTCTATTAGGTCAAGCTGACCTTTGATTGCCATTTCGTTAGCGTGTTCGGAGAAGTTATGAACCCGAAATGAAGGGAGAGTTGCTTCTATGGGGGATATTGCATCGATCCCATATACCAAGGCAAAAGGTGACTGTTGTGTGGCAGTCCCATATGTAGTCCGGTAGGCCCACAAAACCTCTTGTAAATAGCTAGGCCACTTCCCAGCAGCCCCTTCCAAATTCTTCTTTAAACCGGACAATATAGTTCTGTTAGCCACTTCAACCTGACCATTCGCTTGTGGGTGGAAAGGTGAAGAGAAGCAATGCTGTATACCTCTTGAGGCACATAAACTCTCCATTTCCTTGTTGTCGAACTGTGGCCCATTATCTGTCTTTATCTTTTGTGGAATATCAAATCTGCAACAGATGTTGGATTAAATGAATTTTATGACAGCTTTTGATGTTGTTCCTGCCAGAGGGGCTGCTTCAATCCACTTCGAAAAGTAATCTATAACAACAATTATAGTTCTGCGTCCTTCGGACGCCATAGGAAGAGGTCCCACCAAATCCAACCCCATCGAGAAAAAGGTATAGGCTCAGAAATTGTCTCTAAAGGGATGGTTGGGACATGAATTTCATTGCTATATCTTTGGCATGAATCACACCTTATCACCAGCTCATTGGCATCCTGCATTATAGAGGGCCAATAATAGCCAGCCAGTAAAACTTTCCTTGTTAGAGCCCTGAATCCACAGTGAGCTGATCCCTCACCATCATGCAATTCAGAGAGGACTACTTGAGACTCATCATCTCCCAAACATCGCAAAAGAGGTTTACTGTAAGACTTGTTATACAGAACGTCTCTTAGTATGATAAAACCATGAGCCTTGTGCTTCATTTTTCTTGCTAGTGATTTATCCGGAGGCAAGATGCCATCGGAGAGGTACTGCAGGAGAGGAAATCTCCAATCTTGAGGTTGTTTCATCTGTACTTCGAAAATTTCTTCCTCTTTACCCACATTAAGTTGAATAGAAGGGCTTTCCAGTACATGGATCCAAGGATATGACTCAGTTTATGCTATGGTTGCCAATGAATCTGCTAGTTCATTTTCTGTTCGGGGTATATGCTCATAAACAATGCTTTTGAACTTAAGTGCCTCATTTTTAAGGAGAAGCAAATACTTCACTAGTTGCTCATTTTTTGCCTCAGATTGACCTTGCGTATGGTGGATAAGAAGCTGGGAATCACTCATCAGCTTGACTCTTTTGGCCCCACAAATATAAGCTAACTTCAAACGAGCTATAGCTTCTTTGTATTCAGACTCATTGTTAGAATCCCTAAAAGCAAAACATATAGCATGGTACATTTTGTCACCATACGGAGAGGTTAAGCATACGTCTACTCCACATCCCATAGTACTCGATCCACCATCCGTCCGGACGAGCCAGACCTTTTTATCTTTCATCTCAGTGGGTTGCTCCGTGTCCCTATCAGAGTGGAACTCAACTAAAAAATCAGCCACAGCTTGGGCTTTGACTACTGTTCGAGGAGCAAAATCAATATCAAAGTCCCCTAACTCCACCGACCACTTAGTCATTCTAGTTGAAATGTCTGCTTTCTGAAGAACATTCTTCAAGGGAAAGGATGTTCGGACTACAATAGGATGAGCCTGAAAATAGGGCCTCATCTTTCTTGCAGCAATTACCAAGGCTAATGCTAACTTTTCGAGCTTTAAATACCGTTTCTCTGCATCTATCAAGCTCTTGCTGACGTAGTACACCGGATGAGGGTAACTATCCACCTCTCTTACCAATACATCACTGATGGCACAACTTGAAACTGCCAAGTATACGAAGAGTGTTTCTCCATCAACAAGTTTAAATAAAATCTTGGGGGAGGATAAATGTTTCTTAATTTCATTGAAGGCCTCATCACACTATAAAGTCCAGTCAAACCCCTTCGCACCTTTTAGAGTTTGAAAAAACGGGGCACATCTATCCGAAGACCTTGAGATAAATCGATTTAAAGCAGCCAACCTCCCAGTCAACCGTTGTACTTCTTTCACATTCCGAGGAGGGTCCATTTGGAATAAAGTGTTAAGCTGGTCCGGATCGGGCTGTATCCCTCGCTCACTTATTATATAGCCTAGGAATTTCCCGGACTGCACTCCGAACACACATTTTTCTAGATTTAGCTTTAAATTTACTTTTACTAAGTTAGCAAATGTTTCTTGGAGGTCTGCCAAGTGTAGTTGTTCATCCACACTTTTCACCATCATATCATCAATGTATACTTCCATATTTCTTCCAATGTGATCAGCAAAGGCTTTGTTCACCAATCTCTGATAAGTATCCCCAGCATTTTTTAATCCAAATGGCATCACCTTGTAGCAATGAAGACCCCTGTCAGTGACAAACATGGTGTGTTCTTGATCCTTCGGATCTACTTGAATCTGATTGTACCCGGAGAAAGCATCCATGAAGCACAGTAGTTTATTCCCAGAAGTGGAATCTACCAGCTGATCAATCCGGTGGACTGGATATAAATATTTTGGGCAGGCCCTATTGAGATCTGTGAAGTCGATGCACATACGCCACTTGCCATTTTTCTTTTTCACCAAAACCGGATTGGCAGTCCACAAAGGATACTAAGACTCCTTTATATGCCCCATTTTTGCGAGCCTGTCAACTTCTTGAACAATAACATCAGCCTTTTCTTTGGAAAAAGCCCTTCTCTTCTGTACCACAGGTGTTATGTCTCTCCGAATGGACAGGTGATGCGATATGATATCTTCCGGAACCACAGTAACATAAGCATTGCACCAAGCAAAAATATGCTGATGGTCCTTCAGAAACTTCAACATTTTATCCTTTAATTCAGGTGGCATTTTGGACCCTATCTTAACACTTTTTCCTTCTTCTAAAGAATGTGTTTCAACTTTGTCTTCTAGCCAATATGTTCCAGGTTTAAGCCTTTCAATGACCATATAAGGTCCTTCCCAAGTTGGGGCCAGTTTGCCGAGGAGCTTCTCTTTAGTGTGTAAGAAGACTTTCCTCAATACCTTGTCCCCCGGCTGGAAATCTCTTCTTTTAACTCTAGAAGCAAACCTGCTTCTCATCAAACCTTGATAGTGTGCAGCTCTAAGGTGAGCCTTAACTCGTCTTTCCTCTATTAGGTCAAGCTGACCTTTGATTGCCATTTCGTTAGCGTGTTCGGAGAAGTTGTGAACCCGAAATGAAGGGAGAGTTGCTTCTATGGGGGCTATTGCATCCATCCCATATACCAAGGCAAAAGGTGACTCTTGTGTTGCAGTTCCAGGTGTAGTCCGGTAGGCCCACAAAACCTCTTGTAAATAGCTAGGCCACTTCCCAGCAGCCCCTTCCAAATTCTTCTTTAAACCGGACAGTATAGTTCTGTTAGCCACTTCAACCTGACCATTCGCTTGTGGGTGGAAAGGTGAAGAGAAGCAATGCTGTATACCCCTTGAGGCACGGAAACTCTCCATTTCCTTGTTGTCGAACTGTGGCCCATTATCTGTCGTTATCTTTTGTGGAACACCAAATCTGCAACAGATGTTGGATAAAATGAATTTTATGACAGCTTTTGATGTTGTTCCTGCCAGAGGGGCTGCTTCAATCCACTTCGAAAAGTAATCTATAACAACAATTATAGTTCTGCGTCCTCCGGACGCCATAGGAAGAGGTCCCACAAAATCCAAAACACCCAAAACATTTAATACTCTTAAAACTCTCCAAAACACTTGACAAAATTACCCTCAGCCTGAAATAAACCACACCAATGACAACCGAGTATGTGTCCTGTTTCATAAAATCTACTCATTAATTTTTGTTGAAGAACTTTGTTATGAAATTGCAAACAATTGAGGAAATTGAAAGAAATCTCCAACTCTACTATGACAATAGTTTAGCTATTATATTATAGAATGGAAATATCAACTCAAATAAATCTAAGTATATAGAAACTAAGTTCCTTATTGTGAAGGAAAAAATCCATAATGGTCAGATAAAAGGTATAGTACATTGACAAAAAATTTATGATTGCAATTTTTTTCACCAAGGTATTACCACATTTAATAAATTATGAACATAGAGTTCGCATGGGGGTCTATAGCTTGGATGATGTTTAGATTTAATATGGGTGTTGTATAGATTTTATTATTTTTTATTTTTATTTTTCATATTGTATTTTTATTATATGCATACATTCGAGTTATTTAAGATTAATAATCAAATGATTCGGTTTTTAGTTTTTCTCTCATTCTTTAATTAAATGATCTACACTCATTAAAGTATGAATAGTTGGAAGTTGACATATTTATTATATAACCGTATCATACTTTTATGTTGCACTTCATGAAAAGTCATGGTTCATTAAGGTGATAGTTAGCAATGCATTTATTCCATAACTATTACGCATACCATAAGAAATGGGGAGCCTCTTTGGTTAATTATTGGCTACCATATGATATTAATAGACATAAGAATTAAAGCTGAATTGATAAAATCAGGAACACAAGTCTTCTCTCAGAGAATTTTAGGTAGTGAAAAGTGCTTCTGATTATTTCATGGGCATAACTGACTTCTTCAGCCTCTTTAAATAGACTGAGTGAGTTAGTTAGAGAAATGGTTACATAATGGTATATTTGCAGTTCAGCCCTTACATTTCTCCTAAAGCCTAATTTAACTCTATATTTACAGAACTTATCACTTTCGTCCCTATCAATTGCACTTAGGCCCCTGAGGAATATCTTTCCTTATCAGTAGCCCCCCTAGTTCTTATACAGACATTTATAAGAACTATTAGCTCCTCGAAGTTTACCTCGAGTCAATACAATTTTCTTCACTTTATCTCTTTATTATGACTGAACTCAATGATCTGTGACTCCTCGTCGAATTTGTGAATAAGTGCAAACAGATTTCCCAATCGCTTCGAACTTGCCAACTTGAAGTATAGCTTCGCCTCTTCTTCGAACATTATTACTAGAAACATAGTTTTGCTAATACTTCGAAATCTCTGATCCCTACTTGATAGATTGATTAGACCTTTAATAGTAGACCTATGACACTATACGTTTTCTTTTCGTTTCACATTCCACCCAATGAGAGCAACTCACTGGTTTTGCCTCTCCATATTCTCAACGTCACTCCTTTATCCTATAAATACCCAACCCTTCATTCACTAAGAACTTTTTAGAGAAATCACTTCTTGAACCATCTTCAACCTGTTCTTCATCTTCAACCTGTTCTTCATCTTCAACTTGTTCTTCAAGCCATCTTCAACTTGTTCTTCATAAATCTTGAAATTACTTCATCTTTTTCATCCACCAAAGCAACCTCTTAGATCGATACCCATTGTATGAGAAGATATCCTAAATACAAAAGATCTAAACCCAGAAAACCAGTAAAATCAAAGAAACCTCTTTTCCCTGGTTCCAGCAATCAAGTATTCGGGGCCTACGATTATCTTTGTATTTCACAAAGAGCCAAAGAATACAAGGCTGCTGGGTTGATCTACAACGGTCCTCACTCTTCTTGTACCACTTTTGAATATGGTAACTTCGACCCCAACCTTGCCACTTCGTCTTCACCTTTAGCTTCACAACCAGAAACTAATCAAGAAACCTTTCCTCCTCGAAATCAACCTACTTCTCCATTGCTAAGACCTCATCGGAAATCTAAAGTTGTTACTTTAGACAAGCCACTTACTAATAGAAAACCACAACCTAAATCACCTGTGCTTCAAGTCGAAGCGACTAAAAATCCACAATCCAGTTCACTTCCTCCTCAATTCGAAGCTGTCGAAGTTAAGCGACGCAAAAAATCAACCTTTCTAGCAATGGGCGATGATACAGAGACCTCTTCTCCTCCCCCAAAAGAAGTGGGTGACGTTACACCAGAGAGTAGTCAGCCAATTCCTGTGACTCAACAAGAGACTCAAATCCGAAGTCGCTCTAATGAAGTCACTGATGAAGATAACAATAAAGATGATTCTGAAGCTACTGATTCTGATGCCGAAGAGGAATCCGAGGCTGATGGTGTAGTTCCTCCAAAAAATATTCGAGGGAAGAAACCTCTTATTACACTTCCCGAGGACGTTGCTGCCTTGGTTCAAGAAAATCTTAAACCACTTTCTCCTCGGTACATTCTTGCCTTAAATAATGTACCCTACAGTTACTACCTCGAGTCAGAGAAAGAGCAGCTCAAAAAATTATGGGGATTGACCGATAACATGACTCTTCGACTACCAGTAGAAGGAGAGACACCTCTAAACTGTCAGAAAGATGAGCTAGTAGTATACCCTGAGCTCTTCAACTGGGGACTTCGGTTTCCCCTTGATCCGATGATAGTGAGGTACTTCGAAATCCATAGACTGTGTCCAACACAAGTCACTCCCAACCAGCTCTTCACTTTATTCTCAGCAATCATGGTATCGAGGCTTGGAGGCATTCCCCTCGAAATCGAGGACTTCATCTCAGTAACCAAAGTTTCGAATGGCCCAGTTTTGCCGTTTTATTACCTAACTCTTGAGGATGATTTAAAAATTGTCGACGACCTCCTCGAGGCTGATAAGTTCTGGAAGCAAAGATTCGTCTTCCTATCAGGAGCTTGGGAAAACGGCAAAGAAATTTCCGATGCCAATCCTTCCAAACTCACCCTTACTTGGAGAGATAGCAGTAAGTGACACCTTCCCCCCCTTTTTTTTTTTAAATCAATTTATTTATCTAACTGTTTGTCTCCCCTTTTCCTTAGAAATTCCGAGGCGATTTAAGAGTCGTCGAAAAGAAGCCAAGGTCATCTTCCAACAAATGGATGAATGGGCAGAAAATTCTTGGGGAAATGGTTTTCATTCAGCCTTTGAGCCGATCAACTTCGTCAACAGCCATCTCTGGCGCATATCCTTAGGGGCTGACTTCCCACAAGATCCGATGATCCAACCGGATCCTATCCTAACAGTTCAAAGGATACTCGCACCAGATGGGAAATGCTACCTTCCCACGCGGAACCGAAGTGAAAGCCATCTTCCCTTAAAGAAGAAAGGGAAATTGACCCACAAGAAGGCCAACACAAGTAGGGCAAACCCTTCCAAGATTCCGAAGCGTGCAGCGAAAAGAAAAGCATCTGCACCTCCGCTTCCCACCATATCCGAAGAAGACCAACCTGTCCTGAAAAAGAAAAAGGACAATTCTCCAAAAAAGAAAAAGAGTAAGTCCAGCAAGCCAAATGAAAAGAATGAGGCTGATATGCTGGAGGCGGTGCTAGCTTCCGAGGCGCATGGGAAAACTTTTGTTGAAGAAAACCCTGAAGGAGGACTGACACTAGGAGATAATCAAATAGACGATTATCTCAACTTCGAAGATTTTAATTCGAGCGGGGATTTTGCGTTTCCTGGTTCCCAACCTACCAATGTTATTCCATCAACTTCTACTGGGGCTGATATGGCTTCGACATCAAACGCCATCGTTCCTGTTCATCACCAGCCAACAGTCTTTCCTCATTCAGACAAATCCGATGAGGTAGCTTCGATCCTTCGTCCTTTTGATAATTTAAGTGCTGCAGCCAATAAATTATGTGAAGAAGTGAAAAATTCACACGCACAATTGGAACTTCTTGCACAAAAATTGCTCAAGAGCAAGAAAGAAACAGAGTCTGAAAAGACTTCGAAAAATGAGGCATTTCAGAAATTCGAGGCTGAGAAAGAAAAGCTCCTTAAAGATCACAAAGAAAAAGTCGAGGCTTTGGAGACTTCTCATCAGCTAGCTCTTAAAGACCTAAATTCTCAACATTCCACTGCTATCTCCGAGGCGAAGAAGAAAGCTTCCGATGCTGAGAAACTTGTTAAAGAAACTCAGGAGAAGCTGGAGAATTGCCAAACTGAGCTGACTACGCTTCGAACAAAATTCGAGGAAGAAAAGAATGCTGCCGTCAAAAAGGCCGAGGCCGCTGTTGGCTCTTTAATGCTCGAAGGTATCAAAAAAGCTCAAATTGATACAGCTATTCAACTTCTTCGAGAGGTTCATGCTGCCTGTCCAAGGCTGGATTTAACGAATCTTTGGAAACAAGTTCCTGAAGAAAGTCGCCCAAGGGAAGCATTCGAGGTGCCACCAAGCTCCTCAGAAGAAGAAGATGCTTCAGAAGAGTCGTCGGAAGAAGAAGATGATGCCTAATAGACTAGGCATATTATGTTTGTTTTTTGTGTATCTGGCTAAGTAATTCTCACCTTTTTGTAGACTTCGTGTTTTATCCAATGAACAAGCAACTTTCTTTCTCTTAAAATTTTATCTTAAACTTCTGGTGTACTTAATTAAATTTGTCGCTTCGAAAATTAGACGCATTTATTAATGGAGGTACTTTGAAAATTAAGATGCACTTATAAGACGTGGCACCTCGAATATTAGATGCACTCATAATACGTGGCACCTCGAAAATTAGATGCACTCATAAGACGTGGCACCTCGAACATTAGATGCACTCATAAGACGTGGCACCTCGAACATTAGATGCACTCATAAGACGTGGCACCTCGAACATTAGATGCACTCATAAGACGTGGCACCTCGAAAATTAGATGCACTCATAAGACGTGGCACCTCGAAAATTTGGTTGTTTCTTCAAAGCTATTGCTTCGGAAAATTATTCTTGGTCAACTTTCAAAGATGATCAATCTTTGCCAAGTTACCAAAATAATAAATCACTCATCATAGTAAACAACCAATGGCCAAAAGAAATCTTATTAAAAAATTCAATATTAAACAGACACCTCGTTAAAACCTTTCTGGGCCAACAGATAAGGAAAGAGTATGTATGTTTTACAAAAATTCGAAGTTTGAATTTACTCACAGTACAATTTCAAATGCTCTATATTCCAAGGATGTTTGAGCATCCCCCCTTCTCGATCTGACAACCTGTAGGAACCTGGCTTGACCCTCATTTTGACTTCGTAAGGACCTTCCCAGTTCGGGGCCAATTTTCCGAGGTGTTTATCCCTAGTGTGAAGAAATACTTTTCGTAATACTCGATCGCCAATTTTGAATTCTCTCCTCTTAACTTTAGCATCGCACCTGCTCCTCATTAATGTTTGATAATGGATCACATTCAAATGTGCTTTGACCCTTTTTTCTTCCAACAAATCAAGCTCCACCCTTCTAGCTTCATCGTTATCCTCATCGGAATATTGTAGTAGTCTATAAGAGGGCAATGTAGATTCAGCAGGGCACACATCGTCCATTCCATATACTAAAGAAAAAGGAGTCTCTTTTGTAGCCTCTCTAGGGGTTGTTCTATATGCCCATAACACCTCTTGAAGATAATTTGGCCATTTCTCTGCTGCTCCTGCCAAATTTTTCTTCAAACCATCCAAAATAGATCTATTTGTAACTTCCACCTGTCCATTTGCCTGGGGGTGGAAAGGAGTGGAAAAGCATTGCTGTATCCCTTTCGAAGAGCAAAAAGATTCCATTTCCTTGTTATTAAATTGAGGACCGTTGTCCGTCGTTATTTTTCGAGGTACTCCAAAACGGTAGCAAATGTTACTTTGAATAAACTTGATTACATCCTTAGCTTTTGTCCCAGCTAAGGGTTCTGCTTCTGCCCACTTCGAAAAATAATCAACCGCAACAATAATCATCTGTCTTCCACCAGAAGCCATAGGTAATGGTCCCACTAAATCAATCCCCCACCTATCGAAAGGAACCGCCTCTGAAATTGTCATTAGGGGTACTGCTGGTTTGTGTATTAAATTTGCATACCTTTGGCAAGTATCACAGCTTCGAACTAACGACTTGGCATCTTGCAAAATAGTAGGCCAATAATACCCTGCCAACAATACCCTACGCGTTAAAGCTTTGAACCCACAATGAGCTGATCCATCCCCATCATGCAGTTCGGATAGAATGTTCTGAGACTCTTGCTTGCTTAAACATCGTAGCAAAGGTTTCGACGTAGACCTTTTGTACAACACCCCATCCAATACCACATAGCCAAGAGCTTTATACTTTATTTTCTTAAGCAAGTTTTTATCAAGAGGCAATATTCCCTTCGAAATAAAGTTTAACAAGTCAAACCTCCAATCTCCTCGAGCGCACATCGGATCATTTACTACCTCATTAACAACTTCACATTGCTCAGAATTCGGTATGACCGAAGGCGATGGTTTTGTTACGATCCATGGATATTCTTCAGAGTAAGCCATTGTTTCCAAAGAATCAGCCATTGTGTTGCTACCTCTTCGAATATGCTCCACTTCGACATTTTCAAACTGTGCCATCATTCCTCGAAGCTCTTGTAAGTACAAAACCAAACGTTCCTTCTTAGCTTCCGATACTCCTTTAACATGGTTAACTACCAACTGTGAATCTGTTTCCAAGCGCACAAATATTGCTCCACAAATCTTTGTTAACCGCAATCCTGCTAGCACAGCTTCATATTCAGCTTCGTTATTCGAAGCATGAAAGCCAAATTTTATAGCTTGAAACATAAATTCCCCTGTTGGTGCCACCAATTCAACTCCTGCACTTGACCCTTTATTACTGGATCCCCCATCAGTTCGTATCGTCCACGTCGGATTCTCGTTCACCTTTTCACCATCTTTCTCTTCGGATCTGCTTGAGTGAAACTCCACCAAAAAATCTGCTAAGGCTTGAGCTTTGATAGATGTTCGAGGAGAGAATAACACATCGAAATCTCCTAATTCCACAGACCACTTGGTCATCCTTCCTGAGATGTCTGGCTTTTGCAAAACATTTTTTAATGGATATGAAGTTCGAACCACAATCGTATGTGCCTGGAAGTAAGGGCGCATTTTTCTCGCTGCCACTACTATACACAGTGCCAATTTTTCGAGCTTCAAATAGCGCTTCTCAGCATCAACCAAGCTTTTGCTGACATAGTAGACAGGCTTCGAAATTCTCGTATCTTCACTGATCAGAACTGCACTCACCGCATAATCTGATACTGCTATATACAAAAACAACTGCTCACCCTTTCGAGGCTTTGACAATATTTCAGGAGAGGACAAAAGATTTTTGATTTTCATAAAAGCTTCTTCACAATCCGAAGTCCACTCAAAATTATTAGGTCTACGTAGCACCTGGAAAAAAAGCAAGCACTTATCTGAAAAACGAGAAATGAATCTGTTCAAAGCTGCTAACCTGCCCGTTAACATTTGCACTTCTTTGATATTCCGAGGTGAAGACATAGATATCAGAGCCTTCAATTGTTCTGGATCCACTTCGATTCCTCTTTCACTAATCATGTAGCCCAGAAATTTGCCAGATCGAACTCCAAATGTACATTTTTCTGGGTTCAACTTCAATTGTATGGCTCTAAGATTCGAAAACGTCTCTTCTAAATCATCAATGTGTTCATCATCACTCTTGCTTTTAACAAGCATGTCATCAATGTACACTTCGATATTCCTCCCAATCTGTGAAGCAAACGCCTTATTCATCAGCCTCTGATATGTTGACCTAACATTTTTTAATCCGAACGGCATTACTTTATAGCAGTGCAAACCTCTGTCAGTAATAAAAGCCGTGCTTTCTTCATCATCTGGATTCATTCGAATCTGATTATATCCCGAAAATGCATCCATGAAAGTCAAGATTTTATTTCCCGAAGTGGAATCCACTAACTGATCGATTCGAGGCACCGGAAAAGGATCTTTTGGACAGGCTCTATTCAAATCTGTGAAGTCCACACACATTCGCCATTTTCCATTCTTCTTTTTCACTACCACCGGATTAGCCGTCCACCTCGGATAATTGGCTTCCCTGATATGCCCCATCTTGTATAGTCGATCCACCTCAGCAACTATTGCCTCGGATTTTTCCAACGAAAAGGCCCTTCTTTTTTGAATTATCGGTTTGACCTTCGGATCAACCGCCAAGCTATGACATATTATGTCACTTGGGACCCCCACTACGTCTTCGGACCTCCACGCAAATACATCCAAATTTTCAGACAAAAAAGTCAACAACATTTCTCGCATCGATAAAGATAACAGGGTCCCAATTCGAAGTACCCTGCCATTATTGAAAATATATTCCTCTATTTCTTCATTGACCACCACAGAACTCGGGGTTGACCTCGGATCATCAATTCCCTCGTCTGTTCCACCACAAGTCAACCCCCCAAACTGCTAATTCTCCATCGGATCATCAGAACTTTTTCCCCGTAGTCTAAATGCAGCAGCATAACATTCTCTTGCTACCTTTTGATCACTTCGAACTACGCCGACTCGGTCCTCGATCACATACTTCAAACATTGATGAACTGTAGAAACTACAGCGTACATTTTAGCCAACCACGACCTCCCAAAAATAGCGTTGTAGCTTGATGGACAATCCACCACCACAAAAAGTACTTGTACTTTCTTCTTGAAAGGCCCCTTTCCTAAAGAAATTTCACCCTCGAACTCCCCTATCACATTTGCTGTTGCGCCAGTAAACCCGATAATAGTCCTTTTTTATCTTTCTATTCGAGGCGGAGCAGTTAATCTCTCATATGTTGACTTGAAAAGCACATTAGCAGAGCTCCTTGTATCAATCAGCACTCGTCGAATTTCCACCCCGCATACTTCTGCTCCTATGACCACTGCATCTTCATGTGGCCCAGTAATCCCCCTCAAATCATCCCCATCGAAAATTATAAAGGGCACATCCTTTTTGTTGCTTAGGTGTGCCGATGCTCCTCCCTCAATTTGTCGTGTTAAATTCACTATATGCCTCTTCCTCGAATTATTAGTGTTGTTGGTCATCGAATCTCCCCCAAATATTGTTAGTGATTCGAAGAAGGCACACAAATCTCGAACACGTCCCTGACGCATCGGCTCATCTATTGACATTAACAAAAGTCGACTGGGGTCTGGTTCGACATATTCCGAGGCCACATCGAAACCATCACCCTCACCTGCAACATCTAAAATCATTAGTGCAGTTTCCTACTTAGAATTAGGATTACCAATTTTCGGAGCTGCAGCTTTAGCATTCTTCCTGACATATTCCAGCAACTTTCCATTTTCGATCAAAATTTGCATCTCCTTCTTTAGAGCAATGCAATCATTTGTATCATGGCCGACATTATCATGATACCTGCAGAACTTATTATTGCGCTCCTCTCTTGGCCTGTTAATTGCTGGTGGCTTTCTAAAATTTATTGTTCCCCTTGTTTTTTCATATATCGAAGCCACGCTTTCAGTCAGATCCGCATAATAATCTGGCCTTACCCACACATTCGATCTGGATCTAAACTGTTGCTGATTATTAGAGTTGTGTTGATTATATCCCCCTTGATACGAGTTCGAAGCTCCTCGGTTAGAAACATTTTGATTGCTCTTCGGACGCGAGGGATTATTGTTCGATGTGTTAGATTGTCCATTCCCCTTCTGAATAGTACTAGCACCTCCTCGAACCCGCGTCGATTCTTCGACCTTAATCTGATCCTCAACCTGAGCCATAAGAGCTCCAAATATTAACGCCCTGCGCCTCGTAGTCTCATCGGCTAAATCCCCAGGCAACAGTCCTTGCCTAAACGCCGCCATAGCCACACTTTCTTCACAATCATCCAATTCAGCCTTTGTTGACACAAACCTCTTAGTGTAATCCTTTAACTTCTCTCCCACAGCCTGCTTGCATTGTATTATTGTGTCTCCATTAGCTCTCATTTCCTTGCTCCCCACAAACTGTCTTCGGAAAGCGGTATAGAAGCCTCTAAAATTTGCAATTGACTCCTTAGGAATCTTGTTGAACCATTTCAGTGCAGTTCCCTTAAACGTCTGAGAGAATGCTCTACACACCAATTTATCGTCGTCTTCGAAATTAGTCATGTAGTTTTTAAATTGTTCTATATGGTCATCGAGATCTTGAGTCCCATCAAACTTATCAACTTTGGAAATATCAAACCGCCTCGAAAGCGGCACAGATCTGATCTCCCTGATCAATGGTGAGTCCCTCTAGTCGACTCCTTGAACATACTGGTCTTCATTTCTCATCCCCACAGTAGCATATAAGCTTGACTCACCTTCATATTTTTGAGGCGAATATCTCCGAGGCGAATATTTCCGAGGTGAATATACTCGCCTCTCTTTCTTTTTCCTTCCTTTCTTATACACCCTAGCTGGCCGGAGCTCACGCTCTGCTCCTCTTGAATGGCCTCGAGAACGTTCGTACCTTGGTGTTTCATCAGACTCAGAATCTTCGAAATCCTCTTCATCACTAGAGTTCACATACAGTCGCTTTTGTAACTTTTCTTTCCTCTTTATCCCGTTATACTCTTTTTTTTGCTCAAAACGTGCTTTACGCTGTTCATATCGATCGTTGCCATCGTCCATCGACTGATCCGACTGATCATTTTGATCGCCCCTTGCTATTTTAGACCTAAGCCTAGCACCATCATTATCTCCCTTCTTTTTTATCAATTCGTCAAGCTCTGCCACCTTCCTTATCATCTCATTCATTTTTCCTTCAAAATCAAATTGGATTGATTGAGTTGGAATCGATTTACCTGCCTCTTGCAGATCGGATTTCAATGTTTCCATAGCCTTGCGAACAGATGGATTGTCACCTTCCTTTGAATTCATCTTCAATCAGCGAAAAATCAAACAGAATATGAAAATTCGAACGAAAAACTTTGCAAAACGAAAACTCGAACGTCGATTTCTGATCTGTTGATCAAGGTATCTTCGCCCCCTCTTTCTAGCGCCAATTTGGTAAGAATTAAAGCTGAATTGATAAAATCAGGAACACAAGTCTTCTCTCAGAGAATTTTAGGTAGTGAAAAGTGCTTCTGATTATTTCATGGGTATAACTGACTTCTTCAGCCTCTTTAAATAGACTGAGTGAGTTAGTTAGAGAAATTGTTACATAATGGTATATTTGCAGTTCAGCCCTTACATTTCTCCTAAAGCCTAATTTAACTCTATATTTACAGAACTTATCACTTTAGTCCCTATCAATTGCACTTAGGCCCCTGAGGAATATCTTTCCTTATCAGACTCTAATAGCCCAATAAAGGTTATAGTCCTATGAATAGTTAGTATATCGGACTATAACAGCTTTTGAAATCTAGAGATTAATTAAGTGAAGATAAAAAATATGTTAAGATATAATTTATTACGAATAGGTAATTTTAGAACCTCTATGTAATTTAATGAATTATTTTCATTAAATTTAACTAAGGTCCAATTAACCCTAAATTAGTATCGCTAACATTTGTGTTTCTTTTTGCAGCTTAGCTCTTTGCTTTTGTTTTTCTTTATTTATCCTAATCTTTACAAGTTCTAAACTGCTAAGTCATTAATAGTCTATATTTATTACCATTATGGAATAGATTTGTGAAAAGAAGCATGGTACTCTGTGGGAACATTCATCTCCTACAAACCGTCAGAGTTTGTCTCTCAGATCAATCTTCACCACTGCAGATTCCTCATTTGCGTGTATATATATATATATATATATATATATCTAATATAAAGTAGCATCATAATTATAACCTTAATATCTTAAATTTTATGAAATCAACATAAAACTCATGAGATTATTCATTTACACAATTAAAAACTAACGAGAGTCTTTTTGGAGCTTCAATTTTTTAAAGATTAGGATTTGTTGTGTAACTCATTCTTGCATAAACGTTTTTATTAATTAATCTAAGTAAGATTCTTAGAAATAGGTTATCAACATTGTGTATCTCAAAATGCATCAACAAAAGATCATATGTGTCTTTTAAGTTTTTTTGAAAGTTTCTATTACAAGATTATCTTGATAAGTTATCTATAAACTTGAAAAAGTGAAAAGTTACTTAGTTATTATGTTGAAGTAAAGTCAAAATTTATTTCATGTTTGAAGACTCTTTTAAGGTTAACACATTCGGGAACCATGTTGTAAGACAAAATATAAAACAAGTTGAGCTGAAGTCTTTTCCTACAATGGACTTTAACCTTTAGATAACATGTTATTTGTTGTTGCAAGTTAATGCATATGAAACTAA
The DNA here is from genome assembly GCA_036936605.1 of Limnanthes douglasii subsp. nivea. Classification (NCBI taxonomy): domain Eukaryota; kingdom Viridiplantae; phylum Streptophyta; class Magnoliopsida; order Brassicales; family Limnanthaceae; genus Limnanthes; species Limnanthes douglasii. The sequence continues at coordinate 201,042,043 of JAUPFV010000001.1, read as the reverse complement.
TTATAGGTATACGAAAATTTAGAACAAGACTTTGAAATGTTAGCAAAAAAAACATTGATCATGTTATACGAGCACATAGTAGTTATTGACTCATAAAACCTCAAAACATTTTCATCCAATATTTCAAATATCGGTTGCAAGTTTAGATGAAAATTTAAACACATAAAAATATATGGATTTCAATTGGTGGTTTGGTATATCTAAATTTATATTGATGGTATGTTTTGATCTTTGTATTAAATAAAGAAATGATGTTTCGGTTTTTAACAATCACTTGTCTCTTTTCATTATAGGGTTGTTTGGTGTTTCGATTTTCATTTATCATTCTAAATGATTGTTTGATGTTTTTTAGGGTAATCTACTAATACTAATCCAATATTAAACTTATTCATCAATAATCATCCACAGTTTGATGAATTACGGATAACCATCTAGTGTCAAATTAGTATATACAGATGACCACATGGTAGTTCAAAATATCTCTAAATGTTTTCTCTCTAGTGTCTTTTGTTTTTTTTAAATGTCATATCTTTTAAACCATAGCTCCAAAAAATTATCCAAAAATATCATTGGTTTGTTTTTAAGGACGATCAAAACTAGATCTATGAAAGATATGTTTTGAATTTTTTTTACGAACAAAACAATTATTATTTGGTTGCAGACTTACAAGTAAATTGGTTGCAGATTTAAAAGTAAATTGGTTGCAAAAAACTATTGTTGTTTAGTTGTGACATTATGTGTAATTTGGTTGCGAAAAACAATTTGTTTAGTTACAGAAACACATGCAAATATGTTCGAGAAATAAGGAGAAAATAGTTATGGAAATAAGACTTTGGTTACAAATTTATCTTTTATTTTTTTTCCAAACATATCACTCATTGATTTGGTTTTACTGGTCTTTTAAAACAATACACTTTAAAAAACAAATTTAATTAGGATAAAAAAAATTGAAAGGTTAAAATTGAAAATTATGGAGTTGGATGTGTTATTGTGTTTCAAAATATTCTTATATAATTAATAGGTGAAGCTATTTCCTCCATCATATTTTTTATTTCCTCCATGATTTGAAAAAAACTCCATGTTGTTATTTCCTCCATAAAGGAAATGACATATGTTTCTATTCTGTTCTGCGGTTTCTTTTAAGAAGTATATGTTTCCGAGATGGCTTCTCGTAAACACATGCTTCTTTAAAAAAACAGCAGATAGCTTAGTACACCAAAAACGACTTATGATTCATAATACTTGACAGTTGTGTTTGGTTAAAAGCTGTGACGATGGATGAATCATGACACTTTTATTGGATTTTGTTTGAGTTTGTTCTTTATTTTTGAAACATGGATTTGGTTTGTGAATTTTCATGCCGATTGTATAAATCATGACTAATTTATGATTCATACACTCAACTTTTTTGTTTTAGGGTTAATTTTAGAGGCAAAAATTTGAAAACAAAGTAAAGGTAATCTAGTAATAACAAATTTCAAGTGTTTTAGAAATTTCAAATCACGGAGGAAATAATAAATATGATTGTAAAATAGCTTTGACCAAAATTAATTTCAAGCGATTTTTGATTTCAAGTGATTTATGATAAACAAAATTTAATTATATATTGGGAAATGACACCTTAAGTACCTTTTAACCAAACCTATTACAACCTAGTACCCAAAAATGGGTTAATGCTCACTTAATACCCATCTCATTAAACATATCCACTTCTAATACCTTTTCTTTTTTTAATACCAAGATTACCCTCAACCTAGTATATAAGGTTGATTTGTGAAAAAAAGGGCCCCTTTTAGCTCCAGCATCTTCTTAATCACTTTTGAATTTTGAATTTTGAATTTATTAGCCTCATTTCTCTCTCCTCTCTCCTAACCTAACAAGCAACCCATTTTTCAAGAACGTTTCTTCATTTCAAAAAACTACGGCTGATCACACCACCTCCGGCGACCCTATTGAACCACCATTTACTTTACGTTACCTCCGGCGATCCATATAATCGCCTTATCGGAGTGTTCCGATCACCGGCGAGTTTCAGAAAACAAGTTTAACGTCGTCAGCCTTCTAGGTACTGTTTTGCACTGTGATAGCCTCCTAGCTCCGATCTTGCACCGTATCTCAGCCTCCTAGACCACCGTACACAGCCTCCTAGCTTCGGTTTTAAGTTTCGAAATCGTAGTCGGACGTTACATTTTACAGGTGCGTAACAGAGTCGAGTTTTAAGTTTCGAAATCGTTTTTCATTTTCGAAATCGATTATAGACTCTCATATAACGTACGTTAATTGCAGGAAACTTATTTCCATCTGCTTCTGCTCAATTCAAAGCATCGAAACCGGCTCCGATCACATTCCGGTGAGAATTTTCATTTTCCCACCTCTGTTTGAACTCTGCTATTTATATGGTTAGTCCTTGCGATTTATAGCCTGCAATTTTACATCCAGGTTGCTAGATTATTGCATACACCCTGATATGTTAGGTTTGTTCGTACATTATACCTGACTGCATACACCATGCTATCTTAGTTTTGTCAGGTTGCTATATGTGTTGATAAATAGACCATGGCTCCATATATCCTTATAGTTTAGGTACGTGATATTGCTATATGTTTCCAACCATTTCCTCTTGCTGCTATGTTAGATATAATATGTTGATATATGTGTTGGAAAACAGACCAGTAGTCCATATACTCTGATAGTTTAGGTATGCTAGTTTGCTATGTGTGCTGAAAATAGACCACGAGGCATATACCCTGATATGTTAGATATAGGATATTGCGATTTCTGTTCTACTACCAGTAACAGATATGTGAAAGCTGTTTAACACCAACGTTAAACAAACTAACCAAAACTCCTATAATTCAGGGTACACAATGTCTAAACCAAGAGTGTGCATTTTCAAATTCGGTACGGAAACCGGTATTGTTCCGCTGTCCGAATTTGAAAACTTCGAGTCATTCCAAGTGTACGTTGAGCAAACATGGCAAAGGCTGGTTAGAGGAAACTATAGCATTACGTACTCTTGCGGTGCTCAGAATAATTGTATTTTCAATAAGGAGACCGATTTCATTGGGTTGGAATGTTACCTCGATGTTGAGCGTTTGAAGAGCGTGTCATTTCTTATCGAAGAGCATGTTGCTGATAAAGGCTCCTCCATTAAACGTAAACAACCCGTTCAACTGTTCGAAGAATCCTCTCACATGCAACGAACCAGCGGTGAAAGCAGTACCTGTTTGGCCATTACAACCCCCAAAAAAAGACATCTAGCATCAGCGGCATGGGCTGAATCTATCATCGGTGTTGGACAGTCATTTCAAGACGGTGCTCAAGGTCTTAGGTTATCCTTATCCCGTTATGCATTAGAGAACGGTTTTGCGTTCAGGTACATGCACAATACATTTAACAAGATCACCGTTTATTGCGTAAACAAAGATTCGGATGGCTGCCAATGGAGGCTTTACGCTTCTGTGGATTCAAAGACCGGTTTGATGACAATTAAAAGATTTTTCAGTACCCACACGTGCAGTCCCGTATTCACAAAGAAGAAAAGCAGGCATCTGTCGTCCGATTTGATTGCTGATGAAATTCACGATTCTCTACGGAACAGCCATTCTTTAACAGCTAAGACTATACAGTCCACCATCAAGCAAGACTACGGTTTAGACGTTTCATATCGTCTATCTTGGAATGCGTTGGAGAAGGCCCGTCGCCTTGTATTTGGAGATAGCAATACCTCTTTCTCATTGCTAAAACCATACTTCAAGAGGCTAAAGAGTCGTGACATCACTACGGACTGTCATCTGGATTTGGTTCCCGGCAATGTTTTCCGTCGCTGTTTTATAGCGTTTGGGGCGTGTCTTCAGGGTTTCCATTCGTGCCGCCCTCTACTGTACGTTGACGGAACGCACCTAAATGGGAAGCATGGTGGCGTGTTGCTTTCAGCAGTGGCAAAGGATGGAAACAACGGTCAGTACATGTTTTAATATACATTTATTCTGATAAATATGTTTGCAGATTAATAAGACTATTTGATAGTTAGGATTACATACTCTGGTAGTTTAGTTATTACTGATTGCTAGATTTGGAGACTCATTCTGATAGATTAGAATGCGAATTTTCTGATAGTTTGGAATACATACTCTGGTATTTTAGTTACATGGACTGTTCTTTGTTTACTATTACACAGTCGAACTCAACGTCGTTCTGTTACTGTCGTTCTGTTTTTAAGATACATTTTTCCCACCACAGGTCTTTTCCCCGTAGCTTTTGGTATATTTGGTAGTGAAGACTCGGACAACTGGTTTTGGTTTTTGGAAAAATTAAAACCTCATCTGTTAGGGCGCCAAATAACTTTCATTTCAGACCGCCATGCTGGTATTATTAGCGCTATCGCAACTCTTTATCCGACTGACTTCCACGCTTATTGCATCTTCCATCTTATCCAGAACTTGAATAAAGCTCTTGAACACACTAACAGAGTCTACAAACAAGATATGCTAGTGATGTTCAAGAGTTGTGCTTATGCCCCTACCGTGGATCTTTTTAATGACCGTTATGCTCAGTTCTTGCGACTAGGCGGTAACCGTATTGAAAACTTCGTAAGGAATCTGGCCCCTGAAAAATGGGCTCAGGCATATGTGAAAGGCAAACGGTATGAGGCGATGGCATCAACTGCTGTTGAGTCGTTCAATGGCCAGATTAAAAAGTTGTGCCATCTGCCTATAGTCGAATTAATCGACCGGATCAGAGCTCTCTTGATGACTCAAATGTCTCGACGTTTAGGAGAAGGCCAAAGTTGGAAGACAAATTTGTGCCCCGAGTTTGACAAAATGTTCAAAGAGAATGTACAATCCAGTCGGACATGGTTAGTTCGCAAGTCTTCGGCCGCATATTTTGAGGTTTTATCGGACCCAGTCATGGTGGTCAACATACGGGATTTCAAATGCACATGCGGTTCGTGGCAGCAAGAATGTTTCCCTTGCGCTCATGCGCTGGCTGCAATTGCATCTATAAACGAGGATCCTATGACGTTGGTCGAGCCGTTCTTCACTACCCAAAATTACATGTCCAGCTATTCATTTAACATACCGGCTATAACTTAGTTTGGTGAATCCAGTAGCGCAGATTGTGATGGAGAGCCCTTGGTGCTGCCCCCTAACGTTAAAAGACGACCCGGGCGTCCGAGGAAGAAGCGTATTCCATCAAGAGGCGAAGTTTCCAGCAGCCAGTCCCGTTGTGGTCGATGTTTAAAATCGGGGCATAATAGGAGGTCATGTGATGCTCCGTTCTAAACAATATTTACCTACTTTTTTGTAACATTTTACATTTCAAAGATAAGTACTCCTTATTTTTCCACTTATGTTTCGCACACTTGTAACATTTACATGTTCCATGTCAGTTTCTTTCTGTCTGCGATATCTATTCGAGTATACATTGCTATCTTTGAGAATATATTCTGGTAGATACTCTATTCAACATTTATAGCTTCGTGCTATTTTATCTAACAGATACAATCAAAGTATGTTTTTTGTTTCGGTACACATTCATCTGATGCTTTACTTACATTTGTATACATGTACTTCAAATCTTCCATGCCATATTCATCTCAGAGATAATCACTTCTTGTATCTCCACTTATGTTTTGTACCCTTATAGAATTGGCTCGAACCATATCTGTTCGAAATATACTCTGATATCTTTCTCTGTATACATTGCTAGCTATGCTGCTACCATCTGATATCCACTCTATTCAACGTTGATAGTTTCTGGGTTTTGCATCTAACAGATACATCAAGACGTGTTTTCTGTTTTGGTTTACATCCATCTGATATTTTACTTACATTTGTTATAGATGTACTCAAAATCATTCATGCCTGATTCATCTCAAATATAAGCAATTTTTTGTGTCTCAACATATTCTTTGTCCCCTAAAAGAATTTACACGGTCCATATCTGTTTGTTACATATTCTGATATCTATCCATGTATACATTGCTATTTATGTTTCAACCCTCTGATATCAAATATATTAACCATTGATAGTTTCTGGATTATGCATCTGACAGATACATCAAGATATGTTTTCTGTTTTGGTTTAGATCCATCTGATACCTTACTTACATTTGTTATATGTGTACTTAAAATCATTCATGCCTGATTCATCTAAAAGATAAGCACTTCTTGTATCTCGACTTATGTTTTGTACCCTTATAGAAATGACAAGTTCCATATATGTTTGTTACATACTCTGGTATCTATCCCTGTATACATTGCTATCTCTGATGCAACCCTCTGATATCTACTATATTCAACATTGATAGTTTCTGGATTTCGCATCTGGCAGATACATCAACATGTGTTTTCTGTTTTGGTTTTAACATCTTTGCTTACATTTAACATCTTTGGTACCTATGCTGTTATACTCTGATGTCCACTCGATTCAACCTTGCTATCTATGTTTACATTGTTTGTTCTTTTAATGTTACCATACCTCCGATATCTTAGTGTTCATATATTGCGATTCTGTGAAAAAACTGCAACTTAAACTGCTACCTTCAACTGCACCTTGTAATACCATACCTTACCAGTTTGACTAGATAACGAAGGTAAAATACAACGAAACTTGTACATTAAAATCATGCAACAGTCCAAACAACCCTAAATCATCCAACCCTGTCAAAAAACAACACTACTGCACAGGGTTGGGGCAAGTTACAGTCCACAAAAAAGCATAAACATACGTTAAAAACAACAAAATAAAAACCAACAGGGCCATGAAACTACATCTAAATGTTCTAACCTAATCGGAGTCGTCTCCATCAGATACCTCGTCCTCTTCTTCTTCTTCTTCTTCTTCTTCTTCATCTTCATCACCTTCTTCGTCGTCAGAGGCATCGTCGTCTGCCTCTTCATCTTCATCGTCGTCTTCCTCATCCCAAAATGGGTTAACGCTCTTACACCTTTTCCTTTTTGGCAGCTTCTCATCGTCAGAAAGATAACAGTCGTCCATGGACCAAGAATCCCATGATCTATAAGGGTCTTCTTGGTCCTCAGACCAGACAGACCAATCATCTTCTTCGTCAGAGGAGTACTCCGACGTTGTCGTGCGCTTGTAGGCCTTCTCACATGAGTAGTAGTCAGAGGACCAGGCGTCCTCGCTGGACTGGTGTGGGGAGAAGGGTGATGAAGGAGCCATGGTTGGAGGAGCAGAGGTAAGAACTTAGGGTAGAGGTTCTGGGTTTTTTTTCCTTTGCTGGTAGGTTTGTGAGTAATAGGTTGACATATGACCCTCTATTTATAGCAAAACCCAGCACCCAATGCTGAGTCCCCTTAAGCAACCATATTTTCAGAAATCAACTTTAATGACACACATACATTAAATGAAGGTAATCATTCTACTTCATCTACCCATTGTCTTTTCAAGTTCTATCAAACCAATGGTTTTAACACATTAATGTAGTAATGAGTAATGTGTGTGGTTATCAGTCCTTTCAACAAATTAATTGCATTTATCTACCAATAACCATGTTGTGCAGTCCATATATTTTTATTTTGTGCATCAATAACCTGTTATATGATATTTGTGAGTAATTTTGAATGGTAGATAAATTATATTAAAAATGTAAAACCTATCTGGTCTATCTATTTTTTCTGAAAGATATCTAAAACTATACTTTATGGTTCGTAACCAAAATGATTTTAAATTACGATATGTTTCGCACTACGAAATTTGCCTGCTTAACCCCATATAGATCCTTCCTTAACCCCAGATAGACAATTTGGTGAACATTGATAGTTCTTCTTATATATGCATTATTGGTACTTTTTTAATACATCTCTTATATTTACCAATAGTAGATATATAACTACCACTAACAGTGCGAATGGTAACAACATATCAAAATTTGTAGGATACAACACTGAATCCTGTAACAGTTATGTGAACTAGTTCATTTACATGTAATTTTTTGAACAGAGGCTCATTCTTAAGGTGGATTTTGTGAAAAGATTGTGGCGTGTTGCTTTCAACAGTGGCTAGAGATGGAAACAACGGTCACTAAAATTACGTTTCAAAATACATTTGGTCTGACTAATATGTATACATAGTTTGCCATTTAATAAGCCTGTCTGATAGTTTGTTTTACATACTCTGGTATTTAAAGTATTACTGCTTGCTAGCTTTAGGGACTCTATCAGATAGATTAAGTAACACAGATTGTTCTTTGATAACTTTTTCCCAGTCGACCGCAACAAGTTAAAAGTGCGTTTACATGTAAATTTTCGTCTACAAACATAAATCATAGATGTTTTGCACAATTCACCCAATGCTAATCAATGGATACCAAAATATAAATTACATACTACCACCGTTTGTTTGTGTTACTATCATTCAAAAAATGTTTGAATATTTTAGCTCTTGTTTCTGCCGGCATTTCATCACCATATTTCCGTCCAACAAACCCTTCTGTAATTATGTCTTCTACGTATTTGCAAACGAAAACACCGCAGTCGTAGCTGTCCCTCTTTTGCTGTGGGATGTTTAACATGGTCTTAATTTTGTACCCACCTTTAACATGCGGTATATATTTCTTCTTCATGCAATATGTCAGCTGCATTGATAGATACAGTAGCAGTCATTGATATGCATTACTATACTGTTTGCTAGATATAATGTTCGGAATAGCTAGATATGCAATCAAAATAGTTTACTTGGAATTTAGATTCCTTACCAGAGCATCGGCTGAGTTTCTTGTCTTATCTGGAATGAATTTGCTCCACGGCAACATTGGGTTGTAGCTTCTGGCAGCCCCATTCTCCATGTCTATGACCAGGAGCGTCCAGTGGTTCACGCCGTCCGTGTTTACAGTACATAGGGGGACGAATGCAACATATGTGTCGCGGGGCATTGTCTCAAAAACATTGTCCACAATGGCAGACATATCTCCCTTTTTAGCCAGTGTCCCCTGTAAATTTAAGACATTAATTAGGGGAAGTAGATGTACCTAATATAAAACCAATAATCCTCTGAGAACTTACAGTTGCAATCCCAGTTATTTGGATGGCTGGGACATGAAATGAATGCTTGTTATCAAACCCTTTCACAGGTACTTTGAAATCTGAATCCTTTAACAGCTTATATATCCAAGCATCTATCACCTATCAGACCACAATTACAATCCCAAGTCAGTTGAGGTTCCAACAGTTTATTGGTAGACGTATATAGACACGTTGCTAGACTAACAAGGAACATACGATACGACTAAAAAAATAGATTTTTACCTTGAAGTCCAATTGATTTTCGTTAGGCAGTTCCATTATCTCTGTCACACTTACGGAAAGCCTGTACGAGAACTCTGTTGTTGGCAAGTACCACACTTCTGGATCTTCTTGTTGTTCTACCTGTTTCAGTCTCACCACTTTCTCGTACTCACTTACATCGATCAGTTCCGTTGTCTTTGTCTGGAACGGCCAAGCTACAACTTCAGTTTGCTGTTGTTGAACCTGCGTCGGAGTAAGTAAGTTGAACCCAGGCATGTCATCAAAGGGTACCTAAAAACAAGCATCATAGTAAACTGTTAACAATACTTTTTAAATGTTTATCGATAATACCAAATATCTACTTACCTCAACGTCCGTTTGTTCTTCCTCGATGGATTCGAGTGTACGTCTCTTCTCGTTTGAAGTTTCAACAGCCTTGTCAACTTCAGCATAAAATGATTGAGTGCAATCTACAAAGCTATCGTCAGCCAATGGCGTAACTGACTTGACAATAAGACCCTTCGATGATGCTTTTTGTTGTTCTGGTGTTGCGTACGAAGATGGCTCAACCTGTGACACTTTTTCAATCTTCTCTGCCGATTGATCTCCTCTGTTGGAAATTTCTATTAACTGTAATGGAGACACAGCTTGCGATAGCTGTTCGCACTTTGCTGTTGTTCCGGTGCCAGTGAATAGAACTAAGCTAGAGTGTCGTGTCTCTTCAGGCTCTGCTGTTTCGACTTCCTAAAAACATACGATTGGAAACTATTAATTGTTAGATTAACCATCAATCATGTATGATATTGAAATACAACTTTAACATCCACTTACATTGTGAGAGACAAGTTCTGGAACCTGTAGTTCGGTCGCTGCTATCTCCAACAAAGTAGTCGCTACTACTATGTCATCTTCTCCTTTGTCCTCACCTATCTCTGCCTTCTTTCCTTCATCGACGGTTTTTGGCGACTCCTCCAACTGTCGTTCCATTGTATTCGTTCCTTCGTTGGATACTTCGTCCAACAAATCATTTCTGTCCACCGCCAGCTGCTGTTGTTCAACCTCGTTGTTTCCAACACCAGGTCCCTGTGCAGGTACCAAAACTACATTCTGCGCACCGGCAGCATGAGTTAGGGGTGGTAATTCTTCTGCCACATCCCGTTTCCCATTATCAGCGTCGCAACCACTTGTTGTAGTCCCTTTCGGCTTCCATGACACATCAACAGTAACAGCATCCTGTGTAGTACTTTCTTCCAATGGTTCAACACGTGTTTCGGATTGAACCCCACCTCCGTCAACTTCTTCTTTGTCCTCCTCCGATTTGTCAACCTCCTGTCGTTCTTCTGTTTTATCCTCCCCATCAAAGCCCTTTTCTTCCGTTGATTTTTCTGTTTCAGCTAATACAGGCCTCCGAGTTCTTTTGTACACCAGTGTTTCCTTAACCACCTTCTCACCAACGCGTGCATCTACTGTTTCAGTAACTTCCTCATCAACGCGGCAAAATGGCGTGGACAAGGTCAACATAAGTTGTTGATCCTCACCATCCATTATTTCACCTGCCAGCTCCAGCTTTTGTTTAAGGTCCTCCAGATCTTTCTTCAAATTTTCAACCTGATTCAAACGAGCATACGAAATTGTTACATTATTTTTAACAATGATAGTTACATAATACTTCATTGATAAACATCTTCATTTTAACAAACATACAGATGTTATTAGTTATTAGAAAACATGCTAGCACTAACCTCTTCGTTTCTTTCATCAAGGCATGTTTTAAGCCTCTTGTTCTCAACTTTCAACCGGCACAACCGGCTTCTTTTTTTCAGTTTTTTGCTGTCGCGCAGTACCGACTGCGACAGCACTCCAAAACTAGGAATCATACTCGACCTACGTTTTTTCCGGTTCTTCAACCTCTCCCCTTTGATTTTACCAACTCTTGCCTTCCTCTCCACAATGAACTCCCCCAACGTAACATCATCTTCAACCTCAATCATCGAACTTCTTATCTTCTTACTACCAGCTCCGTCATCTTCTTTCCTTATTGAACTTCTGTTCGCAACAGATTTCTTTCTTTTCCTACTCTTCTCTTCGCTTGGTTCACCAGCCCCTTCCCACCTTATCCTCGAATCATTTACTCCATAAACAAAACATTCTGATGCTGTAAACACCAACTCCCCGCCGACAACCTAGGAGATACAGTATAATATTCATTTAGCAGCAAAATATTTTAATCATAACTGATATATGTATTATACTACTACGATATATCTACTATACCACAACATACCTCGTCGTCCCTGAGCTCACCGACCATCTGGATCATTTCAAATGTAGACTCCTTGCCCTCTAGCCCCCACCACTTGTAACATCTAGGTATTATGTAAGGCCTCGGTATATCGACATTTATAGAAATATGTTCCATAAGAAACGGCTGCACAAAACATAACTAACCATTAAAAAAAAACATTATCCTAACAGACATGCTGATTATAACACACTATACTTACAAAAAGCAGAGCAACGCATCCGATAACTCTGGAAGGATGCCCGGCCTTAATACATTTGTCCAGCGATTTTTGAAGCTTATCCAAGATGGCTCCAGACCAGTCATAGTCGTTTATCTTTTCCAGATTCTCCACGTAGAAGATTGCTGTCCACCCGATTACATCGCCCGACACTGAAAAGAACAGTGTCGAGCATATGAAAAGTATCAGTAGCCTAGCCACATCCCTCGCTTCATCCTCCCCTCCTTCTCTAACTGCTTTCTCGATTGCTTCCTACAAAAACATCGAAAATCATAACAACAATACAGAAAGAACAATTAAAGGCATCCAAAACTAATAAGACATTAGATATATGATTGCATACATACCATAGTTGTTTGTAAACATACTCTGATATCTATACACGTTTACATTGCTATCTTAGCTGCTACCCTCTGATATCCAATCTATTTAAGGCTGATACTTTACAGAACTGCATACATCAGGCTTTGTTTTCTGTTTCATATTTGACTTACATTTGTTACATACTCTGATATCTATCCCTGGCTAAATTGCTATCTATGCTAATACAGTCTGCTATTTAGTCCATTCCATCTTGTTATCTATCCACCATCTTATAAATTAGGTCTACATGTTCTGTTCTTTTAATGTTACAATATCTATGATATCTTAGTGTTCATATATTGCTGTTTATAGCAATCTTTTTATAGTGATGTGAAAATGTACCTGGATTTCATCAACCAGCAAAGCATGCAGTACGAACTACAAAACAACTACATTCAAACATACTCTATTTACCTTTATTAGCGCGTTTGAAACTGATTTGTCGTTCGTTGGCCCGCTTCTCCTCGTCCTTGGACTCAAGAAATATTTCTTCATCAAAGTCGAATCTAGCTCTGCTCCATCGGCGTACCGAGCGATAAATCCACCTGATTTGCTCATCGGCATCTCTTCGTTACCGTGTCTGAGTCCAAAAATCGCCTGAACGTCTTTCTTGGTCAGCCTTACCCGTTTTTGTTCAATCTTGAAAGCCTTCCATCTGACGTCGTATAAACCACATATCGCCTCTATCAGGTGGTGGAACTTTTTAAGCTTCAGAGTTTCGTTCCTCAAGTCGTACGAGGTTTTGAGGAATGTGTAGAAAGGTGTTTCGCGAGCAGCCTCGATGTGTTCGGCTTTGATTATATCACGTCTCAAGACATTGATTATGCCAACCAATCCCGAGCGGTAGAATACTCCTGTCATTTTAACCTGTCTACATTTACATAATAAGCAAGTTAGTAATTTACATTGTAACAAGGTGCAATAATACAAGCAGCCACTGCATTATGAACACATTGAAACTTATACTTATCGCAAAGACGTGATGTCTTACATGTAAACTACTATCATACGCTGATAGTAATTACAATATACATTGCTAGATGTATGACGATACCTACATACGCTCACAACATTTGGAACAGCATCCCTATAGGTGTTACACACGATCAAACACGTTAACGATTAAACCATGCCAGGTCCAACTCGATTGCTCTGACAGGTAAACTATATACTGATAGATGATAAAGCCCATATTGCTAGATATGGGGCAACCCTACGCAAAATCGAAAAGCTTAAAACAACAGCCTCACAATGCTATCAACAACCCCATACTCAGTACCAATACAACTACCATCGTCCGGTCGAGCAACAGTAAGAAATAAGCTTACTATTCCGTTCGAGCAACAGTAAGAAACAACCACTGTACCATATTAGACGTCCAACAGCCATCGACCGACAATGTAAAAGAACCTACACATCGAAACAGAGACAGATACCTGGTTTGGTTCGAACGCGACTGTTCCGTTCGACGGAAACTTCGTTGCAGTTGGATGCTCGTCGGTGGTGGTTCCAAATGTCGAACCAGAGACAGAGACAGTGGTTGCTTCAAAGGTTAGGTTACTTCTCGGCGGTGGTTCGCCGGTGCGTGTCGGTAATTTTGAAACGGAGATGAAAACAGTGGTTAGTCTTCGTCGGTTGTTCACCGGTGGGTTTCAGTACTACCGGAGGACGTTTCGACCTGGTCGTCGGTGATTCGCCGTGGTTGTCAGGAATATCGGAACAGAGGTGCAGAGGTGCGATTGATATCGCCGGTTACGAGAGTTTCAAAAATGTCTTTTGGTTTCGCTCTCGTAAAACGTGTTTCTCTCTCCACAAATTTAGAAATGTGAAAGTGGGGGGAATTGGAACCCAAAAGTCTGATTAGAAGGTGAAAAAAGGGGGTTTCAACAAAAACAACCCCTTTTATACCGTAGAGGGTATAATTGTCCAAAATGTGGCTTTAGGTAGTTTATGAAACTAGTCCAAAAACGGGTACCATCTTGGTATTTGATACTTGAGAAGGTATTTATGGGTACTTTTCTCTTATATATTTAGTTGTATATGCAAACCAAACATTTTGACACGTAAATTATCTCTGTCCTTTCGATTTTTTATACAATAGTTAGTTTTGTTAGAAAGAAATAAATTTAATAATTACAGATGTAAAAATTGCAAAGAATGAAAATAAATGATCGAGAAACACAAAAAAATTGCAATACTTTAACATATCTCTGCATACATTGCATTGCCTTAAACTGTGTTAAATTGCAATACTTTAACATATCTCTGCATACATTGCATTGCCTTAAACTGTGTTAAATTGCAATACTTAACATGTCTCTCTGCATACATTACATTGCCTTAAACTGCGTTCTGGACACATTCTCAAACAATTTGGCAGAGGCATCGGTGTACTATATTTGGTTATGAACATTGTACTTACATAAACAAAAACAAAATTATCCAATATTACCCATTTGCAGCGTATTAACCCAATATGATGAATCATAAGAAAATAAAAATTACCGATTTTTCCAACTATGGAGGAAGGCCGGTCCACAAGTTTTGGTATAAATTATATATCCTTTAAAGTTTAGGACTATCGTCAAGCTGAGCCTCCCAAACGAATATATATTAACAATCCACTTAGAAAAAGTTGGAGCAAAAAAAAAATTCAGGTGAAAAAATGTCATCTAAAATCTCTAAGGACAGTATTTCCCAAAATTTAGACGATAGTATATTATGTTATGGTCTCTGTATCTAGGTAATGACAAACAGATTTTCTGGTTTTCTTTCTGGTCTAATAAGAGTTCTATTCTGATAATATTCAGCATTATACATTCTACTCACAACTCAACATGAGTATGAGAGCTTTTGTCCTAGCTAAAGCTAACCAGACACTTGTTAGTCAAATCTCATCTCCAGAGGTGGCTTATCAACAGAGCCTTGTAACACAAGTCAAACAAAAACTTGTTTTTCGGTTCCTGCAACAGGATGAGACTGAGGTTTCGACCAACCAGATTTACGGATCCCTCCTGACTAATCTTACTTTTATCAAGACATTTGCCTCGGGAATTCTCTTACTGCATGGAGAATTCTCTGTCGACGGAGTGCTGACTGATTTCCCTATCACTCCATCTTCGGTCATTGGTAAGTCATACATCTTTTCTCCTCTTTATATCACCAGTTGGAAATGATATTTCATGACACACACACACGCGCGTAGTGTAGAATCTTAATTTCCCCCTTTTGCCGTCTCAGATTGCTTCTCTCACCTGGATGTGAATGCAATAGAACAAGGTAAGAAACGAA
Source organism: Limnanthes douglasii subsp. nivea (assembly GCA_036936605.1). Taxonomy (NCBI): domain Eukaryota; kingdom Viridiplantae; phylum Streptophyta; class Magnoliopsida; order Brassicales; family Limnanthaceae; genus Limnanthes; species Limnanthes douglasii. The sequence goes on along the minus strand of JAUPFV010000001.1, from coordinate 201,026,616 downwards.
TCCGGTTGTGACATCCAATATTTAGATGAAAAATAGTCTTCGTTAAGTGATATAATACTTACATTTTTATTGTGATCCAGTGAAGCTTTTAATTATTTGTAAGAATGGTGCAAGTGGAGACTACTCTGGCTGTACCGACTTGGCATACCAGAAAGCTATTACAGATGGCGTCGATGTTCTTGATTGTCCTGTCCAAATGTCACGGGACGGGATTCCATTTTGCTTAAGCTCGAACAATCTTTTAGAGAGCACGACCGTTTACCAGTCACCTTACAGCAACCTTACTACATCTATTCCAGAGGCTGGTAATGGAATATATACCGTTAGCCTTACATGGTCTCAGATCCAAAGCTTGAAACGTAAGTCAATCTGCCAGACATATCAGGCATGTGTGCTAGATATAGAAATTAACAAACGGATATAAATAAAAATAGACTTGTTTAAGCATTGTACTGTATATCTATATATATATACCTCAAAACCACGAGGTTTAAGACGGGTAGAGATGATTTCAGCGTTTTGCAAGAACTCTTCTTCGGAAACTGTCCAGCTAACCAAATCATAAGAGTTCCATCCTCTTGGAGGTAGTGAAGCAACATCCTGGGACGATATTCTGCTACCATTTGATCACTTTGTTAGCTTATAAACTATCTATAACACCAAGTAAATTAGAGTTTTAAAATCCCAACAGTGATTCATTGATTCAGTTTCCTTCAATCTTTTGATGAAAGTGACAAAAATTCAAAAGTACATATTGACCCAAATAACAATGTATGATCATATCTCGAATCATGAACTGAAAGATAGAAAGCGAATGACGCGCACCTGCTAATATAAACTAGAAAGATGGAAGCAAACACAAAACATGGCTAATTCATGATCTCAGAATTCTCAACTCAAAATCATAAGAGCAAACAAGTGTATACATACATGTAAGCTAGTAAGTACCATTAATTGAATTATAAAAATGTACTTTGGTTTTTTATTATGGAAAAGATAATGTGTCAACTGATGATCAGCAATTCAAAGGCAAAAATGTCAAGTGATGCTGCAACTCACTTTGAATGAGCCTGGATGGTGGAGGACAAAGCTCCACATCCACCATATAAAAACACAAATTCAAGACATGCGCTGTCTTCATTCGATCAAGGCTAAATTATAAAGTAGTCTAATCAAAGACACTAGAGAAACATAATGAACACATTGACGAAGAACAGAAGATTAGAGAACAAAAATGAAATTGTTAGACAATTATATTTGAATTTACCTATGAGCACTAAACCAACCACATTTCAATTGCAAGCTTTACTTTGACCGTAAATATTTCTCTAAGTTTGGATGTAATTTCTCATGAAAACACAGTAAAGAAAGACATACAACAGATGAAATACAATAAACAAGGAAAAAAAGAAGTGATGTTTTATTAAGAACAAAAATGAAAGTTGTACATTCATTAGTGGTATCTGAATTTGCGTAGTTCTCCAATTGAGGAAACTTTGTAATTCAGGACATAAACCCTAAACCCCCTCTAATCTTTCCTTATCCAATTTTTTACAAAGAGTGTAAAAACTCTGTAATTCAGGATACTTGACGTAAAGCCTGACCCTCTAATACTTCTCTAAAGTTATACCTCTAAACAAAGTGTTTACAAAAACCCTAAACCCTCTGATGTTATACCTCTAATCCACCTTTTCACAAAGACCGTAAAAACTTTGTAATTCAGGATACTATACCTCTAATCCAACTTTTTTCAAAGACTGTAAAAACTTTGTGATTGAGGATACTCTACATAAACCCTAACCCTCTAATCGTATCTAATCTAATGTTATACCTCTGATCTAACGTTTTACAAAGACTGTAAAACTTGCTTCATTCAGACCCAGACGCAGACCCAGACCCAGAACTTACTCCTATCTCTTTTTCAGTGTAAAAACGAGACGGCAGTTACTTGCATAGCACGGAAACATCAATTTGGATGTACCTGAGTCAGCGTCCTTCTTCTCTATGATCTTCTGCTTTTTTGGGTTTCTTTGTTGTTCCCGATTCTTGACGCTGTCTCCGTACACTCGTTTTCTGGCATTGTTCGTGACTTCCAGCCCTGGTGAAGGAATACTCAAGAGTCCCGCTTGCAGAAGGATCAGTGATTTCGACACGTCGGGTTCTCTTTCTCCAAACCCGTTTGCAAAGAGATTAGTGATTTGGACACGCTCCGTTCTCTTTTTCCTCGGAAACCCCTTTGCAAAAGGATCAGTGATTTGGTTTGCATTTTCCCTTGTAGAAACTTCCGAGGCTGCCCGGACAAGACAGTCAAGTCGATCCATTTCTCCGCTTCTCCGAAAAAGTGAGAAAGCTTAGCGGCTGGCTAAAGAAGAAGATCGGCGTCGAGTGGAGCAGAACCCAGATCTCTCTTTTTCTTTTTCGCTTCAGAGAGAAGAAAAGATTGGAAGTAAATGAAATAAGGAAGACATAGTGTGGTGTGGTGGTTAATATATAGGAGGAGACTAGAGGACTGGACCGTTTTGTATGGTTTTCCTACTACCCAGTGGGGAAGAAAACATCGGATCGTAACTAACTAAATGACTAAATGACTGAGCTAGCGACTGGAGGTTTTGTATGGTTTAATTTCCAAATTACCGGTATAAATTGATAAAGACGCTACCTTATGATCCCAATAAAACCAAGATTGTTCATTAAATACAATTTTTGTTTATGTATTTTTTTTATTATGAATTATTGTCTTTTTTTTATTAGTTTTTTTTAAATCAATATTTTTATAATTCACTTACTATTATTTTGTGAATCTTAAATTATGTTTAATTCTGCTAAAACAAACGATTTTGTGTGAAAGTTGTTTTAAAAACTTTTATTTTGGATATTTGAGATGTATTTTTTTTATAAAACCGTGAATCACGTTTATGAAATGATTTATATGGTGCTATCTATAAACTTTTTCTCCGATGATCCAATATCGACGATACGCAAACTAATAAAGTAGTTTTACGGACTTAAGCTAGCGTTTTGACAGTGGTGCCACAAATTTCTTGAGGTTATTGTCTCATTTGGTTTCGAGATAAATTCAGCGAGGGATTGCGTCTATTAAAGGGTCAGTCGGAGTAAACTCATATTTCTAGTGTTGTATGTTGATGATATATTATTGGCCACAAACGATAAGAAAATGTCACATGCGACCAAAAAAATTATTTTGGACAAATTCGTTATAACAGATCTTGGTAATACATCTTTTGTGTTAGGAATTCAAATTCATAGGAATCCATCCCGTAGAATTTTGAGTTTATCACAAAAGGTGTATATTGAGAGTATGATCCAACATTATGGGACGACAAATAGAAAAGGAAATCAAATCCCTTTATCGTAAGGTGAAAACTTTAGCCTTCAGCAATTGCCAAAGATAAAATTAGAGATTGATGAAATGGAAAATATTCCATACGCTTGGGTTGCTAGAAGTCTGATGTATGTTCAAGTTCGTACACGACCATATATTGCTTTTATAGTGGGTGTGTTAGGTAAATGTGTAAGTTATTCAGGGATGTAACACTGGAGAGCAGAGAAAAGATCTCTCCGGTATTTGCAGCAAACAAAACATCACAAGTCAACACATAAGAAATCAGATAAACTTGATTTTTTAAATATTTGATTATGGTTTTTGGGTAATTGCAATATAAAGCATTTTATACCCTATTCTACCGTCAGAATTTGATTAATTAAATTTTGGAAATTATTTTTCTAAGTCTCCTTATTTCTCTAACATAGGGTTATGGTTTTATCGTTGTTTCTTTCTTCTAATATTCCGCCGCACTATCAGTTGGTATCACAGACAACAATTCCTACTACGCAGATACAAGCATCATGTTCTGGGTACCTCTAAATTTGAGGACTAGAATAGGGAACGACATCGACATATTGTAGTCTACCTGCACAATTGGAGGAAAATTTGCAAGTTTGTAATCGATTCAAATAGTTATGAGAATTTAATTTCAGAGAAGGCTGAGAGTACATTGAGGTAACAGTTTCTAAACATATTCTAATTTCACTTTTGGTTGGTAATTATAAAGATACAGTATGGTGTGACGTAGTTACTATGGACGCTTTTCATCTAGTTTTAGGTCGTTCATGGCTGTTTAAGAGGAATTCTACTTATAATAGTAGAATGAATCGATATAGTTTTGTGAAAGATGGTTGCAAGTTTATATTAGTGTCATCTAGAGTTGTGTCTCCAAAACCACCACCAGTTAATGAGTTTCATGCTCATACTACACCAGCTACCGATCTTAGCTATGATGCTAAAATTGTATCTGAGCTCGTGTTTGACAAACTAATCTATGATAAGGATATCCTTAAAGTTGCATATAGGCCAGTATTTGATAAACCAGTCTACGATGAGTGTGATGATGAGGTCGATGAGAAGAGCACTGATGTATGATAATTGGCAGCGCCAAAAAAGTTAAAGATTTCAAAACTAAGTTTTTCATCAAGTGTTGATAGAAAAAAAAAACTAGTGACGAGAAAGAAATCAGCATGAAGGAAGATACAATTGATGCGAATAAAGGTAATTGCAACCAATAGAGGTTTTGTTGAAGAAGGGCTGCATCGCTATAGAGGTTCTGTTGAAGAAGGACTGCGAAGCAGTAGCTTTTATCCTACAAATATATTTTCCATGTATTTTATGTTATCCTAAAATTGAACCTGCGTTGGGAAATAAAATATAATATTTTTGTGTTTAAGATTATGAAGAGTTTGATAGAATAAAAGAGTATTGTTTTGGAATTGATAGATAAACAAAAGCAAGATTTCTTGAACAAGTTGAAGAACCGGCTGATGACGATCACACTGAGAATTCTATGGCAAATTCCTCCAACCAGGTGAGGATGATGTAGGCCAGACAGCCCACAAATATGTAGTTGTTTTGGACAGACGCGAATGGGCCTTATTTGTCACTCGAGTATTAGAACTAGGAAAAATTTATACTCAAATTAAGCGTCTTGACGAGCCCAACAACTATCAAAAGTGTGACATCGTCGTGAAATTTGGACCTCAAATTCTACTGTTCAGGGTCCGAAAATTCTATTTTATTATTTTTTATATTTTATTTTAGGAAAATATTTTAATCAAAGAATCAAATCTGATTGCATTCAGATTTGATTTGATTTTTATTTTTTATTTTTTATTTTATTTTTTTAATATTTGATTGTGGTTTTTGGGTAAATGCAATATAAAGCATTTTATACCCTATTCTACCGTCAGAATTTGATTAACTAAATTTTGGAAATTTTTTCTCTAAGTCTCCTTATTTCTCTAACATAGGGTTATGGTTTTATCGTTGTTTCTTTCTTCTAATATTCCGCCGCACTATCGGTTGGTATCAGAGACAACAATTCCTACTACGCAGATACAAGCATCATGTTTTGGGTACCTCTAAATTTGAGGACTAGACTAGGGAACGACATCGACATATTCTAGTCTACCTGCACAATTGGAGGAAGAATTTGCAAGTTTGTAACTGATTCAAATAGTTATGAGAATCTGTTTCAGAGGAGGCTGAGGGTACATTGAGGTAACAGTTTCTAACCATATTCTAATTGCACTTTTGGTTGGTAATTATAAAGATACAGTATGGTGTGACGTAGTTATTATGGACGCTTTTCATCTAGTTTTAGGACGTCCATGGCTGTTTAAGAGGAATTCTACTTATAATAGTAGAATGAATCGATATAGTTTTGTAAAAGATGGTTGCAAGTTTATATTAGTGTCATCTAGAGTAGTGTCTCCAAAACTACCACCAGTTAATGAGTTTCATGCTCATACTACACCAGCTACCGATCTTAGCTATGATGCTAAAATTGTATCTGAGCTCGTGTTTGACAAACCAATCTATAATAAGGATATCCTTAAAGATGCATATAGGCCAGTATTTGACAAACCAGTCTACGATGAGTATGATGATGAGTTCGATGAGAAGAGCACTGATGTATGATAATTGGCACCGCCAAAAAATTTAAATATTTCGAAACTGAGTTTTTCATCAAGTGTTGATAGAAAAATAAAACTAGTGACGAGAAAGAAATCGGCATGGAGGAAGATACAATTGATGCGAATGAAGGTAATTTGCAACCAATAGAGGTTTATTGAAGAAGGGCTGCATCGCTATTAAGGTTCTGTTGAAGAAGGACTACGAAGCAGTAGCTTTTATCCTGCAAATATATTTTCCATGTATTTTATGTTATCCTAAAATCGAACCCACGTGTTAGTTCTATGTGGATGCATGTCGTTGCTTTGGGAAAATAAAAGATGATTTTTTTGTGTTTAAGATTATGAAGAGTTTGATAGAATAAAAGAGTATTGTTTTAATGGATACAAGGTTAGGTTTTGTAATGGAACCTGGAGCAGTTTTTCGAGGTGATGCAGTAATACATAATATTTGTGAGGGTATTTTGAAACCAAATGTGCGATTGAGCGATGAAGTTGAGGAACAGTTTGACATACATTAGTTGTAAATCACTATAGAAGAAGCAATTGTTTATTATGTCTGGCTACATATACCACACAAAATTGATAGAGAAACAAAAGCAAGATTTCTTGAACAAGTTGAAGAACCGGCTGATGACGATCACACTGAGAATTCTATGGCAAATTCCTCCAACCAGGTAAGGATAATGTAGGCCAGACAGCCCACAAATATGTAGTTGTTTTGGACAGACGCAAATGGGCCTTATTTGTCACTCAAGTATTAGAGCTAGGCAAAATTTGTACTCAAATTGAGCGTCTCGACGAGCCCAAAAAATGTCAAAAGTGTGACAATATCGTGAAATTTGGACCTCGAATTCTACTGTTTAGAGTCTGAAATTCTATTTTATTATAGGAAAATATTTTAATTAGTGAATCAAATCTGACTGCATTCAGATTTGATTTGATTTTTATTTTTAATATATCTTTTTTAGAATATTTGATTAGGGTTTTAGGGTAATTGATATATAAAGCATCTTATACCCTATCTTACTGTGAGACTTTGATCAATTAAATTTTAGGAATTATTTCTCTGAGTCTTCTTATTTCTCTAACCTAGGGTTAGGGTTTTATCGTTGTTTCTTTCTTTTAATATTATGTCGCGCTATCAACTAACCACTGTAACTAACAACTTCTACCACATGTCACACTTAACAGCTCAAGTCCAAGTTGTTAACCTCTTGGCCAGTGTAGACTTTACTTCATCTGTAGTACTTCAGTCTCAAGCAGCCTTTGTATTCCTAACTGTAGTAAGAAATGTTTTTCTCATTGGATTTTTAGCAGATAGACTGCTTAGTTTGACCAACGACTTCCTAGCTGAAGCAGTCAATGCGTTAGATGATATCACTGTCATATAAGAATTTTTAGGCTTAAACAAAGGCTTCTATGTTGAAACATCCAATATCATAACTGAATCAAACTGATGTCTTGGAAATTATCATGCATACAAAGTCGATATCTTAAAAACTCCTAAGAATACTCACCGAAAGCACTTAATAAGTTATGATTTTTTCACCAAGTTAGAACTATACTTTCACAAGTCTACATCTTGGTTTTGATTTCTCAAAAGAAAATAAAGTGGTGGATCCCTTACCCCATCCCCTGCAAGGGCCTCTGATTCTTGAATATAAACCAAGTCCAAGTAGTGCTTGAACTTGCTCACTATCATCGGTTTAGTAAACACGTCGGATAGGTTGTCATTCGTATGAACTTTAAGAATAATTATTACGGAATGGAGTTTAACATCAATGTGCTTATTCTGTTCATGAAACACTTGACTTTTTTACAAGTGTATTGCATTCGAATCATCATAGTACACCGTTAGAATTTATTGATGCACCCAAGCTCCATCAGCATTCATTTTAACCACATAACTTCCTTTATTACTTTGGTAACGTCAAGTTTCCAACTCACGTAATTAATGAACAATGCTGATAGTGCCAAAGATTTTCGAAGGGTAAATAAGTAATAAATGAAGAAATAATTAAATTTTTGAATGATCTGTAAAGAGATAGTTGAACTACTTGAAAATATTTTAGAGAGAGACACTCTTACATGTAATTAGGTAGTTAATTTTTTTCTTCATTCTTCATTTAATGTCACTTAAATCTATTTATAGCAATATGGACACAGTGGGCTTACATAGTCCATAGGCCTAATTTGGTAAAGTAAAATCCAAATACCAATAAATCTTAATACTATATAAAATAACATTCATTATTAGACATTATTACATCATAATATAAAATAAACTTTGGTTCAATAACCCATTTGTCTAATTTTCGCTTCAGATAATTTGGGAATCTTCAGTAGCCTCCTTAGCCCTTGTAAAGATCCTTCGAGAGGACTGATGCATGAAACCTTTTCGGATTTTGGTTTGAACCCCTTCCGATTCAGTTGTAAAAACTAAGCACTTTATACTAGTTTTGGTTGAACCGATCACCTCGCGGGACGATAATTTTGATTTAATTTATAAAGTCTTTCAGATATAAAAATTCATGCTTTGGAGATGGTCATTCATATATAATTACGTACACATGTCATGGAAACTTTGGACCGCGACCTCTTCTCTTAATGTTGAAGCATGATAATGTTTTGAGACAATTTTATTTCTCTAAAAAATATATATGTTAGAGACTCTTCAACTTTTCGATGCTTGTATATGTTGGGCTTGTGATAAATGGTTATTGGGTTTTTATATAGTTTTTTATAAATCATTTCCCCTCTTATTTGATATCATTTCACTTTTGTAACAATTTCTAGAGAGATGCTCTGAATTTCCATTACCACCATAATCTTCAGTCTTTAGCCCACTAATTGTCGCGAGATAATTTCATGGTGATTCCTTTTAATTTTTTATGTTCACGGCCAAAGCTTTTTTGACCGATTGGTTATGTTTGTTGGATAAAGCTTAAAAAGAAAAAAAATGATAGAAGAGCTAAAGGGTTTTTAGAGACCGATGAGCCAACTATTATTAGTCAAACATTCGACTACGGATGCACTTATCTTTAAAATAGGAATTTTATATCAAGCAAAACTCCATCTTCCATTACTCAGTCATTTAAAGAACTCAATCTTTAATGCCAGCATATTGCCAGGAAGCAACTAGCAGCAAACATCAATCAGTCTTTATAGTCATGGGTTCAGAAAATAAAGATAGGTTACCTATTAAAAAACACAAATGTTGTAATAGCAAATGATCAACGTTTTTCTGATCTGCAAGTGAAGAAGAAAGAGCATGCCAGACATGATACACTACCGGATAAATTGATTTTTATAACAATAAAAAAACAATAAAAATCGTCACCATCCCGTTATAAAAAAAACCTTTACAACGGATATTCAACCGGAAGTTTCGGTTGTGTTAAGTGGGTTCATTAACGAAACTCAGTTGCCACCGGAAAGCTTTTGCAACTGCAATGCAACCGGAAGCGTTGAAAAATTTGAACCAGATGAAACCGGGTCACAATGTTGCATCTTTTATTGTAAGTCCGTTGCACCATTAAAGCCAAACGGTTAAATCTGCTAGCATGTTCGTCGTTGCAAACAGCGTTGTCATCTGGTTACATATTAACTGATACTAGTATTGTCACTAACAGTGCTGTAAGCTCGTTGTTAAATTTAATGAGATTAAAAAAACACACAGTTATGCAATTTTATTTCATAATTTGAAAATTCAAAATATAATATAACTAAACTAGTCTTACAAAATATGATTTAAAAACACAATTTCAGTTAGAACAAAACAATTTTAATACTTCATCTTAACCATGCAATTCCGGCAACGACCACTTTAGATTCCGAAACACTTTTTTGCATAGCTGTTAGTTTCCCATTATGCCATGGGCTTGAGATTTCTTGTAGCGCGGTTGGAATGGCTGCCACAATAGAGAGCCCCGTCGTGGGAATTATTCGTAATCAAATCAATCTTCATCTTCGTGAATCTATTTTTAGGCGTGTGTTCCAGTAATTCTTTACTTCATTGTTAGTTCTTGGACAAATGTGTTGCTATGACGGACCACCTAAGTTATTTAAACAATTTATACATTACATTACCTTTAAGATTTAAAGGTAAGATATTTACGTAAGTAATCCATAACTTGATTTTTTATCTTGCTTTATCATATATCATCAAATTCATATTCTTATGAGCACATAAATGAAGAAAATGACAGTTCAGAAGATACTAAATGGGTATTTAAGTTATAAGCTAACAGACATGAGTTTAAATGGAGTATTAAAACATAACATATATGTATATTTACTTACATTAGTGTAAATATAATAATACAGCCAAATATACTTATAATCATTCAAGTGCATAAAATGTTAGAGGTCATTGAGGTGTTGTAACTTAGATTAAATAGTAATTCTAAGCTTAAAACTTGTCTGTTAATACTTTTGTTTTGTTCAATAAGGAAAAACATCTACATATTCAAAGCACTAAAGAAAACATTACAACTCAAAATTACGAGACCATACCACATTGATAATACAGAAAAAATCTTTAGCGAAGGGTATATTTAGACATCCCCAAAGTGTAGCACTTTGTAGAAGAGGTGGCACAAAAATGTCACATGCTGATTTTTTTTATGTTCCTGATCAAATTGAAATATCCAGAGAGTTACCAATAACCACTTGTATTAATTTATCAAATGCAGTAATAAACAAACCATCCTATATAGTTCAATACACCAAGATAAAAATAGAAAAACAATATTTCATATTGATGTGAAGCTACCATGGTTATTTTATCCTTAGTATAATACACCAATGTTTTTCAACTACCACATTATTAAAGAGTAACATTAAGAATCTCAAACAATAATGGAATGACATTGGAAACTAAAAGCATCTAGATGAAGAAACACCCTTTTGCGGCTATGATTGTATTTGCAATGCCTTGGCTGACGAGATCACAACTAAACCCAACTGAACCATACAGTATACCATGGCCCTAAAACAAATATGTTGGATATAGTATTTCTGGAAGAAAGTAACAATTTATATATGAATTCAAGATAAAAGAACCATTTTAGTCAAAAAATTTAAGAATGTAGCAAAACCTATCCACGTTATATGAGTAATATCTCATATAGGTGTTCTGGGATACCACGAAGGCAATACGTTATTAGTTCCACTTTCTCTTCCACGAAAAGAGACCGAGTTCTCATGGCCAGAAGATAAAATAGGAGAATCAAAAAAATTCAGACATCATTGTTGTACTATTAGTCGTACCTGATCTATGGTACATTGAAGATCTGCTAAGTATTGTGCATTGCCCATGCTGCATTGAAGTTCTATGGCTGATAGGTGTCTCTGGATCATCTACTAGAATACCCAAGGAAAGAGTACTTCGTCTTTGTGTAAAGACAACTTCAACATCGACAGATGAAGATTAGGTCCCTAGATTGAGCCATTAGTACCGAATCTTTTGGGACATCACTAACGACTTGGGCAGGTTAATATGCTCTCATGCTTAGTGAACATGTGCCATTGCAAGTCATGTATCTCTGGATACTGTGGAAATATGACGAAAATACAAGAAAATAAACAATGAAAATCGCTAGCCTTAAGTATTTTCATGAACCTGCAATACCAAACTCATTTCAAATGATACTTATATAACTTCCACACTTCGTATGTTATTTTCTCTATACATCAAAGCTGCTACATATAAAACTGATTTAAAATCAATAGACAAAACAGCACTCTAAAAAAACATGCAGGACCAATATCGTGGCTTCCTTCTTTAGGATACATTTACAGACACGCAATAACACATAAATTTAACTTATTAAAACCAATCAGATCATCTTTATTGCATACGTTAACAAGGTAGCAGAATAAAGGGTATAATATCTTAAAATAAAGGATGCCCTTATTTAACTTCTCACCAAAGTGAAGCCACTAAGTGATCAAGTGTCTAGTTGTCTCAGTTTTAGTTTACCTAGTCTATTTTGTGCGAAATCTTTTTAATGATGAAGTAGCAAAGACATAAACAAGTTCTATGACGCAATTAACATTTCGTGAAAAATAATAAAATCAATCTAAGTTACAAAATGTACTACACTCTTGGAATTATACTGACATCTTCGAGCACAGAAGTCAAATACATAGGTGAATGTCCATGTCCAGAAAGCATAGAAAATATAAATTTCATGATATAGAGACTTTATATCAAAGTGTAGTTAGAATCTTGCCGGGTAAGTTGAGTTTGTGTACTTGTATAAAAGGTAGGTGTTACAAATCTATCGGAGTCTATCTCCTACTTGTAAACTATGTTGTATAGTAAAACCACCATAGTGAGATCTAACAGAGGCATAAATGCAAGTAAAAAGAATATCATAAGATCTTATGTATCCCTGTAATACAGGAAATGATTTTAAGTACAAAAATATATGATATCTGCAGTGACTGGAGTGGCTACCTTCACCTTCATTATTTGTTCTTTTTGTGTTTGCAAAGCATCAAGGATTAAAGAAAATGAGACATGTACCACAAAATAGCAGGAAGATAGAAGAACTTACACCAAACAGATATATTAATCATTGAAAAAGATGGACAAGTTAAAAATTTATGCTAATCTTCTTCATAAGCAGTAAGCTTGATATCTAATTTTTTTTGAAAGTTTAGCAGGCAAAACTATCAACATAATATTAAGATTTTTTTTATATTTCTGAATCAAGCTTAAAAACTATTCACCCAAATGAGTAGTAATATAACTTCAAATGATGAATATTTCAAATGTATTTTAATGAATTTCCTTCCATATATGTTCGTTTATAAGCCAATTTGTGTCCTTTAGATACTATCTTAAAAGATCCATCCCAATTTGGAGTCAATTTCCTAGCATTTTTAGCTCTTGTCTCTTAAGATACAGTTCTTAATACTAGATCTCCTTCTTAAAAACTCATACCTTTAAAATACGCATTATAATTGATAAAGACATGATTTATATGATTCGCATGTCGAACGGGTGAAATGTTTGACCAATATTTATATTATAATACGATCTCAACAAATATGTAACACTGAAGGGATTTTGTTTGATAATGTGTAAATATGTATAATATTAGTAAATTAATAGGGTGTAATAACAAAAAAGAGACTAAGATGTAAGAATAAAAATTCACTCCTATTACTATCTAAAGCAATAAATATATATATTAAAAAAATACAAACAGTATATTCCCCTTAAAAACATTATATCCAATTTCAAATTTGTTATTATTCGATTACATATAAAATAAATTAGTTATTTTACAAAGTATAAGAATCCCCCAAATCTTTAAATTTTCATTTTAGATATTTTTTTTTTCTTTTCAACTTATTATTATGTTCGTGGTAATATATTATTTTAATCTAAGTAAGCTTTATTAAGAATAGAGGATCCAATAAGAAGGTTTTATAAAAATTGAGGACTTAATGTTAAATTTACATTTAGTTGAAACCCAAATTTTCAAAGGCTCCAAGAGTTCTAAAATTTCTTCTTTCCTTCACACCTTGAATTCGGGCGATGAAAAATTTTCAGAAAGTTTTCTATTCACAACTTCTTTCTTTTCTTTTCTTATCTCCTTTTCTTTTCTTTAAATCGGAGATTTACTGATTTTGCCAACTTCCATTAGCGATTGTTGGAGAAGCAAAGTAGAAATATCTAGCTCGATTTTGTTTTGATTCTTCTGGATGTTGAATCAGTTTCTACTCAAGGTAAATAATCTTTTCATATCAGTTTGCTGCATTCAATCCCAGCTTTATTTGGTGAGTTTTCAGAGCCTTTCATCAGCTTACAGGAGAAGATAGTTTCATGGATACCTGAGATTTCACAAAGGTAAAGATTAATCTACTCTTATATAACCTATTTGTAGACTTTCCATATCTCTTCCACTTGAGGTGGAGGCATACATTTATGTAGTTCATCTTCATTTTACATTTTTTAAGTCCATCGAGCTAGTTAATCGACAACTCGATTTTGTTCTATATATAATGAAGAGTCATGTTATTGGTTAATAGAGATTTTATGTTATTGAGTATATATTTTAACTGATTTGGATAGTTTAGTGAACATGTGCCATTGCAAGTCATGTATCTCTAGATACTGTGGAAATATGACGAAAATACAAGAAAATAAACGATGAAAATCGCTAGCCTTAAGTATTTTCATGAACCTGCAATACCAAACTCATTTCAAATGCTACTTATATAACTTCCACACTTCGTATATTATTTTCTCTATACATCAAAGCTGCTACATATAAAACTGATTTAAAATCAATAGACAAAACAGCACTCCAAAAAAACATGCAGGACCAATATCGTGGCTTCCTTCTTTAGGATAGATTTACAGACACGCAATAACACATAAATTTAACTTATTAAAACCAATCAGATCATCTTTATTGCATACGTTTACAAGGTAGCAGCATAAGGGTATAATATCTTAAAATAAAGGATGCCCTTATTTAACTTCTCACCAAAGTGAAGCCACTAAGTGATCAAGTGTCTAGTTGTCTCAGTTTTAGTTTACCTAGTCTATTTTGTGCGAAATCTTTTTAATGATGAAGTAGCAAAGACATAAACAAGTTCTATGACGCAATTAACATTTCGTGAAAAATAATAAAATCAATCTAAGTTACAAAATGTACTACACTCTTGGAATTATACTGACATCTTCGAGCACAGAAGTCAAAGACAGAGGTGAATGTCCATGTCCAGAAAGCATAGAAAATATAAATTTCATGATATAGAGACTTTATATCAAAGTGTAGTTAGAATCTTGCCGGGTAAGTTGAGTTTGTGTACTTGTATAAAAGGTAGGTGTTACAAATCTATCGGAGTCTATCTCCTACTTGTAAACTATGTTGCATAGTAAAACCACCATAGTGAGATCTAACAGAGGCATAAACGCAAGTAAAAAGATTATCCAAGATCTTATGTATCCCTGTAATACATGAAATGATTTTAAGTACAAAAATATATGATATCTGCAGTGACTGGAGTGGCTACCTTCACCTTCATTATTTGTTCTTTTTGTGTTTGCAAAGCATCAATGATTAAATAAAATGAGACATGTACCACAAAATAGCAAGAAGATAGAAGAACTTACACCAAACAGATATATTAATCATTGAAAAAGATGGACAAGTTAAAAATTTATGCTAATCTTCTTCATAAGCAGTAAGCTTGATATCTAATTTTTTTGAAAGTTTAGCAGGCAATACTATCAACATAATATTAAGATTTTTTTATATTTCTGAATCAAGCTTAAAAACTAATTCACCCAAATGAGTAGTAATATAACTTCAAATGATGAATATTCCAAATGTATTTTAATGAATTTCCTTCCATATATGTTCGTTTATAAGCCAATTTGTGTCCTTTAGATACTATCTTAAAAGATCCATCCCAATTTGGAGTCAATTTCCTAGCATTTTTAGCTCTTGTCTCTTAAGATACAGTTCTTAATACTAGATTTCCTTCTTAAAAACTCCTACCTTTAAAATATGCATTATAATTGATAAAGACATGATTTATATGATTCGCCTGTCGAACCGGTGAAATGTTTGACCAATATTTATATTATAATACGATCTCAACAAATATGTAACATTGAAGGGATTTTGTTTGATAATGTGTAAATATGTATAATATTAGTAAATTAATAGGGTGTAATAACAAAAAAGAGACTAAGATGTAAGACTAAAAATTCACTCCTATTACTATATAAAGCAATAAATATATATTAAAAAATACAAACAGTATATTCCCCTTAAAAACATTATATCCAATTTGAAATTTGTTATTATTCGATTACATATAAAACAAATTAGCTATTTTCCAAAGTATAAGAATCCCCCAAATCTTTAAATTTTCATTTTAGATATTTTTTTTTCAAGTTATTATTATGTTCGTGGTAATATATTATTTTAATCTAAGTAAGCTTTATTAAGAATAGAAGATCTAATAAGAAGGTTTTATAAAAATTGAGGACTTAATGTTAAATTTACATTTAGTTGAAATCCAAATTTTCAAAGGCTCCGAGAGTTCTAAAATTTCTTCTTTCCTTCACACCTTGAATTCGGGCGATGAAATTTTTTTAGAAAGCTTTCTATTCACAACTTCTTTCTTTTCTTTTCTTATCTCCTTTTCTTTTCTTTAAATCGAAGATTTACTTATTTTGCCAACTTCCATTAGCGATTGTTGGAGAAGCAGAGTAGAAATATCTATCTCGATTTTGTTTTGATTCTTCTGGATGTTGAATCAGTTTCTACTCAAGGTAAATTATCTCTTCATATCAGTTTGCTGCATTCAATCCCAGCTTTATTTGGTGAGTTTTCAGAGCCTTTCATCAGCTTACAGGAGAAGATAGTTTCATGGATACCTGAGATTTCACAAAGGTAAAGATTAATCTACTCTTATATAACCTATTTGTAGACTTTTCATATCTCTTCCAGTTGAGGTGGAGGCATACATTTATGTAGTTCATCTTCATTTTACATTTTTAAGTCCATCGAGCTAGTTAATCGACAACTCGATTTTGTTCTATATATATATATATATAATGAAGAGTCACGTTATTGGTTAATAGAGATTTTATGTTATTGAGTATATATTTTAACTGATTTGGATAGTTTATAATTGAAATTAAATTGACCAAGATTTCATAGTCAGTTTCGATATCAACTTCCCTGATTCCTTTGATTATACACAGTTGAAGTCCATCATAGATAGCTCTAGCTTCTCCCTTTATAATTGATATTTTTCCATAGTTGTTTCCATATCCTAAAATATTATTTCATTGTTTCTGATTATAACTGCTCCACTCGCTTCACCATTGAATGAACAACCTGCATCTGTGTTTATTTTGAATCTACATTTTGTAAGAGGAATCCAGGATAAATTGGGCACCCTCTTCTTGATTTTGAGATGGTTGATGCACCCAAGATTTATATCTTCCTGATCATTTTGTTTCCAGTGCTTGGTCTTCAAAATGTTAGAGTGATCAAGATTCATCAACATGTATTTGATGTAGTTGATTGTTGAATTTACTAATGATGATGCATCATCCATCTTGATTTTATTACGATGTTGCTATATTACCCATGTCATAATTGTAGGCATAATTGTTTTGATGTGTGTCTTGGTTGGTGCTGACCAAAACCATGTTCTAAACATGTGTTTCACTGTCATGAAGCTTCTTATATCTATTTTAAGTATGCCTGCAAAGTAAGACCAGATTCTCCACGCAAATGTACATGATATGAAAAGATGGTGCTTTGTTTCTAAATTTTTACAAAACTAACATTTTGAGACCAAAGTTATATGTTTCAATTGCATTTTAAAATCAACCGGTAATTTATTTTCCAGTAATCTCCAAGATAGAAAAGATAATTTTCTTGGAGATAACTGGTTCCATATCAATTGTCTAGCCATATATCAAGGTTGTCTTTCCTATTTTCCACATGATGTTTGCTTCAGCAAAGTCTTGATCTTAGCTAGTCTTTTCCAGTTTTGTGAGCTCTATTTTGAGTAGTCTATTTCGAGTGGATGGCTCCCTTTAGAGTAGATACTATGTAGTAGATTTTCCCATAGTGAGTTATTTTCTCTGAGCCTTATCCATAGCTTACAAGAGAAAGCTTTTTGAATATCTTAAAGACTATTAACATTGAGTCCACCTTCTTTGAATGGCCTACATACTACAGTCCATGATAACCAATTCATTATGCTTCCTTCATTACTTGAACCTCATAGGAATCTGTTCATTAGTTTTTATTTTTGTTTAGATGATAAATGTGGGAAACCAACAACTTTGTAACCAATAAAGGGGGATATGCATTAGTACAGAGTTAATCAGTGTGAGTCTGCCACCATAAGAAAGTTTCTTCCCTTTCCAGAATTTTTTTATTTTATCTTCTCCATGAAGGGGCTGAAATTAACTAATTTATTGTGTGGACTGAGGGTCATGCCCATGTAAGTTGTAGGTAAGTAGATTGTCTTAAATTTTATTTGTATACTAAGAGATTTCCTTCTGAGGTGAGGCATTTTATTTGTAATGATTACTTTTTTTTTTCTTTGTTTAAAGCTTGGCCTGAAGTATCTTGTTATATCTGCAAGAAATCTCTAATTTTCTTCAAAGAGGAGGTTAGTTCATTATTGAAAATTAGTAATCATCAGCAAATGCAAGTATTGGTATGGTGATATTGCCTCGGCATGAATATCTAAGAGCCTTATCAGAATCAAACATGGTTTTTAATCCTCTTAGTAGAATTTCCTCTGCCAGAATGAACATACTAAGTGACAGAGGGTCCCTTTGTCTTACTCCTCTATTAGTTTTGAAAAATCCAATAGTTTTCCCATTAATTAGTATAGATATGAATACTGATTTGATAAGGCTACTGATTAGGTTGATGAATTTGTTTTTGAAACCAAAACACTTTAAAACTTTTAGAATGAAACTGTGTGAGATGTTGTCAAATTCTTTAAACATATCCACCTTAATAACAATATTGACTGCCTTTGGTTTCCTATTCAGACCATGAATAAGCTCTTTTGCTACCATAATTTTATCTTGGATAACTTTACCTTTAACGTATGCTCTTTGAGCCTCATAGACTAGTTTAGGTAATAATAAGGCTAGTCTGTTATTTACAATTTTAGACATTATCATGTTTATCAATTTACATAGACTGATTGGTCTATACTGATTGCAGAATGTAGGATTTACTACTTTAGGAATTAGACAAATTCTTGTGGCAAGTATTCCTTTAGATATGTCCTGACCTTGTATGATAAATATTAATGCATTACATAGGCCACTTTTTATGATTTTCCAGCAAGTGATGTAAAAACATCTATTAAATCCATCCATTCTAGCTGCTCCATATGGATTTAATTTCTATATTATGTTCCAAATTTCTAGTTATGTTGGAATAGCTAAGAGAGATTCATTGTCTAAATCAGTAATGATTCTAGGAATAACATTAAATATGTTGATTTCCATGTATTCTAATTCTTCATTTAAGCTATTGTAAGACTAGGATGAGAGTTTATCTGTAAAGTATGATTCTGCGGATGAGTTGATCTCCTCTTCATCAGTACACCATTTATTGTTGAGCTTTAATACATTATTCTTTCATTTTCTTCTTTTCTTCATAACAAAGTTGTGGTAGATTCTTGTGTTCCTGTCTCAATCCTTTATCCAATTAACATGACATTTTTGTTTCCAGAATTCTTCCTCTATGGTGAGAGCTAGGAAATATTCAGTTGTTGCTTTTGAAGTAGACTCTTGTCTAATGTACTTATACAAATACTGTAACATTTCTCACAAGCATCCACATTTTCCTCACCTTGCTCCACTTTATCAAACTGATTTCCAAAGTGATTGTGCTCCATTCTTTAAGTTCCTTCTTCAACTTTTTCATTTTGTTCCAATATACAAACATATGATAGTCTTTTATTGTAGTATTCCAACTTGATTCGACAAAATTTAAGAATTCTTTGTCTATTGTCCATATGTAAAAGAATCTGAATGATTTCTTTTGTTTATCTATGCTTTTGGTGATGGTAATGAGAAGTGGTGTATGGTCTGAGCATGTTCTAGGTAGATAAGACTTTTTTTTCATTGAAATATTCAGCCCATTCTTGGTTAAATAATACCATGTCCAGACGTCTCCATTTTGTTCTGTTTGTCCATTTAAATTTAGTACCTGCAAAGCCTGCATCCTCCAAGTAACAGTCATTAATCATGTTAGTAAAATCATTAGAATTTTGTGAGTAGAAATTTGTACACCCAGCTTGCTTTGATAATGATGTTATTGAATTAAAATCTCCAAGTATGAACCATTCATTTACTGAGTTAGAAAGTAGTCTTAGATCATCCCAAGTTCTATTATATTCTTTCTTTAGCACTTTGCATATACACATGTTACGTTGATTGATTTATCAAGCATAACATGTTTTATGGTAGTATGTATATATTGGATTCTGTCTACAGTTATTGTT
The DNA here is from genome assembly GCA_036936605.1 of Limnanthes douglasii subsp. nivea. NCBI lineage: Eukaryota > Viridiplantae > Streptophyta > Magnoliopsida > Brassicales > Limnanthaceae > Limnanthes > Limnanthes douglasii. The sequence goes on along the minus strand of JAUPFV010000001.1, from coordinate 201,006,594 downwards.
GAACTCCCGATCTTCATCCCAGAGCACCCAGATCTTGTTAGATGAGTTTGCATAGAATTTTTATAGCTTGATTTTTACTGCTAGTTTTTCTATTAGTTCTCTATCAATCATTGGCTCTGGAAAGAAGACAGCTTTTATATTTTATTTCTTGACAATTAATTTCAATCTCCTAACTTAAGGATTGTTGTCCACTCCTCTTATGTTCCAGCTTAGTACTTTAATCATTTAGGCTTGTGTAGGAAGTTCTGATCATCTCATCAAACTGCAGAGATTTAATCACCAAAGGTTTTTTTCTTCTATTGTTTCTTGCTTGTTTAAACTTATGGTCTAAAACTTTTTGAAAACTTGGATCCACTGTCTTATTTTTCAGGGTTGGAGTAGGTGGTAAGCTGCCAGTGTTATTCTTGTTGGGAGATAGGTTTCCAGATGATAAGAATTCGGTTTCAAGAGTTTGGAAGAGGTTGCAGTTGTCATCAAGAAATTTAATTGCATTTGTTTTTTCTTTTTGGATCTTCATTGATTGAGCTCGTATCATTTTCTGTCATTTTGTGTTATGCTTTCCTGGGCTATTACTGTTGTTCTTACTAGGCTTCACAATGATAGATTTAAGCTTGGTTTCATGTCCTAAGGTTTGTATCTTTTAGATTGGAGGTGTATTTGGTTTTACATTGGTCTCATTCTGTTATTGTTGTAAGTTGTTTGGTCTTGGTACTTTTGTTTCATGATTTAGTTTGCTGCATGATGACCTATCATGACCTACATGAAAGCAATGTTCACAATATCTTGGTACCTCTTTGTAGCTTACATAGATCCAACTGCCTCTGTTATCTTCAAAGCCAAACCATATTTGGTGTTGCAGTTTCTCGTGATGTTAATATCTACCCAGACATAACAGGCGTTATACATTGCCTATTCTTTGTTGGGATCAAGGTTTTGATGGGATTGCCTATTGTAAATAATGTCTAGGTTGTAAAGATGTTCAGGAAATTTTCTATCCACACTCGAACTATTGGGAATTCCTTTCTTTGTGCTAAAAGAAGGCATCCATTTCAGTATACGCATAGAATATTCGCCTACTTTCCACACAAATCTCGGTCAATTGGAATAGGAGAAGTCTCCTTCAACATGTATCCATTTCAGTATACGCATAGATCCGGAAAATGTATCTAGTATGCGTATCATCTACAACATGCGGCACAAGCACCAATTGGTTGATAAAGCGGGCAAATCCCAAATGCAATACTTGTTTGGTAAGTTAAAGGAGTACGAGTACTATGTTTGGGAGCGCACAAACAAAGAAACCGACGAAATCCTAGAATTATTTTTCGCACATCCGACGAGCATCGATTTGTTGCGCACTTTTCCTCAAGTGCTTATAATGGATAGCACGTACAAGACTACAAGGTATAAATTGCCTTTGCTAGAAATAGTTGGCCAAACTTCGACGAAAAAAACCTTTTGTATAGCTTTTGTTTTTATGAGCTCGGAGAAAGAAGAGAACTACACGTGGGCAATGAGCGTTCTAAGGAGAGTGATGGTGAACAACATGTGCAGCAGAACCCCCTGCTCGATCCAAACCCACCCAAATCGACCCCAAATCCCAAAACAAACACCCCTAAATGATCCTAATCTCATAACTAAACACATGCATGCAGTTATAATTGAACCAAACAACTCCAAATACATAAAAAATCGATTTTTCTACCCGAATGTTAAACTCGAAATATCTCTAAAAAAACACAAGGAAATTGAAAACAAATTGCACCAACAAGTAGAGAATGCTTACCTTAACATCTTCTTGGCGTTGGATTTGAAAAACAAATCGCTTAAAAAATCGTGGGTTTTAGAAGGCTAGAGAGAGTTAGGGTTTGGAAGAGGAGAAAGAGGAACAGATTTTGGGTTTTTGGTATTTATATGAATGGCAATTTTGTAAATATTGGGGGTCTCGTTATAGCTAAGCTGGGTCTCACTATAACCGGGTCTCGTTATAAATAAAACGGGTCTCATTTTAGCGTAGCCCAAATTTGAAATCATGGAGGAAATAATAAATATGATGTGGAAATAGCTTTGACCAAAATTAATTTCAAGCGATTTTTGATTTCAAGTGATTTTTGATAAACAAAATTTAATTATATATTTAGTGGTACATGCAAACCAAACATTTTGACACGTAAATTATCTCCGTCCTTTCGATTTTTCATACAATAGTTAGTTTTGTTAGGAAAGAAATAAATTTAATAATTACAGATGAAAAAATTGCAAAGAATGAAAATAAATGATCGAGAAACACAAAAAATTGAAATACTTTAACATATCTCTGCATACATTGCATTGCCTTAAACTGTGTTAAATTGCAATACTTAACATGTCTCTGCATACATTACATTGCCTTAAACTGCGTTCTGGGGTTCAATCCAAACACATTCTCAAACAATTTGGCAGAGGCATCGGTGTACCTATATTTGGTTATGAACATTGTACTTACATAAACAAAAACAAAATTATCGAACATTACCCATTTGCAGCGTATTAACCCAATATGATGAATCATAAGAAAATAAAAATTACCGATTTTTTCGACTATGGAGGAAGGCCGGTCCACAAGTTTTGCTATAAATTATATATCCTTTAAAGTTTAGGACTATCGTCAAGCTGAGCCTCCCAAACGAATATATATTAACAATCCACTTAGAAAAAGTTGGAGCAAAAAAAAAATTCACGTGAAAAAATGTCATCTAAAATCTCTAAGGACAGTATTTCCCAAAATTTAGACGATAGTATATTATGTTATGGTCTCTGTATCTAGGTAATGACAAACAGATTTTCTGGTTTTCTTTCTGGTCTAATAAGAGTTCTATTCTGATAATATTCAGCATTATACATTCTACTCACAACTCAACATGAGTATGAGAGCTTTTGTCCTAGCTAAAGCTAACCAGACACTTGTTAGTCAAATCTCATCTCCAGAGGTGGCTTATCAACAGAGCCTTGTAACACAAGTCAAACAAAAACTTGTTTTTCGGTTCCTGCAACAGGATGAGACTGAGGTTTCGACCAACCAGATTTACGGATCCCTCCTGACTAATCTTACTTTTATCAAGACATTTGCCTCGGGAATTCTCTTACTGCATGGAGAATTCTCTGTCGACGGAGTGCTGACTGATTTCCCTATCACTCCATCTTCGGTCATTGGTAAGTCATACATCTTTTCTCCTCTTTATATCACCAGTTGGAAATGATATTTCATGACACACACACACGCGCGTAGTGTAGAATCTTAATTTCCCCCTTTTGCCGTCTCAGATTGCTTCTCTCACCTGGATGTGAATGCAATAGAACAAGGTAAGAAACGAATCCGGTTGTGACATCCAATATTTAGATGAAAAATAGTCTTCGTTAAGTGATATAATACTTACATTTTTATTGTGATCCAGTGAAGCTTTTAATTATTTGTAAGAATGGTGCAAGTGGAGACTACTCTGGCTGTACCGACTTGGCATACCAGAAAGCTATTACAGATGGCGTCGATGTTCTTGATTGTCCTGTCCAAATGTCACGGGACGGGATTCCATTTTGCTTAAGCTCGAACAATCTTTTAGAGAGCACGACCGTTTACCAGTCACCTTACAGCAACCTTACTACATCTATTCCAGAGGCTGGTAATGGAATATATACCGTTAGCCTTACATGGTCTCAGATCCAAAGCTTGAAACGTAAGTCAATCTGCCAGACATATCAGGCATGTGTGCTAGATATAGAAATTAACAAACGGATATAAATAAAAATAGACTTGTTTAAGCATTGTACTGTATATCTATATATATATACCTCAAAACCACGAGGTTTAAGACGGGTAGAGATGATTTCAGCGTTTTGCAAGAACTCTTCTTCGGAAACTGTCCAGCTAACCAAATCATAAGAGTTCCATCCTCTTGGAGGTAGTGAAGCAACATCCTGGGACGATATTCTGCTACCATTTGATCACTTTGTTAGCTTATAAACTATCTATAACACCAAGTAAATTAGAGTTTTAAAATCCCAACAGTGATTCATTGATTCAGTTTCCTTCAATCTTTTGATGAAAGTGACAAAAATTCAAAAGTACATATTGACCCAAATAACAATGTATGATCATATCTCGAATCATGAACTGAAAGATAGAAAGCGAATGACGCGCACCTGCTAATATAAACTAGAAAGATGGAAGCAAACACAAAACATGGCTAATTCATGATCTCAGAATTCTCAACTCAAAATCATAAGAGCAAACAAGTGTATACATACATGTAAGCTAGTAAGTACCATTAATTGAATTATAAAAATGTACTTTGGTTTTTTATTATGGAAAAGATAATGTGTCAACTGATGATCAGCAATTCAAAGGCAAAAATGTCAAGTGATGCTGCAACTCACTTTGAATGAGCCTGGATGGTGGAGGACAAAGCTCCACATCCACCATATAAAAACACAAATTCAAGACATGCGCTGTCTTCATTCGATCAAGGCTAAATTATAAAGTAGTCTAATCAAAGACACTAGAGAAACATAATGAACACATTGACGAAGAACAGAAGATTAGAGAACAAAAATGAAATTGTTAGACAATTATATTTGAATTTACCTATGAGCACTAAACCAACCACATTTCAATTGCAAGCTTTACTTTGACCGTAAATATTTCTCTAAGTTTGGATGTAATTTCTCATGAAAACACAGTAAAGAAAGACATACAACAGATGAAATACAATAAACAAGGAAAAAAAGAAGTGATGTTTTATTAAGAACAAAAATGAAAGTTGTACATTCATTAGTGGTATCTGAATTTGCGTAGTTCTCCAATTGAGGAAACTTTGTAATTCAGGACATAAACCCTAAACCCCCTCTAATCTTTCCTTATCCAATTTTTTACAAAGAGTGTAAAAACTCTGTAATTCAGGATACTTGACGTAAAGCCTGACCCTCTAATACTTCTCTAAAGTTATACCTCTAAACAAAGTGTTTACAAAAACCCTAAACCCTCTGATGTTATACCTCTAATCCACCTTTTCACAAAGACCGTAAAAACTTTGTAATTCAGGATACTATACCTCTAATCCAACTTTTTTCAAAGACTGTAAAAACTTTGTGATTGAGGATACTCTACATAAACCCTAACCCTCTAATCGTATCTAATCTAATGTTATACCTCTGATCTAACGTTTTACAAAGACTGTAAAACTTGCTTCATTCAGACCCAGACGCAGACCCAGACCCAGAACTTACTCCTATCTCTTTTTCAGTGTAAAAACGAGACGGCAGTTACTTGCATAGCACGGAAACATCAATTTGGATGTACCTGAGTCAGCGTCCTTCTTCTCTATGATCTTCTGCTTTTTTGGGTTTCTTTGTTGTTCCCGATTCTTGACGCTGTCTCCGTACACTCGTTTTCTGGCATTGTTCGTGACTTCCAGCCCTGGTGAAGGAATACTCAAGAGTCCCGCTTGCAGAAGGATCAGTGATTTCGACACGTCGGGTTCTCTTTCTCCAAACCCGTTTGCAAAGAGATTAGTGATTTGGACACGCTCCGTTCTCTTTTTCCTCGGAAACCCCTTTGCAAAAGGATCAGTGATTTGGTTTGCATTTTCCCTTGTAGAAACTTCCGAGGCTGCCCGGACAAGACAGTCAAGTCGATCCATTTCTCCGCTTCTCCGAAAAAGTGAGAAAGCTTAGCGGCTGGCTAAAGAAGAAGATCGGCGTCGAGTGGAGCAGAACCCAGATCTCTCTTTTTCTTTTTCGCTTCAGAGAGAAGAAAAGATTGGAAGTAAATGAAATAAGGAAGACATAGTGTGGTGTGGTGGTTAATATATAGGAGGAGACTAGAGGACTGGACCGTTTTGTATGGTTTTCCTACTACCCAGTGGGGAAGAAAACATCGGATCGTAACTAACTAAATGACTAAATGACTGAGCTAGCGACTGGAGGTTTTGTATGGTTTAATTTCCAAATTACCGGTATAAATTGATAAAGACGCTACCTTATGATCCCAATAAAACCAAGATTGTTCATTAAATACAATTTTTGTTTATGTATTTTTTTTATTATGAATTATTGTCTTTTTTTTATTAGTTTTTTTTAAATCAATATTTTTATAATTCACTTACTATTATTTTGTGAATCTTAAATTATGTTTAATTCTGCTAAAACAAACGATTTTGTGTGAAAGTTGTTTTAAAAACTTTTATTTTGGATATTTGAGATGTATTTTTTTTATAAAACCGTGAATCACGTTTATGAAATGATTTATATGGTGCTATCTATAAACTTTTTCTCCGATGATCCAATATCGACGATACGCAAACTAATAAAGTAGTTTTACGGACTTAAGCTAGCGTTTTGACAGTGGTGCCACAAATTTCTTGAGGTTATTGTCTCATTTGGTTTCGAGATAAATTCAGCGAGGGATTGCGTCTATTAAAGGGTCAGTCGGAGTAAACTCATATTTCTAGTGTTGTATGTTGATGATATATTATTGGCCACAAACGATAAGAAAATGTCACATGCGACCAAAAAAATTATTTTGGACAAATTCGTTATAACAGATCTTGGTAATACATCTTTTGTGTTAGGAATTCAAATTCATAGGAATCCATCCCGTAGAATTTTGAGTTTATCACAAAAGGTGTATATTGAGAGTATGATCCAACATTATGGGACGACAAATAGAAAAGGAAATCAAATCCCTTTATCGTAAGGTGAAAACTTTAGCCTTCAGCAATTGCCAAAGATAAAATTAGAGATTGATGAAATGGAAAATATTCCATACGCTTGGGTTGCTAGAAGTCTGATGTATGTTCAAGTTCGTACACGACCATATATTGCTTTTATAGTGGGTGTGTTAGGTAAATGTGTAAGTTATTCAGGGATGTAACACTGGAGAGCAGAGAAAAGATCTCTCCGGTATTTGCAACAAACAAAACATCACAAGTCAACACATAAGAAATCAGATAAACTTGATTTTTTAAATATTTGATTATGGTTTTTGGGTAATTGCAATATAAAGCATTTTATACCCTATTCTACCGTCAGAATTTGATTAATTAAATTTTGGAAATTATTTTTCTAAGTCTCCTTATTTCTCTAACATAGGGTTATGGTTTTATCGTTGTTTCTTTCTTCTAATATTCCGCCGCACTATCAGTTGGTATCACAGACAACAATTCCTACTACGCAGATACAAGCATCATGTTCTGGGTACCTCTAAATTTGAGGACTAGAATAGGGAACGACATCGACATATTGTAGTCTACCTGCACAATTGGAGGAAAATTTGCAAGTTTGTAATCGATTCAAATAGTTATGAGAATTTAATTTCAGAGAAGGCTGAGAGTACATTGAGGTAACAGTTTCTAAACATATTCTAATTTCACTTTTGGTTGGTAATTATAAAGATACAGTATGGTGTGACGTAGTTACTATGGACGCTTTTCATCTAGTTTTAGGTCGTTCATGGCTGTTTAAGAGGAATTCTACTTATAATAGTAGAATGAATCGATATAGTTTTGTGAAAGATGGTTGTAAGTTTATATTAGTGTCATCTAGAGTTGTGTCTCCAAAACCACCACCAGTTAATGAGTTTCATGCTCATACTACACCAGCTACCGATCTTAGCTATGATGCTAAAATTGTATCTGAGCTCGTGTTTGACAAACTAATCTATGATAAGGATATCCTTAAAGTTGCATATAGGCCAGTATTTGATAAACCAGTCTACGATGAGTGTGATGATGAGGTCGATGAGAAGAGCACTGATGTATGATAATTGGCAGCGCCAAAAAAGTTAAAGATTTCAAAACTAAGTTTTTCATCAAGTGTTGATAGAAAAAAAAACTAGTGACGAGAAAGAAATCAGCATGAAGGAAGATACAATTGATGCGAATAAAGGTAATTGCAACCAATAGAGGTTTTGTTGAAGAAGGGCTGCATCGCTATAGAGGTTCTGTTGAAGAAGGACTGCGAAGCAGTAGCTTTTATCCTACAAATATATTTTCCATGTATTTTATGCTATCCTAAAATTGAACCTGCGTTGGGAAATAAAATATGATATTTTTGTGTTTAAGATTATGAAGAGTTTGATAGAATAAAAGAGTATTGTTTTAATGGATACAAGGTTAGGTTTTGTAATGGAACCTTGAGCAGTTTTTCGAGGTGATGGAGTAATACATAATATTTGTGAGGGTATTGTGAAACCAAATGTGCGATTGAGCGATGAAGTTGAGGAACAGTTTGACATACATTAGTCGTAAATCACTGTAGAAGAAGCAGTTGTTTACTATGTCTGGCTACATATACCATACGAAATTGATAGATAAACAAAAGCAAGATTTCTTGAACAAGTTGACGAACCGGCTGATGACGATCACACTGAGAATTTTATGGCAAATTCCTCCAACCAGGTGAGGATGATGTAGGCCAGACAGCCCACAAATATGTAGTTGTTTTAGACAGACGCGAATGGGCCTTATTTGTCACTCGAGTATTAGAACTAGGCAAAATTTATACTCAAATTGAGCATCTCGTCGAGCCCAAAAAATGTCAAAAGTGTGACAATATCGTGAAATTTGGACCTCAAATTCTACTGTTTAGAGTCTGAAATTCTGTTTTATTATTTTTAATATTTTATTTTAGGAAAATATTTTAATTAGTGAATCAAATCTGACTGCATTCAGATTTGATTTTTTTTTAATATTTGTTTTTTTAGAATATTTGATTAGGGTTTTAGGGTAATTGATATATAAAGCATCTTATACCCTATCTTACTGTGAGACTTTGATAAATTAAATTTTAGGAATTATTTCTCTGAGTCTCTTTATTTCTCTAACCTGGGGTTAGGGTTTTATCGTTGTTTCTTTCTTTTAATTTTATGTCGCGCTATCATCTAACCACTGTAACTAACAACTTCTACCACATGTCACACTTAACAGCTCAAGTCCAAGTTGTTAACCTCTTGACCAATGTAGACTTTACTTCATCTGTAGTACTTCAGTCTCAAGTAGTCTTCGTATTCCTAACCATAGTAAGAAATGTTTTTCTCATTGGAATTTTAGCAGATAGACCTCCTTAGTTTGACCAACGGCTTCCTAGCTGAAGCAGTCAATGCGTTAGATGATATCACTGTCATATAAGCATTTTTAGGCTTAAACAAAGGCTTCAAGGTTGAAACATCCAATATCATAACTGAATCAAACTGATGTCTTGGAAATTATCATGCATACAAAGTCGATATCTTAAAAACTCCTAAGCATACTCACCGAAAGCACTCAATAAGTTATGATTTTTTCACCAAGTTAGAACTATACTTTCACAATTCTACATCTTGGTTTTTACTTCTCAAAAGAAAATAAAGTGGTGGATCTTCTTACCCCCTCCCTTGCAAGGGCCTCTGATGCTCGAATATAAACCAAGTCCAAGTTGTGCTTGAACTTGCTCACTATCATCGGTTTAGTAAACACGTCGGATAGGTTGTCATTCGTATGAACCTTAAGAATTATTATTACGGAATGGAGTTTAACATCAATGTGCTTATTATGTTCATGAAACACTTGATTTTTTTACAAGTGTATTGCATTCTGATTATCATAGTATACCGTTAGAATTTATTGATGCACCCCAAGCTCCATCAACATTCATTTTAACCACATAACTTCCTTTATTACTTTGGTAACGTCAAGTTTCCAACTCACATAATTAATGAACAATAATGATAGTGCCAAAGATTTTCGAAGGGCAAATAAGTAATAAATGAAGAAATAATTAAATTTTTGAATGAGCTGTAAAGAGATAGTTGAACTACTTGAAAATATTTTAGAGAGAGACACTCTTACATGTAATTAGGTAATTAATTGTTTTCTTCATTCTTCATTTAATGTCACTTAAAGCTATTTATAGCAATATGGGCACAGTGGGCTTACATAGTCCATAGGCCTAATTTGGTAAAGTGAAATCCAAATACCAATAAATCCCATTACTATATAAAATAACATTCATTATTAGACATTATTACATCATAATATAAAATAAACTTTGGTTCAATAACCCATTTGTCTAATTTTCGCTTCAGATAATTTGGGAATCTTTAGTAGCCTCCTTAGTCCTTGTAAAGATCCTTTGAGAGGACTGATGCATGAAACCTTTTCGGATTTTGGTTTGGAACCCCTTCCGATTCAGTTGTAAAAACTAAGCACTTTATACTAGTTTTGGTTGAACCGAACACGTCACGGGAAGATAATTTTGATTTAATTTATAAAGTCCTTCGGATATAAAAATTCATGCTTTGGAGATAGTCATTCATATATAATTATGTACACGTGTCATGGAAACTTTGGACCGCGACCTCTTCTCTTAATGGTGAAGCATGATAATGTTTTGAGACGATTCTATTTCTCTAAAAAATATATATGTTAGAGACTCTTCAACTTTTCGATGCTTGTATCTGTTGGGCTTGTGATAAATGGTTATTGGGTTTTTATACAGTTTTTTATAAATCATTTCCCCCTCCTCTTTGATATCATTTCACTATTGTAACAATTTCTAGAGAGATACTCTGAATTTCCATTACCACCATAATCTTCAGTCTTTCGCCCAGTAACTGTCGCGAGATAATTTTATGGTGATTCTTTTTAATTTTTTATGTTCACGGCCAAAGCTTTTTTGACCGATTGGTTATGTTTGTTGGATAAAGCTGAAAAAGAGAAAAATGATAGAAGAGCTAAAGGGTTTTTAGAGACCGAGGAGCCAAATATTATTAGTCAAACATTCGACTACGGATTCACTTATCTTTAAAATAGGAATTTTATATCAAGCAAACCTCCATCTTCCATTACTCAGTCATGTAAAGAACTCAATCTTTAATGCTAGCACATTTCCAGGAAGCAACTAGCAGCAAAGATCAATCAGTCTTTATAGTCATGGGTTCAGAAAATAAAGATAGGTTACCTATTAAAAACACAAATGTTGTAATAGCAAATGATCAACGTTTTTCTGATATGCAAGTGAAGAAGAAGGTAGTGAGGTTTATTCTCGTCTGAGGGTAAGTTTGTAATTTTTGTATTAGAGTTTGTGGAAGTTTGTAAGTATTTAATGTTTGAGTAGAGAGTAGAGGGAGAATTAAGCAGCCTGGTTGTATATAATTTTCATTACCCTCATTTAATATTGGTGGTTGGGTACTTATACCCTTACATTTGGGCCTTATGGGCTTTCGAGTCATGTTTAATGGACCCAGGTCAAGTTTTAAGGACCCATGAGCTCTTAGTAGGAGAGCAGACAGCTTAGTCAAGAATTGATTAGGTTTTTAAGTACTTTAGTTCTTGTTCGAACAATCCAATGGATGAGGTGTTCGAACTACCCTGTCCGGTTTGGGTGTTTTAGTCCGAACTGTTCCTGTCCGTAGAGGTAACAGTTTCCGGACTCATCAGTAGCCCCTTTTTTAAATAAAAATAGACTTGTTTAAGCATTGTACTGTATATCTTATATATATATGTATACCTCAAAACCATGAGGTTTAAGACGGGTAGAGATGATTTCAGTGTTTTGCAAGAACTCTTCTTCGGAAACTGTCCAGCTAACCAAATCATAAGAGTTCCATCCTCTTGGAGGTAGTGAAGCAACATCCTGGGACGATATTCTGCTACCATTTGATCACTTTGTTAGCTTATAAACTATCTATAACACCAAGTAAATTAGAGTTTTAAAATCCCAACAGTGATTCATTGATTCAGTTTCCTTCAATCTTTGATGAAAGTGACAAAAAATCAAAAGTACATATTGAACCAAATAACAATGTATGATCATATCTTGAATCATGAACTGAAAGATAGAAAGCGAATGACGCGCACCTGCTAATATAAACTAGAAAGATGGAAGCAAACACAAAACATGGCTAATTCATGATCTCAGAATTCTCAACTCAAAATCATAAGAGCAAACAAGTCTATACATACATGTAAGCTAGTAAGTACCATTAATTGAATTATAAAAATGTACTTTGGTTTTTGATTATGGAAAAGATAATGTGTCAACTGATGATCAGCAATTCAAAGGCAAAAATGTCAACTGATGCTGCAACTCACTTTGAATGAGCCTGGATGGTGGAGGACAAAGCTCCACATCCACCATATAAAAACACAAATTCAAGACATGCGCTGTCTTCATTCGATCAAGGCTAAATTATAAAGTAGTCTAATCAAACACACTAGAGAAACATAATGAACACATTGACGAAGAACAGAAGATTAGAGAACAAAAATGAAATTGCTAGACAATTTTATTTGAATTTACCTATCGGTACTAAACCAACCACATTTCAGTTGCAAGCTTTACTTTGACCGTAAATATTTCTCTAAGTTTGGATGTAATTTCTCATGAAAACACAGTAGAGAAAGACATACAACAGATGAAATACAATAAACAAGGAAAAAAAGAAGTGATGTTTTATTAAGAACAAAAATGAAAGTTGTAGATTTATTAGTGTATCTGAATTTGCGTAGTTCTCCAATTGAGGAAACTTTGTAATTCAGGACATAAACCCTAACCCCCCTCTAATTATTCTCTATCCAATTTTTTACAAAGACTCTGTAATTCAGGAAAGTTGACATAAACCCTAACCCTCTGATATTTCTCTAATGTTATACGTATCTCTAAACAAAGTGTTTACGAAAACCCTAAACCCTCTGATTTGATTTTATACCTCTAATCCAAGTTTTTACAAAGACTGTAAAAACTTTGTGATTCAGGATACTCTACATAAACCCTAACCCTCTAATCTTATCTAATCTAATGTTATACCTCTGATCTAACCTTTTACAAAGACTGTAAGACTTCCTTCATTCAGACCCAGACCTAGAACTTACTCCTATCTCTTTTTCAGTGTAAAAACGAGACGGCAGTTACTTGCATAGCACGGAAACATCAATTTGGATGTACCTGAGTCAGCGTCCTTCTTCTCTATGATCTTCTGCTTTTTTGGGTTTCTTTGTTGTTCCCGATTCTTGACGCTGTCTCCGTACACTCGTTTTCTGGCATTGTTGGTGACTTCCAGCCCGGGTGAAGGAATGCTCAGAGTCGCGGTTGCAGAAGGATCGGTGATTTCGACGCGTTGGGTTCTCTTTCTCCTGGGAAACCCGTTTGCAAAGAGATCAGTCATTTCGACACGCTCCGTTCTCTTTCTCCTCGGAAACCCCTTTGCAAAAAGATCCGTGGCATTTTCTCTTTTAGAAAGTTCTGAGGCTGCCAGGAGAAGACAATCAAGTCCATCCATTTCTCCGCTTCTCCGAAAAAGTGAGAAAGCTTAGCGGCTGGCTGAAGAAGAAGATCGACGTGGAGTGGAGCAGAACTTGGTAATACAGATCTTGGTAATACAGTTTTGTGTTAGGAATTCAAATTCATAGGAATCGATCCCGTAGAATTTTGAGTTTATCACAAAAGGTGTATATTGAGAGTATGATACAACATTATGGGACGACAAATAGAAGAGGAAATCAAATCCCTTTATCGTAAGGTGAAAACTTTAGCCTTAAGCAATTGCCAAAGATAGAATTAAAGATTGATGAAATGGAATATATTCCATATGCTTGGGTTGCTAGAAGTCTCATGTATGTTCAAGTTCGTACACGACCATATATTGCTTTTATAGTGGGCGTGTTAGGTAAATGTGTAAGTTATTCAGGGATGTAACACTGGAGAGCAGAGAAAAGATCTCTCTGGTATTTGCAACAAACAAAACATCACAAGTCAACATATAAGAAATCAGATAAACTGTAGGTCATAAAGTATTCCAACTTGGCTCGTCATATTCCTTTTAGGATGAGATGCAATATTATTGAAAAGTATTAAAGAAACACTCATTTCATTTTCCACTACATTTGCAAAAGTCTTTGCTTGTGACAATCTCTCTCATCAACTGCCCACAAATATGTAGCTGTTTTGTACAAACATGAATGAGCCTTATTTGCCATTCGAGTATCAGAACAAGGAAAAATTGGTACTCAAATTGAGCGTCTCGACGAGCCCAACAACTATCAAAAGTGTGACATCGTTGTGAAATTTGGACCTCAAATTTTACCGTTCAGGGTCCGAAGATTCTATTTTATTATTTTTTATATTTTATTTTAGGAAAATATATTAATTAGAGAATCAAATCTGATTGCATTCAGATTTGATTTGATTTTTATTATTTATATATATATATATATATATATATATATATTAATATTTGATTATGATTTTGGGTAATTGCAATATAAAGCATTTTATACCCCATTCTACCGTCACACTTTGATTAATTAAATTTTGGAAATTATTTCTCTAACCTAGGGCTACGGTTTTATCGTTGTTTCTTTCTTCTAATATTCCGCCGCACTATCAGTTGGTATCAGAGACAACAATTCCTACTACGCAGATACAAGCATCATGTTCTGGGTACCTCTAAATTTGAGGACTATAATAGGGAACGACATCGACATATTCCAGTCTACCTGCACAATTGGAGGAAGAATTTGCAAGTTTGTAACTGATTCAAATAGTTATGAGAATCTGATTTCAGAGGAGGCTGAGAGTACATTGAGGTAACATTTTCTAACCATATTTTAATTGCACTTTTGGTTGGTAATTATAAAGATACAGTATGGTGTGACGTAGTTACTATGGACGATTTTCATCTAGTTTTAGGACGTCCATGGCTGTTTAAGAGGAATTCTGCTTATAATAGTAGAATGAATCGATATAGTTTTGTGAAAGATGGTTGCAAGTTTATATTAGTGTCATCTAGAGTAGTGTCTCCAAAACTACCACCAATTAATGAGTTTCATGCTCATACTACACCAGCTACCGATCTTAGCTATGATGCTAAAATTGTACCTGAGCTCGTGTTTGACAAACCAATCTATGATAAGGATATCCTTAAAGATGCATATAGGCCAGTATTTGACAAACCAGTCTACGATGAGTATGATGATGAGTTCGATGAGAAGAGCACTGATGTATGATAATTGGCAGCGCCAAAAAATTTAAATATTTAGAAACTGAGTTTTTCATCAAGTGTTGATTGAAAAAAAAACTAGTGACGAGAAAGAAATCGGCATGGAGGAAGATACAATTGATGCGAATGAAGGTAATTTGCAACCAATAGAGGTTTTATTGAAGAAGGGCTGCATCGTTATTAAGGTTCCGTTGAAGAAGGACTGCGAAGCAGTAGCTTTTATCCTGCAAATATATTTTCCATGTATTTTATGTTATCCTAAAATCGAACCCATGTTTTAGTTCTATGTGGATGCATGTCGTTGCTTTGGGAAAATAAAAGACGATTTTTTTGTGTTTAAGATTATGAAGAGTTTGATAGACTAAAAGAGTATTGTTTTAATGGATACAAGGTTAGGTTTTGTAATGGAACCTGGAGCAGTTTTTCGAGGTGATGCAGTAATACATAATATTTGTGAGGGTATTTTGAAACCAAATGTGCGATTGAGCGATGAAGTTGAGGAACAGTTTGACATACATTAGTTGTAAATCACTATAGAAGAAGCAATTGTTTATTATGTCTGGCTACATATACCACACAAAATTGATAGAGAAACAAAAGCAAGATTTCTTGAACAAGTTGAAGAACCGGCTGATGACGATCACACTGAGAATTCTATGGCAAATTCCTCCAACCAGGTAAGGATAATGTAGGCCAGACAGCCCACAAATATGTAGTTGTTTTGGACAGACGCGAATGGGCCTTATTTGTCACTCGAGTATTAGAGCTAGGCAAAATTTGTACTCAAATTGAGCGTCTCGACGAGCCCAACAAATGTCAAAAGTGTGACAATATCGTGAAATTTGGACCTCGAATTCTACTGTTTAGAGTCTGAAATTCTATTTTATTATTTTTAATATTTTATTTTAGGAAAATATTTTAATTAGTGAATCAAATCTGACTGCATTCAGATTTTATTTTTATTTTTAATATTTTTTTTAGAATATTTGATTAGGGTTTTAGGGTAATTGATATATAAAGCATCTTATACCCTATCTTATTGTGAGATTTTGATCAATTAAATTTTGGGAATTATTTCTTTGAGTCTTCTTATTTCTCTAACCTAGGGTTAGGGTTTTATCGTTGTTTCTTTCTTTTAATATTTTGTCGCGCTATCAACTAACCACTGTAACTAACAACTTCTACCACATGTCACACTTAACAGCTCAAGTCCAAGTTGTTAACCTCTTGGCCAGTGTAGACTTTACTTCATCTGTAGTACTTCAGTCTCAAGCAGCTTTCGTATTCCTAACCGTAGTAAGAAATGTTTTTCTCATTGGATTTTTAGCAGATAGACTACTTAGTTTGACCAACGGCTTCCTAGCTGAAGCAGTCAATGCGTTAGATGATATCACTGTCATATAAGCATTTTTAGGCTTAAACAAAGGCTTCCAGGTTGAAACATCCAATATCATAACTGAATCAAACTGATGTCTTGGAAATTATCATGCATACAAAGTCGATATCTTGAAAACTCTTAAGAATACTCACCGAAAGCACTCAATAAGTTATGATTTTTTCACCAAGTTAGAACTATACTTTCACAAGTCTACATCTTGGTTTTGATTTCTCAAAATAAAATAAAGTGGTGGATCCCTTACCCCATCCCCTGCAAGGGCCTCTGATGCTTGAATATAAACCAATTCCAAGTAGTGCTTGAACTTGCTCACTATCATCGGTTTAGTAAACACGTCGGATAGGTTGTCATTCGTATGAACTTTAAGAATAATTATTACGGAATGGAGTTTAACATCAATGTGCTTATTCTGTTCATGAAACACTTTATTTTTTTACAAGTGTATTGCATTCGGATCATCATAGTACACCGTTAGAATTTATTGATGCACCCAAGCTCCATCAGCATTCATTTTAACCACATAACTTCCTTTATTACTTTGGTAACGTCAAGTTTCCAACTCACGTAATTAATGAACAACGCTGATAGTGCCAAAGATTTTCGAAGGGTAAATAAGTAATAAATGAAGAAATAATTAAATTTTTGAATGAGCTGTAAAGAGATAGTTGAACTACTTGAAAATATTTTAGAGAGAGACACTCTTACATGTAATTAGGTAGTTAATTTGTTTCTTCATTCTTCATTTAATGTCACTTAAATCTATTTATAGCAATATGGGCACAATGGGCTTACATAGTCCATAGGCCTAATTTGGTAAAGTGAAATCCAAATACCAATAAATCCCAATACTATATAAAATAACATTCATTATTAGACATTATTACATCATAATATAAAATAAACTTTGGTTCAATAACCCATTTGTCTAATTTTCGCTTCAGATAATTTGGGAATCTTCAGTAGCCTCCTTAGTCCTTGTAAAGATCCTTCGAGAGGACTGATGCATGAAACCTTTTTAGATTTTGGTTTGGAACACCTTCCGATTCAGTTGTAAAAACTAAGCACTTTATACTAGTTTTGGTTGAACCGAACACGTCAAGGGACGATAATTTTGATTTAATTTATAAAGTATTTCGGATATAAAAATTCATGCTTTGGAGATGGTCATTCATATATAATTATGTACACATGTCATGGAAACTTTGGACCGCGACCTCTTCTCTTAATGTTGAAGCATAATAATGTTTTGAGACAATTCTATTTCTCTAAAAAATATATATGTTAGAGACTCTTCAACTTTTTGATGCTTGTATCTGTTGGGCTTGTGATAAATGGTTATTGGGTTTTTATACAGTTTTTTATAAATCATTTCCCCTCCTCTTTGATATCATTTCACTTTTGTAACAATTTCTAGAGAGATGCTCTGAATTTCCATTACCACCATAATCTTCAGTCTTTAGCCCAGTAACTGTCGCGAGATAATTTCATGGTAATTCCTTTTAAATTTTAATGTTCACGGCCAAAGCGTTTTTGACTGATTGGTTATGTTTGTTGGATAAAGCTGAAAAAGAGAAAAATGATAGAAGAGCTAAAGGGGTTTTAGAGACCGAGGAGCCAACTATTATTAGTCAAACATTCGACTACGGATGCACTTATCTTTAAAATAGGAATTTTATATCAAGCAAACCTCCATCTTCCATTACTCAGTCATTTAAAGAACTCAATCTTTAATGCCAGCATATTGCCAGGAAGCAACTAGCAGCAAACATCAATCAGTATTTATAGTTATGGGTTCAGAAAATAAAGATAGGTTACCGATTAAAAAACACAAATGTTGTAATAGCAAATGATCAACGTTTTTCTGATCTGCAAGTGAAGAAGAAAGAGCATGCCAGACATGATACACTACCGGATAAATTGATTTTTATAACAATAAAAAAACAATAAAAATCGTCACCATCCCGTTATAAAAAAAACCTTTACAACGGATATTCAACCGGAAGTTTCGGTTGTGTTAAGTGGGTTCATTAACGAAACTCAGTTGCCACCGGAAAGCTTTTGCAACTGCAATGCAACCGGAAGCGTTGAAAAATTTGAACCAGATGAAACCGGGTCACAATGTTGCATCTTTTATTGTAAGTCCGTTGCACCATTAAAGCCAAACGGTTAAATCTGCTAGCATGTTCGTCGTTGCAAACAGCGTTGTCATCTGGTTACATATTAACTGATACTAGTATTGTCACTAACAGTGCTGTAAGCTCGTTGTTAAATTTAATGAGATTAAAAAAACACACAGTTATGCAATTTTATTTCATAATTTGAAAATTCAAAATATAATATAACTAAACTAGAATTACAAAATATGATTTAAAAACACAGTTTCAGTTAGAACAAAACAATTTTAATACTTCATCTTAACCATGCAATTCCGGCAACGACCACTTTAGATTCCGAAACACTTTTTTGCATAGCTGTTAGTTTCCCATTATGTCATGGGCTTGAGATTTCTTGTAGCGCGGTTGGAATGGCTGCCACAATAGAGAGCCCCGTCGTGGGAATTATTCGTAATCAAATCAATCTTCATCTTCGTGAATCTATTTTTAGGCGTGTGTTCCAGTAATTCTTTACTTCATTGTTAGTTCTTGGACAAATGTGTTGCTATGACGGACCACCTAAGTTATTTAAACAATTTATACATTACATTACCTTTAAGATTTAAAGGTAAGATATTTACGTAAGTAATCCATAACTTGATTTTTTATCTTGCTTTATCATATATCATCAAATTCATATTCTTATGAGCACATAAATGAAGAAAATGACAGTTCAGAAGATACTAAATGGGTATTTAAGTTATAAGCTAACAGACATTAGTTTAAATGGAGTATTAAAACATAACATATGTGTATATTTACTTACATTAGTGTAAATATAATAATACAGCCAAATATACTTATAATCATTCAAGTGCATAAAATGTTAGAGGTCATTGATGTGTTGTAACTTAGATTAAATAGTAATTCTAAGCTTAAAACTTGTCAGTTAATACTTTTGTTTTGTTCAATAAGGAAAAACATCTACATATTCAAAGCACTAAAGAAAACATTACAACTCAAAATTACGAGACCATACCACATTGATAATACAGAAAAAATCTTTAGCGAAGGGTATATTTAGACATCCCCAAAGTGTAGCACTTTGTAGAAGAGGTGGCACAAAAATGTCACAGGCTGATTTTTTTATGTTCCTGATCAAATTGAAATATCCAGAGAGTTACCAATAACCACTTGTATTAATTTATCAAATGCAGTAATAAACAAACCATCCTATATAGTTCAATACACCAAGATAAAAATAGAAAAACAATATTGCATATTGATGTGAAGCTACCATGGTTATTGTATCCTTAGTATAATACACCAATGTTTTTCAACTACCACATTATTAAAGAGTAACATTAAGAATCTCAAACAATAATGGAATGACATTGGAAACTAAAAGCATCTAGATGAAGAAACATCCTTTTGCGGCTATGATTGTATTTGCAATGCCTTGGCTGACGAGATCACAACTAAACCCAACTGAACCATACAGTATACCATGGCCCTAAAACAAATATGTTGGATATAGTATTTCTGGAAGAAAGTAACAATTTATATATGAATTCAAGATAAAAGAACCATTTTAGTCAAAAAGATTTAAGAATGTAGCAAAATATATCCACGTTATATGAGTAATATCTCATATAGGTGTTCTGGGATACCACAAAGGCAATACGTTATTAGTTCCACTTTCTCTTCCATGAAAAGAGACCGAGTTCTCATGGCCAGAAGATAAAATAGGAGAATCAAAAAAATTCAGACATCATTGTTGTACTATTAGTCGTACCTGATCTATGGTGCATTGAAAATCTGCTAAGTATTGTGCATTGCCCATGCTGCATTGAAGTTCTATGGCTGATAGGTGTCTCTGGATCATCTACTAGAATACCCAAGGAAAGAGTACTTCGTCTTTGTGTAAAGACAACTTCAACATCGAGAGATGAAGATTAGGTCCCTAGATTGAGCCATTAGTACCGAATCTTTTGGGACATCACTAACGACTTGGGCAGGTTAATATGCTCTCATGCTTAGTGAACATGTGCCATTGCAAGTCATGTATCTCTGGATACTTTGGAAATATGACGAAAATACAAGAAAATAAACGATGAAAATCGCTAGCCTTAAGTATTTTCATGAACCTGCAATACCAAACTCATTTCAAATGCTACTTATATAACTTACACACTTCGTATGTTATTTTCTCTATACATCAAAGCTGCTACATATAAAACTGATTAAAAATCAATAGACAAAACAGCACTCCAAAAAAACATGCAGGACCAATATCGTGGCTTCCTTCTTTAGGATAGATTTACAGACACACAATAACACATAAATTTAACTTATTAAAACCAATCAGATCATCTTTATTGCATACGTTAACAAGGTAGCAGCATAAGGGTATAATATCTTAAAATAAAGGATGCCCTTATTTAACTTCTCACCAAAGTGAAGCCACTAAGTGATCAAGTGTCTAGTTGTCTCAGTTTTAGTTTACCTAGTCTATTTTGTGCGAAATCTTTTTAATGATGAAGTAGCAAAGACATAAACAAGTTCTATGACGCAATTAACATTTCGTGAAAAATAATAAAATCAATCTAAGTTACAAAATGTACTACACTCTTGGAATTATACTGACATCTTCGAGCACAGAAGTCAAAGACAGAGGTGAATGTCCATGTCCAGAAAGCATAGAAAATATAAATTTCATGATATAGAGACTTTATATCAAAGTGTAGTTAGAATCTTGCCGGGTAAGTTGAGTTTGTGTACTTGTATAAAAGGTAGGTGTTACAAATCTATCGGAGTCTATCTCCTACTTGTAAACTATGTTGCATAGTAAAACCACCATAGTGAGATCTAACAGAGGCATAAACGCAAGTAAAAAGAATATCCAAGATCTTATGTATCCCTGTAATACATGAAATGATTTTAAGTACAAAAATATATGATATATGCAGTGACTGGAGTGGCTACCTTCACCTTCATTATTTGTTCTTTTTGTGTTTGCAAAGCATCAAGGATTAAATAAAATGATACATGTACCACAAAATAGCAAGAAGATAGAAGAACTTACACCAAACAGATATATTAATCATTGAAAAAGATGGACAAGTTAAAAATTTATGCTAATCTTCTTCATAAGCAGTAAGCTTGATATCTAATTTTTTTGAAAGTTTAGCAGGCAATACTATCAACATAATATTAAGATTTTTTTATATTTCTGAATCAAGCTTAAAAACTAATTCACCCAAATGAGTAGTAATATAACTTCAAATGATGAATATTCCAAATGTATTTTAATGAATTTCCTTCCATATATGTTCGTTTATAAGCCAATTTGTGTCCTTTAGATACTATCTTAAAAGATCCATCCCAATTTGGAGTCAATTTCCTAGCATTTTTAGCTCTTGTCTCTTAAGATACAGTTCTTAATACTAGATTTCCTTCTTAAAAACTCCTACCTTTAAAATATGCATTATAATTGATAAAGACATGATTTATATGATTCGCATGTCGAACCGGTGAAATGTTTGACCAATATTTATATTATAATACGATCTCAACAAATATGTAACATTGAAGGGATTTTGTTTGATAATGTGTAAATATGTATAATATTAGTAAATTAATAGGGTGTAATAACAAAAAAGAGACTAAGATGTAAGACTAAAAATTCACTCATATTACTATATAAAGCAATAAATAAATATATATATATATATTAAAAAATACAAACAGTATATTCCCCTTAAAAACATTATATCCAATTTGAAATTTGTTATTATTCGATTACATATAAAACAAATTAGCTATTTTCCAAAGTATAAGAATCCCCCAAATCTTTAAATTTTCATTTTAGATATTTTTTTTTCAAGTTATTATTATGTTCGTGGTAATATATTATTTTAATCTAAGTAAGCTTTATTAAGAATAGAAGATCTAATAAGAAGGTTTTATAAAAATTGAGGACTTAATGTTAAATTTACATTTAGTTGAAACCCAAATTTTCAAAGGCTCCAAGAGTTCTAAAATTTCTTCTTTCCTTCACACCTTGAATTCGGGCGATGAAAATTTTTCAGAACGTTTTCTATTCACAACTTCTTTCTTTTCTTTTCTTATCTCCTTTTCTTTTCTTTAAATCAATGGTTTACTTATTTTGCCAACTTCCATTAGCGATTGTTGGAGAAGCAGAGTAGAAATATCTATCTCGATTTTGTTTTGATTCTTCTGGATGTTGAATCAGTTTCTACTCAAGGTAAATTATCTCTTCATATCAGTTTGCTGCATTCAATCCCAGCTTTATTTGGTGAGTTTTCAGAGCCTTTCATCAGCTTACAGGAGAAGATAGTTTCATGGATACCTGAGATTTCACAAAGGTAAAGATTAATCTACTCTTATATAACCTATTTGTAGACTTTCCATATCTCTTCCAGTTGAGGTGGAGGCATACATTTATGTAGTTCATCTTCATTTTACATTTTTTAAGTCCATCGAGCTAGTTAATCGACAACTCGATTTTGTTCTATATATATATATAATGAAGAGTCACGTTATTGGTTAATAGAGATTTTATGTTATTGAGTATATATTTTAACTGATTTGGATAGTTTATAATTGAAATTAAATTGACCAAGATTTCATAGTCAGTTTCGATATCAACTTCCCTGATTCCTTTGATTATACACAGTTTAAGTCCATCATAGATAGCTCCAGCTTCTCCCTTTATAATTGATATTTTTCCATAGTTGTTTCCATATCCTAAAATATTATTTCATTGTTTCTGATTATAACTGCTCCACTCGCTTCACCATTGAATGAACAACTTGCATCTGTGTTTATTTTGAATCTACATTTTGTAAGAGGAATCCATGATAAATTGGACACCCTCTTCTTGATTTTGAGATGGTTGATGCACCCGAGATTTATATCTTCCTGATCATTTTGTTTCCAGTGCTTGGTCTTCAAAATGTTAGAGTGATCAAGATTCATCAACATGTATTTGATGTAGTTGATTGTTGAATTTACTAATGATGATTCATCATCCATCTTGATTTTATTACGATGTTGCTATATTACCCATGTTATAATTGTAGGCATAATTGTTTTGATGTGTGTCTTGGTTGGTGCTGACCAAAACCATGTTCTAAACATGTGTTTCACTGTCATGAAGCTTCTTATATCTATTTTAAGTATGCCTGCAAAGTAAGACCAGATTCTCCACGCAAATGTACATGATATGAAAAGATGGTCCTTTGTTTCTAAATTTTTACAAAACTAACATTTTGAGACCAAAGTTATATATTTCAATTGCATTTTAAAATCAACCGGTAATTTATTTTCCAGTAATCTCCAAGATAGAAAAGATAATTTTCTTGGAGATAACAGGTTCCATATCAATTGTCTAGCCATATATCAAGGTTGTCTTTCCTATTTTCCATATGATGTTTGCTTCAGCAAAATCTTGATCTTAGCTAGTCTTTTCCAGTTTTGTGAGCTCTATTTTGAGTAGTCTATTTCGAGTGGATGGCTCCCTTTAGAGTAGATACTATGTAGTAGATTTTCCCATAGTGAGTTATTTTCTCTGAACCTTATCCATAGCTTACAAGAGAAAGCTTTTTGAATATCTTAAAGACTATTAACATTGAGTCCACCTTCTTTGAATGGCCTACATACTACAGTCCATGATAACCAATTCATTATGCTTCCTTCATTACTTGAACCTCATAGGAATCTGTTCATTAGTTTTTACTTTTGTTTAGATGATAAATGTGGGCAACCAACAACTTTGTAACCAATAAAGGGGGATATGCATTAGTACAGAGTTAATCAGTGTGAGTCTACCACCATAAGAAAGTTTCTTCCCTTTCCAGAAATTTTTTATTTTATCTTCTCCATGAAGGGGCTGAAATTAACTAATTTATTGTGTGGACTGAGGGTCATGCCCATGTAAGTTGTAGGTAAGTAGATTGTCTTAAATTTTATTTGTATACTAAGAGATTTCCTTCTGAGGTGAGGCATTTTATTTGTAATGATTACTTTTTTTTTCTTTGTTTAAAGCTTGGCCTGAAGTATCTTGTTATATCTGCAAGAAATCTCTAATTTTCTTCAAAGAGGAGGTTAGTTCATTACTGAAAATTAGTAATCATCAGCAAATGCAAGTATTGGTATGGTGATATTGCCTCGGCATGAATATCTAAGAGCCTTATCAGAATCAAACATGGTTTTTAATCCTCTTAGTAGAATTTCCTCTGCCAGAATGAACATACTAAGTGACAGAGGGTCCCTTTGTCTTACTCCTCTTTTAGTTTTGAAAAATCCAATAGTTTTCCCATTAATTAGTATAGATATGAATACTGATTTGATAAGGCTACTGATTAGGTTGATGAATTTGTTTTTGAAACCAACACACTTTAAAACTTCTAGAATGAAACTGTGTGAGATGTTGTCAAATTCTTTAAACATATCCACCTTAATAACAATATTGACTGCCTTTGGTTTCCTATTCAGACCATGAATAAGCTCTTTAGCTACCATAATTTTATCTTGGATAACTTTACCTTTAACGTATGCTCTTTGAGCCTCATAGACTAGTTTAGGTAATAATAAGGCTAGTCTGTTATTTACAATTTTAGACATTATCATGTTTATCAATTTACATAGACTGATTGGTCTATACTGATTCCAGAATGTAGGATTTACTACTTTAGGAATTAGACAGATTCTTGTGGCAAGTATTCCTTTAGATATGTCCTGACCTTGTATGATAAATATTAATGCATTACATAGGCCACTTTTTATGATTTTCCATCAAGTGATGTAAAAACATCTATTAAATCCATCCATTCTAGCTGCTCCATATGGATTTAATTTCTATATTATGTTCCAAATTTCTAGTTATGTTGGAATAGCTAAGAGAGATTCATTGTCTAAATCAGTAATGATTCTAGGAATAACATTAAATATGTTGATTTCCATGTATTCTAATTCTTCATTTAAGCTATTGTAAGACTAGGATGAGAGTTTATCTGTAAAGTATAATTCTGCGGATGAGTTGATCTCCTCTTCATCAGTACACCATTTATTGTTGAGCTTTAATACATTATTCTTTTATTTTCTTCTTTTCTTCATAACAAAGTTGTGGTAGATTCTTGTGTTCCTGTCTCAATCCTTTATCCAATTAACATGACATTTTTGTTTCCAGAATTCTTCCTCTATGGTGAGAGCTAGGAAATATTCAGTTGTTGCTTTTGAAGTAGACTCTTGTCTAGTGTACTCATACAAATACTGTAACATTTCTCACAAGCATCCACATTTTCCTCACCTTGCTCCACTTTATCAAACTGATTTCCAAAGTGATTGTGCTCCATTCTTTAAGTTCCTTCTTCAACTTTTTCATTTTGTTCCAATATACAAACATATGATAGTCTTTTATTGTAGTATTCCAACTTGATTCGACAAAATTTAAGAATTCTTTGTCTATTGTCCATATGTAAAAGAATCTGAATGATTTCTTTTGTTTATCTATGCTTTTGGTGATGGTAATGAGAAGTGGTGTATGGTCTGAGCATGTTCTAGGTAGATAAGACTTTTTTTCATTGAAATATTCAGCCCATTCTTGGTTAAATAATACCATGTCCAGACGTCTCCATTTTGTTCTCTTTGTCCATTTAAATTTAGTACCTGCAAAGCCTGCATCCTCCAAGTAACAGTCATTAATCATGTTAGTAAAATTATTAGAATTTTGTGAGTAGAAATTTGTACACCCAGCTTGCTTTGATATTGATGTTATTGAATTAAAATCTCCAAGTATGAACCATTCATTTACTGAGTTAGAAAGTAGTCTTAGATCATCCCAAGTTCTATTATATTCTTTATTTAGCACTTTGCATATACACATGTTACGTTGATTGATTTATCAAGCATAACATGTTTTATGGTAGTATGTATATATTGGATTATGTCTACAGTTATTGTTGAACTCCCGATCTTCATCCCAGAGCACCCAGATCTTGTTAGATGAGTTTGCATAGAATTTTTATAGCTTGATTTTTACTGCTAGTTTTTCTATTAGTTCTCTATCGATCATTGGCTCTGGAAAGAAGACAGCTTTTATATTTTATTTCTTGACAATTAATTTCAATCTCCTAACTTAAGGATTGTTGTCCACTCCTCTTATGTTCCAGCTTAGTACTTTAATCATTTAGGCTTGTGTAGGAAGTTCTGATCATCTCATCAAACTGCAGAGATTTAATCACCAAAGATTTTTTTCTTCTATTGTTTCTTGCTTGTTTAAACTTATGGTCTAAAACGTTTTGAAAACTTGGATCCACTGTCTTATTTTTCAGGGTTGGAGTAGGTGGTAAGCTGCCAGTGTTATTCTTGTTGGGAGATAGGTTTCCAGATGATAAGAATTCGGTTTCAAGAGTTTGGAAGAGGTTGCAGTTGTCATCAAGAAATTTAATTGCATTTGTTTTTTCTTTTTGGATCTTCATTGATTGAGCTCGTATCATTTTCTGTCATTTTGTGTTATGCTTTCCTGGGCTATTACTGTTTTTCTTACTAGGCTTCACAATGATAGATTTAAGCTTGGTTTCATGTCCTAAGGTTTGTATCTTTTAGATTAGAGGTGTATTTGGTTTTACATTGGTCTCATTCTGTTATTGTTGTAAGTTGTTTGGTCTTGGTACTTTTGTTTCATGATTTAGTTTGCTGCATGATGACCTATCATGACCTACATGAAAGCAATGTTCACAATATCTTGGTACCTCTTTGTAGCTTACATAGATCCAACTGCCTCTGTTATCTTCAAAGCCAAGCCATATTTGGTGTTGCAGTTTCTCGTGATGTTAATATCTACCCAGACATAACAGGCGTTATACATTGCCTATTCTTTGTTGGGATCAAGGTTTTGATGGGATTGCCTATTGTAGACGTTATTGAGATAATAATGTCTAGGTTGTAGAGATGTTCAGGCAATTTTCTATCCACACTCGAACTATTGGGAATTCCTTTCTTTGTGCTAAAAGAAGGCATCCATTTCAGTATACGCATAGAATATTCGCCTACTTTCCACACAAATCTCGGCCAATTGGAATAGGAGAAGTCTCCTTCAACATGTATCCATTTCAGTATACGCATAGATCCGGAAAATGTATCTAGTATGCGTACCATCTACAACATGCGGCACAAGCACCAATTGGTTGATAAAGCGGGGAAATCCCAAATGCAATACTTGTTTGGTAAGTTAAAGGAGTACGAGTACTATGTTTGGGAGCGCACAAACAAAGAAACCGACGAAATCCTAGAATTGTTTTTCGCACATCCCACGAGCATCGATTTGTTGCGCACTTTTCCTCAAGTGCTTATAATGGATAGCACGTACAAGACTACAAGGTATAAATTGCCTTTGCTAGAAATAGTTGGCCAAACTTCGACGAAAAAAACCTTTTGTATAGCTTTTGTTTTTATGAGCTCGGAGAAAGAAGAGAACTACACGTGGGCAATGAGCGTTCTAAGGAGAGTGATGGTGAACAACATGTGCAGCAGAACCCCCTGCTCGATCCAAACCCACCCAAATCGACCCCAAATCCCAAAACAAACACCCCTAAATGATCATAATCTCATAACTAAACACATGCATGCAGTTATAATTGAACCAAACAACTCCAAATACATAAAAAATCGATTTTTCTACCCGAATGTTAAACTCGAAATATCTCTAAAAAACACAAGGAAATTGAAAACAAATTGCACCAACAAGTAGAGAATGCTTACCTTAACATCTTCTTGGCGTTGGATTTGAAAAACAAATCGCTTAAAAAATCGTGGGTTTTAGAAGGCTAGAGAGAGTTAGGGTTTGGAAGAGGAGAAAGAGGAACAGATTTTGGGTTTTTGGTATTTATATGAATGGCAATTTTGTAAATATTGGGGGTCTCGTTATAGCTAAGCTGGGTCTCACTATAACCGGGTCTCGTTATAAATAAAACGGGTCTCATTTTAGCGTAGCCCAAATTTGAAATCATGGAGGAAATAATAAATATGATGGGGAAATAGCTTTGACCAAAATTAATTTCAAGCGATTTTTGATTTCAAGTGATTTTTGATAAACAAAATTTAATTATATATTTAGTGGTACATGCAAACCAAACATTTTGACACGTAAATTATCTCCGTCCTTTCGATTTTTCATACAATAGTTAGTTTTGTTAGGAAAGAAATAAATTTAATAATTACAGATGAAAAAATTGCAAAGAATGAAAATAAATGATCGAGAAACACAAAAAATTGAAATACTTTAACATATCTCTGCATACATTGCATTGCCTTAAACTGTGTTAAATTGCAATACTTAACATGTCTCTGCATACATTACATTGCCTTAAACTGCGTTCTGGGGTTCAATCCAAACACATTCTCAAACAATTTGGCAGAGGCATCGGTGTACCTATATTTGGTTATGAACATTGTACTTACATAAACAAAAACAAAATTATCGAACATTACCCATTTGCAGCGTATTAACCCAATATGATGAATCATAAGAAAATAAAAATTACCGATTTTTTCGACTATGGAGGAAGGCCGGTCCACAAGTTTTGCTATAAATTATATATCCTTTAAAGTTTAGGACTATCGTCAAGCTGAGCCTCCCAAACGAATATATATTAACAATCCACTTAGAAAAAGTTGGAGCAAAAAAAAAATTCAGGTGAAAAAATGACATCTAAAATCTCTAAGGACAGTATTTCCCAAAATTTAGACGATACTATATTATGTTATGGTCTCTGTATCTAGGTAATGACAAACAGATTTTCGGGTTTTCTTTCTGGTCTAATAAGAGTTCTATTCTGATAAAATTCAACATTATACATTCTACTCACAACTCAACATGAGTATGAGAGCTTTTGTCCTAGCTAAAGCTAACCAGACACTTGTTAGTCAAATCTCATCTCCAGAGGTGGCTTATCAACAGAGCCTTGTAACACAAGTCAAACAAAAACTTGTTTTTCGGTTCCTGCAACAGGATGAGACTGAGGTTTCGACCAACCAGATTTACGGATCCCTCCTGACTAATCTTACTTTTATCAAGACATTTGCCTCGGGAATTCTCTTACTGCATGGAGAATTCTCTGTCGACGGAGTGCTGACTGATTTCCCTATCACTCCATCTTCGGTCATTGGTAAGTCATACATCTTTTCTCCTCTTTATATCACCAGTTGGAAATGATATTTCATGACACACACACACACGCGCGTAGTGTAGAATCTTAATTTCCCCCTTTTGCCGTCTCAGATTGCTTCTCTCACCTGGATGTGAATGCAATAGAACAAGGTAAGAAACGAATCCGGTTGTGACATCCAATATTTAGATGAAAAATAGTCTTCGTTAAGTGATATAATACTTACATTTTTATTGTGATCCAGTGAAGCTTTTAATTATTTGTAAGAATGGTGCAAGTGGAGACTACTCTGGCTGTACCGACTTGGCATACCAGAAAGCTATTACAGATGGCGTCGATGTTCTTGATTGTCCTGTCCAAATGTCACAGGACGGGATTCCATTGCTTAAGCTCGAACAATCTTTTAGAGAGCACGACCGTTTACCAGTCACCTTACAGCAACCCTACTACATCTATTCCAGAGGCTGGTAATGGAATATATACCGTTAGCCTTACATGGTCTCAGATCCAAAGCTTGAAACGTAAGTCAATCTGCCAGACATATCAGGCATGTGTGCTAGATATAGAAATTAACAAACGGATATAAATAAAAATAGACTTGTTTAAGCATTGTACTGTATATCTATATATATATACCTCAAAACCACGAGGTTTAAGACGGGTAGAGATGATTTCAGCGTTTTGCAAGAACTCTTCTTCGGAAACTGTCCAGCTAACCAAATCATAAGAGTTCCATCCTCTTGGAGGTAGTGAAGCAACATCCTGGGACGATATTCTGCTACCATTTGATCACTTTGTTAGCTTATAAACTATCTATAACACCAAGTAAATTAGAGTTTTAAAATCCCAACAGTGATTCATTGATTCAGTTTCCTTCAATCTTTGATGAAAGTGACAAAAAATCAAAAGTACATATTGAACCAAATAACAATGTATGATCATATCTCGAATCATGAACTGAAAGATAGAAAGCGAATGACGCCCACCTGCTAATATAAACTAGAAAGATGGAAGCAAACACAAAACATGGCTAATTCATGATCTCAGAATTCTCAACTCAAAATCATAAGAGCAAACAAGTGTATACATACATGTAAGCTAGTAAGTACCATTAATTGAATTATAAAAATGTACTTTGGTTTTTGATTATGGAAAAGATAATGTGTCAACTGATGATCAGCAATTCAAAGGCAAAAATGTCAAGTGATGCTGCAACTCACTTTGAATGAGCCTGGATGGTGGAGGACAAAGCTCCACATCCACCATATAAAAACACAAATTCAAGACATGCGCTGTCTTCATTCGATCAAGGCTAAATTATAAAGTAGTCTAATCAAACACACTAGAGAAACATAATGAACACATTGACGAAGAACAGAAGATTAGAGAACAAAAATGAAATTGCTAGACAATTTTATTTGAATTTACCTATCGGTACTAAACCAACCACATTTCAGTTGCAAGCTTTACTTTGACCGTAAATATTTCTCTAAGTTTGGATGTAATTTCTCATGAAAACACAGTAGAGAAAGACATACAACAGATGAAATACAATAAACAAGGAAAAAAAGAAGTGATGTTTTATTAAGAACAAAAATGAAAGTTGTAGATTTATTAGTGTATCTGAATTTGCGTAGTTCTCCAATTGAGGAAACTTTGTAATTCAGGACATAAACCCTAACCCCCCTCTAATTATTCTCTATCCAATTTTTTACAAAGACTCTGTAATTCAGGAAAGTTGACATAAACCCTAACCCTCTGATATTTCTCTAATGTTATACGTATCTCTAAACAAAGTGTTTACGAAAACCCTAAACCCTCTGATTTGATTTTATACCTTTAATCCAAGTTTTTACAAAGACCGTAAAAACTTTGTAATTCAGGATACTATACCTCTAATCCAACTTTTTTCAAAGACTGTAAAAACTTTGTGATTGAGGATACTCTACATAAACCCTAACCCTCTAATCGTATCTAATCTAATGTTATACCTCTGATCTAACGTTTTACAAAGACGGTAAAACTTGCTTCATTCAGACCCAGACCTAGAACTTACTCCTATCTCTTTTTCAGTGTAAAAACGAGACGGCAGTTACTTGCATAGCACGGAAACATCAATTTGGATGTACCTGAGTCAGCGTCCTTCTTCTCTATGATCTTCTGCTTTTTTGGGTTTCTTTGTTGTTCCCGATTCTTGACGCTGTCTCCGTACACTCGTTTTCTGGCATTGTTCGTGACTTCCAGCCCCGGTGAAGAAATGCTCAGAGTCCCGGTTGCAGAAGGATCAGTGATTTCGACATGTTGGTTTTCCTTTCTCCAATCCCGTTTGCAGAAGGATCAGTGATTTCGACACCATTCTCTTTTTCCTCGGAACCCCCTTTGCAAAAAGATCTGTGATTTGGTTTGCATTTTCCATTTTAGAAAGTTCCGAGGCTGCCCGGACAACCCAATCAAATCGATCCATTTCTCCGTTTCTCCAAAAAAAGTGAGAAAGTGATACAGAAAAAACGCAGAGAAGGCAATATAGGAAACTCTAATTTTCTTTATCAAAATTCAACTCCATTACACTCCATTACATTGTAAACAAAGTCTCTTTAAATAAGAATTCGAATGAAAATCCTAATACGAAAAATACTAAAAATACCCTAAAGTAATAAAAAATCGAAATAAAATAGTAAACGACTCCGAATGTCCAAAAAACGTCATATGTCACGAGCATAGCTGGTGACTTGTAATCGTGGTGTCGTTCCCTTCGAAATAAGGTGTTGTGGGTCTAAATCGGACACTGGGAGCTCCGAAACTGTCAGTTCGCTCCATTCTTCGGGTGATCGCATGTCTTCATAAATTATAGCGCGAATCTATTTGCATCATCCCCTCCGGGTAGAGAAGATTCGCCCTCGAATCAGAACCAGTCTCCTCGTCAGAAGAGTCACCGGCAGGGTACCGAGCCTTGGTTAGAACTGCCCACACATAGTCACCAACTTCGAACTGTACAGGACGGCGATGATGATCCGCATGAGACTTATACTTGGCGGTGCTCAAGACAAGCTGACCGTATGTCTTCTGGTGGGTTTGGCGAATCTGCGAGACAAGCTCCTCAGCAGTTGTGTGAACACGAATTTTACTGGGCAGGACGAGCAAGTCGACAGGACCTCAGGGCACAACACCATACATCACTTGGAAAGGACAAAGACCCATCGAGCGGTTAAGAGCATGGTTGTGAGAAAACTCTGCCTGCGGTAGGCGCTGATCCCACGCCTTCGGGTGATCTCCCACCAGGCTACGCAACAAGTTACCGAGGGAACGGTTAACCACTTCTGTCTGACCATCAGTCTGAGGTGGTAGACACTACTGAAACTGAGCTGCGTATTCACCATGCGCCACGAGCTGCGCCAGAAATGACTCACGAACCTAGTGTAACAGTCAGAAACAATGGCACTAGGGAGGCCATGAATGCGGTAAATCTCTCGAAAGAAAAGCTGTGTGGCACACACTGCATCAGATGTCTTTCTACACGGGATGAAGTGTGCCATCTTAAAAAAACGATCAACCACCACAGAAATAGAATCGAATCCGCGCTAAGTCCGGCGTAATCCAAGAATAAAATCCATACTAATGTCGGTCCAGGGCTGAGTAGGAATTGGCAACGGCAAATAAAGACCCGCATTCGTTGATGTTCCCTTGGTCAACTGACAAACTCGACAACGGGAGACAAAACGACCAACTTCCTTACGTATGTCCTATCACGGCCCTCATGACCCTCGGCATGCAGCTCCTTGATCAACTGAAGACGCAGGCTACAGTCAAGGATACACAACTGTACCCCGCGAATGAGAAATCCATCCTCCATTAAGAAATCAGATTGTGTCCCCTGCTGAATCAGTTCAATAATCCGAGAGAAGAACGAGTCAGTAGCATAAAGGTCAATAAAAGAATCAAAGCCAGGAAGCTGAACTCGCATTTCAGTCAGCAGATTGTGACAACGGCTCAGAGCATCAACAACCCGATTCGTAATACCGACCTTGTGCTTGATGACAAAAGTGAACTGATGCAAGTAAGCTATCCAAGAAGCGTGTCTATGAGAGACCTTGTCATGGCTGCCAAGATACTTCAAAGAGTCATGATCAGTATATAGCACAAATTCACGCTGAAACAAATAATGACGCCAATGCTTGATAGCCTGAACCACAACATAAAATTCAATGTCATATGTACTAAATCGCAGCTTAGCACTCGCCAGTTTCTCACTGAAGAAAGCCATTGGACGCCCTGACTGGGAAAGAACTGCCCCAATACCAAATTTAGACGCATCACAATAAAGCTCAAATGGCTGGGAAAAGTCGGGCAGCACCAGAATATGTGCAGTGGTGAGACACCGTTTAATCTCTGCAAACGTCGCATCAGCATCCTCAGACCATTCAAATTATGTGCCCTTCATGCAGTCCGTGATCGGGGCCATAACACTGCTGAAATGGGGAATGAAACGCCGATAAAAAGAAGCTAAACCATGAAAACTGCAAACCTCAGTGATGGAAGTAGGTCGAGGCCACTGGTCCACTACAGCAACTTTGCTCGGATCAGCTTGTAACCCTTCAACAGAGACAATATACCCCAAAAATTGGACAGATGGGGACATAAACGAGCAATTGGCAGCAGCACCATAAAACTTATCCTGACGCAGCACCAATAACACCTCACGTAAGTAAGACAAGTGGACAGAAGGGTTAGCGCTATAAATCAGAATATCATCGAAGTAAACAACAACAAATTTATGGATGAAAGGCCTCAATGCATGATTCATGACACGCATGAAAGTGTTCGGCGCGTTAGACAAGCCAAAAGGCATCACGAGCCACTCAAACAGTCCCTCACGCGTCTTAAACACCGTCTTCCACTCATCACCAGGACAAATCCGAATCGGGTGGTATC
The DNA here is from genome assembly GCA_036936605.1 of Limnanthes douglasii subsp. nivea. NCBI lineage: Eukaryota > Viridiplantae > Streptophyta > Magnoliopsida > Brassicales > Limnanthaceae > Limnanthes > Limnanthes douglasii. The sequence continues at coordinate 200,971,974 of JAUPFV010000001.1, read as the reverse complement.
CACTCTTTAAATCAAGCTTGCTGAAAACAGAAGCACCACCCAACTGGTCTAAAAGATCGTCCATAAGAGGTATAGGAAACCTGTAGCGAACAGCGATCTTGTTAACAACTCGGCTGTCCACACACACACGCCAGGAACCATCTTTCTTTGGTGTCAGCAACGCCGGAACTGCACATGTATTGAGACTTTCTCGAACATGCCCCTTCTCCAACAAATCCTCCACCTGTCGACTTAATTTCTCATGCTCCTTCGGGCTCATGCGATAGTGAGGCCAATTTGGGAGAGCAGTACCAGGAACCAGGTCGATTTGATGTTGAATATCCCTCAGAGGAGGTAACTCGGGGGGGGGGGGGGGGCAAAGTCTCAGGAAACACATCTGTAAACTCCTGCAAAAGAGACTGAACTGCAGGGCTAGGGTCCGCACGAGAATCAGTCACAACATGATCACAAAATAACAAGAAGACCACACCAACTTCTTCAATGGCCGCCTGAAAAGGAGCACAGGACAGCAAGGTCGTTGTGGAAGGACCAGAGCCAATGCTAAGGGACCGAGGCTTTAGCGGCACTAGAACAATCTTCTTACCCCGAAAAAAGAATGAATAAGTATTCGCACGACCATCATGCACAACAGACAAATCATACTGCCAAGGGCGACCAAGCAATAAGTGACAAGCATCCATAGGCACTACATCACAAAACACCTCATCCCGGTATGTCTGCCCCACAGAAAATGATACAAGCACACGTTTAGACACATTGATATCAGTACCTTTACTCAGCCAGGCCAGCTTGTATGGCTTGAGGTGCGACTCTGATTTCAGCCCGAGCTTCGACACCGCTGTCTCAGAAATTACATTCTCACAACAACCATCATCAATAATGAAGTTTCACACCTTACCGCCAATCGTACAAGTGGACTGAAACACATGATTCCGCAGCCAGTCACTCTGATCAGGAACACGAGGGGAAAGAAAAGTGCGTCGTACCATCAAAACTGCACCAACATCACCAGTCACAACCTCCTCCGCGACCTCAGTCACATCATTATCATATGTATCAAACTTCGGGAGACCATCAGGAACAATCGGGGCCGGTTCAAACACCTCGTGAGAGAAAAGACCCCTAGCACCCGTAACATTCGGACACTCTACCTGACGATGCCCTAACTCACCACAACCAAAGCAACGTAACTTACCAGCAGAACGGCTGGTCGCACCGCGCCTAGGAGGAGCCTGATCAGGGGTTGGACGTGGAACTGGTGCGGGCGCTGAGGTCCCTGTTGGAGCACCAGTCCGTGCGCCAATCTGGATCCGTCGAGCCAACTGTTTCTCTGCCTGGAGGGCACGCCGATAAGCTTCCAAAACAGACAACAGGTCGAACATGTTCAACATATCCTGGAGTTGAGGGCGCAACCCTCCAATATAGCGGGATACCCGCTGATGGGTTGACTCGTTCATATATGTACGAGCAAGCAACTGAAAGAACTCCTCCGTATACTCGTCCACAAAGCGTGGCCCCTGACGAAGATTCTGGAAACGCTGGAACAATTCTCGCTCGAAATTGTAAGGCAAGAATGCCTTGCGAATTTTCTTCTTGAACTTCTCCCAACTACGTACTTGCTCCTTGCCTTCACGCGCTTGGATCTTTTTCACCTGCTGCCACCAAGCTTGTGCCCTGCCGCGAAGGTGGATGGTAACCAAAGCTACTCGTCTCTCTGCATGAACTTCCTTGAAGTCCAGCACCTCCTTAACCTGGGATAACCAATCAACAAACTCCTCCGCCCGAAGGCCACCATCAAAGTCAAGAATGTTGACCTTAAATCCAAGCTCCCAGCGGCGGTCCCGATAAGCATTTCGTTCTGGCCTTTCTCCAAAAGGGTTATCGGGACCTTCAACCTCCACACCGGGTTGCCTAGCAGTAAGTTCAGCCATTTGACGGATAAGATACTCGACCTGACGACGCAGGTCAGCATTCTCGCGATCTCCGAAATCACTTGCATCTCCTTCCACAGTAACGCCTCCACGACCTCTAGTTCTTCCTCGCACCATCTCATAGGACTGCCTATGTCTGATACCAATATGATACATAGTAAACGCAGAGAAGCCATTATAGGGGAAACCCTAATTTTCTTTATCAAAATTCAACTCCATTACATTGTAAACAAAGTCTGTTTAAATAAGAGTTCGAATGAAAACCCTAATACGAAATACCAAAATGCACTAAAGTAATAAAAAATCGAAATAAAATAGTAAACGATTCCGAATGCCCAAAAAACGTCATATGTCACAAGCATAGCTGGTGACTTGTAATCGTGGCATCGTTCCTTTCGAAATAAGATGTTGTGGGTCAAAATCGGATACCGGAAGCTCCAAAACTGTCAATTCGCTGCATTCTTCGGATGATCGCATGTCTTCATAATTTTTAACACTAATCTGTCTGCATCAGAAAGCTTAACGGCTGGCTGAAGAAGAAGATCGACGTGGAGTGGAGCAGAACCCAGATCTTTTTTTTTCTTTTTCACTTCAGAGAGAAGAAAAGATTGGAAGTAAATGAAATAAGGAAGGCATAGTGTAGTTAATATATAATAGGAGAGGACTTAACAGTTTTGTATGGTTATCTTACTACCCATTTGCTTCAGTAGGGAAGAAAACATTGGATCGTAACTAAGTGACTGAGCTATCGACGAGAGTTTTTGTATGGTTTAATTTCCAAATTACCGGTATAAATCGATAAATACGCTAGCTTATGTTCCCAACAAAACCAAGATTGTTCATTAAATACAATTTTTGTTTTTTTTGTTTTTAAATTTTAATATTAAGTTTTTAAATACAACAATTTAAAAAGATTTTGGTTTTTTTATTATTATTAACTTTTAGTTTTTTTAAAAATCAATATTTTTGTAATTCACTTACTATTATTGTGTGAGTCTTAAATTATGTTTAATTCTGCTAAAACAAACGATTTTGCGTAAAAAAATTGTTTTAAAAACTTTGATTTTGGATATTTGAGATGTATTTTTTTATAAAACCGTGAATCACGTTTATGAAATGATTTATATCGTGCTATCTAGAAAATTTTTCTCTGGTGATCCAACATCGACGACATGCAAACTAAAAAAGCCGTTTTACGGACATAAGCTAGCGTTATGACAGTGGTGCCACAAATTTCTCGAGGTTATTGTCTCATTTGGTTTCGAGATAAATTCAGTCGGAGTAAATTCATATATCGAGTGTTGTATGTTGATGACATATTATTGGCCACAAATGACAAGAAAATGTTACATGCGACCAAAAAAAATATTTTGGACAAATTCGTTATAAAAGATCTTGGTAATACATCTTCTGTGTTAGGAATTCAAATTCATAGGAATCCATCCCATAAAATTTTGAGTTTATCACAAAAGGTGTATATTGAGAGTATGATACAACATTATGGGATGAAAAATATAAAAGGAAATCAAATCCATATATCGTAAGGTGAAAAATTTAGTCTTAAGCAATTGCCAAAGATAAAATTAGAGAATGATGAAATGGAAAATATTCCATATACTTGGGCTGCTAGAAGTCTGATGTATGTTCAAGTTCGTACACGACCATATATTGCTTTTATAGTGGGTGTGTTAGGTAAATGTGTAAGTTATTCAGGGATGTGAAACTGGAGAGCAGAGAAAAGATCTCTCCGGTATTTGCAACAAACAAAACATCACAAGTCAACATATAAGAAATCAGATAAACTGTAGGTCATAAAGTATTCCACCTTGGCTCGTCATATTACTTTTAGGATGAGATGCAATATTATGGAAAAATATTAAAGAAACACTCATTTCATTTTCAACTACAGTTGCAAAAGTTTTTTATTGTGACAATCTCTCTCCTCAACTGCCCACAAATATGTAGCTGTTTTGGACTGACACGAATGGGCCTTATTTGTCACTCGAGTATCAAAATAAGGAAAAATTGGTACTCAAATTGAGCGTCTCGACGAGCCTAACAACTATCAAAAGTGTGACAACGTCGTGAGATTTGGACCTCAAATTCTACTGTTCAGGGTCCGAAAATTCTATTTTATTATATTTATATTTTATTTTAGGAAAATATTTTAATTAGAGAATCAAATGTGATTGCATTCATATTTGATTTGATTTTTATTTTTTATATTTTTTTATATTTTTTAGAATAATTGATTATGGTTTTTGGGTAATTGCAATATAAAGCATCTTATACCCTATTCTACCGTCAGACTTTGATTAATTAAATTTTGGAAATTATTTCTCTAAGTCTCCTTATTTCTCTAACCTAGGGTTATGGTTTTATCGTTGTTTCTTTCTTCTAATATTCCGCCGCACTATCAGTTGGTATCAGAGACAACAATTCCTACTACGCATATACAAGAATCATGTTCTGGGTACCTCTAAATTTGAGGACTAGAATACGGAACGACATCGACATATTCCAGTATACCTGCACAATTGGAGGAAGAATTTGCAAGTTTGTAATCGATTCAAATAGTTATGAGAATCTGATTTCAAAGGAGGCTGAGAGTACATTGAGATAACAGTTTCTAAACGTTTTCTAATTGCACTTTTGGTCGGTAATTATAAAGATACATTATGGTGTGACGTAGTTACTATGGACTTTTTTCATCTAGTTTTAGGACGTCCATGGATCTTTAATAGGAATTCTACTTATAATAGTAGAATGAATCGATATAGTTTTATGAAAGATGGTTGCAAGTTTATATTAGTGTCATCTAGAGTAGTGTCTCCAAAACCACCACCAGTTAATGAGTTTCATGCTCATACTACACCAGCTACCGATCTTAGCTATGATGCTAAAATTGTATCTGAGCTCGTGTTTGACAAACCAATCTGTAATAAGGATATCTTTAAAGATGCATGTAGGCCAGTATTTGACAAACCAGTCTACGATGAGTATGATAATGAGGTCGATGAGAAGAGCACTGATGTATGATAATTGGCAGCGCCAAAAAAATTAAAGATTTCGAAACTAAGTCTTTCATCAAGTGTTGATAGAAAGAAATACTAGTGATGAGAAATAAATTGGCATGAAGGAATATACAATTGATGTGAATGAAGGTAATTTGCAACCAATAGAGGTTTTGTTGAAGAAGGACTGCATCACTATAGAGGTTCTGTTGAAGAAGGACTGCGAAGCAGTAGCTTTTATACTGCATATATATTTTCCATGTACTTTATGTTATCCTAAAATCGAACCCATGTTTTAGTTCTATGTGGATGCATGTCGTTGCGCTTGGAAATTAAAAGATGATACTTTGTGTTTAAGATTAAGAAGAGTTTGATAGAATAAAAGAGTATTGTTTTAATGGATACAAGTTTAGGTTTTGTAATGGAACCTGGAGCAGTTTTTCGAGGTGATGAAGTAATACATAATATTTGTGAGGGTATTGTGAAACCCAATGTACGATTGAGCGATGAAGTTGAGGAACAGTTTGACATACATTAGTCGCAAATCACTGTAGAAGAAGCAGTTGTTTACTATGTATGGCTACATATATCACACGAAATTGATAGAGAAACAAAAGCAAGATTTCTTGAACAAGTTAAAGAACCGGCTGATGACGATCACACTGAGAATTCTATGGCAAATTCCTCCAACCAGGTGAGGATGATGTAGGCCAGAGAGCCCACAAATATGTAGTTGGTTTGGACAGACGCGAATGGGCCTTATTTGTCACTCGAGTATTAGAACTAGGCAAAATTTGTACTCAAATTGAGCGTCTCGACGAGCCCAACAAATGTCAAAAGTGTGACAACGTCGTGAAATTTAGACTTCAAATTCTATTGTTTAGAATCTGAAATTCTATTTTATTATTTTTAATATTTTATTTTAGGAAAATATTTTAATTAGTGAATCAAATATGACTGCATGAGATTTGATTTGATTTTTATTTTTAATATTTTTATTTTATTTTTTAGAATATTTGATTAGGGTTTTAGGGTAATTGATATATAAAGCATCTTATACCATATCTTACTGTGAGACTTTGATCAATTAAATTTTGGGAATTATTTCTCTGAGTCTCCTTATTTCTCTAACCTATGGTTATGGTTTTATCGTTGTTTCTTTCTTTTAATTTTATGTCATGCTATCATCTAACCACTGTAATTAACACCTTCTACCACATGTCACACTTAACAGCTCAAGTCCAAGTTGTTAACCTTTTGGCCAGTGTAGACTTTACTTCATCTGTAGTACTTCAGTCTCAAGCAGCCTTCGTATTCCTAACCGTAGTAAGAAATGTTTTTCTCATTGAATTGTTAGCAGATAGACCTGCTTAGTTTGACCAACGACTTCCTAGCTGAAGCAGTCAATGCGTTAGATGATATCACTATCATATAAGAATTTTTAGGCTTAAACAAAGGATTCAAGGTTGAAACATCCAATATCATAACTGAATCAAACTGATGTCTTGGAAATTATCATGCATACAAAGTCGATATCTTAGAAACTCCTAAGCATACTCAACGAAAGCACTCAATAAGTTATGATTTTTTCACCAAGTTAGAACTATACTTTCACAAGTCTACATCTTGGTTTTGATTTCTCAAAAGAAAATATAGTGGTGGATCTTCTTACCCCCTCCCCTACAAGGGCCTCTGATGCTCAAATATAAACCAAGTCCAAGTAGTGCTTGAACTTGCTCACTATCATCGGTTTAGTAAACACGTTGGATAGGTTGTCGTTCGTATGAACCTTAAGAATAATTATTACAGAATGGAGTTTAACATCAATGTGCTTATTTTGTTCATGAAACACTTGATTTTTTACAAGTGTATTGCATTCTTATTAACATAGTACACCGTTAGAATTTATTGATGCACCCCAAGCTCCATCAGCATTCATTTTAACCACATAACTTCCTTTATTACTTTGGTAACGTCAATTTCCCAACTCACGTAATTAATGAGCAATACTGATAGTGCCAAAGCTTTTTGAAGGGTAAATAAGTAATAAATGAAGAAATAATTAAATTTTTGAATGAGCTGTAAAGAGATAGTTGAGACGATTCTATTTCTCTAATATATATATATATATGTTAGATACTCTTCAACTTTTCGATGCTTGTATCTGTTGGGCTTGTGATAAATGGTTATTGGGTTTTTATACAGTTTTCTATAAATCATTTTCCCATCCTCTTTGATATCATTTCACTATTGTAACAATTTCTAGAGAGATGCTCTGAATTTCCATTACCACCATAATCTTCAGTCTTTAGCCCAGTAACTGTCGCGAGATAATTTTATGGTGATTCCTTTTAATTTTTATGTTTATGTTCACGACCAAAGCTTTTTTGACCGATTGGTTATGTTTGTTGGATAAAGCTGAAAAATAGAAAAATGATAAAAGAGATGAAGGGTTTTTAGAGACCGAGGAGCCAACTATTATTAGTCAAACATTCGACTACGGATGCACTTATCTTTAAAATAGGAATTTTATATCAAGCAAACCTCCATCTTCCATTACTCAATCATTTAAAGAACTCAATTTTTAATACCAACACATTTCCAGGAGGCAACTAGCAGCAAACATCAATCAGTCTTTATAGTCATGGGTTCTAGAAAATAAAGATAGGTTACCTATTAAAAAACACAAATGTTTTAATAGCAAATGATCAACGTTTTTCTGATCTGCAAGTGAAGAAGAAGGAACATACCACACATGCTACACTACCGGATAAATTGCTTTTTACAACAATAAAAAATAATAAAAATCGTCAACATCTTGTTATAAAAAAAAACCTTTGCACCAGATATTCAACCGGAAGTTTCGGTTGGGTTAAGTGGGTTCATTAACCAAACTCAGTTGCGACCGGAAGGCTTTTACAACCAGAATGCAACTAGAAGCGTTGAAAAATTTGACCCGGATGAAACCGGGTCACAGCGTTGCAGCTTTTATTGTAAGTCTGTTGCACCATTAAAGCGAACGGTTAAATCTGTTAGGATGTTCGTCGTTGCAAACGGCGTTGTCATCTGGTTACATATGAACTGATCCTATTATTGTCACAAATAGTGCTGCAAGCTCGTTGTTAAATTTAATGAGATTAAAAAAATACACAGTTATGCAATTTTATTTCATAATTTGAAAATTCAAAATATAATATAACTAAACTAGAATTACAAAATATGATTTAAAAATACAGTTTCAGTTAGAACAAAACAATTTTAATACTTCATCTTAACCATAAAATTCCGGCAACGACCACTTTAGAGTCTGAAACACTTTTTGGCATAGCTGTTAGTTTACCACTATGCCATGTGCTTGAGATTTGTTGTAGCGCGGTTGGAATGGCTGCCACAATAGAGAGCCCCATCGTGGGGATTATTCGTAATCAAATCAATCTTCATCTTCGTGAATCTGTTTTTAGGCGTGTGTTCCAGTAAGTTTTTACTTCATTGTTAGTTCTTGGATAAATGTGTTGCTATGACGAACCATCTAAGTTATTTAAACAATTTATACATTACATTACCTTTAATATTTAAGGGTAAGATATTTACGTAAGTAATCCATAACTTGATTTTTATCTTGATTTATCATATATCATCAAATTCGTATTCGTATTCTTATGAGCACATAAATGAAGAAAATGACAGTTCAGAAGATATTAAATGGGCATTTAAGTTATGAAGCTAACAGACATAAGTTTAAATGGAGTATTAAAACATAACATATATGTATATTTACTTACATGAGTGTAAATATAATAATACAACCATATATACTTATAATCATTCAAGTGCATAAAATGTTAGAGGTCATTAAGGCGTTGTAGCTTATATTAAATAGTAATTTCTAAGCTTAAAACTTGTCAGTTAATACTTTTGTTTTGTTCAATAAAGAAAAACATCTACATATTCAAAGCACTAAAGAAAACATTACAACTCAAAATTACAAGGCCATACTACATTGATAATACAGAAAAAATCTTTAGCGGAGGGTATATTTAGACACCCCCAAAGTGTAACACTTTGTAGAAGAGGTGGCACAAAAATGTCACTTGCTGATTTTTTTTATGTTCCTGATCAAATTGAAATATCCAGAGAGTTACCAATAACTACTTGTATTAATTTATCAAATGAAATAATAAATAAACCATCCTATATAGTACAATACACCAAGATAAAAATAGAAAAAAAATATTGCATATTGATGTGAAGCTACCATGGTTATTTTATCCTTAGTATAATACACCAATGTTTTTCAACTACCACAGTCTTAAAGAGTAACATTGAGAATCTCAAACAATAATGGAATGGCATTGGAAACTAAAAGCATCTAGATGAAGAAACACCCTTTTGCGGTTATGATTGTATTTGTAATGTTTTGGCTGACGAGATCACAACTAAACCCGACTGACCCATACAGTATACCATGGCCCTAAAACAAATATGTTTGATATAGTATTTCTGGAAGAAAGTAACAATTTATATATGAATTCAAGATAAAAGAACCATTTTAGTCAAAAGATTTAAGAATGTAGCAAAACTTATCCATGTTATATGAGTAATATCTCAGATAGGTGTTCTAGGATACCAAAAAGGCAATACGTTATTAGTTCCACTTTCTCTTCCACGAAAAGAGACCGAGTTCTCATGGCCAGAAGATAAAATAGGAGAATCAACAAAATTCAGACATCATTGTTGTACTATTAGTTGTACCTGATCTATGGTGCATTGAAGATCTATGGCTGATAAGTGTCTCTGGTTCATCTACAAGAATATTCAAGGAAAGAGTACTTTGTCTTTGTGCAAACACAACTTCAACATCAACAGATGAAGATTAGGTCCCTAGATTGAGCCATTAGTACCGAATCTTTTGGGACATCGCTAACGACTTGGGCAGGTTAATATGCTCACATACTTAGTGAACATGTGCCATTGCAACTCATGTATCTATGGATACTGTGGAAATATGACGAAAACAGAAGAAAACAAACAATGAAAATCGCTAGCCTTAAGTATTTTCATGAAACTGCAATACCAAACTCATTTCAAATGCTACTTATATAACTTTCACACTTCGTATGTTATTTTTTCTATACATCAAAGTTGCTACATATCAAACTGATTAAAAATCAATAGACAAAACAACACTCCAAAAAAAACATGCAGGACCAATATCGTGGCTTCCTTCTCTAAGATAGATTTACAGACACGCAATAACACATAAATTTAACTTATTCAAACCAGTCAGATTATCTTTATTGCATACGTTAACAAGGTAGCAGCATAAGGGTATAATATCTTAAAAGAAATGATGCCTTTATTTAACTTTTCACCAAAGTGAAGCCACTAAGTGATCAAGTGTCTAGTTGTCTCAGTTTTAGTTTACCTAGTCTATTTTGTGCGAAATCTTTTTAATGATGAAGTAGCAAAGACATAAACAATTTTTATGGCGCAATTAACATTTCGTGAAAAATAATAAAATCAATCTAAGTTACAAAATGTACCACACTCTTGGAATTATGCTGACATCTTCCAGCACAGAAGTCAAAGACAGAGGTGAATGTCAATGTCCAGAAAGCATAGAAAATATAAAATTTCATGATATAGAGACTTTATATTAAAGTGTAGTTAGACTCTTGTCGGGTAAGTTGAGTTTTTGTACTTGTATAAAAGGTGGGTGTTACAAATCTATCGGAGTCTATCTCCTACTTGTAAACTATGTTGCATAGTAAAACCACCATAGTGAGATCTAACAGAGGCATACACGCAAGTAAAAAGAATATCACAAGATCTTATATATCCCTGTAATATAGGTAATGGTTTTAAGCATAAAAATATATGATATTTGCAGTGACTGGAGTGGCTACCTTCACCTTCATTATTTGTTCTTTTTGTGTCTGCAAAGCATCAAGGATTAATAAAATGAGACATATAGCACAAAATAGCAGGAAGATAGAAGAACTTACACCAAAAAAATATATTAATCATTGAAAAAGATGGACAAGTTAAAAATTTATGCTAATCTTCTTCATAAGTAGTAAGCTTAATATCTATTTTTTTTGAAAATTTAGCAGGCAATACAATCAACATAATACTAAGATTTTTTTATATTTCTGAATCAAGATTAAAAACTAATTCACCCAAATGAGTACTAATATAACTTCAAATGATGAATATTCCAAATGTATTTTAATGAATTTCCTTCCATATATGTTCGTTTATAAGCCAATTTGTGTCCTTTAGATGCTATCTTAAAATATCCATCCCAAACTGGAGACAACTTCCTAGCATTTTTAGTTCTTTGTCCCTTAAGATACAGTTCTTAATACTAGATCTCCTTCTTAAAAACTCCTACCTTTGAAATATGCATTATAACTGATAAAGACATGATTTATATGATTCGCATGTCAAACCGGTGAAATGTTTGACCAATATTTATTTTATAATACGATCTCAACAAATATGTAACATTGAAGGGATTTTGTTTGATAATATGTAAATATGTTTAATATTAGTAAATTAATAGGGTGTAATAATAAAAAAGAGACTAAGATGTAAGACTAAAAATTCACTACTATTACTATATAAAGCAATAAATATGTGTGTGTATATATACATATATTTAAAAATACGAATAGTATATTCCCCTTAAAAAAATTATATCCAATTTGAAATTTGTTATTATTCGATTACATATAAAAAAAATAGTTATTTTCCAAAGTATTAGAATCCCCCAAATCTTTAAATTTTCATTTTAGATATTTTTTTTTCTTTTCAAGTTATTATGGTATTCATAGTATTTTTTTAATCTAAGTAAGATTTATTAAGAATAGAGGATCCAATAAGAAGGTTTTATAAAAATTAAGGACTTAATGTTAAATTTACATTTAGTTGAAACCCAAATTTTCAAAGGCTCCAAGAGTTCTGAAATTTCTTCCTTCCTTCACACCTTGAATTCGTGCGATGGAAATTTTTCAGAAAGTTTTCTATTCACAACTTCTTTCTTTTCTTCTCTTATCTCATTTTCTTTTCTTTAAATCGGAAATTTACTAATTTTGCCAACTGTCAGTAGCGATTGTCGGAGAAGCAGAGTAGAAATATCAATCTCGATTTTGTTTGAATTCTTCTGGATGTTGAATCAGTTTCTACCTAAGGTAAATAATCTCCTCATATCAGTTTGTCGCATTCACTACCAGCTTAATTTGCGTGAGTTTTCAGAGTGACGTAGGACAGAAATAGATAGGATAGAGTTGTAATCACTCCAACAACGAGCTTCCCGCTCAAGGCTTCACACCTAAGCTTAGATCTTCACGTTCAAGGCTTCGCGCCTAATTTAGAGCTTCACGCTCAAGGTTTCTACACATAGGGATCCTTTCACAGGATATGAGTAAGACTCAACTTTTTTATTTCTTAAAGACTGCCTTATACAATCACCTTACATCCTTTATATATGAGATAATAAGACTCTAAGGCTTGTTGTAATTTCAAAAGACCCTAATTTTTTTACTTATTAAAAGCTTATAATAAAAAGGTAATAAAGAGCTCCACATAATTGTGACTCTTAAAATTTCTTCAGTTCTTAGTTTATGTTCTGTATGAATTCTCCTCTACTGAAAAGATCTCGACTCCGGCGAGATAAAACTGAAGTACCGCACGAGGATTTCAAGATTGATACGTTGTAGCTCTTCTTTTGTAACACATCCATTCTGTCGATCGGGTATATTCTTCCATATAATCAAAAACTTTTGGTATCCAGTTTGTCCCCTTGGAACAACATGTTGTTCAAATATGTCACCTAAAGACCAAAAGAAATAAGCCCAGTTCCGATTTACCACTTTCACTCGGCTATTCGTTTCAGAATGGTAGGAAATATAGAAGGTTAGTTTACTGCCAATCATGTATGAAAAGGTCTTCCGAAAATAGTTCCTGAATACCAAATTGTCATCGAACAGTGCACTTAACCAATGCAATTTAACAATCTTTGCCAAGGAAACCTTTGCCACCTTAGATGCAGCGGATTCCATAGAACATAAACTCCTTTCAAATAAATGATCCACAAACGCAGAATAATGATTTCCTAAAGTTATAGGTAATCTTTTTGCACTAGAGTTATCTTTAGTCAATTGAAGAAATTTTCTCCCACAACCGATGTATAAAGTCTCCTTTAGAAGAGTTTCCTCGTTCTCTTTTGCATTTGTTGACGAATCTTCAATGTCTTTATGTTGAACCAGTTCTACTTCATTCATAGTAGGCTTCAACACTTCTCGAGAAACCTCTTTTGTAGAGAATTGAACAACAAAATGGTCAAAGCCTCTACAACACCATTGTGTTGCTTTTGCATTAGAATCTCCAGGTTCCACTTCTTCTTTGTTCGTAGAGGGATAGACAATATCAAGAGTATTAGGGATAGAACTGACCTTTGTCTTAAATGACGAGGGTTGGGATGTCATGGCATATGAAGTGTCTTCCGTGATGATGCTCGGTGCCTTTAAGTGTAGGCAGCATTCTACATCTTGTATCACTTGGTAAGCTCGCATTAATGTATCAACACCATGAGTTATTAGCTCTTTCTGAATGTCTTGACGAAGCCCTGTTCTAAAACGAGAGAGAGTAATCGAAGCATCTTCAGTTATATCGCACCTCACCCTTAATTCATCAAATTGAAATACATAATCTGCAACAGTCATGTTGCCTTGACAAAGCATGTTCCACTGGTCAAGCAGTTGTTGTTGATAAGACAGAGGAAAATATTTTTCCCGAAGTTTTCTCTTCATTTCTCTCCATGTAATGATTGGCTTTTCTCTTTCTCTCTGTAACTGTGTTTCAACACTGCTCCAAAATTTTCCCGCTTGTCCAGCCATCTTCCATTTCGCAAATCTGACACGACGATCATTGCTGATTCCATGCCATTCAAAATATTGATCCATTTCCGATAACCAATCGAGAAAGGCCTCGGGTATAAGGTTTCCGTAAAAATCAGGTGGCTCTCCCATGTCTTCATTTCGACATTTCAACGTTGATAGTTGGTTTGCTGTTGCACGTCGTTGGTTGCCTGCTTTCAACGTTGCAAGGTATTGGCGTGACTCTTTTTGCACTTGTGATATCTGGTTGCTTAACTTCTCCAACAGTTGAGTAACTTGGGCCAGATCCATATTGTTTTTTTTGCTATGTAAAGGAAAACAAAGAGGCCTTTCAGCTCTGATACCAAAACTGACGTAGGACAGAAATAGATAGGATAGAGTTGGAATCACTCCAACAACGAGCTTCGCGCTCAAGGCTTCACACCTAAGGTTAGAGCTTCACGCTCAAGGCTTCGCGCCTAATTTAGAGCTTCACGCTCAAGGTTTCTACACCTAGGGTTCCTTTCACAGGATATGAGTAAGACTCAGCTATTTTTATTTCTAAAAAACTGCCTTATACAATCACCTTACATCCTTTATATAGGAGATAATAAGACTCTAAGGCTTGTTGTAATTTCAAAAGACTATAAGTTTCTGACTTATTAAAATCTTATAATAAAAAGATAATAAAGAGCTCCACATAATTGTGACTCTTAATATTTCTTCAGTTCTTAGTTTCTGTTCTGCATCACAGAGCCTTCCATCAGCTTAAAGGAGAAGATAGTTTCATGGATACCTGAGATTTCACAAAGGTAAAGATTAATCTACTATTATATAACATATTTGTAGAATTTCCATATCTCTTCCAGTTGAGGTGGAGGCATAAATTTATGTAGTTCGTCTTCATTTTATATTTTTAAAGTCCATCGAGCTAGTTAATCGGAAGCTCGATTTTGTTCTCTCTCTCTCTCTCTCTCTCTATATATATATATATATATATGATGAAGAGTCATGTTATTGGTTAATAGAGATTTTATGTTATTGAGTATAAATTTTAACTGATTTGGATAGTTTCTAATTGAAATTAAATTGACCAAGATTTCAGAGTCAGTTTCGATATCAACTTCCCTGATTCCTTTGATTCTACACAGTTGAAGTCCATCATAGATAGCTCTAGCTTCTGCCTTAATAATTGATATTTTTCCATAGTTGTTTCCATATCCTAAAATATTTTTTCACTATTTCTGATTATAGTTGCTGCACTTGCTTCACCGTTGAATGAACAGCTTGCATCTGTGTTTATTTTGAATCTACATTTTGCAAGAGGAATCCAGGATAAATTGGGCACCCTCTTCTTGATTTTGAGATGGTTGATGCACCCAAGATTTATATCTTCCTCATTATTTTGTTTCCAGTGCTTGGTCTTCAAAATGTTTGAGTGATCAAGATTCATCAACATGTATTTGATGTAGTTGATTGTTGAATTTACTAATGATGATTCAACATTCATCTTGCTTTTGTTACGTTGTTACTATATCACCCATGTTATAATTGTAGGCATAATCGTTTTGATGTGTGTCTTGGTTGGTGCTGACCAAAACCATGTTCTAAACATGTGTTTCACTGTCATGAAGCTTCTTATATCTATTTTAAGTATGCCTACAAAGTAAGACCATATTCTCCACGCAAATGTACATAATATGAAAAGATGGTCCTTTGTTTCTAAATTTTTACAAAATTGACATTTTGAGACCATAGTTATATGTTTCAATTGTATTTTAGAATCAATTGGTAATTTATTTTCCAGTAATCTCCAAGATAGGAAAGATAATTTTCTTGGAGATAACTGGATCCATATCAATTTTCTAGCCATATATCAAGGTTGCCTTTCATATTTTCCACATGATGTTTGCTTCAGCAAAGTCTTGATCTTAGCTAGTCTTTTCCAGGTTTGTGAGCTCTATTTTGAGTAGTCTATTTCGAGTGGATGGCTCATAGTGAGTTATTTTCTCTGAACCTTATCCATAGCTTACAAGAGAAATATTTTTGAATATCTTAAAGACTATTAACATTGAGTCCGCCTTCGTTGAATGGCCTACATACTGCAGTCCATGATAACCAATTCATTATGCTTCCTTCATTACTTGAACCCCATAGGAATTTGTTCATTATTTTTTATTTTTTTAGATGATAAATATGGGCAACCAACAGCTTTGTAGCCAATAAAGGGGGATATACATTAGTACAGAGTTAATCAGTGTGAGTCTGCCACCATAAGAAAGTTTTTTCCCTTCCCAGTTTGAAAATGTTTCTTTTATCTTCTCCAGGAAGGGGCTGAAATTGACTGATTTATTGTGTGGACTGAGGGTTATGCCCATGTAAGTTGTAGGTAAGTGGATTGTCTTAAATTTTATTTGGATACTAAGAGATTTCTTTCTGAGGTGAGGCATTTTGTTTGCAATGATTACCTATGTTTTTTCTTTGTTTAAAGCTTCGTCTAAAGTATCTTGGTATATCTGCAAGAAATCTCTAATTTTCTTCAAAGTGGAGGTTAGTTCATTACTGAAAATTAGTAATCATCACCAAATGCAAGTATTGGTATGGTGATATTGCCTATGCATGAATATCTAAGAGCCTTATCAGAATCAAACATGATTTTTAATCCTCTTAGTAGAATTTCCTTTGCTATAA
Source organism: Limnanthes douglasii subsp. nivea (assembly GCA_036936605.1). Classification (NCBI taxonomy): domain Eukaryota; kingdom Viridiplantae; phylum Streptophyta; class Magnoliopsida; order Brassicales; family Limnanthaceae; genus Limnanthes; species Limnanthes douglasii. Next base: position 200,955,459 of record JAUPFV010000001.1, on the reverse strand, counting down.
TGAACAGACTAAGTGACAGAGGGTCCCTTTGTCTTACTCCTCTTTTAGTTTTGAAAAATCTAATAGTTTTCCTATTAATTAGTATAGATATGAAAACTGATTTGATAAGGCTACTGATTAGGTTGATGAATTTGTTTTTGAAACCAAAACACTTTAAAACTTTTATAATGAAACTGTGTGAGATGTTGTCAAATTCTTTAAACATATCCACCTTAATAACAATATTGATTGTCTTTGGTTTCCTATTCAGACCATGAATAAGCTCTTTAGCTACCATAATATTATCTTGGATAAATTTACCTTTAACGTATGCTCTTTGAGCCTCAAAGACTAGTTTAGGTAATAATAAGGCTAGTCTGTTATTTACAAGTTTAAACATTATCATGTTTATCAGTTTACATAGATTGATTGGTCTATACTGATTCTAGAATGTAGGATTTACTAATTTAGGAATTAAACAGATTCTTGTGGCAAGTATTCCTTTAGATATGTCCTGACCTTGTATGATAGATATTAATGCATTACATATGCCCCTTTTTATGATTTTCCAGCAAGTGATGTAAAAATATCTATTAAATCCATCCATTCCAGCTGCTCCATATGGATTTAATTGTTATATTATGTTCCAAATTTCTAGTTATGTTGGAATAACTAAGAGAGATTCATTGTCTAAATCAGTAATTATTCTAGGAATAACATTAAATATGTTGATTTCCATGTATTCTTATTCTTCATTTAAGTTATTGTAAGACTGTGATGAGAGTTTATCTGTAAAGTATGATTCTGCGGATGAGTTGATCTCCTCTTCATCAGTACACCATTTATTGTTGAGCTTTAATACATTATTCTTTCATTTTCTTATTTTCTTATTTTCTTCATAACAAAGTTGTGGTAGATTCTTGTGTTCCTGTCTCCATCCTTTATCCAATTAACATGACATTTTTGTTTCCAGAATTCTTCAACTATGGTGAGAGCTAGAAAATGTTCAACTGTTGCTTTTGAAAGTAGACTCTTGTCTAGTGTACTCATACAAATACTATAATATTTCTCACAAGCATCCACATTTTCCTCAGCTTGCTTCACTTTATCAAACAAATTTCCAAAGTGATTTGTGCTCCATTCTTTAAGTTCCTTCTTCAACCTTTTCATTTTGTTCCAATATACAAACATATGGTAGCCTTTTATTGTAACATTCTAACTTGATTCGACAAAATTTAAGAATTCTTTGTTCATTGTCCATATGTTAAGGAATCTGAATGATTTCTTTTGTTTATCTCTGCTTTTGGTGATGGTAATGAGCAGTGGTGTATGGTCTGAGCATGTTCTAGGTAGATAAGACTTTCGTTTCATTGATATATTCAGCCCATTCTTGGTTAAATAATACCATGTCCAGACGTCTCCATGTTGTTCTGTTTTTCCATGTAAATTTAGTACCTGCAAAGCCTGCATCCGCCAAGTAACAGTCATTAATCATGTTAGTAAAATCATTAGAATTTTGTGAGTAGAAATTTGTACACCCACCTTTCTTTGATATTGATGTGATTGAATTAAAATTTCCAAGTATGAACCATTCATTTACTGACTTGGAAAGTAGTCTTAGATCATCCCAAAGTTCTATTATATTCTTTCTTTGGCACTTTGCATATACACATGTTACGTTGATTGATTTATCAAGCATAACATGTTTTATGGTAGTATGTATATATTGGATTCTGTCTAAAGTTATTTTTGAACTCCCGATCTTCATCCCAGAGCACCCAGATCTTGTTAGATGATTTTGCATAGAATTTTTGTAGCTTGATCTTTACTGCTAGTTTTTCAATTAGTTCTCTATCAATCATTGGCTCTTGAAAGAAAACAGCTTTTATATTTTATTTCTTGACAATTGATTTCAATCTTCTAATTGAAGGATTGTTGTCGACTCCTCTTATGTTCCAGCTTAGTACTTTAATCATTTAGGCTTGTGTAGGAAGTTCTGATGATATCATCAAACTGCGGAGATTTAATCACCAAAGGTTTTCTTCTTTTATTGTTTCTTGCTTGTTTAAACTTATGGTCCATAACTTTTTGAAAACTTGGATCCACTGTCTTATTTTTCAAGGTTGGAGTAGGTGGTAAGCTGCCAATGTTATTCTTATTAGGAGATAGGTTTCCAGATGATAAGAATTCGGTTTCAAGAGTTTGGAAAAGGTTGTAGTTGTCATCAAGGAATTTAATTGTATCTATAATGTCCTCGTTATTGGTGTTGCCTTCTTGTTAATTTAAGCTTTTTTTTTCTTTTTGGATCTTCATTGATTGAGCTTGTATCATTTTCTGTCATTTTGTGTTATGTTTTGCTGGGCTATTACTGTTTTTCTTACTAGGCTTCGCAATGATAGATTTAAGCTTGGTTTAATGTCCTAGGGTTTGTATCTTTTGGATTGGAGGTGTATTTGGTGTTACATTGGTCTCATTCTCTTATTGTTGTATGTTGTTTGGTCTTGGTAATTCTGTTTAATGATTTAGTTTTCTGCATGATGACCTATCATGACCTACATGAAAGCAATGTTCACAATATCTTGGTACCTCTTTGTAGCTTACATAGATTCAACTCCCTCTGTTATCTTCAAAGCCAAGCCATATTTGGTGTTGCAGTTTCTTCGTGATGTCAATATTTACCCAAGCATAACAGGCATTATACATTGCCTTATTCTTTGTTGGGATCCAGGTTTTGATGGGATTGCCTATTGCAGACGTTATTGAGGTAATAATGTCTAGGTTGTAGAGATGTCCATGCAATTTTCTATCCACACTGGAACTATTGGCCATTCCTTTCTTTATGCTAAAAGAAGGCATCCATTTCAGTATACGCATGAATATTCGCCTACTTTCCCTACAAATCTCGGCCAATTAGAATAGGAGAAGTCTCCTTCAAATTTTCGCCCTTCAAAGAATCTGTCAAGAACTTGTTTCTTGGGCATACCATTTATAAATTTACCAATTAAGGTATATGATGTAGTATGTAGGAGGAACCTGATCCTCAAATTGCAATGAGATATGGTCATCTTTGTATTGTGTGTAGGTTGGTTTGGAAACAGCATCAGGTGTTGTCTTTTGTACAATTGCAGAGTGAGACTTTTGTTTAGTAAAAGTTGCAGGTTGGTAGAAACTCGCTAATTTTTGTAGGTTTGGAGCCAGAAATTGAGGAAGAGAAAGAAATTCTTGAGTTTGTTGACGCTTGGTTCAGGCCTATGCTTGTGTTGCATTAAGTAACTTGATTCTCACAGTTGGCAGGAAGCCATAGATTAAGCATAGACGTATCTTGGGTTTCAAGAAATAGTTTCTTGGAAGAAAAAAAAGAAGAGGAACTGGCCATCATTATGAAAATATTTATTCTTTTACAGTAGCTTAAGAAGTAAAAATTGCTGAATTAGTTTTGTACTTCCTCTCTGAAAGACTCAAATTTATTTTTAAAGTAAATAATCGATTTATAGTCTACTTCGCCTGGAACCCAAAATTGTGGAGGATTCATCTTTAAATACTTGAAGTTAAGCCATATGCCAAACACACAAGTTATACTTCAAGAAAGATTGGAAACCATAGAGAATTCAACTTTGTTTTTTATTTTGTTTTTGTAATCAGACAATTATAATGTTTAGTGAAATGAAATCCACAACTATTTATAGAAAACTCTACGGAAATATAGATATAAACACCAAAATCAGATTGGAAACTAAAGCTTCCTACATATGTTAAAAAGCTAACATCCAAGTCCAGAACACCAAGTTACTATCTATCCATAAAATTATTACAAACACTAGAGACGGAGAGTACAAGTACTAAAAAAGCTTAAATCAAACAGCACACCCAAAAATCTCTCTTTATCAATCTCCCCAACATGAAGAAGAATAAGAAGAAGAAGACATGATTCCCCTATATATATATGTACAGCTAATGCACATACATAATCCGAAACTGACAATAATAGACACGTTACCATGGACCTGTCCATGTTCGTTTCAGTCGCTTGTTCGTTCCTTTAGCATTCATCAGCTCCAGGACCTGATCCTCCTTTATTTCCACAATGTCGGCCTGCAATATAATAATTAAAGTTTTATTACATGTTATCATCTCAAGTCAGGCCACAATGTCCTCTCTTGCTCTCTCGAAAGTTACCTTTTTCTTCCGCAGCTTTTCATTCTCTTGTTTCAACTTAAAATTCTCAACTTCCAGCTCCACAGTATAAGCCTGAAAGCAGATAAAGAAAAATCAAGATTCAAGAATAATAGCGTATGCATATATATCGTATAAGATCATACACAAGGAAATACAAACAAGCACTAAACTTTATGGTGATTAACATTTAAGAAAACATCGTATCATCCTTGTAGTATTAGTTGTTCCATTACCTCGTAAACAAATGAATCCTTAAAATGTGTCCTATCAGATCGTTCTGTCTCTTGTCATGTCAGATGGCTAACTCATAATAATTCTGCAGTACAATCTCTAGAGAAGGTCGACAAGTGCATAAACGATTAAAGCAGAAGGTTAAAATGGCTAGCAAAATCCATCTACGTCAACAACAAGACTAGAATCGTCATTGCTTTCCTTTCAATTTATCTTCTAGGTTTTTTCTTCTCTTCCTTCCACAAGCTTAGCGGAAAGAAGCTGAAGCGGTACATAATTTTATGCCTTCCAAACTTTATTTTTCGGTTAATTGTATCACACTACATCGAAGGGAGAAATTTTTTTGAGGAAACACTAAAGTTGAACAAAGTTAGATTTGTCTGTTTAGATGTAAAAAATGAAATTTGAAAAATAAAAATAAACATTATGTCCTGACTTTTTATTTACTAACAAGAACAAGATCATAGTGTCAACATATTTCCAGAGTTAGAAAGTTTCTTATATATTTGTATTTTCGACAAGAACAAAACTATTGAAATATTTTAAAAGATTATTTTTGACAAAATTAGCTGAACCGTTAAATTAGAGTTTCTCCCTTGTCCTCTTTAGAATCTTTCGGCAAACTTATACGATATACATATTGGTCTCCTGCTGCTTTCGTTTCGCCACACATACCCTAAAGCTTGAAGTACATCAAATTTTATAGAATCATAAATAAGAGACACTTATTTAGGTCCCTTTGATACCCAAAAGGCTAAACTAGTCATTACTTCCAGAACAATCAACCAAATCACTGTGATCTCAACCTATTGTTAACGTATCAAATCCATTTATGATTTTTGACAATGAAAATGATAGAAAACTTGCCATTTCCAGTCTTTCATGCACAAAACTAGCATTCTGGATTTATTAAAGTGAAATGATGCAAATATTCACCTGTTTGCGAGCTCGAGATCTCGCTGCTGATTCCCTGTTCTTTATCATCCTCCTTTGCCGTCTCTCGATAACCTTCTCCACAGTTCCACTTTTCCTGGCTCTCAGTCCTCCAGTGAACATATAAGGAACAGGCGCTGTGTCTATATTGCTCTTTCCTTCACCAATAACAACAGCCCCACCTCCTAACCCAATCATTTCCCCACCCTCTAGTGCACCATTCTGGTCTCCAAACCCTAGAATTCCACTCTTTATGCCATTACCTAACGGAGCCACTGCCGGCAGTTTTGGATAAATTTGCAGTTGTTGTTGTGGTTGCTTTTGTTTTCGTTGATCCGACCCAGCACTGAAATCCAAAGTTGTCGACTGAATGGGCATGTGATTAGTATTATCTCCCACAATCAGCTGTTGCTGCTGCTGCTCATTTGACCTAATCGCATTATTAATATCAAAAGGGAAATTGACAGACTGGATAGGGATTCCACAATTCCCTTCCTTACCCGTTTGCTGAAATCCAACTAGCAAACTGGTGTTCTTATTATCCGAATTCACTAATTCACCAAAAAATCCACCATTCTGGGGTTCTTCTCTAACAGCCCCGGCTCGTTCCAAGAACTCTTCTAAAGTCATCTCTCCTAACGTCAGCTGTCTCTGCGGCACACTCAGCTCTGCCCAGTTATTACCTCCTAATTCATAAATATCTCTACGAACCTCATCGACCGTCTTCTGGCTTAGTGTTCGAGGCAAGGATAGCAAACCCTGACCGTGCAGCCCAAAAGCGCTAGAGGAGGAAGCTATGGCTTGAGTCTCCTCTGCATTCATTATGCTCTTTAACATCTCATCCAAGTTCATAGACCCAAAATCTTTACCTAGTCCACCCATACTCGATTGGATTTCGTCAAATGTCATTGCGTAAACCGATGGCTGAACAGCCTCTAAGTCTTTGTTTCCTCCACTAGCATCTCCTCCCAAATAACCATTCCCAAAGTCCTTAAAGTTCATGTTAGTCCCCATTCTCTAAACTCTGACTAAAACAAAACCAAAACAAATTAGTAAGCTAGCAATCTTGTGTTTGGTACGGTCACTTAAAACTATATGTTACCTCTAGTTTAGATCTGTCCGAAAAACTAGTTGATCATCGCGAAAACATTATTTTGTAATTCTCTTCTTTATCTTCTAATCTTTATCAATTACGGAAAAGACTACATAGGGTTAAGACAAATCAAAATAAATTTCTCATAAAAACAAAATCACTTGAATTAGTTATGATTCTTTCACAAAATGATCTGGTAACCAAGAATCTAGGACTTATATAAAAATTACTAAAAGACAAAGAAAACCAGAGATCGATTCAAAATGTAACTAACTGATCGACCAAACTCTACATTTCTCCACCCCCAACAAATCAAAATCAAAATCTGTTGACATGAATGACTACATCTAAACCCCTAACAACACATACTAAAAACAGAAACCCTTCAGTTCAAATTTTCTTACAATTTCAAAATCACAGATCTGATGTTTACGAAGTCGAACAAAACAAAAGAGTAAAGTAGCTGAAAGTTGTTAGTGTGATTAATTAAGCATTAATGAGAGTAGTAGTAGAAGCTTAAGGTTAGTGATGATGAGGAAACAGGTATAGAAAGAAGGAGATTAGGTTTTTTGTTGTAAGTTATTTACCTTCTCTGTCCGTCTCTTTTGCTGTTGCCTTTAATTTTATTTCTCTTGGTCTACTCTTGGGTGTCAATCTCTGGTTGCTCGGCTCCTTCGTTTTTGGCTGCGCTTACTATTTTCGGTTTTTGGTTTCTTCTTTCTTACTTTTATCTAGGTTGATAAGGTCACGCCACGTGTCGGCTGTCTACTACTAGTTTCTTGCTTTTAGAACACCTCTGAGATAAGGCTAAAATAACAGTTCAACCCCATGTACTTTTGGTTTCGTTCCCAAACATACAAAAATTTAATGGAACAAACTCTAGATTCTAGTTTTTTTAAAATTTAAATTGAAATTGAAATTGTTTCCAATACAATACAATACAAAATTGAAACTTAAACCGTTTCCAATACAAAGTATAAGATCATTCCGGTAAATAAGAAATTTTTGGAGCTGGAAAGCATGAAAAAAGCGAGAGAAGATCACGTATATCATGTACTTTAAATTCTTTAAAGCAGCTTTTACTTTGATTGTTGTCCAATCACAATGAGCTCCCCAAAGTTCTATGTTCATCTTTTGTGAGCAGTTAAAATAAAAATCTGTTGGTTACTTTTCATATGCATCAAATCACGAATGGTACCGAGCTCTTATGATTCCATAACTCATTGTTTTTTTATCATTATCTTTTAGTCCAAATGAAACAAGTAGAAATAAGGAATCCCGTCTTATTTACAAAATTTTAAATGTATTTTAAAAAAAATCACAATGTTATGGTTTGACCATAAAAATTCACCAAGATTTTAAGTAAATCTTTTTATATTGTTATAAAGATGAAAATAGAGCACTTAGAGATTTGATCCCCAATGAGAACCAAATTAACACGCGGGAGATGTTCATCATATGAATTATTTGGCCGTATAAACAACAATCCTATATTAAGTAAAATATACGGTCTCCTAGAGGATCATCCAAATACTTAATACGTAAGATACACATTGCATTAAGGAACCATACTGGTATAAATAAGATTATTTTTTAGTAAGATTTCAAGACCATGTCGGGAAGATGCACCTTTTTAGAGGTTAACTTTAAAATTAGAGAAACATTTAAGTTTGGCAGGTCTATTCAAATCAAATTCAAAGACTTTGTATTTTCTCAATATAAAATTATCGGATCATCCGCTAAAAAATATATATTTTTTGATATTTATAACGGATTTGAAAGCTTTGTTATTATTATTATTATTATTATTATTATTATTATTATTATTATTATTATTATTTATTGTTGAAAATCATTAGACGCTCAAATTACCATAACAAAAATAAAGAAATGAATCGTATTTTAAGAAACTTATTATTTAATATCTATCTGACAAATTTATTACGTATAAAAACCTAAAGAATTTAAAGAATTTTATATCTAACAATTTAAAAAAAATTATATTTTATACATTTTTCTATGTAAAATTTAGTAAGAAACTTCTCTCTCTTTTTTTAATTTTATTTTTTAAAGATCCATATCTTTTAAAATGTTAACTCGAAAAGAGAATCTAAAAATATCATTGGTTTTGTTTTTTTTTAAGTCGAACAAAACTAGTACCACTCATGATATGTTTTGAATTTTTTTAAAATATATATTTTACACACGTTTCTCACTATATGGTGTCGCATCTATTGTGCTCTGGTTTCGCATCTAACATCTATCATAGTGACCATGATTTCACATCTACCAATACCCAATTTAAAGAGGTTTCGAATCTAGCAAAACAAAAAGGGTTTCGCTTCTAGCAAAACAAAGAGGTTTCTCATCTAGCAAACCAAAGAAGGTTTCGCATCTAGCAAAACCAAAGAAGGTTTCGCATCTAGCAAAACCAAAGAAGGTTTCGAATCTAGCAAAACAAAAAGGGTTTCGCTTCTAGCAAAACAAAGAGGTTTCTCATCTAGCAAAACCAAAGAAGGTTTCACATCTAGCAAAACCAAAGAAGGTTTCGCATCTAGCAAAACCAAAGAAGGTTTCGCATCTAGCAAAACCAAAGAAGGTTTCGCATCTAGCAAAACCAAAGAAGGTTTCGCATCTATCAAAACAAAGAAGGTTTTGCATCTTCTTTGTTGACCTTTATAAATTTTAAAAAAATAAAAAATTTGTATCTTTTAAACCATAACTCGGAAAAAAAATCCAAAACTATCATTGGTTTTGATTTTTTAAGACGAACAAAACTAGTACCACTCATGATATATTTTGTGTTTTTTTAAATATTTTTTTAAAGAACAAATAATGTTTCCCATTTAGCAAAAATGTGTTTTACATCTACCATTCCAGAAAATATACATGTTTCGCATCTATCATTCTAGAAGACATACACATTTAGTAACTATCACTACGTACAGAACAAACACGTTTCGCATCTCATACTGATAAACCCATAATCGTTTTACACGCACAGAAATTTCACAAACACATATTAAAATCTAAAATCAATGAAAAAATAACTGGAAAATGCGACAAATTAACTACATTAGCAAATTCAAACTCAAAAACTAACTGGAAATTTGAATTTCCAAGCTACGCTAAGAATGAAAACAGATCTCACCCAAAATAGTTGTTTCAAACTCAAAATTCAATTTTCCAAACACAAACAAATCGACTATCTTCGCATATATCAAAAATTAAACTTTGAAATCAACTAAAATACAATAAAAATCGTACAAAAACAAAAGAAAAATAAGAACTTATCATGGTATGGCACTGTGATAGTGATAGTGATATGGTATTAAAAGCTTTTATATAAGTAAGTAGGAGTATAAAGGGTATAAGTGGGTCTTAAATGGTAAAATATTTCACTAAAACTGATCTTTCTGAGAGAAATGTGAAAATATAGGTCTTAAGTGGATAATAGTTAACGTTTTGGGTCTTAAATGGTACTTAACCCTTAAAGTTTGTTACAAATATCCATAGACTCTCAACATTTTTGTAGTTAATCCATATTAGTATCTATCTAGTCCGGGTAGACATGCACTAGACAAGTCATAAACTATTTGTTAAAAAAATTATAGCAACAAAGATGTCTAAAATGAAATGTCATATAGTATTATCATATATCTTCGTACATTAATATTTTTAGCAATTATATATCATTTACTATTCATTCGAATGTCGTTTCTTAAGTCTATTGGTGAAAAGATCTTGTCCAGTATCTTATGTTAAAAATATGGAAACCGCATATTTTGTCTTCATATATAAGTAAGAACAATCTGATTTTCACGGTAGTATGATATTGTGCGCTTTGTCTTGATCTAAAGAGTCACGGGCACTCTGAACTTGGTCGTATAATGCAGACCATTCGCATTGATCATGGCTTTTGGTTCATCATGTTCGACCTCCGAGAATTTCACCACAATCGTGTTCTGTATGGGTCTGGCTCTGATACAATTTGTGTGGGAATATGGGTACGTATATTTTGTTTCCGTATATAAGTAAGAACAACCGATCTCCACACTAGTATGATATTGTCCGTTTTGGCACCTGTAGGCCGGCACGACTTTGTTTTTTATCTAACTTCCAAAAGGCCTCATACTAATGGAGATGTGTTCTTACTTATATACCATTGATCATTCCTATGTCTAACCAATATGGGATGTGGGACTTTGGTCGCCACCCTAACAAATCATCCTCTCGAACAAAGTACTGTTTTGCCTCCTCTCAAGTGACTTTCATCTTCCCACTGCCCATTCTAGTCAGGTTCCTTATTACCGTAATTATAGAGGCACTATGGAAGTTGTTGCTCAACTTTATTAGACCATTATGTTTTATTCCTTAGCGTCACTCCTCACTTCAATCAAGTACAACCGCTTGATGAACCACATGTGCTCCAAACTAGGATCTCTAGAGCACATTATTTACCTTGAGTATGGCTGCTAGTTTTTCATGTTCGAAGTCCGAGAATTTCATTCACATCGCGTTTCATCTGGGCCTAGAGCTTTGATACCTTGAGTATGGCTCCTAGTTTATAGTAACATATTTGGCATTTGAGAATTTTACCCACATCACACCAACCATATTGCGTTTTGTCTGGGTCTGGAGCTTTGTTACCATTTGTTGGGAATATGCGTACCTCTTCCGTTTTTGTATATAACTAAGAACAACTGATCTCCACACTACTATGATTTTTTCCGCCATGGCGTCCAAAGACCCGCACGATTTACTTTTTGTTCACTTCCAAAAGGTTTCATACTAGTTGAGATATATTTTTACTTATATACCATTGATCATTCTTATGTTTAACTGACCATAACCAAAATGGATTGTGACTTATCAATTAAAAAAATGGTTGTTCCTTTCACTAGCCATGATTTTGAAAATAACTTTATAAATCACATTACAACAAGCTACCGGCTCAAAACCAGACACTTTGGTTGCGGTGTCGGCATGAAGATAAAATAAATAATAGTATAATTCCAATTACGCTCAAGAGTTTCACTTTTAAAAATCGGGTGCACCCTCTCACGCATGTCACTCCTAACAATGACTTAGTTATGTTTAAACAAATCAAATTAAACCCATCAGAACTAAAGGATTTGAGATTATGTATGCTAAAAAGTGATTGTTTCATATTCGCATCCATTAACGATTTCATCATTTTGATTCAATCACTAAAGGTAATGATTTTCACTATAAGATTTGCCACATGAAATTACCTCGTGTATCCCAAGTTAGTGTTTTAACTAGATGTTTATCGAAATAATTCATACATAAATTGGTGACAACAATAGAGGAACTAGCTAGGGTAACATGGTTATCTTTTATGACGATTATTTTCATCACAAAAAATATGGGTCGTATAAATTTAATGAAAAAGATTGTGTTATATTCACTAAGATTAAGTCAAACGATTTCACGGCTCGACTGCATATGATAAATGAGACAATAACTTCAATTTTTACGAAAATTTGCTTATGGTTCAAAAGGTTTTCGAATAAGTTATTTTGGATATAGAAAAGATTATTATGAGTCGTGACTACCTGATTACTAATGTTACTAAATTCCTTAAAATTCATATTTTTTATGATCAATTATAATCTACTAATTTCTAACTATTTGAGACCAATTTGAAAATTTTAGGATGTGCTTTTATATGTCCAATACAAAATTCATCATTGCAATTCCTACGACCCCGCCACCTCTTAGGACGTGCCTCACCTATTTATCAATTTTTCAGTATTGTCATTTTATTGGGTTCGAATTGTTCATAATTATATATCATTTTTTTGACGAATTTGATAGTATATGCATGTAGTTTAGTAATAAACCCGACCTCGCGTATAATAATAATTCTACGTGACGATTCAACCAAATTGGTGGGTTAATATAAAATTTAGGTCCCCCAGTCCTTAAATATCGGTCATTTTATTGACCTGGAAAAATGAAAAATATCAAAGCAATATGGTTATCCACCCTACTAGAAGTTTGTTGTGTGATGTAGGTCTCTAATCTGACATGGTGATCAAGCTCTTATCGTGTAAATATTCTTTGGGCTCAAAGTTAATTCAAATTTAAGGATTTTGATCGTCACATATTTTTGTACATTCAAAAGGTTAGTTACGCATGTATTTTTCTCACATGTAGTGATTTGAGGTTTTTTATTTATAAGATACTTATTTTTTGAATTTTGAATTTACTTATTCAAATCCAATTTTATTTTCTCACTCACATATCATAATATATCTTCAATTTTTCTTCATCGTATAATTACCATCATTCCTAGAATTAGTGCAGGTTTTTTTTATGTTAAGCTTTTCCTCATTGCTTATTGTTCTCTTAATTATTATAAATAGAAGTATGTGAAGGAATACGGCTATGATCTTCAAGTGGGTTGTGGATCTGATCCCGTTTTTTAACACAAGTATGAGCTTGTATCGTGATCGTTTCATGTATAGCACTTTAAAAACATTCATTCAACCAATCACGAGTTACGAGGAATAAGTTTTTTGTAACAATAAATGGGAGTTGGCTGAAAAGTATGGTGTCTCCTTCTTCCTTTATATACTTTTTTATTTGTCGATGCATGATTATTTTTTTATTGAGAGTAAGATAAGCGAATCTAGTAAAATATAATGCATATAGTTGAGTAATATCTCATAAAAATGAGATGGAGATAAGACATTACTATTCATATTTACCTTTGATTTTACTTTTTATATTTTGTTATATAACTTTATATCAAATTACTTTGTTTGGGGTAACATCTCCCTGAGTCAACTGACACCAAATACTTGGTGCATATTCTTATCATTCAACTTCTTAACCAGTCTTAAAGATGTGGATACCCGAACTCAGTTTTTCTATTTCTTTTATTGTTTGAAGCACTAGGGGCTCACCTTATTATATTATATGAAATAAAACTGAATGTTGGTTAAAGTTTTCTCCAACCCACAAAGAATAGGATTTTTTTTCTTTTTTCTCAAAATGAACCATTTTATAGTCTCAAATATAGGTACAAGTTTGTTCCCATTAGACTAAGATATTTATCAATGTTAGCTCTAAAAACGTGACTCAATCGTTGATTTGTTAGAGGATGACCATCCTTCAGTTTTTAAAATATGATAATAGTCCTATCGTCCAAAGAGGATTCCCTCTAAGATGTAAATTATTACAGATAATAAAGCATGTGTAAATTTTGTATCCCCCAAAAGTGCATCTAAAAGATACTTCTCGAGTTTGTTCGAAGCTAAATCATATTTCATTTGGCTAGTGTCACTTTCATTGGCAAAAAATGCTCAGACTTACATTATGATTACTCTTACTGATTTTAAAATTCATATCAAGGAACATGTCATGGCATATTCGAGTGTTGGATTGAAGTGGGCATCAAATATAATTTATTTGGTGAGTCGTTCTCTATTTTTTGTGTATTGGAAAATGATTGCTATATCACATCTACAAATATAGGATATCTGTTACCTCATATGATATTTTTTTATCTCATTTGCCCGGGTTTTCCTCTAACAGTTTAGTCATAGATGAGATAACTCATAATAAGTTAGATAAGAATTTTATCATTTTTAAACTGAGTTTTATTCATACCAAAGCTGATATCATCAATTGAGGGACTTTCATACAAATACTTATCGATAAAGTCGCCAAATTCACAAAAAAACACATTAAGATATAAGAAACATAAAAAAGGACATAACCATGTTGGCAATGCACAATAAACATATTTAAAGTATTTGAATAAGACCAAATATGGGACAAAATAAAATGTAGCTCATGCCTTATAGAGGGTATGTCCTGGTATGGTTATCTTGGTTGAGTTTAATTCACCGAGGTTGTTAAACCTCAACGTACTAATAAATATATCGACTACTTCGTCGGCTAAGACAGTAAAACTTTCAAGTGGCTTAAATGATACAAAATACCATGGTGCACATGTAGATTATAATGAAATCTTGTGCCATTTTCCATTCACAGTTATAAATGATCTTCAAATTATGCTGTAAATTTATGGCGGTGATACATGACTAACTAGTCAAACAGTGGTTGAATTGGGAAAAAACGGCCATAGTTCGAAGAAGAATAATTAGGACGACGTTTAACCCATGTTATTTTATAAATGCATTGGTATTTTGTTTTTGTTAAATTTTATTGGATCGTTTTTGCCTAGTTAACCTTATGTGGTTTTTTGTAAGGGTTTTTGGAAGTTCATGAAAATGTATTATCCTTCATTTTACCTTACACATTTAGTTTATGAAGTATACAATAATACAAATGATATGCCCTCTTATCAGGGTTAACTAAGGGATTATATAACTCGTTTTTCCAATTATTATCCGAGACTCATATTTATAGGATTTTTTTATATATACTTCTCGTATTCACTTCCAATTTACTATATTATATACCCAACATTGTTTAGAAGAATTTATCTCACAGTTGGTCATGTTTGAGGATTGAAGCAATATTTGTATTTATTAACAAAAAAAATGATGAGACTCTTAAAACAGAAACAAACGTGCATAAATAGACTCATATGCATATTTTTAATGTTCCAAGGCTTGTGATATTTTACCTAATTTATTTTGCCTACTAATATGTTTGGCTATACTATATAATTTTGTGTGGGAATTTTCATATTAAACCAAGCTTTCATCCCCCGAGTTCTCATGTAGGTTGAAAAACCTCATGTAAAATTAAACTACCAACTTTTAACATTTTTTTTTACCTTTTATGCCTTTGTTATTTTTTGTTTCATTATAAACTCTTTTAGATAAAGATATTTGCGATATTTTTCAAGCAAGTCTAGTTCATCTAGTCTTGTTCTTGCATTGGTGGTGACCACGCAAGTAATATTTTAGCACTTAGAGCTTCAATTATCATGAAACTATTGCATGAATACCATAAATAAGCTAAATAATAGTTCACATGTCAATTGCAGGGCTTAGTGTGGTACGTAAAAAAATATTAAAATAGTGCAACAACCCACAATTCTATTGATCTTAAACTTTTATTGAGATTATCTAATATAGTCTACTTGTATGTTCCTGTTGGATCACTAATAGTAACAAAATAAAAAATAATAGTAAATCTAATACTCATTTCTAAATTTCTTGATTGTTTTGTTATCAAACTGTAGGTTATTATCCAAAATAAAGACTCTTGGAATTCCAAAGTATGATACTATATGCTTCCAGCTGAACTTCTTTAAATCATTTTCTTATTGTACCGTTTAAAGTATAATTTCTATCCGTTTGATAAAGTAGCATCTTGTTACTATGATGAACCAGACATTACCTGGATCAAGTGGCAGTGGTCTTACCAAAACCTCTTACATATCGTGATCTCTAACTTAAAGCTATCTAGCGATATTATGTCCTAAAAGCTAAAGTCGACCAGGAGAAAATGAGGTACATAATTTTTTAAATGATAACATTAACAACTATAATAATTTCTATAAGTATTTAGTGTGTTTCAGACCCGCGACTATCGATTTTTATAAAAATCATGTTATCTTGAAAGAGTACAACATTGTAAAGGTTATTGTATGTCAATAACATTATTAGCAGCGACCCTAATATATTTTTTGTCAAAATAAGATCAATACGATGTCCATCTAACTGAGGTCAACGCCCGTTATATATTTTGTAAAAAAATATGTTCTAACCAATTTTATATGTGTCGATATATAAGGTCGAGAATAAAAGGCTCTTATTTTTTTCTCGTCTGAGATTCGAGGATGGCGTGACCCTCTAGTTTGTATATATCTCTTTTATTCTCTTTGTATGCTTTAGATTACGTATGTATTCTTTAACTATCTTTGTTCAATACAATTTTAGATCTTTGATTTCTAAAATATCACCTGTTTATGGTGTGTCCATGTTCGTAGTGATAATCGCATTGTTTATTCTCGTTTTGTATCTTTAGGTGGGTCATCATCCGAATAAAGTTGTTATTATGTGCAATTGTGTTAAAAACATTTAAAATAAATTAGTGTTTAATATTGTGAGTGTGTTTAACATCTTAGGTTTCATAATGGCGGTTTGGTATCTCTGCGAGTTATTTTATTTGGGTTTATATTCTACGACATAAAAAACTTTTCCTTTTTTACTAAGATCATCCTATCTATTGTGATTGAGCTATACGTCCGTCTCTACTAGAGTAATTGAACTTATGGGTCGGAGCTATACAGTCGATCGTCGTAAATGGCTAAACTTTCTAACTGAATAGTAAATTTGATACTTTAGCATTTGGTTTTGGAATATGTTAATCTCTTAAATATGGTTGTGTCGGTCTATTCTCATAATAGCGAAAGTTTATGTAATGATAAACATAATGTTCCAACGTTCATTTTTTTATGTTTTACGGTCCAAAGGTACCCATTCTTTTATTTGTTTTTTTATTAAATAAAAATGTTCAATGAACAAGTTTCTAAATTAGAGAAATTAATGAATAGAATGTGAGACATCTAGTCAAGTAGGCGATGATATCGCTCTGTAAGCTAAGTAGGAATGAACGACACGTGACCGTGTTCTCGTATTGTAACTACTCTATAAACTGCCTAAATATTACATGAGGTGCTTCAAGTTTATATAGTCCTTAAAATATTGTAGCTTCGTGATATCACACTTATTTGATGATAATGGATACAATTAAAATTTCTAATACGTTTGTTAGGATGCTCTCGTACCGATACTGCATCCACTCTTTATATGCATTGTGGTGGGTATAAAATGAATGCATATCGACTTACTTACTCCTCATGATTCTATTGGACTTTAGATATTTGTCATTATAACTCATGAGCATGACAATTATTTTAGGGATTTGCTAAAAAAACCGAAATTACTTTGTGAAATCGTTTGTTTTCATTTTTCAATATTTATAAAATTCACGCTAGGCAAAAAGCCTAAAAAAAGGAAAACAAATGATTTTACGGATTATTTTCAAATTTTTTTAGCAATTCTCTTATTTTTGTTGAAGAGTCGTCCATGTATAGATTCATTGTGCGAGTTGGTCTGACACTGATTTTAAAAATAACAGTTGGACAAACATCTTTCAACAACAAAACCAAAATTGCGAACAAAAAAATCACCTCTCAAACTAACTCAAACAAATATGATGAAACAATGACAAATTGTTGAAGAACAATGAATACAGAAAAGTACAAAAAAAATATATGATATCTATATAAAAATCCAAACCTTTTAATCACCTATAACCTAAAAAACATATTGCGACTAAAACTCGAAAATATGTGCATAAATTTTATTTTAGTTTAAAATAGTGATACATCCATAAATTAAATTTACTAAACCACTAATTAGAGTATATATTTTTAATCCGAAAAGAAATTATAATATATGTAAATGGATCAAAATTTTAAAATAAACTGAATTAAAATAAATTGATTGATTTATAGATTTTATGGAAATATCATTTTTTTTATCCATGAAACTTTTCTTTAAAATTTTAATTTTTTATTTAATTAGATAAATAGATCTATTATTATAATGCTGTGGAATATTAAAATCACACGAGCAAGTTTTTGTTATTTAAGATAAAAGATTAATAAAGTTCACAAAATCGACTTAGGAGTTCGTAACTGATATCATTAATAATCTTGCATTTAAAATGAAATATATAATTTAATTTGAGCCGAAAATGGAAGACTTACCAGTAAGTTCATTTGTTTTATATATGTATGAATGTTAAAAATATAACACATAAAAGCAGCACTAAGTCGGTCCTCTAGATGAGCTTTTCGAGACTTTGATACTGCTCTTTTCCTGTTAAAAATTGCTTCCACTTTCCGATTATAATTTAATTATAAAGATGGTCCAAATCCAAAAGTGATACAGTATTTCCAGTTATATTTTTCGATTAGGTAAATATTATATGTGTACGAAGATTTTAACAAAAGCAATGAACAAAATGACACAACAAACGCACATGTAACGTTATCTTTGGAGACGATCAAATATCTAAAAGATTTGATACGTGATAAAGAAAAGTTTGTAAGATTTCATGTGACTAATATTCAAACTATATCCTTTTTTGTTATTTACCCTTTCCCTAATATTAAATAATATTAAGTATTAAATATTAAATATGCTTTCGATAATGGTGTGTGGGCCAGTGGAAGCTTGGTAAGAGACAAACAATAATGTAAATATACTCAACGAAGACGGTATTGCCATTTGGTGCACTTATAGCCGTCCACGTTTGGAATTGGACGCCTGCGATTTATTATTAGAGTGATAATAGTAGTTGGGGGCTTTGATGGTGCCTCACGGTAATGTCGTTACTTGTTAGTGCTGTGCACAGAAGATATTGATATTTTGGACAGATAAATTAAATTTCATGTCGGAATTTTATACATATGAATAATACATCTTTTATTTGTAACCATGAAAGACCAGTTAAAGCAATAGGATTTTATAGTTTGTAACTGAGAATGGACTCTCGATTTTTTTAGAACTGATACCTAAATTTAGAGATTGATTAAAATTTTGTTCAGTTGTTTTTTTTTCCGGAAGGAATCCGCAACCGCTACTCAGAATGTAATGAGTGCGCACAGGATAAACCTTCAGTCTGACGCGATAGCCTACAAATCAATACAAGAGGTAAACCACACAAAGTGACAGACTCGTAGAGGGACTGAGTTCGTCCATTTTGATTATGTTTGGTATAGATATTTAATTTGAGAATCGAAAAAATCAATCGATTATATTCATGTTTTGATTCCATTCGGATTCGGTTACAAATGGTTATTTTGTAACTAAAAAAAACCATTAATATCGAATGACATTTTCTAATCAAAAGGGTTAGTTTGTGACTAAAAGAACCAAATTCACAAAGCAGTGTCATCAAAATTTTGGTAAAAGATGAGCCAATACTAGCTACTTCTATATCTATTTCACTTTCTATTACATATTAGAGCTTAAAAACCAAAAGTAATCACTTCATGTCTTTTAATCTAATTATAAAAAGAACACAATGGGAATCCATCTAATCTAACATCCAATTGACTTCAAGATCTCATAAAAAATATTGTTTGCACATACATACATTGATGCAACAAGAAATCTTCCATTTCTAAAAATTGAGTTAGACATATAAAAGTTAGCAAGAAATGCATTATCCTTACAATCTAGAGCAAACCTATCTTAACATTGAAAGCTTCCTATATATTCATTTCCTCAGTCTCTGTAAGTGCGGTTGATCACGTTCTTCAATCGCTACATTTTTCCAGTTATACTTCTACCAACAATGCTCGAAACTGGAAAAGAAGTGGAAAGAAAGCTCTGAATTCGATCCTGTTTTTGTTCATATGCATTGTCCTCCAATGCAAATATGTTTTATATTCATTATCTGCTGCACGGAAGAAAATAGATTGGAACACATACACAATTTTCTTGTTCATAAAAAAGCACCTTTTATTTTCTTTTAGCTGAAGAAAAATAAACAATTTAGGTGGGTATTATTGTTCTGAAGGCTCACACTCATCTGTATAAAGAAACCGAGATAATCAACAAACATTGTACGCAAAAATCAGATTGCAACATACCAATGAAGCGCTGGTATAATTGATAAAAAGTTTAAGATACCAGTTTGCCAAACCAGCAAAACAAGTTTCTGAAAAAATCCGCATCCATATTGAGCACATGGGTCGAAGAACTCCTTATCTAATTGTTTTTTTTAATCTTCCTGAATAACCTACGAAGGGGTACATTGAATCGTTAACCCATGTGTTCAATATGTATGAGGACTTTGGTAGAAATTTGTTTTGCTTCTACAAAGTTACTTCACTTTCGACAGTATGTTTGTTTCTACAACTTTTTTCATTGCCTTCTCAAACTTTTTGTTTTCAGTTTGGTGACACTATTGTTCTTTGTTGATTTTCTTGGTAGAGTTTGTTGTCAAGTAGATTTCTAGGCATTCTGCTTATCTACTATTTTGATTTTTCATCTTGAGTGTGAGCCTTGTAATGGTGGGTGTGAATATAACCAAAATATAGTCTAGAAATTTTCTCTTCAAGGAATTTTAGATCAATGCCCATTGAACTTTAAGGCCATGAAGTTGTCTATGTTTGACCACTAACTCTAAAAGCCCTGATGTTTTCTATTTAGATTACAAGTTGTGTGTTTATCCTTGTTAAAACTAAATGCTCTCACAGCAGGAGGTATCAAGGTTCTCAATGGGAGGGCCTATAGACTTGCATAGAATCCTTTGAGCTTTAAAGTTAACAATTCGAGCACTCAAGGTTCTTTAGCACGAGTTGCTAAGCATCAAAAGCTCAATTCTATGCAAGACTGGTATATGTACATACGTTTATTGTCCACATCTCCTTCAGAACTATCAGACCCTAAAAGTTCTGGAATGAGTCTTGACTTTATTATTTATATTACATATACATATGATATCTAGGCAATTAGAATGAAACTCTCGGTGTCATTTCTTCCATTTAGCAAAATAAACATAGAAAAATCCCACAGCATGCCAACTAAATCGAAATTCCTAAGCTTAAGTACTAACATGTCACTTGTTATAGCTCTAACAAGCTAAACAATAAGATCAGAGCTATTACCTGCATCTCCGGCAAGTAGAAATAATTACATTTATCCAGCCCGCCTACGCTGGCGGAAATGTTTGAAAATGAAGCTGTCAGCATATAAAGGATAGTTTTTCCTGATTAGACCCTCTATGCATTTCCAATATGAAAAGTCGACCAAAGTTCCGTCTTTTCGAACAATGAACAAGCATCTTGATCCTTCGAAATCAGGATGAAATCCAATCTGCCAATGGAAGACATTGATCAACTATAATTAAATCTTTTACTTCTAAGGCAACCAATGCTTTCGCATCAATTTTTCATGCATTTATTGCCTAATGAAAGATAGATTACTACTCAACACCTATACAAAATACAAGCAAATGGCTACAGCTTGGAGATCCCACTCCCAAGTGACTTATTATCAGAGTTCAACCGCAAATCACATATGTTTGTATTCATATCATCGATAAGTGAATAGACTTTAAGAAAAGCCTAATAAAGCAGTGCAATCAAAGAACTCTTGAGAAGCTATTACTATTTTGGATGTGCAAGCTATCACAGAACAGTTGTATGGATTTCAGCTCAAGAACTCAAATGAACCATGGTGTTATCATTAGGGAATTTTGATAAGAAGTGGGATATAATGTGCAGGTGTCTATATATAGAAGCTGCTTCTATTAGTTCAACAAGGGTCTGCTCTTAGTCAAGTGCTTGACTTGGATTCATCAAGTGGCGAACTAGAGTGCTAAATAAATAAAACTGTACTTTATTATAAGATTCGAAGTTGTTCCAAAACTTATCCTTCTAGCATGCCAAACTAGAGGGCTAAAACCACTAATGTACGAAATCTCATAACCAAGATTGATTTATCAATTGATATCATGGCAAACATTTCGTTATATCATTATGGTGTTCAAAGTCCAAATGCTTGGTAACAGAAGAATGACAAATTCACGCCTTTGAGAGAGAGAAACATACTGTGAGGTAGTCTATACCGCATCCAATCTTCGTTTCGCACTGAGGATGATGTGGAAGCAACCTCTGCAGGATTGTTGTCTCATGTTCCGGGCTTAGTCTATCACCACTGTTGTACCTGCAAAAACGAAAGATATTCGATGCCTCACTTCTATAAATCAACTTAGTATGCTGAGATCTTAGATGCATAATCAGTCCGAACACTAAACAGGAAAAACACTGAGAACCAATTTACTTTCTCAAGACACTAAAGCAATTTCTTAGATCATGATAAGTACTTCTTCCATATCAATGGAGAAAGATAACAAGGAAGGTACAAGAAAGACATCTGAGACCTCACTTTGCTTTCATTTTCCTTCTCACTTTGTAGAGGAATTACTAAGCAGCAAACTTAGGGTTTTATCAACATACAGATTCAAAAGTCCGACAGGCATAACTTTTCAACTATGGAACTTATCATGATATGGAAATCAAATACCACAATTGAATTCACAACAGTATATGGGAAAAGAGAGTGAAATTACTTGGAAGAGTGAAGAATCATTCTAACAAATCCAACAAGTGGAACGGTATCCTCTAGAATTTGATCTTCCAAATCAGCCCATCCTTTCACTTCTTCTTCTGCTTCTTCGAATAACTGAGTGTCTTCACTCTCTTCTTCTTTTTCTTCTTCAATCACCTCCTTCTCCGGCCGTACACTCGGCTTTCTAAGCAACCCGGAGCCGAAACTCTCCATTTTTCCAGTCCGGCCGCCGTCGGAGCCAGTTTTCGGAGCGCGAGCATGGATCCTGATAAGCGACACCGTTCTGGAGTGCGGAAAGGATATGATAAATGGAGAAGGAGATAGTGAGACGTGGTTAGACCGATGGTGGATGAACCATGGTGTTGGTTTGTTTATCGTCGCCATGGCCATGAAGCTCTTTAGCTTCTCTGCGAAAATGGAGGTGGTTTGAGTGCTATTGAATGGCTGAAGTGTAAGCCAGTTAAAGGTACCGTAGTATGACCACTCACGCGCGATTGTTTGCTTGATTTAGATACAAATTAAATTTCTATGTTCTTAACACTCAATTTAAGAACGGTAACTCCAAATATGTTGATTATACAGCCAATTTGTAGATCAACCTAATTCGTAAATTACTATCCCATCCATTCGACCCTCGTCATTTAATTCTATTTAAGAGTGATGTTTGTTTAGGAGGGTTTAAAACCGGAGTGGACGGTTAAATCTATCGTTCATATTCGTTTTGATTTTTGAAATCGAATTACTATCTATTTCAATTGGTTTAGTTCGGTCTGTTTTTTATTTTGATTCGGTTTGATTTAAATACGATTCTATTTTTTATTCGATTTATTTTTTATTTAGTTTCGTTTAGACTCATTTAAGGGTCATTTCAGACCTATTACAATTTGGTCCGTCCATTCCCATAAAACATTTATGAAAAAAATAAATCAAAGTAGGAAAAAATCGCATGTTATTTCCATTTTAAAAATCAATGGGACAATGGTTTTTTCTTTTGCATAATTACGTGTATATGTTTAGAAATTTGTTACCCTAAATATTTAAAGTATTTTTTTTTCTTATAATATACTATGTTTGTGATTTTATTTTTTCAAAGTGATGTTTTGCAAACCGTATGGGAGCAGTCATATCGCTAAATAATATTTTTTTAGCGGTAATTAATTGTACGCAAACCTAATGTATTTGAAAAATATACGAAAGTTTGATGGTTGGAAAAAGAAGAAACTATTATTTTGAATTTGTTAGTTTTTTTCATCTTATGTCATGATTCATCTATATTCTCTCGAAATTTAAAAATTAATGTAAAGCAAAATATCAACTAATAAATCATGCACAATACACATATTCATTTTGATTTTTAGCTCGTTACACCACTCCTCTACTAACCACCAAGGATTATAAGAAAATGAGTAAGAACTAATAGCTGCATTCAAAAAGCACCATATCATTATGAATTATGAATGTGCTTGTTATATCGTTTAGTTTTGCATGAAATCGTGAGCGATAAAAGATTTTGTGTGGAATTGATATCACTGATTGTTATGCTGTTGGAAGGAGCACATATATATTTGGACAAAATTAACTCGAAAAAGATACCGACAACCAAATCTTTAGGTTAGTTTGTAGCTAAATATAACTTACTTTTAGCTCTTAATCTAACGAGGAACCTTATTGAGACTGTATATCATATCAACAACGATCATCTTCATAAAATGGTTTGCAATCTCCTTCAAAATCTTATATAACTGGACAAGCAATCAATCGAACAACATAGATCAAGAGAGATTATCAACAATTTACTGATGGTGTGGTTAAAGGTGACACTGGGAGCAACATATTTAGTTCGCTTAAAGAGATGGAGGAGTAATGGAACTATAAACTGGACATAGAAGCAGTGACAAACTAAGCAAAAAAGAATGAACAAGAATACTCGAACTTATACCCTTTAAGATACTAGTGTCATCATCAAGTATTGCAAGATAATATAACGAAAGGATTTCATTAGGATTTTATATGCTTGTTTACACACATATAATTTTATGACTTCACCGAAAGACCAACTCTCAATGTAATAATATCAAATTATATGTTCTTTCGATTTCCATATAAATTATCTCGGGTGATGGATTAGCCTATAAAACACACACTTTATTTATAATTTATTATTACTAAACATTAAGAGAGACTTAGAATTCAAATCCATTTCCAAACTGAATTTCTATTTCAAATTTGAATTTCTGAAATTACAACAAACTATAAATCGTTAACTAAAACCAACAACACTTAAAATTCAAACCCTTACAAAAAGTACACAAAAGTAATTCAACAATATTGATCAAATTAGAGCAAAGGAAAAAAAATCTATAATCAAACTAAAATAAATAACACCAATGTGTGATCAAACTTAAGCAAAACCCTAAGGTGCCTACTTATAGTTTAAAGCAAAACCTTACAAAACCATACTATGTATGCATATGTGGTTCCAAAACTGCATACATGAATCAAATTTTCAATGACATACTTAAATTGTAATGCAAAATAAGAGTTTATGATCAAACTAAAGCAAAGTAAAAAAACTATGAATTTCATTTATATCTAAAATGTCTTAAAGTGATGCATACCAAGAACATATCACGTGATTCAGATGAGTCAAATAGTCGTGGTTGAGTTGGATAACTTCTCAATCTCTCTAAACGTGAATTTAATTTTTATCTAAACTGGCTCATCTTCTGCAAACTATAAAATAATTTAAATAAATCAGAATAAGAAGTAAATGAACAATTAAACTAAAAATTGAAAAATAAAAACTTTT
This sequence comes from Limnanthes douglasii subsp. nivea, assembly GCA_036936605.1. Lineage (NCBI taxonomy): Eukaryota > Viridiplantae > Streptophyta > Magnoliopsida > Brassicales > Limnanthaceae > Limnanthes > Limnanthes douglasii. Next base: position 200,930,132 of record JAUPFV010000001.1, on the reverse strand, counting down.
ACCATGTTTCGCATATGCCCATTTTAACGACATGGAACTCATTTTCCCAATAACCTTCGCACACAAGCATCTCTACAGTCTCGGGTTTCAATAAGGTGTATTTCGGATTAACCACACGCTTTTCGGTGCTAAAAGCTGCTTTTGAAGCAACCGTTTTAATGAGGATGAATAGTATTTATTTAGTCATGATGCTAAGAATAAGATATTTTGGAGAATTAACCTTCTACCAAGTCTTTATATCAAACTTTGCCTTGCGGTCAAATTTCTTTGGCTTTTCCTCTAAATAAAACTGAAGATCAGTCTGAGTCTCAATGTCCTCATCAGTCTCATCAGTCTGAGTCTCGATGTCCTCATCAGTCTCATCAGTTTGAGTCTCCATGTAAATTAAACATTGGATAATATATTTCAGAAATATTACCTTGGGTCAAGAATAATACCAATAGAAATAAAATTTTTGACTTTGGCCAATACTTTTTATACTTGATCTTCATCTTATTAACCGCTAACATTAGTTCCGGGTTGGCGTCACAGTCTTCAAACTTATCCAACATAACTTTATCTTAATAAAGTTTGGAAAGAAAAAGGTTCACCGTTCGGTAAGTTTTGTCGCTAATAATTTTAGTGGCACACTCAAATACCTCTAAAAAATTACAAATAGTCTACACACTCTTTCACTTTTCATTAGTAGGCAAGAATTATGTAAATACATAAAAGACGTATGCATATATGTGCCACACCTCTCGATAAAATAACACGGTGGACATCATCAACCATGTAGAATTATTCACTTCAAGTACCATATGTTTTCCTTTCAGCCTTATATTCTTTACTATCTTATTAAAGTCAACACATCTCGCCTCAGAGGAAAGTTTATATTTGGAACCTCCCTAACATTTTACAGGGATGATTCAACGACTTTTAGAACATCTTGCACCGATAAATTCAATATATGTGCACATCACATCATATAAAATAAGTTACCTTCCAAATGTAAGTTTTTTCTTCTAGCAAAGTCAATTTAAGTTTAATAAGACACGCGTCAGTGGTAGCATTATCTACAATGGTCAAAATAAGTATATCCTTAATCTTTCAGCCATCCATCATCTAAATTAACTCCCGAGCAAGAACTTCATCACCGTGGGGGATGGTACATAAACAAAAGCCAATAATCTATTATGTAGTTGTCACTTATAGTCTATGAAGTGGGAAGTGATAGTCTTGTAACCTATTTTCTACCCATGATATATTGTGGGATAAACCTTGTTCCAAACAGTTCCATTTAAATGAATAAATGGTGTATCATGCACCAACACCACTTTAATGATAACATCATTAACCTTGGTATGATCATATTTCCAAGTACTAAGACTTTTTATACCATCATCTTTGAATAAATTATTATCTAGTAATGTCTATGTACGTATCGTATTTTTTTCATATGCCCATAAATGTTCAAATGTTTCAAACATATAGAGGTGCCTCCATATTTTGCATTGTAATAATCCATAGTACTACATCAGTTATATTTCTTCTTTTATGCTCCACATGGCATTGTTACGGTTTGAAATTCTTACCATAATAGATTTTAGCCCTTTTTTAAGGGGGCAGATGAGTCTTCATCAACAATGTTAAAAGTATTACCATGGGTTGGGGTTGATATATTAACTTGGCTACCAAAATTTTGATCTATATCATGAAGTTCCCATATCTTGATCCCTCCTATAGTCTCACCGTTATCATCAAAATTGCATTCGAATGATTCAGTATTATTCATTCGACTGAATACAAATTTTTTGGAATATTTTAAATTAAGAATTGTTGATATAAATTCAAAGAGACTCAACTAATTAAAATTCATATAGACTCAATTACTAAAAAGTGAGAATAACATAAATTTACAATCTAATCAATGAATCAATTGTAAATTTTAACAAAATCTTTAAGAAAATATATTGAGCTCAAAATATAATCATATTCAATGGTAAATCTCAACAATAGATTTGGAATACAACAAACATAAATCTATGTGAGATGAGATACAAATAAAGGATGATAAAAGAAAATGAAAAGCGTCAATATTCTTTTTGGACTCAAATTTTATTGTTGCTTATAAAGAACTTATGTGGTTTTGTGCGTGGTTGTGGCTCCTGAGTGAAAGTAAACAAAGTAATTACTTTAGCATTTAGCCTGACTCGTATCCTTTTAATAATATATCTATATATATATTATAATATTTTTTATTATACATAATTCTAGATATTATATTAAAATCAAATTTTACGTGATATTATATTTTGAAATCAATTTTTATGTGATGGTTGATAACTTAATATTATATTTTGAATTCAATTGGTATGTAACTGAATCTTATTATATTTTGAGTACAAAAGTAACTCCAATATTATTAATTTATATAATTTTTTATAAAAAAATAAGTTTAATTCTAAATTTGATTTTCAACTTTTTACTTAAATAAATCATATAGAAATTAAAGTTTAGAAGTTAAATTTTGATATTCTTTATTTTGTCTCAATATAATAATTATAAAAATACAATACATATAAAGAATAAAAATATAAAAAACAATCGGTTCTAACAATTTTATCTACTCGATTTCGTATCAGTTCTATTGGTTTATGAGTTTTATGAGTTCGGTTCTACCCGTTTACAAGTTTTGATTTCGTATTAGTTCTATAATTTTATCGATTGAGGTATGGACCAGTTTTACCACTTTGGTTCCTTATGAGTTTCATATTTTAAAATGTAACCGTGTACCGGTCTATTAAGGTTCAGTCCGGTTCTCAGTCCGATCCTTTCCGATTTGGTTCCGGTCTAATTATCGGTTCTTATGAACCATTAACAACCATAGTTCTATTATAGATGCAACTACAAAATCTTTCAATATGATTATTGAAAGGTTTTGGTAACTATAAACTCATATTGATTATCTTTGAAAAAACATATATATATTTGTCTGAAGACAAATTTTCATAAAAAACTAAAAAAATTATGATTATTTTTTTATAAATTCATATATAAATTGAATGTAAATGTTGTGAGTCGAGACATAAGTACATATTCTAAACATATAAACTATTTTAATCTTAAATGGTGTAGATATACTAGTAAAAAATACTTCAAATAATTTATAAAATGAAAGATACAATATGATGATAGCAATATGGAAACAAAGTAGTAGTAACACTAACCATACCTAAATGATGATTACAAATGAATGTGATTCGATGATGCGACAAATCGGGTTTCAACATCTCCAAAAACCATAACCAATTATCACAATCCTTTTCCCCAACAATGGCAAATGCAACATGAAAAATACATGCAAAAATTCAGTATAAATCACGCTGTTACTAATATCACATATATCATATGTTTTGTCTCGCATTTTTATTATTCATGCATCTATCATATTGTTTTGTCTAAACTCCCATATATTATATTGGTTATGACTAGTCTGACATCTATCATATTGGTTATGTCTGGTTTCGCATCTATCGTACGTTTAATCTTACATTTTGCACATAATATAAGAAAATAAGAAATTTTACAATTAAAAATAATAGAGAGCAAAACTCACCATTGTTACCATCTTTAGTTATGACATATATCAACACATATTTTATATTTCCCCGTAAAAAGGTACATCCGATAAATAAAATTGGACGACAAGAATATAAACCTCAGATACAATAATCAAATGCTATGAAATATGATTGGAGACATTGGTTTGTGAAGTACACTCCAGTAAGTACTCATTTGTACTATCATAAATCTTCATTGTTTTGAAGTAGCTCTTAGTTTATATGAAGTATAACTATCTCCAGAAATAGTCATCTTAGCTTTCTATAACGCAATCCATGAAATGCGATACGAGATATTTAAATCGTAGTTATTTTTACAAGATTCCACGTGTTTGGCTGTAACATCAATGTTGGTCCTAATACAATCACATGTCTTATTAGTAGTCAAATATGATGATAGGTTGGACATACTTCTTAACAACCATAAAACAAGTAGACTTATCATTTTTTGCATAAATTATTCATAGACATTTTGAATCTTTTTTTATTACAATGAAAATTTTATTTAGTTATTATCATGTAATCATTTCAAAGTTCATGTAAAGAAAACTTATTAATAAACTAATCTTAAGTGTATTGCACCTTTTTTGAAAATTGCATAACACCTCTATTTACATCAACTCAACCAATAATAGCAAGTTGTTTATTATTGTAGCAAAAAAAATCATATCATAACTGTTTTCCCCACAAATAAAATGTTGATTTGAAGCTTCAATAAACTAAAAGAAGTTTTTACAATTTTTTGTCAACAACAAAATTTATTTATATCAATAATAACAATCGAACAACCTAAAATATCATTAATTGATAGCAAATCAACTAAATCTACATCACAACCTAACATATAATTCTTGAAGTCATCACAATAATATCTTAATCTGAATGTACCTCGAACCAACACATACAATTTACCTAAAACAAAATTAAGAACATCTTTAAAGTTTTCAAACTACGAAGATTATGGATTGCAATGGCACCATTTTGTTTAAAAATACTTAGTTGAATTCTAGACATCGTGTACCTGTATTTGACAATTCAAAATTAAACTAAATACTAAATCCTTGTATTTATCATTAAAAATAACAAAGTCTCACATGTGATAATTATCATACAAGATAATAAAAGTCTCGCATGCGAGAATTAACAAAGTCATACATTTGTCATAAAAATAACAAAAGTCTTGCATCTATCATACAAGATAATAAAATTCTCGAATGCGAGAATTAATAAAGTCATACATTTATCATAAAAATAAAAAAAGTATTGCATGTAAATAGTAACAAAGTCTCTCATCAATCATTGAAAAATAACAAACTCTCGCATTTAAAAAAAAATATGCGCATCACTCAACTACTATTGAACCATTGCATGCTGCTTTCTCAAAGTGGTATAGAAAAATGTTGATACTTTATCATGTCCTCCATATTGTAGCATTTCATTGATGAACTACTTAATGTGATGACATAATATTATATAAAATTTATGGGGTTTGGTGGGGAATATTCATCAGGACAATAACCCTCACCTATATAAAATCTATTCATGAATGAGTACGCTTGCTGAAACCCATATCCTTACCATTTTCACCTAACGGATTTGCATTGTACTTTGGTATGGTTAACTTATATCATAGGAAGTGTTGGTTTGCTTTCTAATGGTTATGACATTGTAGGTTTGGCTTGTTATATCATGTTAGAGCCTATGGATAACCTTGATTCCAATTTTGGTATGGAGGCACACCGCTCAGTTATTATTGTTTTCCATGTACAAAGTTTGGTAGAATACATTCTTGCGTTCAAATATTGTTATAGGGTCTCCACGACTGGGAGCCAAGAATACTTTTTGGTTGGAGTGAATTCCCAGCTAGAAAGCTTGGGTCTGCTGGAATCTTGGTTGAAGCCCATAGAACTGCTAATACCCAAGCTAGAAACAAATATCTCTGTTGTATTCCAGACGGTAGTGATGCTCTAACATTCACAAATGTGAGAATTATTGGTTTTTTTCTTGTTATGATCCACACCTCTAGTTTTTTTTTCTTGTTATGATCTACAATTGTTATTTTTAGTTTTGGCCCGATGACTCTTTGTCCTAGTTTTCTTCACCTTTTTTGTGAGACGCGTTGAAATACTGCTTCATCCTATGAGTTTCGTTCAACAGACCATCGCTCAACATTTCAGGACTTGCATCATCTCTTTTTTATTCATCTATGCATTGTATAGATGATTTGATTATGGAGGGATATGACACTAATTTTTCTTGTAACAAAAAAATATTAGCTTGTTCATCCCTTAACTGCTAAGCCAACCACTCAGGTTGAGTGGGAACAAATGCAGGAACCTTTGGGGCCAAAAACTGTCTGCCAGGATGCTCCATCTCCAACTTCTCATCCACGTATGGATTAAATCTCCCTCTGGAATTCACCATCAGCTAGTTTGATCTTCTTTTATGTTTTAGTTGCTTGCTTGAGAATTTTTTTTTATTCCCACAGACGACGCCAATTGATGCAAAATTTTTGGTGAGACTGAGTAGATCCAAAACCGAAGATAATATGTAAAAAAATTGGAGAATAAATGAAACAAATATATAGCTAATACTGCTTAAAGTTATTAAAAAAAATAAAAGAACATATGATTTATTGATGGCTATTATGTCTCTATTTATAGAGTTTATAGTTACAGAAGATATCTCCCATATTAGAATGTTTTGATACTAATTTATTCAAACTACCTAGATATCATATCTTTGACCAAGTCTTTTGGATTTGAAGTACATAAATGTTTGATGGGCCAATATTGGCGGACAAGACTATTTACATCTTTATCAATATTTATGTGTTATTACTTTCAATATTAAGAATGTGTTATCATGTTTTTTATATATTTGTGTGTGTTAATTTTAAAAATGTATTATACAGTCTTGATATTTTAAAATCAATAATATATTTTATATTGATTTTATCTGAAATAAACATTTTGTGTTATATAACAAATCTTAGTATGTTTTATCAAGGGTTTTATGATTAAAAATAACTAAAATAAGTAAATATACCTCCATAAAATTTGTGATACACATAATCTTTCAATTAATCCATACACAAACTAAGTATTACGATTACTTCAAAAAAAAATTATAATATGTTTTAAAAATTTATGTTTGAGTGCATATATATAAACTTTCAAAATCATATGTATTGCATATTTAATATGGTTTCGTGAAAACATATATTAACACCTAGTTGATAAAACTCTTGACCAAAGTGTGTAACTAGTTCTACATTACATTTAAGTCTTGCTAAGCTGCTAGTATCCATTTAAAACCAATCAACATAGTTTCCTTTAATTTATGAGGCAACGTTCCGAATTAAATAGACTTGTAATGATTTATACTAATTGTTCATTGAATTAGTCTAAGATTGTGAGTTTGAACTTTGTTATAAGACACATCAATAAATTTATATTTGATATTGTTTTATTCTTATATATGACATATTATTTTTTCTTCACATTCTTCTTTACTTTGTTATCATACTCAATATAAACTTCAAAGATAACTTATTTTATCTTTGACTCTTTTATTTCCATAAAGTAAATATCTTAATGTAAATATGAAAACAACAACCAATTAACATGATTTAATGATCTAAAATAACATTATATGATCTATAAATAAATAACATTGTTCAAAACATTTTAATATATTTACTAGTTTTAAACACATTTTAATCTATAGTAAAAAACAGATGTGCAAAGAACAAATCTTCTAGTTAAATAATTGTTAGAGAAACTAACTAAGTAATATAAGTTTTTCTTTTACCAAAGTGATAATCACATAATATTATAGTTGGAATTATAATATTTTTATGTATTAAATGTCACGATATCTAAATATGTTAGTTCCACTATTGCATTCTAAAATATTGTGCCAAAAACAATAGTTACAACTATATAGTTGTAAATATAATATTACTTAAGTCACTTTTCTATAATATTAATTGATGCAAAACCATTAATTCCTTTTCAAAGTATTATATAAAAGCATTAATGAAGTCGAAGAATCGTAATACTTATAACCTATATTTTACTTCATATAGAGTCTTATTACGATAAAATCCAGTTACTTGATATACCATTAAGGATCCATAATGTAAAAGTAGATAGACTTAACACATATGATGTTGCTAGTAGATATACTCAACTCATGAAGTTGATTGGGGGATAAAATTTGTTTTATTAGTAAAGATGAACTATAAAACCCACATATATTTGTTATTTTGAATGCTTATCCAAAATTTAGAAAAAGACATAATAAACGGAACACTAAATCTTGTCTTGTATTGGTCATAAATTTACAAAAAAGGAATACCATTAATTGTTTTTTATGATACCCTAAATAACGAAATCCTCTATAAACAGATTTTTTTTTCCGAACATAACTAAACTAATATAATTTAAAAGTCCTATTATTATAGAATTCAAAATCATATGAATTAATCTCGTGGAATATTGATTTTATTACATAAAACACATATTGAGAGAATATTACAACATTATATGATGACTAACAACAAAAGAAAATAAAACCTATCTCAAAAGGTGAAAAGTTTATCCTTAAGAAATGTCCAAAGACAAAACTTGAGATTGAGAAAATGAAAAAGGTTCTATATGTTTTGACTGCTAGAAATCTAATATATGCTCAAGTTTATACATATTTGTATATTTATTTTGTTGTCAGTGTATTAGGAAGACATGTAAGTAACCCGAAGATGAAACTATGGAAAAAGTCAAAAGAGTTCTCCAATATTTGTAACAAACAAAACATCAAACATTAACATATAAGAAGTCAGATGTACTAGATATAGTAGGGTATCGAGACTTGGATTTTACCAGATGTGTGAATTATCGATTTTCAAATTCACATATCATATTCTTTTTAAAGAGATGTGCAATATCACGAAAACATATAAAACAAACACGCATTGCATGTTCCATTATTTTTGCATAATTTATTGCATGCTTTAAAAAATTTGACCAAGCACTTTGGTTATGAAATTTTGTCTCAAAACTGCAAACCTTAGAATGAATAAATAACTATTTAAATTATATTGTGACATTAATATAGCAGTTCAGTATTCAAAAAGTAACAAGAGTTTGTCTAAGTCAAAGCATGTTTTAGCGGGATGGACCTTATCGATGCATCAAATTATCATCAATGTAGTCAAATAAAAGTAATCGTATATAAGCTAACATAATAATATATAAATTATGTATCATGAATTTAATTTTATAAATACCCAATTTATTACGAATACTATAAAGTATTAAGTTCACAAATAAATAACTTAAGCAAAATGAAAAGTTTTGGGATTATTTTGTAAGGACAAAATAAATGTATGGTTATGGTCCCAAAGAATGAAAATTTATTAACTTGAGGTTTTCATTAAGATTATAGGTTTGAGTTTGAATTCAAATTCAAACTATAACTTGAATTTACAGTTCTTTTTAACTTAAAGTATATGACCGATTCTTTTAAATTTTTTGATTTACAGTTTTGATTATAGAAGAATTGTTTTTACATTCTTGAAAAACACGGCATGAAAAGTACAAAGAACAAAAACTATAGACTTTGTAAAAACTTTAAGTGATTCATCTTTTAGAAGCTTTTAGTAATTAATATCAAAGTAACAAAGGATTGAGGAGTATCTTTAAGTTCATCAAACAACTTTTGTAAAACTAAGATTGATATCATCTTCATGTAAATTATATATGCATTATTATAAGACGACTCTAAAATATCAATATCTTGAGTTTAACTAGATATAAAAAAATTCTAACATTATAAATTATCGAATTAGACCAACTCAAGTTCAAGTTTTTGGCATGATGATATTTTTTTCTACTCAGACTACATCAATCAAGATACAACGATTGGACTTCATTTAAAACCTATAATTGAAACCAGCAATTCAAATAAGATTAATTTTTTACATGTCTACTTAAACTTGTATATCTGTAATTTTTTATTTTTTATTTTGATTCGGATTATTCGTGTCTTTTGCTTATGATGACAAAAGTATTATTGGTCTGCTTATTAAATGTTATTCGCTGAATGATCTCATTATTGTAAGTTAATTATTTACTTATAACGATACTAGGACATGTTTTTACATTACAAACTACCAAATTATATATAAACAGTGAATCATTACATCACATATTTACACTATCCTATTTATTTTGTGTACTTTAATGCTTATGAGCTATATGAGTCCATTTATTTATTCAATTTGCTTCTGTTTGAGATTTTGTACCAAATTTTATTTAGAACTTAAAAATTATCGAATTGATTAGTTTATATTTTAACTTAGTTTCAAATATTTTAGCATAGTGTTTTTTTATTTTCATGTCGCGTGTTTCTTTTTGTCATTTATTTAAATCCTATTATCTTCTATTTTGTCTTGTTGTCTTCTCTTTCATTGAAAATATCTTTGTAAATCAAAACTAAATATGAGATATTGATTTTATTTTTCTCTTACTCCACCAAATCATTTAGATATGTTTCCAATTATTTTTGGATTGAGTTCACGCCACTTCTCAAAGACTTCACCTTTTTTTAAGTTTAAATATTAACATCATAGTTTCTAACTATCAAACTATCAATGGTATATCATAATTTTGAATTTACATATATTGCGACTATTATCATAATCAATATCAGATGAGAATGGTGGTACAAATCATGTCCAATATATTTGAAACGAGTTGAAGCATATCTAGATGTTCATAGCTGTCAAACACATGGACAATTGAAAAACCACCAATTCTTTTGTAAGTTGTATATTTTACATATATGTATATATATATATATATATATATATATATATATTATTGTTCTTTAAATTTTTTTAAAATTTGAAATACAAAATCATGCAATTTTTAGTTTTAGAGATAAAGCTATACTTTAGCAAAAAAATGGATCTCTTATTCATTAGGTAATTTTAGGGATAAAAATATACCTTAGTCAATAATAAATTCTCTTATTCATTATAAGGGGTAGGTGATGTAGCCCAGAAAGTCCAAACAAAGGCCTTGTTTATTTTATTTTATTCAAATATCTTATGTATTTAAATAAAATCTAATTACATTAAGATTTGATTTTATTTTATTTTATTTTAAAATATTTATTTTATTTCCTTGTATTATAATTTAGGGTTTTGAGAAGCTATTATATAAAGCCTCATATGCCTTAAGTTATTTTAAGTTTTTGGAATAATATATTTTTATCTCTGAAAATTTCAGCCTTTGTTACCCTTAGATTAAGGTTTCATCATGTTACCCTTAAATTAGGGTTTCATCTATCGTTGCTTCTTCTTCTATTTCCACCGTGTCATCAATTTGGTATCAGAGCCTCAGTTCCTGCTACGGGTCAAGCATGTTTCTGAATCCTGATTTTATCTGATTCAAGGTTTAAAGAAGAGAACAACACACGTGGTCATGAAGACCGGGAAGATCGTTTGAGTATGAGGGGGCATACCAACCGTTTCAATGACGATCGCATTGACCGGTTATTGAAGAAGTTTAAATTGGCTACCAATCGTCGAATCAAGGTAAAAATTGCTTATCGAGATGATGTCTCAGGCTATAAAGAGGTTTTCAAAGCCATTTTTCATCAACTGGACATGGGGATGTTGTCTTCATGCTATGAAAAGGTTTTCAAAACTATTTTTTCCTTCAATTGGATGGCTTCAATGTGACTTTGAATAAGGAACACTCGAGAAGAATTTATCTTATTCCGATAAGGTCAACAATTTTAAATTCCCAATGTAACGATTGAATAATATAAAATAAATAATTTGGGTTCTTGATGGTGATGGTGCTGTGAATTCGAGGACGAATTCTTGTCAACCAGAAGAGGATGATGTAGCCCTGAAAGTCCAAACAAAAGCCTTGTTTATTTTTTTTTTATTCAAATATCTTATGCATTTAAATCAAATCTAATTATATTAAGATTTTATTTTATTTTATTTTATTTTATTTATTTTATTTCCTTGTATTATAATTTAGGGTTTTGAGAAGCTATTATATAAAGCCTCACATGCCTTAAGTTATTTTAATTTTTTAGAATAATATATTTTTATCTCTGAAAATTTCAGCCTTTGTTACCCTTAGATTAGGGTTTCATCATGTTACCCTTGATTTACGCCTCAATTATCACTCTAATCTTCTCTCCACCGGTGGTGTATAGTCTAATCTGCAGTTTTTAATCTTAACCCTAAACTAAATCATGAAAAAATCGGGTAGTTCTCATTCATGTCATAACCCAACAACTACAATGTAGGTGTGTAGATTATTTCCGTCTCAGAAATTTATTCTTATGGTTTTCTTTTTCTTTCATTGTAAATGGCAGATACAAAAAATCTAAATTACACCTACAAGCCATTAGCTCTCTTACTAATGATTATTTGGGTGACATTGCTGCTACTTATACTTATACAAACCTTTAAATGATGCATGAAGAAAATAAACTATGTAGAATAGTTGTGAAAATAGTTTCAATGTTGATTCAATGTTTAACACAATGATATCTAATTAGAGCTAGTGTTAGGATTTTTACTTTGTAAGTAACTCTATTAGAGTATTTTTTAGGCTTCTTATTATGTAAGTAACTCAATATAGAGTTTGTGTTAGGGATATGGTTCTTATTGAGTATAAGAATATGAGTAGATGACTACAACATACTCTAATTTCTATTAATATCAGTTATCAATGATGTAGTTATCAATGATATATATAAATGCTGAGACATTTAAGTTATATTTATAATAGTGATCGTAAATTTATAATCCAAATTACTTTTAGTACTGATAAGGTCAGATATTTTAGCCACTGTATCTTGCTTTTATCCGAAGGTAATTTCGGACCAAACCACTACCACGTGAAACCAAACAGGACTAATATAGTGGAAAATGACTAAGCTAGGTACTGGTCACCTCACATCTTGGGTTAATGGGTCCTTAAACTTGACCTGACTCCACAACCTGACCCGACATGCCCATGGGTCATTAATTAAATATAAATACCCCAACCACTTTCATTCACGAGGGTAATCAGAATTGAATACAAGCACACAACTTAATTATATCACTACACTCTACCTCAAACATTAAATTCCCAAAATACTTTATAAAATTACCCTCAAACAGAAATAAACCACACCAAATTGGCAACGAAAGTGGGAGTAGGACGGTGCCTGAATTTCACAATTCAAAACCAGCAAGGAAAGTATTTCAGATGGATCCAAATGAGCAGAATATTCTACCTCATAAGGTGGAAGTTTTAACGGAAAAAAATGAATATACTATCGAAGAGAGCGATCAGTTAAGAGTTGAGATAGAGACGTTGAGAGCAATAAAACAAGCAGAGAAAGGGGTTAAAGAAAAATTTGGTACGTCGGTACTTCACCACACTGACAATCCTGGAGAGAACGAGCAGTCTCTAAAGTCTCATCTAAGTTCCAAGAAGACACACCGATCTAAACATGTGAAGAGTTCTACATGCGAGTCTTCCAACAACTCATCTAATGAGGCAGATCTTGAAGAATCAGTGTCTACAAGCAATGATGAAGGGCGATCAAAAAAGAAAATGAGCCTGACTAAAAAATATTCGAGAAAAAAGGATAGACATGACAGGCTTAAGAAATACCATGGTAAGGGTAAGGGTTCAACCAACCAACATGTTGACCAGTTGCTGATTGATCCCTTTGCTTTTCAGTTCGAACCAAGTATTTTTTGTTACTCTAAATGAAGATACTGTTTTTAGTCGTAACAAGAATTGGAGACAATCGCCTTTTTCTGCGAAAATACTCTCCGGACATCATCCTAAGAGGTTTGACAGCTCCAAGATGGAGAAATATGATGTGAGCTGAGATCCGGACAACCATCTGCAGCAGTTTAAGAACTTCAAGATGAATTTTGACGACGACGACAAACTATTGTGTAGGGCCTTCTTTCAAACTTTCATAGGAAGCGTCCTCAAATGGTACAATAGTCTCCCTCAAGGGTGTATAAGAAATTTTGACACATTTTGGGTTTCCTTCCGGAGGCAATTCGTTGGAATCAATGAGCTTAAGGGTAATGGGGACACCATTATCCATTGTGCTTAGGAGCCAAATGAGTCTTTAAAGGAGTACATCAACCGGTTTGTGAATACAAAGAATGGGCTAGCATATTTTTTTTGTACAAGTTGCAATTGCTTCTCTCAGACAAGGTTTGAATCTAGGTAATTTAGCCGATTTAGTTACTCGGGAAAAAGGTTATGACATGGGGTGGTTTGTTAAATCAGGTGGGCAAACAGATCAACATTGAGGAAACTAAGAAAACCAGAGTACACCACCAGGTTAGGTCCACTACTACAACAACAACTCCTCCAACTGCTAATCAGTCTGGTTACAGGTCAAAAGAGCTGGACATGGATTTAAACGATCAAGGCAAAATCAGTCTAACCAGACTCAGAGCCAACAAGTCAGAAACAAGAGAGGACCCTGGGTTCAACCTGAGTGGTTTGCTGAATTGGGAGAAAGTGTGGCTACACTCTATGACAAAACTAAAAATGAAGTGCACTTTAGAAAGCCAACAACATTGCAATCCTCCAAATAAAACCAGAGCACCCGCTTCTGCAAATACCACAATAACATAAGCCATGATACCTATGATTGTATAGCCTTGAAGCAGGAGGTCCAGAACTTCATTGAAAGGGGAAGTTGGGAGCCTATGTCAAAAAACAAGGGGGAAGCAGACCTGATAATGCACAAGGCAATGCCAATACTCCCCAAACTGGTCCTTTGAACGATACTGGAACGTCCACACAGGAAGGTGCAATGGTAATTACTGAAAGGTTCCATATGGACTCTGAGTATCTTGATCTAGATCCAAGTGGAAATCGGGTAGGAGTAATAACATACAAGACCAGAACTGTCTCCGGTTTAATTAACTTTTTTGAATCATTGACTATTTTTGGGGGGATACTGGGACTGCCCCTTCTAGTTCATCAAGGAAAAGGCATGTCCACAGTTTGGCCATCCAGTTGGATGGAGAGATGTTCACCCATCTGTATCAAACCCCATCTCCTTTTATATTTTTTGATGAGGATGATCTGTGAAATATTGCAAGGCCTAATGAAGATGTTGTGGTAATAAGGGCATCAATTGGAGGAAACGATATACGCTAGATTCTGATCGACATAGGTAGTTTGGCAAACATCCTATTTTTAAGCCCCTACAAGCAGATGAGAAACCTTTCGGTCATACAACGTTCAAACAGAACCATCGTAAGCTTCACAGGAAGTTCTGCAGATGTGATTGGGGAATTCGAAAAAGAGGTGTTGCTGGGCAAATGACCCTTTAAGAAAATGGTAAGAGTACTTTTTGTTGTGGTGGATTGCCCAACATGTTACAATGCACCAGATTGGTACCAAATTGGCACCAGATTTGAAACACCAGCTGTTGTCCTTTTTGATGAATAATCAACATATCTTCGAGTGGTGCAATAGTGATGTTACTGGGGTGCCAACTGATATTATTCTCATAAGTTGTCCATGCGAACTGATTTTGCGCTAGTTGTACAAATGAGAAGATCTTTCTCTAAGGAAAAAACAGATGTGATTGTTCAAGAAGTTGATCGTTTGACCAAGATGGATCACATTAAAAAATATCAGTACCCTTTGTGGACTGCCAACCCTGTTCTGGTCAAGAAAAAGAATGGCAAATGGCGCATGTGCATTGATTTTACTGATCTTAATAAGACATACCCCAAAGATCTTTATCTCGTTCCTCGGGTAGATCAGTTGGTGGATTTGACTTCTGGGAATAATTTATTGTCATTCATGGATGCGTTTTCAGGGTACAACCAGATACAAGTAGATCTGAATGATCAAGACCACACTACTTTCATTAAAGATATAGATATTCATTGTTATAAGGTGATGTCGTTTGGGTTGAAAAAGGTTGGGTCACTTACCAAATATTAGTGAATAAAGCGTTTGCTAATCAGATTGGCAGAAACATGGAATTTTATATAGATAATATGATGGTTAAAAACTTAGAGGAAGATCACCATATATCCGACCTTCAAGAAATATTTTCTAAGTTAGAGGCTATGAATTTGAAATTGAACCTTGAAAAGTTTGTATTTGGGGTCCGATCTGGAAAGTTTTTAGGTTACATAACAAGTAAGAAAGGAATTCAGCCTGATCCGGATCAACTTAGTGCCTTACTAGCTATGGACCCTCCTCCGAGCATCAAAGAAGTTCAAAGGCTGACCGGATGATTGATTGCTTTAAACATGTTTATTTCAAGATCATCAGACAAATGTGCCCCATTCTTCCAAGTGTTGAGAAATGCCAAAAACTTTAATGGTCTCCACAATGTGATCAAACCTTTATTAAAATCAAGAAGCATTTTTCTTCACCTAAGACTCTATTCAAACCTGTTCCGGAGGAAAACTTTAAATATACTTAGCAGTGTCAGAATATACAATAAGTGTTGTGTTGATAAGAGAGGTGGATAATTACCCTCGTCCGGTGTATTACATTTGCAAAATTCTGTTGGATGTTGAAAGAAGATATTTAAAGTTAGAGAAACTAGCCTTGGCCTTGGTAATTGTGGAAAGAAAGATGAGACCATACTTTCAAGCTCATTCTATTGTCGTTCGAACGCCTTTTCCTCTAAAGAGTGTTCTTCAGAAAGCTGATGTATCAAACAGAATGACCAAGTGTTCAGTTGAGCTGGGTGATTATGATATTGATTTTGCACCCCGGACGACGATTAAAGCCCATTCATTGGATGATTTCTTAGTAGAATTTCATGCTGATAGGTCCTCCGGACAGATGCCAGAAAAACAGTCTAAGAAAGAATGGGTAATTCGAACTGATAGTGGATCCAGCATTATGGGTTCTGGGGCTGGAATTTGTATAACTTCTCCCTATAGTGATAATATGTACCAGGCTATATATTTTGGTCTAAGGGATTCTAACAATGAATATGAATACGAGGCAGTTATAGCTGGTCTTAAGCTGGCTCTCATATGTGGGGCAAAGAGAGTGCGGTTTATGAGTGATTCCCAATTACTGATTCACCATGCTCAAGGGAAGTCAGAAGAAAAGAAAAAACAATTAATTAAATACTTGTTAATGTTAAGGGAAGTTGCATCAAGCTTTAAGAATATATGTTATGAACATATCCCTAGATCGGAGAATACTGTGGCAGACTCTTTGGTAACCATAGCTTATTCTGAATCTTATCATTGGATTCTGATGCAAGAATGTTCATCAATACAGATGGGCCCAAAAAACGGTAAAGAGGATGCAGAAAGTATGAGCATAGTAACCATTCAACCCAAGGATTGGAGGTATAATATTCTTCAGTTTATTTCCGATGGGATTTTGCCTCTGGATAAAGCCATGGCTAAGAAAGTCAATTATAAGGCCCGTGGTTTCTTGGTATTAAGGGAAGTTCTTTACAAGAAATCTTTTCAGCAGACCTCTCTTACGTTACTTAGGATTTGAATAATCCCAAGTTGTGTTATCTTAACTACATAATAGAGAAGTTTCTGCATAATGTGGCTTTAAAGCCCTAACCAAAAACGTTTTATTAGCAGGGTACTACTGGCCAACCATAATGGCAGATGCTAAAGAGATGGTAAAAAAGTATGATCTTTGCCAAAGATATTGAAATGAAATTCATATGCCAGCAGTTCCTATGGAATCCATATCCGAACCGATACCCTTCGATAGATGGGGGTTGGATCTAGTTGGGTCTCTTCCCATAACATCCAGTGGATGTAGAACAATAATAGTTGTTATTGACTATTTCTCTAAGTGGATAGAGGCATCTCCTTTAGCTGGAACCACTTATAAGACAATTATTAAATTTATTTTATCTAACCTATGTTGCAGATTTGGGGTTCCCTGAAATATTACCACGGATAATAGGCCACAGTTTGATAATAAAGACATGGAGATGTTCAGCACCTCTAGAGGAATTCAACACTGTTTTTCTTCTCCTTTCCACCCTCAAGCAAATGGAAAAGTTGAAGTTGCTAATCAGATAATCTTGTCCGTGTTGAAGAAAAATCTAGAGGGAGCTGCAGGAAAATGGCCAAGTTATTTAAAAGAAGTATTGTGGGCTTAACGAACTACACCTCAAGCTGCTACACAAGAATCCCTTTTTTCCCTTGTGTATGGGATGGATGCAATCACTCCCATAGAAGCTACTTTTCCATCTCATAGAATCCAAAACTATTCTGGACAAGCTAATGATATAGCAGTCAGGAATTAGTTGGATTTGATTGAAGAAATAAATGTTAAAGTGCTTTTGAGGACGGCGAATTACCAGGGTTTGATGATGAGTATATTGTCCTCCAAAGTTAGAAGAAGATATTTTCAGTTGGGGGACACAGTTTTAAGAAAAGTCTTCTTACACACAAAGGAAAAATAGTTCGGTAAGCTGACTCCGAATTGGGAAGGCCCTTATATGGTGTGTGGGAAAGTTAAACCAGGAACATACAATGAAGGGAGGGTATTAAAGCACCCATGGAACGTTGAACATCTCAGGTTATAATTAGAATAAACCTCTCTTGTAAATATTTACGTTTTAAGTATCAATGTAAATATTATGGGGCATACTCATTCCTACCCTGGTGGCGAGGGGAGGTTTTAACGAGATGTTTGAGTTTTTCAATAATATCTTATGCCTTCTTCGAAAGTTTGGTGCAATTTTGCTTTTGACTTAGCCATAGTGTAAGGTGGTCGAATATTAAATGCGTATTAAACACCCGACTCTCAAATATCTTTAAGTTGATCAGACATATTAAACACTTGGTCAAATTTATTAAACACATGCGGTTGAGGATATTTAATACCCTTACTTAACACCTCTGAAATATTGAAGGCTATCTAAACATTGGCCATAAAGATTTAAACAAAATTCAAATGAAGGGAAATATGATATTAAAGTCTGATCGAACTAAAACCAATCAATGATTCATAGATTCCTTGACCATTCAAGGACTTTAAGTTTTAAGAAAATTAAAAAAAAATGCAAAAAAATGCCTTGTCCATCCAAGGAGTTTAGTTTTTCAAACAAAAAAATATATAACATAACAATAAAACCTTAGGGCTCGTTCCCTTCAGTTTTTTCTTCACCACCATCTTTTTTCGAATTTTTTAGTTCAACACTTGAACTCTCACCAACTTTTTCATTGTCCTTAGAATATTCCCCACTTGAATAGTTGTTCTTATCACCATCACTCATCGGATGAAAAGAGAGGTCATCGTATTCCACAAATTTCCACAAAGGACCAAGAGTTCTCTTAGGAAAGGTCTCATGGAACAGTAAGACCATATCAGATTTAAGTTTATCATCTATCTTCTTCAGGGAATCCACTATTCCACTAGCATACTTCTCTATCCCTGGAGCTATTTATTAAACTTGTTTACTTACTAAGGAAGCATTCTCACCGGTCTTCTCTTGGAAAATTTTCTCCAACTTAACTTTGTCTTCGGATAAAGTCTGGATAGTTTTGTCTCTAGCTTTTAGTTGTTCCTTTAAAGCTTTGATCTCATTGGTGGAAGAAGTCTCCAGTCCGGAATACTTAGTATGGAGGACTGTTTTAGCCTCTTCTGACTTGAGCAGTTTGAAAGCTAAATCCTACTTCTTCTTCTTCAATGATTCTATGCTTTGCTGAGCGATAGAACTACTGTTTGTCAAGCTCTGTTTCTATGTAGTTAAGGAGTTTATGGTAGTTATTTGATCCATCACCAGTCTCTCCGGATCAACCATTGGACGGATGTAACCCAAGAGGACATGTCTCAAGGTTTCTTACTCACTTGATATCACGTAGGTCTCTCCATTATGGGTCACAACATTGGATGGATTAGCAGGACGATAAGGACCCGCAAAGTCGTCCTTGTGCAATTAATTGAAATATATGTTAATATTCTGAAAAGCATCAAGATTTACTTATCCATCAGCAGTGGCTTGTTCGAGATAAAGGTTGGCTGGAATTTCTTATTGCAAAATGGGATCAATAGGAGTCGGAGGAGGAATTTCGGAAGGACGTAGAATTATCTCTGATCCGAGCGTGACTTTTTTCTTCTTTGTAGATTTTTCATCACTGGTTGTTTTGCGTTTCTTTTCTTTCTCCCTAATCTTTGGTGGGTTGTCCGATCCACCAGCCTCCTTGACAGTCTCCTCAACTACCTCTAGCAGAACAACATTAATCCCTCCTTGATTCTCGGAACCAGCTCATTCGGTAGTTGTCTGAGGTGGGTCAGTTGTGGTTTTCTTCTTCTTTTGTTCTTCATCTTGTCCAGATGACTAGGGGCCTTGGCCCTGGAGGGCAAGTAAAGCTTGGCGTCCTTAGCCTTAATTCTCCTCAGGATAACGTCTGCAGGAGGAGAGGTGGTCAGTTCTTTCCAGGAGAGGTCTTTTCTCCCTGTGGTATTCCACATATGAGACCTCACAAAGTTCCCCGAGGTGAAACAGTTGTAAAAACCATTCCCCCATTTCTCCAAGGCCCTGGCATTTAGCTTGGCGCAAGTGTCTTGAAATGCCTCTACATAATCCGATAACTCATTTGGAAAAATTAAAAAGAGATACAAATCACTTCGGAGTAACCACCTAGTATTTGAAAGATTAAAAAAACATGAATAAAACTCACCTATGCTCTTCTAGTGACTGGTCAGTTGGCTTGGATTAGAGTCAACTTTGATCTTTTTCCCATTCTCTTAGGCTCCGCTGATGAACATGAACTATGTCCTCCACAGCTTTCCGACTCCATAAGGTCATTTACTACCTTGTAATCATTCCCTATATTGTAATGGTAGAAGGGAACGTGGTGATTCTTGAACATATTCGCCACAGTAGTGAATTGTTCCATTGGTAGTGGGATTTTGGATAGTCTGAAAGCCATGATGCCAGCCATCAGAGTATACCACACATTCAGGATCAGCTAACTCGGACATAGCTTAATCAGGTGGAAGTACCTGACTATCTCCGAATCCAAAGGAAATTGGAGTCCCCAGTTCAGCACCTCTGCGTAGACTACTAACTCGTTAGGTTTGCAATCCATCGGAGTTTCCGGGGTGACCGAGATTCTCATCTTGACAAACTTGGGGATAGCAAGTATTTCCATCGTAGGCTATATTCTGAAGGGATAACAAGTATTTTACGCTAACCTTCTGGAAATTTGGCCCTACTTTCCCTTCTAGACACTCCAGAAGCGCATCTGTATGAGTCAGACACATTTTAGTTTTGCCATTTCGATCTGCAACAGTATTCTCCGTCTGTCCAGACGCCTCAAAAGGAGTATCATCCATACTATCCTCCATATTATTTTCCATTATTATGGTATATTGTTCGAATGGCTTGGCTTTTGCCAGGGGATGCTGTCCGGATGGTCTGATTTTTGACAAAGGCTTTATTGTCTCCGAACTAGTGTGTTTCGAAGAGCTAGGAGTGGATTTAGCCTTAGACGGGCGAGTTATTCGGTGAGGGGTGTTCTTCCCAAGTAATTTCTTACCGTCCGAACCCATGGCGATGAAGGGTGAAGGTTTCCTAACACTGGAAACTACCTTTTCTTTAAGGAGAGGGTTCTAGGATTCTTGAACAAAGGATCCTGATTGAAGAGGATAAAGTGTTGAGCCAAAAGGAAATTTTCTGACTTTAGATGTCTTTGATGACGATGAACCGTAATCTGTGCTTGCTTTTGATTGATTGAGTTCTTCACTAGGAGAAACAGGAAGACGAACAACAATTGTTTCATCTTTTTCAACTTTTCTCGCTCTCTCCAACTCAGACAAATTTAGCCAACCCCCTTTTACTAGTGCGTTTCTAGCTGTGAACATAAATAACTGGAACATAAATTGGAAAATGTACTAAGCTTTCTCTCACTAGAAATACTTATGTTTCTTTAAGACAATGAAACAGTGGAATAGATTTATGTAGATGTGAAAATTGGGACTTACCTAGGAGAAGATAGAACGATCAAAGCAATGATTAAGGGCTACAAAGTATCAGAGTTAAATCCTAGGTAACTTTCTAGCTGTGAACATAAATGACTCGAACATAAATTGGAAAATGTACTAAGCTTTCTCTCACTAGAAATACTTATGTTTCTTTAAGACAATGAAACAGTGGAATAGATTTATGTAGATGCGAAAATTGGGACTTACCTAGGAGAAGATAGAACGATCAAAGCAATGATTAAGGGCTACAAAGTATCAGAGTTAAATCCTATGTAACTTTCTAGCCTAGTAAGTACGAGAATCTAGGAGAAAACGGCTGAGAGGTCAAACCATAGCCCGACACATATCCCACGTTGAAAAAAGACTCTTGAAGTTCTTAACGGTAAAATCAGTCCCACCAAATTTCGAACAGAGTGACTCTTGAAATTCTTAACAGAGGAAGATAGATTCTTCAGTCCAGATACAGAAACAGATCGGAAAGAGTTGATTTTGATTCTTCAAGGTTAGCTCTTCCAAATATTATTTGCAAGAACTAAAGAGACTACTAATAAGGTTGGATATTTTAGCCACTATATCTTTATTTTATCCGAAGGGAAGTTCGGACCAAACCACTACCATGTGAAACCGATCAAGACTACTATAGTGGAATATGACTAAGCTAGGTTCTAGTCACCTCACATCTTGGGTTAATGGGTCCTTAAACTTGACCCGACTCCACAATTCGACCCAACATGCACATGGGTCATTAATTAAGTATAAATACCCCAACCACTTTCATTAATGAGGGTAATCAGAATTTAATACAAGCACACAACTTAATTATCTCACTACACTCTACCTTAAACATTAAATTCCCAAAATACTTTATAAAATTACCCTCAAACAGAAATAAACCACACAAAGTATGATTTTTCACTATTTTTTCTAGCATTAAAAAGTTTAACAATGTTTTGAAAATAATTAGAAAATAATAAATTTTATTTAAAATGCAAACTCTGTATATATTATTATTTGCAGAGTTTAGTTCAAACCCAACATAGAGATATATTTTTACTTTTCATATACATGCAGTAGAGCGTTTTCTTACTATGTTCTAGATTATTTTTACCACATGCATTATCCAAAATAAATATAATTCTTTTAGAGAAAAGTACCAGTAAATACCTTCTCAACTATGTAATTACCCAGTGGTACCCGCTTTTTGGATAATGTCACTTGGTACCTCGAATTGAAATTTGGACAAACATACTCCCGAACAAATATACGCGCGCTGGTAAAAAAAACGGGTACAATTCTCATGATAGGATGCGTATTGCTTGTAAACTCTCAGGATTTCTGAACGATTCTCATGATAAGATGCGAATTGCTTGCAACTCTCAGGATTTTTGAACGATTCTCATGATAAGATGCGAATTGCTTGCAACTCTCAGGATTTCTGAACGATTCTCATGATAAGATGCGAATTGCTTGCAACTCTTAGGATTTCTGAACGATTCTCATGATAAGATGCGAATTGTTTGCAACTCTGGGTTTTCTGAATGATTCTCATGATAGGATGCAAATTGTTTGCAACTCTCACGATTCCTGAACAATTCTCATGATAAGATGCGAATTGTTTGCAACTCTCAAGATGTTCTGAACAATTCTCATGATATGATGTGAATTGTTTGCAACTCTCAGAATTTTCTGAACAATTCTCATGATATGATGCGAATTGTTTGCAACTTTGGGTTTCCTGAACAATTCTCATGATATGATGCGCATTGTTACTGGTGAACTTTTATTTTCTTAAAAAATCAAAAAATATCATCAATGGATCTAGTTTTGTTCATTTTTAAAAAACAAAAGTGATGGTACTTTCATTTATTTTTTTCAAGCTCCGGTTCGAAAGATACAGATGTTTTTAAAATAAAATAAAAGAAAAAGTAGGAAAGAGAAATTTTGGTTACGTGGTTGTTCATGAATGGTGAAGGTAGTTAGGGTATTAAAATAAAGTTAGGTACTATGTGATAATTAGGTAGTTGAGTTGGGTATTAAGTGACAATTGATCAAACCTTGGGTACTAGATGACAATAAAATAGTTGAGTAGGTACCTTAGGGGTAATTTCCCATTCTTTTATCTATACTCAACATTTACTACTGACTCTTGTAAAACTAAAAAACAATATTTTTCCTAGGCCTTTATGCTCCAAAATTTTATGTTCTGCAAAAACTTTGTGTTATATTTTAAAAATATTAAAGATTAGCTAGTTTTTACCGATTTCAGTTTTGTAGGGTTTCAATGTATTGTTTGGAACCTGTATTAAAGGGTTTCAATGTATTGTTTTATAGCTCTAATTTTCGTCATCCGACCTCCTTACTTCACCGTTCTTGAAAGGGTTTAGTATGAGTGTCTTCATCTCTGCAATCTTAAAAAAATAAAAAGCTAATGGAAAATTTCCGAATATATTAAATTCAGGCTTCCGATCAAAGGTGAGGCCCATTTCACCGTAAAATTAAACTAAATATAATCTTCACTAACATGTTCGATTGTGGCTTCAGGTTTTCTTTGTATCCAAGCCTCATATAGTTTTTCAGTATACTTGATCTTTACCTTAGCAAGGCTAGCTAGATATATGAAGGACCATAATGTCCTTCATAATAATTTTTATGTATATCAAAGATTCCACTAACTATGAAGTAACTAATTTTCCAATCTAATATTTATTACAACCAAAACTACCTTGATTAATGTATTGCTATTGCGAATAATCTAAAAGTAGTGGTTAAACTATTGGAGCCCGATGATCGGTGAAAAATGTGGTTTATTTTTGTTCGTGGTATATGGAAAAATGGGGTTTCCACAAGTTTAGAAAGCCTAATATTTCTAAAAAAACTCTTGAAGCATCAATCATAAGGATCTCACCCTACCCCTAACCTGGCGGTACAAAATCCTATCGTTTCTTTCTATCTTGTCCGGGTTTATTTATATTATCTTTTTTATGTTTCTCTTGTAGAATACATGAATATGTTCCATGTAGAGTCGAGTCGGGAAAAAACAAACTCTTGATATTGAGTCATTGGGCTGAAAACACTTGGGCTAGCAGATTTCAAAAATGTGTTATCTTTTATAACCTTTTCCGTTTGAAATTTTGAAATTTGGACCAATGGCTACTTCATGAATATAAGCGGATGTTAATGAAGCCAATATCTTGAAGCTTAATGCTGCCCTAGAAACAGATCCCTCAAACTGCCATCTCGGGGTCGAGTTTTGAGCAAACGCTTTACCAGGAAAGAGAATTTTAACGTTGATTGAAAGAAGTAAAACAAGAAGGGTGCTTGGAGTCTTCTGAAGGATCAAGGAAAAGTATTCTGCCATAGTGGTCATTGATGTCCTACTAGAGGAAACTTCTTCATACTATAGAAAAAATAAAATAGTAGGGGGTAAAGAGGAAAATGGTCATACCAATTATGAGGTGGTACATAGTCCTTATGATTTGATTATAAGCCTCGAGTATAAAGAGAAAGTGCATGTAACCATGGTAGAATTTCATGACCTACCCAAAGTTTTTTACTTGGTACACTAATGCATTAAAGATTACCCCGTAGTCACTCACTAGTCTATTCCCGATGTAGTTACTTAGCACATAGCATTACATAATGAGGTAACTTATTTACCTTATTACTTTATGGTGGGTTTGTCCCACCCAACCCTCCCAAATCATTCGCTTAACTTGTAGGTTTTAAACAATATATAGGCTATGCTACAAAAAAAGTTCTTAGAAACATGGGGCAATCAACCCTATCCATCAACTATAATAAAAAATCATATCAAACTTGTGATTGACAATAAAGAATCTGAAAATTCGAATAAACATGTGGAAAAAATACAGTTTGAGTTTAGAAGCGTCTAACTCCAAAATAAATTTATTATCTTCAAACAATTTCCGAAATTTGGGCCAAGGTTTCCCGACTAGAGGCAAAGGTCGAGAAGGCCAAAAATATGTATGATAAATAATTGTAAGATTTTATCTTGTACGCCTCAAATAAAAGAGACGGGATTCAAGAAGAGATCGTTTTAAAATTCCATCGATGTTTCCCCGAACTTGTCTTGGGCCATTATGGGAACATGTTAGTGAGATAAAGCGTTCTCCTAGAGTGTTTCTGGATTTCGACCCGAGATATGTATCTAAATTGAAGAGAAAGATGAAATGGGGACCAAAATGGGAGAATAACTTAGCATGAGTTCTGCTCCTGTATATACCGTAAGTAAGGAATCTGTGGCTGATGTGATCACCTCCACTGCTCTCCCTACTACCACAATTTCTCCCAAGGCCAAATAACCCAAGTCCCCAGTCGACTATCAATTAATCGTCTGCAATTTCGTTTCTTTATTATTTTTTGAATTTAAAATCCTCTGACGAGCCCATGTGCATGTTGTATATTGATCATTTTTTGAACCGTTGAGGGGCATTTTGTAATACATTACCCCAATTGTTTGGGTTGTTTATCTCTATGTCATTTTGCCTCACTTGTCTGTATTACCTTAATAAGTGACCAGTGTTAAATTGATTTTTTTTTACTTCAGACATCACAATATTTCTCTTTTGGATCCAATCCATGTGTGAAGCTTGGTTCCATCTAGCCACCTCGAGCTCGAATCACAGACACGACCAATATTTTGTTGGAAGTTTTACAATAAATGAAGTTCGGTTTTATTCAACCACCTCGAGCTTGGAACTTGGAGTCGGCCAATCTGTTGTTGGAACTTTTACGAGAAACACAGTGCTATTTTATCCAACCACCTTGAGCTGGGAGCTCGGAGTCAACCAATCTGTTGTTGGAATTTTTAGAAAAAAACGAAGTGCATTTTATCCAAACACGTCAAACTTGGAGCTCAAACTTGACCATTCTATTTTTTAAAATTTACGAGAAATACAGTTTGGTTTTATCCAACCACCTTGACCATGGAGCTCGGATTCGACCAATATATTGTTGGAAATTTTACAAAAAATGAAGTTCGGATCTATTCAACCACTTTGAGCTTGGAGCTCGGACTTGACCAATATGTTGTTGAAAATTTTACAAAAATGAAGTGCAATTTTATCCAAAATATCTTTCTCAGAGCTCAAACTTGACATGGAAGTAGGATTTTGAGGAATAAATTGTAAATAATGTAAATTTAAGGATTTAATTATAAGTAATGTAAATTTTATCCTTAAATTGTAACTGATATAATTTTTAAAGAGTATTTGTAATTATTTATAATTGTTAAGGACTAAATAGCAATTAGTCCTCTTTTGTAACATATTTCAGTTTGAGACTAAGTCTTGGCTCCTCTATATAAAGGGCAAGGCTACTCTAATATATGGGTTGAAGACTTTACTTTAAAAACTCAATTGTACTTGTATTTTCTCTCTCTAAAAACTCTCTAGCGCTTTTTCTCTCTAGAATTCATTTCTAACAATTTACTAAGGAAAATCCATAACTCATCAAAAATTGACCAATATGTTGTTGGAACTTTTACGAGATTTTTTTTGGTTTATCCAACCACCTTTTGCTCGACGGTCAGACACGACATATATGTTGTTAGAAATTTTATGATAAATGAAGTGCGGTTTATCTAAACATCTCGAGCTTGGAGTTATGAGTCGACCGATCTATTATTGGAAGTTTTACGTGAAATGAATTTTGGTTTTATGATAAAGTGCTGGTAACTTATGAAAGAAGTAATGAAACTTTCATCATAAAATATTATTAAATTTACCTAGATGCACAACATGACAAAACAAATGCAGTTTTACATATTTCAAACTCTTCTTAGTTCCCGTAGTGCCGTAGTGGTTACCTTCGGTGTTTTAGGGTTTCGTTCTATCTTATCCCCCACCCAGAGTCTTGAAAACTACTATTCTTTAATAAGCTTATTCCCTCCCAAAATTTCCTGGACCTTAAGGTGCCCGGGGTTTTAATCTTGGTACTCACTCCTGGAGATGGCTCGTTCCTCATGGCGGTTTGGGCCATGATCTAGATAACAACTAATTAGACCGTATTCAAGTGCCTCGAGACTTATATTCACCATATTATTATGGTCATGATTTGGTATAGCTCAACGAGTCCCGAACCTTATCATAAGATGACTTTGATCTATTCTTTGCATTCCTCTGAGCCTTACCATTGTTCCTTATATAATGTGACAACTTACCATTACCTATCAAATTTTGGACCTCTTCATTTAGTGTTATGTGTATTCTCTCGGGGCTTGGAATTGGAGGATGAGGCCTAAACTTGAGTTGGCTCTTTCCTTCACGGTAGAGTTTTTCAACGTTCTCACTTAACTCAACAAAGTCCTCATGCTTCACCCACTTACCCATTGGACTATCTTGACCTCATCCTGTCGTGGCGGTCTGACAAGTCGCGACCTATGGCTGCCTTGGGGTTTGATCTTGACTGATCGTGAATGTACCAACGCAAATAAAGAAAATAGGTGGTTGTTTAATCGATATTTTTGGGCGTTCTATAGCCAAAGTGACTATATGGATCGGAGGTGGAAGGTAACACTGCTCAAGTGTATCATCCAGAGACAAACAAATATGCATAGTCTCTTCAATGTAAAGTTTTAATTCTACCTATTCTTAAAGTTCCTAAGAAGTGAACTTTTTTCTTCACCACCCCTTCAGACAAATTGGTCCCATGGAGAAGTCCTTGCCTAAAATAAGTGATAGCCACCTCTTCACGGTGTTCATCAATATTGTCATTTATGTGCACAAAATATTGTGCGTAATTTATAATTTTTTTAATGTACTATATAGTATCCATAACTCTTTGTTATTTTTATTTCATCTAGGTGACGTCTAAAAACTGTCGGTAACATATCAAAGTTTGTGATAGACTTTGGGGGCAACTGATTGAACTAGCCCAAAAAAATTCATTTGAAAGGTCATTAAGAATTCTCGATACCATAAATTATCATTCTCGATAAACCTCATCATTATGTCCGTAAAATGCTTAATATGGTGCTCCGGGTCTCCCATTCCATCATTCTTCTCCAATTCGTGAACGTCTAAATTTTACAATAATCTAAACGCCATAATATTTGGAAGAAAACATAAAACCAATCTTATATACTAATAGGTTGGAAGGCTTAATTCAACCTGTCACTTTGGGCTGAGTAAGGGTCTACGCGATAACGTGAACTTACACTAAACTTCAACACAGAATCACCATACTAGACCCTGCCTCGAGATTTACCGATGATAAAAAGTAAGATTTTTCCCCAAATGTGGTAATTCAACTTGAAGTTTGGGATAAGATCTGTAGGCCTACTACTAACCCTTTAGAGGGAGCTCGGTTCGAGGTTCATGCGCTCCCAATTGAACGTCTTGACTGACCTCTTTCCTATCTATCTCGGTAACCCTGTTGGTCCTCATTACAAAATCCCTCGAAATCTCATGCTCCGCCCACGCCTCTTACACTCATGATTTCTTTGACGATGCCTTTTCCCGTGAAAGGAGAGACGATCCTCACCCCACTCGCATCTAACGTCCTCGTTTTAAGAAACTATGACCTCGACCCAATCCATCTAGGTCGGTGAACTCAGAAGTATCGTCCTCAGTTTCCTTCTAGTATGTGTCTCAAATCATACATAAAACTGTATTCAAGTGCGTTTAT
The DNA here is from genome assembly GCA_036936605.1 of Limnanthes douglasii subsp. nivea. Lineage (NCBI taxonomy): Eukaryota > Viridiplantae > Streptophyta > Magnoliopsida > Brassicales > Limnanthaceae > Limnanthes > Limnanthes douglasii. Next base: position 200,900,866 of record JAUPFV010000001.1, on the reverse strand, counting down.
AATCTACATCATCCCTCCCACTACGAGAAGCAGTACTCACCAAAATATCATTTTCTGCATGTTGTACTACGATGTAAGGAACACATATTTGTCTCTACTTTTCCAAATGATCTGAAAAGGGAGAAGAATCAAGTGGGTTCTGCGACTCCGACCCTTCCCGCAAAGCGGGAAGAGGAAAGTGTACTGACTACTTCTTGAGTAGCCATTTCATTGTAGCTCGATCCGGAAGAGATATAGAGTAACAATAAGTAATTTGGTTTTGATATTTTTGGATTCCAGTTTGAATGACTCTCCCACTGTGGTGGCACTGATGAGTCCGAGTTCAGTTCATCAGAAGTTGTTAAAGAATATATATATATATATATATATATATATATATATATATATAACAATTAAAAATAATGATAATTAATGCAAAAATAGAATGATAATTGTTTATATTGTGACAAATTATATTTAACGACCAGTGTGGGTCTTTAAAATCTATTGACCTATTAATACAAATAATTTGTTATAAATTCTTTGCTTAACCTACGAACGAATAACAAAGTTTAAATAAAACTTTAAACCAATTAAACCTAATTGATAATATCACGATTAGCGATTAACGATGAAACGAAACTCTTGAGTCCAAAACGTTTTTTTGTCATACAACATTGCTATAAAATTGAACTTTAACAAATAAATATATATTACATAATTTAACCAAAACAACACGATAATTAAAAATAAAAATAATCGAACAATATTCTACTGTTTAATTACATTTCATAATAATAATAATATGTCAAATTTTATTTAAATAAAACATAAATATTACAATTTTTATGTAAAAAGTACAAAAAAAACACGAATATAATATTTTTATATAAATAATAAGGCTATAAAAACTAAAATAAATAAATTATTTACAAAACAAATATAAATTTGTCTAAAACTGGAGATTAATTTTGATAAAATTTACAATAAATTAAACTACAATATATTAAGTCATCACAATTAAAATTAATGAAATCTAATATACTCAATCATAATGAAATTATAATAATTGATGTATATTTAACTAATAAATAAAATAATTAGCTATTTGAACTTCATGTTGTTTTTATATTCCAAACAATAATTGTAACAGTTTTACAATATATAATAAATATAAGTTTACTTGACATCTTTAAAAAATTTCGATGGATCATCTTAGTTCAAAGCAAATTGAACATATCCGGACACTTATATATCACTTAATTAGGAATCAAAGGAAAACTATCCACACTTGACAAAATTTAGTTTGAGAATACACCGACAATGTTTTTTGTGACAACAATTCGGAATCTGTGAACTATATCTAGTTGACTACCGTGAAACAAATTGAACAGACACATGAATTGAAACAATAAGCACACAAGAGTTGATTTTATTACTTAAAAAGTGAAACACAAAGGTTCGTTACTTATAGAAAATGTGTTTCAAACTTCTCTTAGTAATTTGAGACATTCAGACTTCCGAATATAACTCCCACTACATTCCTAAATCATTTAAAAGTTGAGAATTAATTTGGAGCTATCTGCTTCTTTACGGGTCCTTTGCGGGTCCTTAGTCTGTGTGCTTCTTGTAATTTGGATTAAATAGTGCACTAATTTTGACACTCCCCCTTAGTGCATTCTTTCGATTAGCTAGACCGAGGGCTCCTCTGAACTCTTCAAACTTTGATTTGGGGAGAGCTTTAGTTAGCCCATCTGCAACCTGCTCATTTGTCCGTATAGGTTTCAACTCAATTTCTTGATTAAGTACCTTCTCTCGGATAAAGTGATGGCGAGTATCAATGTGTTTTTTGTGAGCATGAATCACAGGATTTCCAGCAAGTTTAATGGAACTTTCGTTGTCACAAAAGATGGAAATAAGAAGATGTAGCACCTGATTGATATCTCCAAGAAGTCTTGTAATCTAAATACATTCATGGGAAGCTAATGTGGCTGCAACATATTCTGCTACAACAGTTGATAATGACACCGTGTCTTGCTTCTTGCTGCACCATGAGATAGTTGCTGAACCAGTATTGAAACAGTAACCAGAAGTTTACCGTCTGTCATTCATATTTCCTGCCCAATCAGCATCAACGAACCCACGTAACAGAACTATGTATTCTTTTGATACATCAACCCATACTCTAAAGTTCCTTTCACATATCGAAGAATTCGTTTTGCAGCAGCCATATGACCAACACATGGTTGATTCATAAATTGGGATACTATTCCAAAAGAAAAAATAATATCCGGACGAGTTACTGTTAAGTATTGCGATACTCAGTCGCATTATCTAATAATCCACCTTCATTCTTGTGTAATTTTAGACTTGGATCCATTGGAGTGATTGTATAGTCTCCATTTTCCATACCAAACCGGGCTAAAAGCTTAGTAACATAACTTCTTTCTGACAAAAAATAGCCATCTCCATCTTCAACTTCTAAACCAAGGAAGCAGTGATGTTTTCCCAAGTTTTTCATCTCAAAACGAGTAGATAAATCATCTTTCAACCGTTTAATTTCAATTAAATTATTACCAGTAATAATCATATTATCAACGTACAAAAGGATCATAGTATTTAAATTTCCATCAATTTTCACAAAGAGGCTTGGATCTGAATCAGATGGATAACAACCGCAAAATAAGAAGTATTCCGCAATCTTACCATACCACGCAAGAGGTGCTTGTTTGAGACCGTAGAATATCTTCTTAAGTTTGCAGACATATTCTGGAAATTAGTCTGAAATAAAACCAAGTGGTTGTTCCATATATATATATATATCTTGATCTAGTTCGTCGTAAATGAAAGCATTCTTTACATCGAATTTCCAAAGAGTCCAACCTTTGTTTGCTGCCAAAGAAATAATGGTACGAATTGTTACCATCTTTGCAGCTGGGATGAAAGTTTCTTCATAATCAAAACCATGTTGTTGAGAGAAACCACGAGCAACTAGACGAGCTTTGTGTCTAGAAACGCTTCCATCTGCTTCCTTCTTTAACTTGTAAACCCATTTACATGTAACAAGTTCAACATCTTTCGGTTTTGGTACAAGAATCCAAGTAGACATTCTGTCCAACGCTACAATTTCATCTTTTATTGCATTCTCCCATTCTGACTTCCCTGGAGTTTCAATATAGGATGAAGGATCATTATCCAGCATGTCTTCTAACATAAAGTAAGAAGTGATATTACATTGGTTTGCTTGAACTTCATAATCCTTTAAATAAATAGATGGATTCCTAGGTCTTGTAGTTCTTCGCAATGCGATTTCTCCTTGTGGTGAACTATTATGACCATAAAATTTTGAACTCCCCCTCTCATTATCATCTTCTTGAGCAGAGATCGACTCAGGGTCAATTTCAACAAATGGCATAAATACAGAGGTTTCTTCTGGACCAGCAGTTGGGTACAAAATTAGAAACCTCGTCGAAAACAACATCACGAGAAGTCACAATATTCTTAGTGATAGGATCCATACATCTCCATCTTTCATGTTCACGTCATAACCAACAAACACACACTTCCTTTCTTTCGGATCAAGCTTAGTTCAATTTTTCTTAGGTATATGAACATAGCAAAGAGAATCAAAAACTCTAAAGTAACTCACATTAGGTTTGATAGTATATAGCAGCTCAAAAGGATATTTCGATAAACCTGTCCATGGAGGTAATCGATTTATCATATGACGGGCACACTGCATAGCTGCTGCCCACAACTCTCTAGGAAGGTTTTTATCGTGCATCCAAGATAAATTCATTGTTGTAAGATGTGCTAGCTTGCGCTCGGAGACTCCATTCTGTTGTGGGGTATCCGGGCATGTTAGTTGTCGATGAATATTATGTTTGCGGCAGAATTCTGAAAATTTGTGTGAGTGGAATACACCCCCATTATCAGTTCGCAAACACTTCAAAACAGACCTGAATTGCTTCTCTACCATCTGTTTGAACTGAACAAAGTGTGTGAAAGCTTCTCCTTTGTTTTTCAAGAGATACACCTAACTATAGCAAGAGAAATCATCAACAATAAACATCATATAACGGAAACCATTAAAACTTGGTGTTCTTGTAGGACCCATGAGATCAGAATGTACAAGCGCAAACATCGACGATGCACGGTTCATGGATTTCTGAAAAGAGAGTCGATGTGACTTACCATATTGACAACCATCACAAATGACATCCTGATTTGTTGATTTGAATAAAAGAACTCCTTCAAGTAGTCTATTTGTTGATATTTTCTGCAACAGTTGATTACCAACATGTCCGAGTCGAGCATGCCAAAGTGAAGTTGTTGTATTTTGACTTTTCTTTTCTACATACGCCTCACTTGCTGATAAAACATACAAAGAGTTTGGCTTTCTTCCAGTGAATAAGACATTAACATCAACACCTTTATAATCATCAAGAATTTGAACATCATTTGGTCCGGATAAAACATACTTACCGGAATTAATGATTTGAGAGACAGAAACAAGATTCTTCTTTAAACCCGGTACTTGATATACATTTTCAAGTGTAAGACTTTCATCATCTGAATTTGCAGTCTTCACACTGAAGTCACCTTCTTTCACTACTGGATGTAATGAGTTGTTTGCTGTCACAATTACTCGTTTGCTCAAATGAGGACGAATATCAAAGAGTATATAAGCATTACCAGTAGCATGATGTGAGCAACCCGAATCTACGATCCACTGGTTCTTGTAGTCAATACAACTAGTATTAACCTCCGATTTCTTTTCAGATCCATGTGTAGCAGAAGCCATGTTGTCCGGTTAATTAATAACCTCAATTGAGAAACAATTTTCCCACTGTAGCTCATTGTTATCTTCGGTACATATGCAACATTTGCATCTGATTTAACGATTTCGAATAACAGTTTGGTTTAATGTGGCCTGGTTTCCCACGCTTCTTGCAAATAAGCTTTGCACGACAATCCGACTTCATGTGTCCACTCCTTCCGCATCTAAAACATGTCAGTTTAGAGTGGTTTGCTGAATCCCCCTCAATCCTTATATTCTTACCACCATTTTTAAAATGACTTTGTGTGTTTTTCCACCTTGACCTGTCTTTAGTAAACATTGTATCTTCAACATCAGCAGAATACTTACCAATCATTTGTTTAACCAATGCTTCCTGGTTAGAGAGTAGGTTCTCTAACTCAACAATTGATAGTTGGTTGATCCATCATTGTATTGATGATATAAACGGCATGAAGTCCAAATCGTAATCCACGAATCAAATAACGTCTTAGCCTTGCATCACTGATAGATTCATCACTATCCAAACCTGAAATTTCTGAACATACATTCTTAACCTTAAGAAAGTAATCAGAGATCGACATATTACCTTGGGTTAATGAAGCAAGCTCATTCTCAAAGTATTGAAGCCGCATAATATTTTTCTGGGTAAATAACCTGTCAAGAGTATCCTAGATATCCTTTAGAGAATCCAATGGACGAACATGATTAATAAATTCCTTATCGATCGAAGTTCTCAACGCGAATAAAGCCTTTCTGCACCTTAGTTTCCATTTCCTCCTTAACTCAGTGTTTTCCAGAGTATCACTAGGAAGTATCTCGGTACCAGAAACAATATCCCATAAATCTTGTCCTTGAAGGTAGGCCTCCATACACAACCGCTAATATTGGTAATTGGTTCCAACAAGCTTCTCTGTAGACATATGAGAAGTTGAATTACTTCCATTCATATTGATTTATAAAGTAATAACACTTGATTTTTATTTCAATGGGTAATAAAATGAAACACTTGATATGCAGAGACCTTACTCTGATACCATGAAACAAATTGAACAGACACAGGAACTGAAACAATAGACACACAATAGTTGATTTTATTACTTAAAGAGTGAAACACAAAAGTTCAGTACTTATAGAAAATGTGATTCAAACGTCTTTTAGTAATTTGAGACTTTCAGATTTCCTAATATAACTCCCACGACTTCCCTAAGTCATTTAATAGTTGAGAATTAATTTGGAGGTGTCTGCTTCTTTACGGGTCCTTTGTTGGTCCTAAGTCTGTCTGCGGGTTCTTAGTCTGTCTGCTTCTTGTAACTTGGATTAAAGAGTGCAAACGTACCGTTACTCGAGATTACTTTAAAAAACTGTTGCTAGAAAATTTAATATATCCTCTCCAAACATGGACTCATCATGCTGCTTAATACTGCTAATATCTGGACGCATTCTCCTAAAGTGGTCATAATCATTTTTATCTTTTGTCATAATATTTTATATCCGGAGAGAAATGTTTTTTAGAATCTTTAAAAGTTTTTAATTTTTGGACTCGACCATTGGCCCTAATAGTCCAATTTCTTTTTTACTGTTTTTAAAAGTATATTTTTGTAGGGTAAGATTTTTTTAAATTTTTATAGAACGGTTCTATTTTTATTACATCTCGAAATCCAAAAAATATTAAAAAATAACTTTTTTTTTGTAATTTATTTTTAAATAATAAAAAAATTAGAAAAGTAGATTGGAGGGTGGCATATGACATATAGATGTAGTCTATCTAAAATTTCTTTCGATGTACTTACATGTAAAACCGAAGATATACATTTTTTATTGCATAATTCAATGGTAAAAAATATTGTACTGTACTTGATTTTTTTGAAGAGAGGAGAAGAGAAGACCGTTTATTCCCCCCTAACTTTGTTTATAAATAGTACTCACCGGATCTTGTGTGTAGATCAGCATCAGCAATTGAAGAAAGACACAAGCTTTCTTTGCTTTTTGGTCGGTTTCTAGGGTTTTGGCTTGATGGAGTCGAAGAGGGAATCGGAAGAGGCTGATCGGACTCAATCGGGGAAATCTCTGAGTCGGAAAAACAAAAGACTTAAAGGTTTTACGATGGAGTTTGAAGGGGATGAAGTGTTGATCGGGGGAGTGGACATCGAGGAAGGGGAGGAGAAATCTGAAGAAGGGAATGCCAAAGTGGATAAGACTCTAACGAGGCAGGAGGAAGGGGATGAAATGAAGAATGGTGCAGTGGACGTCGACGAGGAGGAGAAATCTAAAGAAGCGAATGCCAAAAGGGTTAAGCCTCTAAGACTCAGGGAGCTTCTAGCTTCGGGAATACTAGAGGGCTTCCATGTGGCTTATGGTCGAGGAGCTTCAAAGGTATCATCTTTTATTTTGTTTATCATTGTTATTTTCATCAATTAATTTATTATTGTCTGAAAACTTGAAAATTTATGTGTTGATTTAGTTTTTATTAGATCATGAATGCAGAATTTATAAGTAATTTTTGTTTCATGTTTATGTATATATTATTATTGATTTTTCAGCTGAAAGGAGTGATCAAAGGCACTAGTTTATTGTGTTTCTGTAATCATTGCAATGGAATCAAAGTAAGTGGCTAACACTTTGGTCCTTCTTTTGTTCTCCAGAATTCTATTCTACAATATTTAGTTTTACTTGACTTGCTGTTAGATTGTGCCACCCACTCTATTCGAGGAACATGCTCAGAGTGCGAAAAAACGTCCGCCTGAAAATATATTCCTAGAAAATGGGCATTCACTCCGTGATGTTATGACTGCATGGAAAGTTGCTTCTGTGGCCACACTGGAGGAAACCATCAACAGGGTTGCCGGGCCAAATGTGCAGAATGCTAGGTTCTGTTTGAGCTGTGGAGGTTCCTTTTTTTTCATCTAAAATATCATTATTACATACAAATATTTATATAATTAATTGAATATGTTTAATGAGCTTAAATTGAAATATTGATATGGTTGAACTTGGTGAATCATATAGGATTTATCGATAAGCGTGGCGCAGAGAGAGTAACTATTCTTTGTAGTTCATGCTTGGATCCGGATAATGCTCCTACCCGAAGGTATGCTTCTTTGTCATTTCAATGCTCTCTATTGTTCTCATGTGAATGAAGTTGTCCTACATCTTTTCATGCCCATAATAATCGCTCATATGACTTGTTCACCCTCAGATATGTTATACTATTATATGAAATATTGCTGTACTTCTTGTGAAAACTGACTTGTTCACGATTTTTTTGAGAGGAGTACGTTGCAGTTCTGTTATGTTTTGATACATCCCCAAGTTATGTCACGGTCGTTAATACATAATTAATATGCAAGAAGATTTGTAACTTGGCTATCTAAATGAGATATATTATTAGGGAATCGCTAGAAAAACGGCAAAAACTACTCCGTGGAGTGGCATTAAACATGAATTAATAGAATTCTAAGGATTTGATAAATTTTTTTAATGAGTAGCAATTTTGTATAAAAGGTAAATAAACTGAGTAAATAGAATTCTAAGAATTTTAAGAGATTTTTAATGAATAACAATTTTAAATTTTTTGAAAAATCTGAAAATACCACTCGACTGAGTAGTTTTTGCAGATTTTTTAGTAATTGTTGCTTGTTCGTTGAAAGTAAATGTTGGACATACCTATCAAATGTGGCACGATACATTTTTATCCTCTACACTTTTTTCTGCTTCAGTTCTCTCAGATACCCGCTGTCCCGTGTACAAGTAGAAGTGTCGGAAGCCAGTCGCAAGATTGAACGGAGAAAATTTAAGAAGTAAGTGTTCGTCTTTATGGCGTGCTTAGTCATTGAGATACCTGCTGTAGTGAGACTGTTCGTTAATAAGTCTCTAATCCTTGTGTCTTCTGGTTCTGTAATAGGGATATGCGATTGCATAAAATAGTTTTTACAGAGGCTGGACTGCCGGTTGGAACTGAAGTAGGCTATTTTGTTGGCGGAGAGGTTCTTGCAATGCCTTTAATGGTTTATATTTTGCTCACTTTATCTTTTGCTGATTAGGGTATGTCTTGGTGTAGAAAAAACTATCTGGGCAGATTCAGGGTTCTGGAATACTCTGTTCTTGCTGCAACACAGTGGTAAGCTGTTTTTCTACGCGTTGCTCAACATCATCAGCTTAGAAGCTCTTCACATATTTACTTCATACGCTTTTGATGAGCAGATTAGCGCTTCACTGTTTGAGTCCCATGCTGGATTTGCAGTTCGTCGGAAACCGTAAGTGTTTGTGCAACACAACTGTCTTGCTGCCGATGGTTACTCTTGACAGACGATGTTGGCATCTTTTGTTTCGCAGGTTTCAAAATATATACATCGCGAATGGTCTTTCTCTGCACGAATATTCGCAAACTCTAACTAGAGGTCGAAAGTCCTCCGACGATAAAGCTTCTGTGAATCATGATGGCGCTTCTGAGAATCACGATGATGCTTCTGAGAATCACGATGATGCTTCTGAGAATCAGGAAGACGATTCTGAGAATCATGATGACGATCTGTGCAGCGTCTGTGAAAATTTAGGTGACCTTGTATCTTGCCATACATGTCCTAGATCGTTTCATCCAGGTTTGTTTTTACTTTTAGCTCTATATTTCCTGAATTGACAGGACCACTATAGTCTTTTACTTTACTTTATTTGCTACCGGCGGGTTTGTGCTATGTGGCCACGGGTGCGACTGGATTTGTTCTCAGTTCAGCCCCATCTCCATTCCGAGAAAAATCAACTCTCAATCGTCTCTGGTGCAAATCCCACTTGTATGATTTGCCGAATGCATCACTCTCCCATCTAGAGACATAGATAGAGAGTTGGATTCTTTTGCTTCTCTTGATTTGTTCATTTGTTTTCAAAGTATAGCGTTTGATGGGTGTCTTGATTGCTTTAGTTTTGTCCCCTCATGTATGTTATAGTCTGATATTTATGTTTTCGTTTTTCCAACTGTAGATTGTATTTCTCTACCAAGCATTGGAAAGGGAGATTGGTCATGTAAATACTGTCACTGCTTATCTATTGGGGTATAGAAGACGCAATTTTGCCGTGGGTAAATTCTGTAAAATGTTGCCGTGGGTAATTGTGTAAAGTGTCTTTGAACCAATTACATAACTGATCTGATCATAAATAAAAACTTAATGGCTCCATATCAGATATCGGATTTTTGGATAATTTACTTTTGTTGGATAACTTTTTTTAAAGAGTAACTTTAATTCCAAACTTATTATTATTATTATTATTATTATTATTATTATTATTATTATTATTATTATTATTATAATAGGAGATACTTAGCTGGGATGGACAATATGGCTAAATCCATATATTTTTTAAAACCTAGCAGGTTCGGGTATTGGTCAGGTAGAAATATTTTTTCTTTTACTATGTTCGTGTATTTGTTTATGGATATTCGATGATTTGTTATTTATCTAAAAAAGTATTTTAAAAAATAAAAAAACATATTTATAAAATAATAACAATATAAATATTTTGAATTATTAGGCTTAGTCTAAAGAGAATTTAGAAATATGAAAGTTTTAAAAATGAAATGATGGTTATAAAATAAAAATGAGAAGAATTGAAATAGGGTATCTTATTAATCATTATGAGATATTTATGCTTATAATAAATTATTGTTATTTACTTTTAATTATTTAGATTTGGAGTTAACTCTATTCAAGTGTAATTCAGTTTTTAAGATATTTGAATATTTGAACTAATGACTAATTAATAAATTCGGATTGGACTAATTATACCTTTATCAATAGCTCAACGAAAAGGGTTTAGTTCGTTGTTGTTTGAAGTATTTTTAACATTAGCAGAAGCTTTACTTGCTTTGTCAATGTGCCCACTCTTTTTCGCGAAGCATATATTAAGTATGTTCAAGTGTTTTTGGTTATTTTTTGAAGGCTACATTTGATTTTCTTTATTTTGACGTCATTTGGTCTTCGGGTTTGATGTTGCTTTTGAAGGTTTTATTGACCGTGCTTGACTAATCCCCTTCCGCCAATGATTGCAATGTGCCGCAAGAGTATTGTTTTTACTCCCAATACTTTTGTTGTGTAATTTTATGCTTTGCACACTCTGTAACGGTATTTGAGTAGCCTTCTAACCCTTAGCGAATGGTGACACATAAATATAATATCTTCATTGATTTTTATCGAATGGATTTAATAGTTCCAGAAATATCTGAGGGGGTATTGAGTCTAAGATATTTACGGGAGTGATTTTAGAAAAAGAAACACGAGATTTATATAGAGAGCCAAAAGTAGTAATAAAGTTATAATTGCTTACTCTTCCTCAAAAAGGAATGTTGCTTCCGATAGTAATGGTGGTGGACCCAAAAGCCACATAGTTGTCCATTTATGGCTATTTCACCTAATTTATTCAATTAATCTTAAACATATTTATTCTTTATTCAATGATGTACCCTCAATGTTACTCATTTGTTGAGTATATTTTACAAGACTTATATCACGCCAAATTAGCTTAATATTCATCACTTCATCGTGTAGTTTGGATAAATTATATCTTTATGAGTAACCCTTTTAGTCCATGCAAAAATATTTGAGGGAGGACTATCACATGCGCTGCCTCAGAGATTTCTGAGTAGTACCTAGCGATATGGTCCGAAGTAAAACAGGTTGGTGAGATGGGTCAACTTCGATCTTTTATTGGTGATTGGCTCATCTTGTTCTTGTGACTTGAAACAGACTGGTTCAAATAATATCGTCTTTGGGATATTCTAACCTAGAAGTCATTGGTTAGATAACTCTGCATCACGCGTGGTCTATTCTGACACACGTGTCTCTCAATCATTCGACCTATGCCCTAGACCTTTATTGATAAAATCTCGAGGATTTATTAGGCAAAAAACCTCTTCACTTCCCTATGCGCGTGACAATTCAAAAAACATGAGATGGCCTATGAAACCTTTCCAATTCCCTAAACCAAGTGACCTTGCAGTGGTAACTGCAGATAGAAAATAGGGTCCTCATTTTCATGCTTATTCCATAGTGGTTCAAACGTCTTTCTAGTTGAAAAACATATTGCAATGCCCCTATGTTTTCGGTCGAATGATAAAATGGTCCGTGAAATTGGGCGACTTCGATATCAATTTTAAACTGAGCACAATGGTTAAAGGCCAAGCCTTGGCTGAATTTTTGGTTGAATTTCACTTTGAGCGACCATAGATGGATATAGATCAAAAGGAGGAACCAACATAGTGGATTATCCAAACTGACGGGGGGTCGAGCATTAATGGGTGTGAGGCTGGTGTCCAAGTAACGACTCCACAGAGGATAGCAATGCACCATGACATATAGTTTGGTTTTTTAGACTCGAACAATGAAATCGAATACGAAGTGGCATTAGCAGGATCAAATCTTGCACATATTTGAGAGGCAAGGCTAGTTCGATTAATAACTGACTCCCAATTATTGATTAATCATGCTACAACACAGTTCAAGGCTCATAAAGAACATTTGGTTAAGTCTTTGGTAACATTGAGGGTTTTGGCTGCGATATTTGAGAAGATCGCATACGAACACGTCCATATATCAGAGAACACAATAGATGATTCGTTAGCAACTACGACATTACCGGAGATTACCCGTGGAGTTTAACGTAGGAAGACCCGTCGATAATCAAATATTTTGAACTGAATTCCCACTCTGAGGTAGCCTGTCGATGATTACTAACAAATATTGGAGGTATGACATCATGGAATTTCTGGCTAATAATACTTTACCCCTGGATAAGGGGATGACAAAAAAGGTGTGGTTCAAAGCCTATTGTTTTACTATCATTGGTGGAATACTTTACAAAAAATCCATAATTAGACCATTGTTATGGTGCCTCGGTACCAATAAATCGTAGATGGTATTGTCCAAACTCCAAGACAAGGAGGTTAACCATGGATAATGGCCTATATTTCGACAGTAGAGAAATGAGAGCCATTTGTTCTTCTGAGGGAATCCAATAATGTATTTAGCTCCATTTCACCCACAAGAAAACGGCCAGGTCGAAATAACTAACATAACTATCATTGATGGCCTCGAGAAGAACTTGGAAGGGAAGACCGGGAAATGACTAAATTATTTGCAAGATGTGTTATGCGCATACCGAACTACTCCTCGAACTGTGACTCGAGAATCACCTTATGCGTTTGTTTATGGCTTGGACGCTGTTACTCCCTCAGAATTTATGCTCCCATCTTATAGGGCCGAACATTACTCCGATGGTGATAATGATGAGGGCCGACGTGTCACTTATTGATTGAATATAAATAACGTAAAACTGAATCATTTTATTATTGATAACTTAAGTGTATGTATTATATAATAATACAATCTAAAATACTCAAATGTGATTTGAATTCAATTTTAAATTGAAATTAAAAGCTTTACTCTAGTAAAAACAACACTTCCACTAAATCTGAATATCCTTTAGACTGAGAACCCCCATATGAATCCTGTGTTCATGAAATACTTTGGGGTTTACATTTAAGCAGAAAGAGGCACAAAAGAGAAAGTTATATAATTTTTTTTTATTTGTCCGACTTTTTTTATGTCATCGTGCGATGCTGGAAACTTAATATTGGTTGACCTATATTATATGTATAATGATCTATCCCTAGGATCACTTAAGTATTCACTTAAGATGGTTTTATACCTTATCCTAAATTAACCATGAGCCAATTGTCAAAATATATTAACTCTTTTTCACATCATAAACTTCCAAAATAAGCCTTGAGATATTTGACTAAAAGACTTATTTTAAATCAACTTAAGAAAAATGAAGTTTTGTCATTTTTATATAAGGCTTTCAGATGATCTTAATGAGTGTATTCTGTGATAAACCTAGTTAATCATTAAAAGTAATCTTGATTATTCGTTGCTCTTTAATACATAAGACACCTCACCTATATATATATATATATTATAATTCACAAAAATTTCTTGATGACATGCATCAGGCCGCTATAACTTATGAAAATCAATACGATAAACAAATTTAGATCTGAATCCACTCTCACTCACTTAATAAAATTCATAATACTCTACGAAATTAATCTCAAAACTCAAAGAGGTTGCAACATTGATAGATTGTGATATATATAATAAGATACTTAAATTTAATATCATATATAAATTTGTAATTATGACATATTTCAAACTCTATTAGATCTGAATATGATTGTTACAAACTTATTAATCTTTGCGTGGAATGATTAACTTTTGCAACTCACCATTCTTAAATAATAGAATTCTTAATATATATCAAGTTTTCTTAATAATACCATTAAAAAAGAGTTGAATCTAATATTTATTTAATGAAGATTAATTTCTGAAGTGTGCAAGTCGTATCTTGTGAAGTAAAAAAACTGAATAAAAGGTTCTCTTATAAAGTAAATTTTTTCATAATGAATAAAAATTATTTGGTGTAAAAACCTTCTGAGTATCTTAACTGAATCATCTTACATCAATTTTCAATCTTATTACAATAGTCCATATTTAAAGATTAAAATTTAGAATGTGATCCTATGAAAGCTTAATCTGAATTCTTATTTTATATCATAATATTTATAATTTTTATGGAGCTCATTATAGTTTTACATAAACTAAAACTTGGATTATTTCATTTCACCAAAAAGGTCTTAATATTCTTGTAGAAAAATTTATGATATTATAAAAGGTGGAATATGATTATTTTGCTCATCATAAAGAAACTTATTGTTTTTGTGGAACTTATTTATGATATTAATAAAGCTGGAACGAGATTCTTCTGTTAATCATAAAGAATACTAATGTTCTTATATAAATTTTTAATAACTTAACTTTTTTAGACCGGATTCTTAATTTCTTTATGATATTAGATGTATGCTTGATTTTTTTAAGGATGGTGAGTCTGTCCTTTATGATAAACTACAACTTTTTAATCTTAAGTGTGAATATAAATATTGATTCCTAGAGGGGAATAAGGATATGATCAGAATATAATGATCAAATCCTTATCGTTTGATGTTTTCCCAATATTAAGGTTGCACACTCAATATCCCCCCACTAAACATCCTCAAAATAACTGAATTATATCATATATGAAGTTGGATAGTGGGGTTCTAAAATAACTGTTATAGAATGTAATTAATTTCACATAAAGATAATAATAATTGTATCAGACATTTGGTCGTAATGCTAGGTCCATAAGGATTTTCTAGTACAAGACATTCTCAAATGTACAAAATTATTTAAACAATATTCTTGCTATGTTAAAGCTTAATGTACTTATTTTATTAGTCCTCTCCCTATGAAGTTTGGTTAATAATGAACTATTGCACATATGAATTGCGTAGACCCAAAAATTGAGTCATGACATTGTTTACGAGAACTGCCATACCTCTCTTGAGTAGTAACCACAAGGGATAGATATGATAAACTACTTAAGCTTGTAAATGGACTCCATATATATTGAAATATATTTATAGAAGAGCCAAAATATCTACGAACAAATTATCTTCTTTTATAGTTATCTCTGAATAAGAACGTCTTTTTAATAACTGGAAATTTGTGAAGAAACTTTTACTTCTTCGTATACATCTAATTTACTTCATTTGGTATGTTTCCCCATGTCAATCATATTTGAATAATCAGAGTACTTACGGGGTTATGTAACATCTTATCAATTAGATTTCATATTCTTTTGTGAGGTATGACATGGATGCGTTTGATAACGACGTATTCATTGTCCTAGTACTTTAATTTATTTTTCTGAATGATAAATTAATTTTGGTTAAATTACTACAAAATTTATTATTGCAATCCTTAACGAAGACAGTAGGTGCTAGTGCGCTATACATATGATTCATTTTGCAACCGTTCTACACTTTAATTTTCACTATATATAAATATCTTTTACCACCACTAATGGAGATTAGTGTATCTTTGAATGAAGATCAAATATATATGATAGTTGTAAGATAATAATAAATCAACAAAATATGTAAAGATTTTTTACCATCACTTTATTTTGGAGATTTAATATATCTTCGCAAAAAGGATTCATAAACCCTAATAACTAAATATAAATTGAAATATAAACTAGGCTTACTTGAAGTTTGAAACTTGTGTTATATAATTACCCTTATTACTTGATATATATTTTCATAATTTAAATGTCTCTTGATTGGTTAATTTTGAACTTTTGGGACTGAACTACTCGATTATTCGAAATTCCAACTGAATCATCATGCAGGTTTTTGAATTTTAGATGAAAAAAAAGAATCACCTAAATCGGCTAACCGATCTCCAAGAATATGTCCATCCAAAGTTAACAAGTCATGTTATTTTTTTCACACTTGTTATGAACACCTAAAAAAATCAAAAATCTTATTTTTATTCTGAACTAGAGATTAGGTTATTGAATTTTAGGTCCGAAACTTGACCTTATATTTAGTCTTCAAATTATTTTTTTATAATTATTTTTTCATTTCCTTTAAATTAATTCTTGATTTACATCAATTCCAGATTCAACCCCTAGAAAAACTATATAATTAAACATTAATTCTCTTCTTCAGAAATTTGGAAATAAAATTCACAATTGTATGTAAATATTTCATGATATGTTGTAAAGAATATTCCATGGAGTTTTATTATTGTATATGGATGAATTCTTAATATGTTCTATGAACGTAGTCCATTACCATGTTCTAATAGATTTCTAGTGCTATTACCAAATAAACATATAATTCTTTTCATTTTATTTGAATAATTTGGAATATGTTACTTAAAGTATAAAAATATTATCAACTTACAACACTTAAACATAATTGTCACGCGTGTGCGCGCGCGCGCGCCCACACACACACACACACACACACATATATATATATATATATATATATAATATAAAGAGATGAAGGTTATCAGATTAAGGGTAATAACTAGGCATTCATACGTACCGCACTCGTCATAATCGTTTGAGGAGATGTAGAGTGCCAACGCGCTGTACATTACTTATGGAGCCAATTATTTAAGGTTAGATATTGTAGGTTTCATGACATATCCAATCAACCAAGCCTTCATAGAGGGCCGAACTTGATTGATTATGGTAACTAAACGAACATTTCAATAGTGAAAAACCAGTTATACATGAGTATGGTGTGTACAAACGTATCAACGACATCATGAAATAGGTGCTCACCATCAAAAAATATGTGTGGAAGTCTTCCTCGAGGGCCGACTTACATACTGAACAATATTCCTTAAGTTGTGAGGCCCTAAACTCCTTTTGTTTCATAAATCATATGGCAAAGGCCCACTAAGTTGGGGTTGTCAGGTCTAACGATTAGTTCTAGAGAATGAGCATCTGAATGTTAGCATAAAATCCTTTCTTTTTATGAGTTGTCTCGCAACAACACAATAAGTAAGGTTATACAAGTTTTCCAATCATTCACAAAGAATGAGTATCTTAATTGTACAAACTTCTTTCCTTTCATGGCTTATCTAGAAACAACCCACTAGGTGGGGTTATGCAGGTTTGCTAATCAGTCCTAAAAAAGACCATCTACATTGCATAAACTCCTTTACTTTCGTGATTTTTTTAGTGAAAAGCCCATTAGGTAAGTTACACAAGTTTTTCAATGAGTCCCAAAGATGAGCATCTGAGTTCTTGCACAAACTTCTTTCCTTTCATGACTTCCCTCGTAAAATCTCACTAGGTTGGGTTACGCAGGTTTTCAAATCAGTTCTAGAGAATCACCATCTTAATGCGTTCATTATACTGTATAGCGACGCGACTTGATATATATCTTACAAGATAAGACCTGGATTCGTCGTACCACAATACACTTTGAGCGTTTAAAGCCGTTCAAGAATGTGATATATCCCATCTAATGCTTAGACCTTTGAAGGGATATGAATGTCAGTCAAAACTCTATGTACCTGAATAATTCATGGACATGCACACCATAAGAATCTATATATAGGGAATAAATAGACAATATATATTGGATTTCTAGATAATGAACCTAATAGGCTGAGTCACTATTAACAACTAACAACAAAAACCATCATCATCTTCACACAAGAAGATACAATGTGAACACAAAGTACATTAGGAGCATTTATATGATCAATCATTAAAGGCTCAAGACTATTTAACTCATTTTCAACAGTTATTCTCGTTGAGGTGAATATGAATTCTTCATTATCAACAAATAAACTTATTTTCACATAACTCACCAAATGCCTTTAAGACACTCACTTGATGATAAAAACACCAATCTAGTTTAGGCACTCTTTAAACTTCCGAAATGATATTTCTTTGGTCATTATATACGCGGATAATTTATTTACATCAACAATTCTGTTTTATATTATATCACGAATAAAACAATGCACGAAATTTATATGGTTTGTATGATTGTGGCACATTTTCTTCTCTATAAGCTGTATGTCATTTTGATTATCACACAATAATTTTATGATAATTAGATTTAAAACCAAATCTGCCACTAAAAGTTGCAACCATATCGCCTCTTTAGGTTCATCTGTTATACCCATGTATTCAACCTTGGTTGTAGACAAAGATACAATAGTTTGCAACTTTATTTTTCACCTGATTGAATTCCTAGTTATAGTAAACAAATATCCTATTAAAGAGTTTCTCTTATATATATCACATGAAAAATCAAAAGCAATAAAATCAAGAACTGATTCTAAAATATACTTCAAATACCTACAAAGATCGACCTTGTTGAAGTTTAACATTCGTAATATTTTTAAGATTTTGAAGTATCAATTTCATTGTATGCAAGTGTTTTTTTCCAAGATATCCCATGTACCCGCTGAACACACTAACACTTCAGTATGAAACCTTTGACATTTGATGCAACTCAATATCCTCCTTGGCCGATCATGCTGCATACAACTTAAAGTGAGTAACAAACATATTGAAACATTTTAACACTTTCTCAATGTAGCTTCATTAGGAAAATGTAATGATCTTACTTTTCTGTTCGTGGTAATCTTCATCAGTAGATTCTTCTTTCCCATACCCAAATTATTCATCTCAAATCTAGTACTAACTTGATTCTTTATCTGCACAAAAGTGAAACATGATACAAGCAACAATAAGCATATCATACGCATCTAACAAAAATAAGTAAACATAAGAATCGTCTAACATCTTCTGATGATACACACAATTATTATATGGACTCCTTGTAAACTATGTTGACACTATGAATGTATCAAATAGTTTATATTATCAACTAGGTGAATTTTTAAACCCATAAAATGACTTCTTCAATAAACAAACCCTTCACTTAATTTTAGATTCGATAAATCCCTATGATTGTCTCATGTAGATTATAAACGAGGTCTTCACATCTAACTATCAAGCTCTAAGTCTTAAAGAACTACTACGGCTAACGAAATTCAAATTGAATTATGTTTCACCACTAAAGAAATCACTTCATTGGATTCGATTCCTTCCCTTTGAGTAAAACCCTTAACTACCAGTCTTGCCTTAAATAAATGTGCCTCAACCCTTAGATTTTCCTGTTTTTCTTGAAAACGCATTCGCAACCTACTACCTTATGTCTTTTAAGAAAATAAAACAAGCTTCCATGTATGATTCTTGTTAATAGATTCAATATTTCCCCCCATAGCAGCGGTCCACCGATCTTATTTTGAGCTTGCTATTGCTTCCCTATATTTACTAGGTTCGTGTATCTCAACTTCTTTCACAATTGACATAGTACATGCAACTGGGTTTGCATACCTTCTTGGTGGTTAAATATATTTTCTTTCTCTACCCGATGTTATGTTATAAGATTTTTATTTTAGTTTAAGAGCATCATCGATGATGAACATGTACCTCATCATTCCGTATCTACCTTAGAACCATTCAAATTATTGGACTTACTAGGAACCAATTCTACATGAAGTTCTAAGATTTTACTCATATCAATCCTAATTTGATCATTTTTCATACGTCTTTATGTATGTCGAATGAAGTAGACCCTTTAAAAGTCACGTCCATATCGATGAGAAAATATGAAGACTTAGGACTAGTACACTATAACCTATACCCTTCTTTCTAGTAGCATATCATAAAAATATGCACCTCTTTACCCTTGGATCAAATTTACCATCTTTTATGTGAATGTATACAAGATATCCGAACACCCTCAGTCATTCGTAATCATCGAAAGATACATATCAAATCCCGAAAGGAGTATTACAATCAATAATCATTGGCGGAGATTGAACCAATAAAACACGGTATTGATATCTTTGACCCAAAATCATTCCCAAACTGGAATATGGAAGCATGCTTTATGCCTTGTCATAAAGTGTTTTGTTTATTATTTCCGTGACCCGTTTTATTGAGGTGTTCTAGAATAGGTGCAATGACGCACTATTCTCTCACCATCTTAGAAATATTTGTACTTACGAGGATAAAATTCTAACCCATTATATGTTTAAAATAGGATCTTTTAGTCTTTCTTACAACCTACTTAATGAATTTCACTCTAATTTGTTTACCAAAGATATAATGATTACAAATAATAAAAATATTTCTGCTTTATATCCTTTCAATAAATTTTTTATTTCCTAAAAATAGTCAATCTGCTTTCACTTATGTGATCGAGGCACCAATTATACAACCGTTTATGATCATGCCGACCTTGGTTGTTATTTCGTGATGATGCTACTACATCATCACCCACAACAACACTCTCATGAATAATGTAAAGCCTATTTTTCAAACTGAATTTCATACACACCATAAAGCCATATTTTACCTTGATTACACCATTTTTTGCATGATACTTGTAAGTCTGATAGTCTAGCGTAATAAGATATATCAGGTTTCTTTTCAACATAAAAACATGCCAACACGCCACAATTTCGAAAATGCCATCAAACATTCTAATCATGATGATACTGGTCGCACCAACAAGAAACAAATAATTGTTACCCAAATAAACAATTTCTTGTATTAGTTTGTAAGTATCAAACCACTAATTAAACTGACTCAATTGGTATGTAGCCTCAATATAAAATACCTAAGAATTTTTCCGATATTTTGCGATCACATACAACAAATATCTTGTACCATTGTTGTCACCATCATCAAAATACTCCACACATTCTACAAGGTTTGCAATATTTTCCTTTTGATTTACATTCATACTTTCAACTTCAGACAATCTTTCATTCAATGAACCTACTCATTGCATTCATAACAATTTGAATTCTTGGCTCTTGACTTGGATCATCTTCAATTTTTATTCTTCGAAGAACACTCATTTTTGTTAAATTTTTCTATAATCACAAGACCTCCTCTTACCTTTCCACATGATTGTATAACCACAACTATCTTAACTATTTTGATTTAAGCACCCCTTTAGCATCCACAAAGATAGATTGTCTTACCATACTGATGATATCCATAAAATTCTCTTAGGAAGTTGGTAACAATTAGAAACAAATAAGGCTTGATCCTCATCAATAATTATGATATCGATATTCTCTAGACAAGTGATAATCGAATTAAGATTATCAAGATATTCACTTATACACATACATTTTTTCAACCTAAAATCATACAAAAGTTTCTTCAAAATATAAACGTTTTACGATTAATTTTTCTAAGTAAAGTTCTCCTAATTTCATCCATGCATAGGAAACAATATTATTACCCTTAATCTTATAAAGCATCCTATCTTCCACATTCACTAAAATCAAACATAAAGCCATTCTTTCAAGATCTTATTTCTCATTTTGTTTATTCTTGTCGGTAACTTATTATCCACAACTTCCATAACCCATACAATTCATAAATTATTTTAACTTAATCTTCCATAATGCAAAGTCGGATCCCCTATCAAATATTTCGAGCTTGTATTTTATCGATGTAAACGTTATTGTTAACCTTAAATTGGAACAAGCTATGCTACGGTACCAGTTTGTTAGATAACAAGATGAAATATCTATTACAAATGGTTCATATAGAAAACTAAATAAAGCAAAAAAAAAGAACACACGATTTAACATAGTTTTCCAATAATATTTACCTTTACGGGCACTACTAAATTAAAATGTTTAACTATGATGGAAGAAGGTTACATATTTTAGTGTTCAGTTTTGATAGCCATAGAAATCTATTTATAGGGTAAAAAATAAACAACATATAATAGGTTTCTAAATAATTAATCTAATAAGCCGGATCGTTATTAACAACTAACGAGAATATGATCACCGTATTGGCACAATAATGTACATTGTGAACACAAAAGAAATTATGAACATTTACATGATCAATCATTAATGCCTCATGACTATTTGAATCATTCTTAACAATAATTTTAGGTGTAGGCTAGAAAATCGTCAATAAATGCAATGCCATATGACTACATATACATAGTTGGATTTTCTTATGATATGTAAATTCAATAAACATTAAAACTCCTTAAGAAAAACTTGAGCATTGACTTAGTGGCATATACATCTGCTGGATCCTAAAGGCTGAGAGAAAATGACAAGACTGATGATTATTATGTTGAATGATATATGTGTTGAGCCGCGACAAGCTAGTCCAAGGTAGGATGGTCCTAAACGAGCTGATCTGAAGCAGTCTGATCCAAAGTGAGCTGTACAGTAGCACCACAATTGGACCGAGACATAGTATTATATTTGTTTGGTCTCATATTTTTGTCTTCCTATATTAATTAGATTTCATGTTAATGGGATCTTCTATATTAATTAGGTTTTCCTTATGAGGTTTCCTATATTATTGGATTATGAGTTATTTTAGCCGCTAATTAATAGACTTTGATATGGAGCGTCTGATGAAGAATTAAGTTTTTCTATAAACATGTATACAAAAGAAGATATTGATATGCATTGTGTAATGTTGATTATGGAAGCAACATATTTCATAAGAGAAATAACTCTAGCTCTTTTGAGAGATAAGTATAGTGAGAGATAAACATTGAAGATACAGTTATGTAAATCACGTCATATTTTGCTATAAAGAGTGATTGAGCCCTTTGTGTTTGAGAGTCTTTATGTAACCTACTTATCTATAAAAGCAGCGTCTGTTGTCAGTGGGTGTAGAATTTCTTCACAATCCAAACCATGTTAAATATGTTTTGTATGATCGGATTTATTACGCTTTCTTTTATTTGTTGCTCTTCGTGAATATGGTATATTGTTTTCTCCAAAGGTTTGTTAATTATACATTGGGTTTTGCCTCAATAGAATTATAATTTACCCAACAAGTGGTGTGGTGTGCGTGGACCAACAATAGAAGAAGTATCTCGATCATCACCGATCTAGGCTGAAGAACAAATCTCGCATGAGAACCAAAAGCCACGAAAGATGAGTTTCACAAAGTTTAGCCTAAAAATATTCGACGACTAAAATGACTTAACCTTTGGAGAATTTAGTTTAGTGCTTACCTAATATAGAAAATGATTGACTATTTCTATTGATGATAAAATTACACAGGTTGATGTTCTGGTACTATGTAAAGCTCATAGTTCCCTCATATTGGAGCTTAGAGATGAAGTGCTATAGGATATATTTGAAGAGCCTAAAATATTAGTGATACAGAATAAGTGGAGGCGATTTACATGAAGAATTCGTTAACAAACAGATTATATATGAATAAAAAACTTTACAAGAAGTCGATGGATAATAATATATAAATCATTACAACTAAATTATACTCGACTTGAATGCAGTTGGTGTGAAGATGGAGAAATATAGTCAAGCATTTATTTTTCTAAGTTCTCTGCCTAAGGAATATAAACATTTTTTGGACACTATCAACTAAGAAAAGACTCCCTTATAATGGCTGAAGTCAAGAGTGCCTTAAAATCTAAAACTATTTAAAAGAAACGTATTTAGGGCACAGACTCAGTGTAAGGAGTAGGTCATGAAAGAAGATTCAAGCAAGATGAGAGAAAACTCCAGGTCAAAGTAAAATTAGTATACGATGCATTCAAAATTAATTTATTGGGTATGTAAGAAAAAAGATAGTATCACTCGGAACTGTCCGGAGAAGGGAAATAACAACAAATATCAAAAGACCAAAGCCAGAGATACTGTAATGGTGTTTGATGATTGTGAGTATGTTGATGGCTTAATGGCTTCTTATTTTTACAAGTACAATGATAAATAATTAATGGATTTGGGTGCGTCATTTCACATGATTTCCAAGAAGTATTAGCTTAAAGACCCGAGAATGCTTGATGAGGAAGGGTCATTTTGAGGAACAATGAATCATGTGATGTTAAAATGATTGAAAAAATTAGAATCAAGTTATCTACATTACTTAAGAGAGTGATTAACAACGTAAGGTATGTACCCACAGTTAAACGTAACCTTCTTTTTATTGGGATATTACATGAACAAAAAACTACCTATAAGGGTGAAGATGTCGAGCTTAAGGTCTTGCAAGGATCCCTTGCTGCTATGAATTCTAATAGGACTAAAGGTTTGTTAGTTCTTAATGAAATTTAATGGTAATGTCTAGTGTGGTGAAGGATTTAACCAGGTTATGGTATCACCAGATGGGAAATTTAACTAAGAATGGACTCAATGAACTAAATAAAGAGGGAAATGGTACGAAAATTTAGAGGCTATACTTTTATGAAAGTTGTGTATTGGGTAAGAGTAAGAGGGTGAAGTTTTTGCCCAACAACCAGTCATCCAATGAAGTACTTGATTATGTTCATTCAGACCTTTGGGGTCCAAAACGAGAATTTACCATCGGTGGTGCAATGTCCTTTATATCATTGACTTATGACTATTGCAAGAAAGTATGGGTTCCACTTTTGAAGACCAAAGATGAATCATTTGATGTCTTTGTGAACTGGAAGAATTTGGTAGAAAATCAAACCAGAAAATTGCTAAAGAACCTCCGGATTAATAATGGCTTAGAATATGTGAACTAGGAGTTCACTAGCTATAATTTTATTTCTAAACATCGATGAAGCTTTAGTTTCTTTGCACTTAAGAGGCATTGGCATAAGATAAATCTAAGTTAGAATATTTAAGGGTGTTCAGATGTGCTGTATATGCACATGTAAAATAAGATAATATTAGAATACCAACACAAAAATATTTGGACATGGTTCCACTTCGAGTCGTACAGAGGAAGTTCAACCGCTGCATGAGTCCAAAATAGGCCGAGGGTATGGTGTTCTAGGGAATTAGGATGATGAGATATGCGAGCAACATGATCTCTTCGGTTATCAACTGACAGAAGATAGAGCACGAAAACCAAGCAAACAGTTCTAGAGGTATGTTTTTGCCAATGTAATTGGTTATGAGTTATCGATTTAAATGTAGGAAGATGTTATTGAACCCGAAACATATCAAAATCCTATCAAGAGCATTGATAAAGAGAACTAGCTCACGATCATGAAAGAATAACTAAGATCTCTTAAGAAGATGAACACTTAAATTCTTGCAAAGCAACCAAAAGATCAGAAGCTGGTTGGGTGTAAATGAGTATTCAAGAAGAAGGTGTTGAGTTACGAAGATACAAGGTTAGGCTCGTGTCTAAGGGATTTGCGCAAAATAAAGGCGTTGATTTCAATAAAATATTCTTGCCAGTTGTGAAACACACCTCCATCGAGATTCTGTAGTTAATTGTTGCTAGGTTTGATCTTGAGTTAGATTAAATAGATGTTACTACCACCTTTCTGTATGGTGAATTGGAAGAGAAACTTTACATGTGTCAACCAAAGGGGTCTGAAGATGGAAATGAGGGTGATGTATGTGTGTTGAAAAGACCCTTCTATGAGCTGAAAAAGTTGTCAAGGCAGTATAATATAATATTCAATTCTTTTACGAGATCTATTAAATATATTTGTAGTTGTTATGATAGCTGTGTCTATTAGAATGAGGAAATCCATAGGAAGAGAGAAATCCTATTTCTATTATATGTGGATGTCATACTAACAATAGAAGAATTATGGGAAATATAAAAGCGGTAAAGACTCATCTGAAAGGAGAGTTTGAAATGAAGGATATAGGAAAGACTAAAATAATACTTGGTGTGTACATAAAAATGAATAGGCCGGACGGGTATTTATTCTTATCTTAATAAGAATTAATACATAAGATCCTAAGAAAGTTCGCTATGTCCGCAAAAAACACGATTGTAACTCCCACACAAACTCAGTGTCACTCAAATACCAACTGAAGTAGCAAATAAGAAGTAAACGTTTTAGATACCTTATGCC
The DNA here is from genome assembly GCA_036936605.1 of Limnanthes douglasii subsp. nivea. Classification (NCBI taxonomy): domain Eukaryota; kingdom Viridiplantae; phylum Streptophyta; class Magnoliopsida; order Brassicales; family Limnanthaceae; genus Limnanthes; species Limnanthes douglasii. The sequence continues at coordinate 200,874,797 of JAUPFV010000001.1, read as the reverse complement.
AATATTATTGGTAATACTATGTATGCTATGATTTGAACAAGACCTGAACTTGCATACACTGTAATTATTTTCAGCAGATTCATATTAAATCCACGGAAACCGCACTAGCATGCACTCAAGTGGTTCTTGACATATTTGAAAGGCTCGGTTGCTGTAGGGTCATGTTATAGACATAAGGATACGAGTGATATAATGCTGAGAGGGTATGTGGACTCTGATTATGAAGGTTTCTCTACACAAAGAAGTCTACTTCGGGTTATATATGTTCACTATGATTGGACGGGTGTGTTAACTGAAAGTATTATATGCAGAAGGTCGTTGTATTATCGTCTACGGAAGCCGAGTATATGGTTTGTACACAAGCCATGAATAAAGTTATTTGGCTGAAGGGGTTATTGAGTCAACTCACTGGTGTGGAGCAAAATGTGGTTTTGTTTTATGATAACACTAGTATTCTTCATTTAATGAAGAATCCAAAGTTGCATAAGCGAACTAAACATGAATACATTAAGTTTCACTTCATCAAACACGAGATGGAGAGGGAGAAAATGAAAGTGGCTAATATTGCTAGTGAGTAAAATCCTTCGGATGCTCTGACCAAGGTATTGCCAATTTCAAAGCTCATGAAGTGCATAAGAGAGATGCAAGTCTGGTGAAAGTCTAGGATGCAGGTGAGATGGTTTCTAAAGAGTTGAACATTAGGTGCAACAAATAATAGACTTAATGTAAGCCTAGGTGGAGAATTGTTAGGTAGGCCAGAAATAACTCGTCAAGAGAGGTAATGCCGTAAGACTACAAGGGTATAACTGGACCCGCTGAAGACATGTATATGCAAGACCTCTTGAAACTCTCTAGGAAAAGTTTGAGCCATGACTTAATGGTAGAGTCGTCTACTAAGTCCTAAGGGTCAGGACAAGTGGAAAAGACTGGTGAGCATTGTATCGAATGAGACATGTGCTGAGCCGAAGCAGGATATTCTCAAGCGAACTGAACCGAATCTAGTTGGACTATAGCACCACAACTAGACCAAAGCGAAGTATATATTTGTAAGGTCTTCTAATTCTATTTTGGTCTTTCTATATTAATTAGATTTCCTATTAATTGAGTCTTATATGATAATTTGGTTTTTTTTATGAGGTTTCCTATATTAATGAATTAAGAATTATTTCACCCATTGATTAATGAGTTTTAATCTCGAGCGCCTCACAAAGAATTAAGGTTTCCCCTAAGCTTATAAATGAAAGAAGATATTTTTATGCAATGTGTGATGTGATTACGTTAGCAAAATATTTTTTAAGAATGAGAAATAACTTTAGGTATTTTGAGAGATAAATATTCAAAAGAGCTTACTTGAATCACACCATCTTTTCCTAGAGAAGGTGATTGAGTCATTTGTGTTTAAAAATCTTTCTGTAGCCTACTTATATATAAAAAAGAGTGTTTGTTTTCCGTGTATATATAATTTTTTAGAATGCTAACTACGTTAAATCTGTTTTAGATGCTTGGTTTTATTATGCTTTGTTTTATCGTTGTTCGTCTTAAACATGGAACTAGGTCGAAAAGTAGTTTTCACGACAAACAAAAATATGATACGAAACCTAGTTATTAATAGCATATTTGATTTACAAGTCAAATAAATGCAAGATGCTCATATCTATACATGATTTAGATCACCAAGATTCCCGGCTTGATTATTAATTTCTACAACTTCTAAGCTTTTTCTCATCGTTAGCTTATACACGACAGTTTCACGACACCGACCATAAACCTTACCAATCCATTCCCAAATATCCACCATCAGGGATTTTCCTATACTGAAAATACGTAGATGTTTCTCTGCAAGGCCTACCGCAGTGACTAGAAAGACCAAGGTGGCAATGCCACCGGAGACGTAGAAAAGACCAGCAAAAGGATGAGGACCCAAGCTTGCACCATTCATCAAGTTATTTAACGGAGTGCAATTGAAAGTAGAAAGCATGTCTTGTTCTAATTCTCTTATCTCTCCACTGTCTGTTGCCTTAAGGATTGCCAAAGATATATCATAAGCCAAGGGAGATCCCTTTTGAAATACATAACCAAGACCATCGAGCTTGTAGGTTGGTCCAGATACAATAAAGCCATTGCAGTATTTAGCCAGAAAGACTTTAGCATGCGGTGCAACTAAGAAAGCTGCTTGGATTTGTCCACTTTGAAATGCTTTTGGATAATCATCAATTGAAGCCATTCTTCGGATATTCTGTGGCTTAAATTTGAGTGCACTAATTAAGTATCTTTGGAAGAATGATTGGGCATTGCACCCAACCACAGCGTTCGTCCTTTGCAGTGCTTCAATGTCTAGGACCGACGGCTGCAGCCGTGTAACAGTCAGAATCGAAGAGAAACTTGCACTGAAGCTGGCTGTTAGTATCAGTATCACAAATAACCACGGTGCCAAAACTAGTCGAGACCAATTGCTTTTAATAGGTTCTCCTGCATCATATATTTTTAATTAGTACCTTGCTAAAAAACAAGGGCATGCTATTCATATGTTTAGGACAACTAGAAGGTAACTTCTTCTTCTCAAAGGACCTTGTTTGTGGACAAATGTATGTCTTATAACTCTATTAAAACAAGTACTTACTGTAGGCAAAAACTATGACAGTTGCGGAAAACCAAAGTACTGTGCCAACGCCGTTAAACTCAGGGTTCTCTCCATGTTCGATCAGCCACACGCAAAACCCTATAAACATGTGCATTGCAAGCATTAACACCCACATTTTTCGCGTGAATGTGTTTAAGAACATCCATGCTTCTCTTGAGGTGTCTGGTTTTTCTGGCACAATCATTACCAATGCACTTTCGACGTATGGTTGCGAAAATTCTGCTATTTCGTATCGATCTGCTAATATTGCAAAATCCCCAGCTGCTCCGTCAAACTCCTATCAATAGGACATCAAATATAGTTAATTTTTGAATTGAAATTTTGTATTTTGAGAGTCTTTTTATAAAGCAACAAACCTTTTGGGATACCTTTCGCACCAATTCATCATAAGACCCAAAAAACGGAACAAACTCGTAAGCCGGCTGATAAGGCAAATGCTTCTTGACTGCTGTCTCAAAAACCTTAATTGAAAACCCAGAAACTTCTGTTTCATTCTTGTTCTTATCAACGGTGACTTTCACAAACTGGGGACAAGCTCCCATGGCTGGAACACCAATCCTGAGTGGGTCATTATGAGTCCTACCTTTAGGCACACTTGTTGAACCACCAGGCCAATAAACAGAACCCAAAACTATATCAAAACTTGAATTTGATGTTTTGTTGAAAGACGCATTGTTTAGAGACCATGATCCGATCTCTCTATAACTTTTTCCCACCACGTTAATTATCTGAAAACTCGAGATTTTTTGTAAGTTTTGGGTTTTGAAATTTATATTTCCTGATAGACCATCGAAATTTGTGGAGTTCAAGATTTGGGCTGTGTCAAGAGTCTCGGTTGATTTGTTCATGGATTGGATTAAAATGCGTATTGCATCATAAGACCGGACCGCGTATAGACTTGGGCTGGAGTGCTCTTCTTCTTCTGGGTAATTCGAGGCGTATAGTTTTCTGAATTTGGATTTGAATTTTTTAAAAGGTTTGGTTGAATCTGAATATGTTGACTTGAAACCAATAACTCCCTGTAAATTTCTAAAAACAGAGGAATCAACCGAATCGAGAAAACTCGCTATTTCATCAGCGATGATCCAAGCGTAGCCTTTCTCCATTAGACCCAATTGTTTTGCCTTTTCAAAGACGATTGTTGATAATTCTATTGACGCTTGAATCACAACGAAAACGCGATTGTTTTTCCTTTTGAGTTTCACAAGTTCTTTCTCAACAATATCGGATTCACTATCCGATACTGAAATCACACGTGGCAGGGCTAGATGGTCTTCGATTTCTGAGCCCACTTTTTTCAGTGAATCAAAAAGGGGAATTAAAAAGTCAGACGAGAGAGAGTTTTTTCGTTCATGTATAACGCTAACTTTTTTCCATTTGAATTGGGCTACGATTGAAGCTAAACACTGAAATTGGATCGACATATCATCACCCATTGAGTAAAACTGTTGAATTTGATTTGGGTTTGAATTTAAGTTGTAATTTGATTCTGTATTTGCTAGTACGGGTGAATTTAAAGATACGAATGGAATTGCTCTGTTTTTATTGTCTAAAACAGAGACAAGAGCTGCTTCTTGCTTTGTGACTGTTCCAGCAATGGCTTCCACGTTATTCTCCCCTATTAGTTGAATTGCTGCATCAATTTGAGAGTAAATGTAAATATAGGATATCATTTTTGAATATTACGACAGTCCAACTAAATAGCATGGAATATAGATAGCTTTTATTTTAATTATGATGTCTTAATTCTAACAATATAGCAAAAGGACAAGACAATTACTACCAGAAGAAACTGCGAGGGCAGAGTCTCCATGTGAATCAGAGAAGTTCAAGAGAAGCCGATGTGAACAATTTGAGTAATTGTTGAACTCTTGAATTGCTACTTCCATGGCAATTTTAATCTCCTTCCCTTCTCGAGAACTATCATCAGTTATAACACCAATTCTTCGTTTTGTTAATGAACAATTGAATTTGTTTTGTTCACCAGCATGAGATTTCTTGAATAGCAAAAGCATTAAGATATAAATGATCATCTGTTTGGACGTCATTTCTCTCTCTCTCTCTTTGGAATGAAAAAGTTTAGTAAAACAAGCTAAGGTATACAAAAGTATATATATATATATATATATAATACATTCAAGATTCTAGGTAAATATTGACCGTCAAATGGCAACAAATCTTTAACAATGTATGGGAGTTTCGACGCGGTTAGCTCACACCAAAACTTGTAATACGATATAGCAGAATATAATGTCACGTGCAGTTATGTAAACGGTAATAATATCGTACGACTATCGTGCACACGGTAAAACATGATAAGATTAACGTAACCATAACAATAATCGTGACTATTAATTGCTTATTATTTTCATATTGTTTTATATTAAACAAGATTGTTTCATAAATTCTTTATATTATAATTTAAAAATTATATAAATTTATCATTATTATATTTTGATTATAAATATCATCGGTATTTTGATCATTACTTATTAGTAAAAGTGTTATTACTACATAATAAACAAATTGTTATATATATTATGTATGTTACGTAGAAAAGAGTGTTTTGATTCCGGATAATCTCTCAAGTCTTGTAAACAATTTCTTAGTGAAATATGTTTAGGGTTCTTCAAAAATTTCAATTGGATAAAATCAGAGATATTCTATTGGAACAGAGAGTATGAATTGATGTGTCTGTCATTTTTCAACAGAACCCATCTTTTATCAATTCGACCAATTTGGATCACTTTGACAATTAGGGTAGTTAAGGTCTTTAAAAGGGATTTGTAATAAAACGGCTTCAAATTTGAAATTTGAATAAAATGGTCAAATTTCCAATTTTGAAATTTTATTGACCTGCAACAATAACCGATTTGACCAAAATAAAAAACAGCCAGGGGCTCTGCCCTTTAGACCTCACAAGGGACTCCGCCCCTTCACTCTGTTAATCATGATATAATCTAACAAACGTGCACTACGCACTCTACGAATTGTTTGATAATGTATCATGATTAAATTGGTCGACTAGTCGATCCAATTACACTAAAATATCTAACTATCTTCTCTTTTTTTAGTGTAATTCATGATCTACTAAACACAATCACAACAATTAACAAATTTATGCATAAATAAGCTATCGTAACGATTGAATTTCACATTAGTATATAACACATTCCAAATATTCGAATATCAAGGTATCACCTAAGGATTGAACCTTTACTATTCACAATGAATACATGAAAATAATATACACATAAATTTACATACTCACTTGTTCTTACTTGACACTATTTTTACTAGCCTTGTGCCCTTATCCTTCTTAAGCATATCAAAGCCAAGTCCTAGCTTCTTGAAGCGGCTAAACTTCATGCTCAAATAGGTCGTTCTTTTTCTCTTGCACCTGCATATGCAATTTTCCAAAAGAACTATTAAGAAGATATTCTTCAACCTTCACAACTTGCATCTGAACACATACCTTGGGATGATATAAAAATATGTTCCAATCTCTAGATGTTAAGCTTTCCACATTGAATTCAGCACCTACTGTCATATTATATGGGAATTGGTTATCTCAACATGAGAAATTTCATATGGACTTTAATCCCATCCCTATAGCCAATTTGTGCACAAGATCTATACTTATCCCTTTGGTTAAATGATCGGCTAAATTATATTGAGTTCTCACAAAATCTACTGATATAACATCATGCGTGATGCGCTCACGAATACTATTGTATCTAACACCTAAGTGTCAAGACTTGCCTTTGTAAACTTGTCTATAGACATTCGCCAAGGCAGCTTCACTTTCACATATGATAGATTTAGGTGATATCGGATTGGGACACAACGGAATTTCATACATTAAATTTCTTAGCCACTCAGCTTCTTTACTCACTGCTCTAATGCCACAAACTCTGATTCCATTGTTGAATCAGTAATACAAGTTTGTTTCTTCGATGCCCAAGAGATAACACCTTCCCTAAGTAGTAATACGCATCCACTTGTGCAAGAATGATCTTCCATATTGGAAATGTAACTCGCGTCTGAATATCCTTCAAGTACAGAAGGAAATCTGGTATAAGTTAAACCATAATTCATGGTTCCTTTCAAATACTTGAATACTCGATTTAAATCTTGCCAATGATGGGAACTAGGATTGCTAGTATACCTACTTAGTTTTCCAAGAACAAAAGCAATATCCGGCCTAGTGCTAGTTATGGCATACATAAGACACCCGATGACTCTCGAATATTCAAGTTGAGATATAACAATACCTTTATTAGGTAGAAGCTTAAGACTAGGATCTATAGGTGTTCTTACGAGAGAACAATCTTTAAAATTAAATTTATTTAATATCTTCTCAATATAGTGAGATTAAGAAATTGATATACTATTGTTCTTTCGCTTGATTCTTATACCAAGAATCATTTCAGCTTCCCCAAATCCTTCATCTCAAAATTAGATGATAAGAATTTCTTCGTTTCATCAACCTGATTTTGATCAGTACCAAAAATCAACATATCATCCACATATAGACAAAGCATAACTCCTTTACAAGAATTATCAAATTTACTATATATACACTTGTCTGCTTGGTTAAGAATAAATCCATTAGACAATATCACATTATCAAATTTTTTATGCCAATCTTTTGGTGCTTGTTTCAAACCATACAAATATTTTTTCAACTTGCATACCTTATTTTCACAACCAGACATGACAAACCCTTCTGGTTGTTTCATATAAATCTCCTCATCCAAATCACCATTCAAGAATGCAATTTTAACATCCATTTGACGAATTATAAGATTGTATACAAATGAAAGTGCAATCAACAATCTAATGGTGGAAATCCTAGCAACCGAAGCATAAGTATCGAAGAAGTCAATTCCTTCTCTTTGTCTAAATCCCTATATAACCAATCTAGCTTTATACCTTTCAATAGTACCATCTACTTTCATTTTTCGTTTAAAGATCCATCTATTTCCTAATAATTTGCACCCATGAGGTAAATCAGCCAATTCCCATGTATTATTATGCATGATAGACTCTATCTCATCTTGGATAACTTCTTTCCAGAATGCAACATCCCTTGATGCCATAACATCACTAAAGGTCTTTGGATCATCTTCAATAAAAAAATATTGATATTGATAGTCAATCTTATCTCTTGACCCTTCAACTAAATAAAGTTAACAATCAGATCCGAACGACTTCACTTTTTTGGCTCTAGTATTTCTCCTTGGTTCAGAAGGTTCACGTACAAAATTGGTACCACTTGATATATTTTCAATTTCACTTGAATTCCTATTCAAAGAGTTTTGAATCAAATCTCTACGTCTCGATATAGAAGTAAATCTCTCTTCATAAAATATTGCATCTCTTGACTTGATAACTGTGTTCACCGACACATAGTCATTGGATTTTAACACATAGAACCTATATACAATGGAATTCTCAGCATACCCAATGAAGATAGAATCTAAACCTCTTTCACCCAAATTTTTCCTTTTAGGTTCAGTGAGTCTTACAACTGCTCTACAACCCCAAACTCTCAGATAATTCAGTGTTGGAGGCTTCTTAAACCAAAGCTCATACGGGGTCATCTTATTCCTTTAGGTAGGAATACGATTCAATAAATAACAGGCCGTTAACATAGCCTCACCCCAGAATCCTTCACTCAAACCCGAATAAGACAACATGGAATTGACCATTTCTTTCAAAGTCCTATTCTTCCTCACAGCTATACCATTTTGTTGTGGTGTATAAAGAGCAGTGATTTGATGAATTATACCCGTAGACTGAAAATATATAGGATCATAATATTAACCTCCTCTATCCGTACGTAGATTTTTAATCAAATCATTCTTATGTAGCTCTATTTCTTCCTTATATATTTTAAACTTATCAAGAGCTTCATTTTTAGCATGCAACAAATAAATGTAGCAAAATCTAGATGTATCATCAATAAAAGTAATAACATACTTTTTATTTCCTAACGAAGGTGTAGCATGGAAATCACATAAGTCACTATGTACTTAGTTCCAATATTTTGGAAACTCAGTTAACATTATTGAAAGATTTTCTAGTTATCTTAGTTAACATGCAAGTTTTACATTTTTCATTGTTTGCATCAACAGGAGGAATAAGGCTCATTTTCGACATGTTTTTTATTCTTCCATAACTAACATGTCCTAATCTAGCATGCCATAATTCTGTTTTATTTAAATTTCTACACATACTAGTAGAAGTCATACAAACATAATCATTTTGGAATGAAACATTAATATTTAACATAAACATACCATTACACAAATCTTAAAATCCTATAAAACCATGTTTTGACGATATATATTTGCCACTTTCGTACACTTGTTTGAAACCACAATTGTTTAAAACAACACCACACAAAAGATTCTTTCGAATCCCAGGAACATACAATATATTGTTTAATAATATGTATTTTCCAGAAGTAAATAGTAATTTAACATTTCCTAGTCCTTTAATTCGTTCGGTTGTAACATTTCCCATCTTAAATGAAGATCCATCTTCAATTGGTTGAAAGTTATTGAACCATTGAAGATCCTTACATACATGACTTGTTTCTCCAAATCAATCCACCAAGCAACATCGTCATCCTACACATAAAATGCCTCAGATATTAGACATATATAATTCTGACTAGAATTAAAATTTTGAATTAAATTATGACCTTGTTGCTTTTCAGGATCCTTAAATCCACTTGAACCAGCAATGTTTCCACTTGAACCAGCATTGTTCCCACTTGGACCAAAATTATTTTTGCCTTTTCCAACTCGACAATCCCTCCTAAAGTGACCAGGTTTTCCATATTTCCAGCATGCCATTTTAGGATTTTTGCTGGAAAAATTGTTGTTTTTATTGTTGCCTTTAAACTTTTGTTTATTCCTCTTATCTGTATTTCCATTCTTAAAGAATCCACTGCTTTCAGCCATATTTACAGATAAGTTTCCTACTTGGTTTTTACGCTTATGATTACTTATTTCTTCTTGAGCCCTAAGAGACTCTTCAATCTTAAAATGACTACCAAGTTTGACTAAAGTCATTTCTTCTTTGGTGTGTTTCAGTGTGTGTTTAAAATCCTTCCATGAAGGAGATAATTTGTCAATAACAAAAGATACTAAAATACATTCGTCCATTTTCATATTGTGTTGGACGAATTGACCTAGAATTCTTAGCAGTTCATTATACTGTTCCATTACAGGTCTAGAGTCAACCATTTTGTAATTTATGAAATTATTAACCAGGAACTTCCTAAGAGAAACATCTTCTGCCATGTATTCCGATTCAATAGAATCTCATAACTCTTTTACAGATTTGACATTTTGGTATACATAAAAAAAACATCAGACATACCGTTTAATATGTGGCCACGACAAATGTAGTCATCATTCTCCCACTTGTTGCGCCTCCTTGTTTATTCCAGCGTTTTATTCTCCATGATCTCGGGACAGGGGGTACTCAGGACATACACAACCTTGAGGTTAGCCAACAGAAAATGTACCCAGAGTCTGAAATCATGTCCTTCGAACTTGTCAAGTTTAACGAATTTTCTTGTCATCTCTTTCGCTGTTTCTCCTCCGTTCGTCATCTCCATATTCATCAACAAGACCAAAATATTTTAATAATTTGTAAAAAATAGTGTTTTAATTCTGAAGAATCTCTGAAGTCTTGTAAACAATTTCTTATTGAAATATTTTTGGGGTTCTCTAAAAATTTCAATTGGATAAAATCAGAGATATTCTATTTGAACAGAGAGTATTAATTGATGTGTCTGTCATTTTTCAACACAACACATCTTTTATCAATTGGACCAATTTGGATAAGTTTGGCAGTTAGGGTAGCTAAGGTCTTTAAACGGGATTTGTAATAAAATGGCTTCAAATTTGAAATTTGAATAAAACGGTCAAATTTCTAAAAATTGAAATTTTGTTGACTTGCAACAATAACCGATTTAACCAAAATAAAAAATTTCAGCTAGGGGCTCTGCCCCTTAGACCTCGCCAGGGACTCTATCCATTCACCCTGTTAATCATGATATAATCTAACAAGCGTGCACTCCACACTCTACGACTTGTTTGATAATGTATCACGATTAAATTGGTCGACTAGTCGATCCAATTACACTAAAATATCTAACATGTTATCAATTTAAATTTTTTATAAGGTATAGTTTATTTATTATTATGAGTGGATTATAAGTATTATAATATTGGTTATATTTTGATCGTAACAGGTTCAAACCAAGAAAGTGTTTGTAGAGGGACTCGAACTCATGACCTTTGGTCACAAGTATGCCTTACTCCACCAACTCGGCTACCCCGTTGGGGGTAACTTGTTACAGTTTATATATATATATATATATATATATATATATTTTGGTTAGTAGCCCCCAAGGGGGTAGCCGAGTTGGTTAAGTAAGACATGATTGTGACCAAAGATCATGAGTTCGAGTCCCTCTACATACGCTTTCTCGGCTGAGCCTGTCACCTTGTGCGGTTTACCTTCTGGCGTTGGTTTGTAGGCTATTGTGTCAGACTGAGGGTTTTTCCCGTGTGCACTCATTGCACTCTGAGTAATGGCTGCAGGTTTCCTCCATAAATAAAGAAAAAAAAGAAAAAAGATGTTAGAGTTTGTTTATCTATAAGTGGTAAAACATTGTGATAAGTTATTACATTATTAGATTGAAGAATAACATATAAGTTTTATTGATTTAAACATTTCACATTTTATACTCTTGGGCCATGAGTTGTACAAATATTCTCAAATTGAATTATCCTATTATAAAAGCTCTCAAAATAACTACTATGATTTCTCAAACTAAGGAAAATATATATTATGAAGCCTAATGGATAAAGTTTACATTAATGACCACCAAATTGAACTTGAAATTATTGTTAACAAAACTATGTCGTATTTCATAGAACTCCATGATATTATATCTTCTCTTACAATATGTATTATAACTTAATATCAAGACTTATATGAGATATGATATAGTTTTGTTAACAAGAATGTCAATTTCATTTTGGTGGTCATCAAGGTAAACTTTATCTAGTAGGCTGTATAGTTTATTTTCTTTGATTTGAGAAGTTATAGTATAAAAATGAGTAAATGAAACAAATATTATAGAATTGTACAAATAAAAGAAATAAAATAGTATACAAAGCACTTAAATCACTAATGATTCTCCACCACCAAGTAAGCTTGATTGAGTAGATCGATTACACATTGTGATCGAAGATTGTTAAGAATAATATAAAATAAGATATTGTTTTGAGAGATTATAGTAGTAATTGGTTTCAAGAGTTTTTGGAAGAACAATATTTTTTGAGAGATGAATGAGAAATCGATGATTTTATTATCTACTTAAAGAGAATAAAATAAAAAAAGTTCATATTAAATCAGATATCTAATTTGATAAAAAAATCGTTGCAAATAAGATATTTGATTTGTAACAGAAAATAAAAATCTATAAATAAGATACGTATTCTTCATTATTCTCACAATTATCTTCATACTTCTCGCACAATCAATATACTTCAAATCTAATTTTTTCAATTCATATTTCTAATGTTTCTGAAAGGAAAGATTAGAAAAACACGAACAAATATCGCTGAAACATCCTCAACAAGTAGAAGAAGAGTCGATACAGATTCATCGCTACATAAAGATGTATATGAAAGTATTGAAGAACATACAAATTACTATTGGTTAAAACATCTAAAGAGATATAGTAGAAAGATATAATAAATTATTGGTTAAAAGATGTAATAAACTATTTAATATTTGAAAGATATAAATTATCTAAACATTCCAACAACTTTAAAGATATATTTTAAAGGTCTAATAAACTATTAGTTGAAATATCTAATAAACTATTGATAATATATAATAGTTGAAAGATCTAAAAACAAAAAATATAATTTAAAGATATAATAAATTATTGATTGAAAGATCTAATAAACTATTTAAAATATATAATATTTGAAAGATATAAATATCTAAAGATTCAAACAACTTTAAAGATAAATTTAAAAAAGTCTAATATAATTTAAACTTCTAATAAATTATTAAGGATCCAATAAACTATTAAGTTTAAAAAAGCCTACTCATTCTTGAACTGAAACAATTTGAAAAGTCGTAATTAAGTTTAGAGATGTTTATCTAACTTATAAATAATACTCTAAATATTTTTAATAAGTATATATAGATAATATTGTTTTAACAAAATTGATGTTCCATATATGCTATTCTTTTCCAAATGTAATTTTACAAACAATATTGAAATACTAACCTTTATTTAATTCTGTTTTTATTATTATTTATCTTTACTGCTCTCGTCAAATCTTGTCATTCTATCGCTAGAGTTAAAATTTAATTTCTATATATATTTTTCTACATCTGTACCATACTGAATTTTATGAAAAATTGCAAGATTTGAAGATGGGAAGAAAGAAACGAGTATGATGTTATTGTATGCATTTCGATCAACAATTGTTTCACGCGTCGTTTTATATCTCTATCGGTTCGACCAAAGTAAAATAATTAGGTATTTCAATCAAAAGGTGATGTTTGTATTTCAAAATCAGCCATGTCTTGCATTTCAAGTTATAATACTTTGTTAAAAATGATAATTTTGCATTTCAAAAATTAAATATAAAAAATGGAAAATATGAAGTATAAAAAAACCGAAAATGATGATCTATAAATGGACATTGTGAAACCAAGGTTTACGACATGAGAAATGAGAAATGAGAAGTTAAGGTCGATATAAAAAAAATTGAGTATGAATACAAAATGAGGAACCAGTTGTAATGCACAATACGAAATCAATGTTAACGCGGAAAAAAGCTAGTGTTAATTCGATATGTGAAACCATTAAAATGAGAAACCATTGTTAATGAAAAAACCATTAAAATAAAAAACCAATGTTAATGCAGAATAAGAAACCAATGTTAATATGAAATGTGAAACCGCTATTAATGCGAAAGGAGTAAATCGAATGCGAAATTCGGAACTAGTGTTAATACGAAATGTGAAACCAATATTAACGCGAAATGCAAAACCAATGTTTATACGAAATGAGAAATCAATACTAATCTAAAATGCGAAACTAATGTTAATGCAAAACGTGAAGCCTGTGTTAAGAGAAATATGAAACTAATATGAACACATTACATGAAACTAATATGAATACGATATACTAATGTTAATGCGAATTGCAATATTTGTGTTAATGTTAAATGTGAAACTAGTGTTAATTCGAAATGAAAATCCAATGTTAAATGTTTGGTGATTTTTTTTTAAAAATATTCATGGATTCAATTTTGTTCATTTTAAAATAACAAAATCAATGATATATTTGAATATTTATTTTGAACTACAATTCAAAAAATACATATTTTTAAAATTCTAAATCATAAAAAAATATAAAGTACTGATAGCGAAACAAGATGAAAAAGTGTGGCTTGTGATGAAGATTTATTTATGATAATATGATATTTTGTTGGTAAAATTTTGATTAAAATATCTTTTCGTCACACGAAACAATTGGATGCTAACTAGTAGATGAGTTTTTTATTCGGTAACATATGATAATTCACCATTTAAATAGATGGGAACCACTATAAATAAAATATTAATTTTACTTTTTGTAGTTGCCGATCTAACAAAAGTTTGTGTAATTCTCACAAGATATTCAATATAAGTTAAAATTTAACAAAAATAATCATTTGTCTAATGCTCTTGTTTGCGATTACGAAATATATATATATATATATATATAAATATATATATATAAATATGATAATTGTACTAAAAGTAAGCCCAATATATTTTATTAATTAAAAGATAATTGAAAAAATATATAAAATGATAGTTTTTGTCCAAAAATATATAACTATAATGATTTGTGTTTAATAAACAATATGATAATTGTACTAAAAGTAAGCACAATATATATATAAAAATTATATAATATTGTTTCAATTTTAAAAATATATCATACTAATAGAACAAATAAAATGTGGTTATGGAAATGATCAATGTCCTTCATTAACACTATGAATTTAAAATCTCTTTTGGTTGTCCTCTCATCTTCGATTCATATTTTTTTGAAGCATTTTAAAATTTGGAAGTGAAAAAGATAAAGGAAAATCTCAAATATGGTTCTGGCATCGACGAATGAGACGTATTTCTCTTCACTACATAAAGAATTATTCCTTATTTGTTTTTGTAAATTTTGATGATTCTAGTTTAAAATGTGAGATTCGTGAAGTTTCAAAACGTCATCGTGCCTCTTTTCCATTAAATTTGAATAAATGTCATATTCATTCTATTATCATACATTCCAATGTTTGTGGCCATCTAAATTTTCTATTTTGGAAGTATCACGTTGGTTTTTTACTTTTATGTGTGATTGTACGAGGATGACATGTGATATTTGATGAAGTCAAAAAGCAAAGTAAACTTGTTATTTCTATTTTTTTATAAAATGGTTTGTAGTCAATAAAATGCAAAGGTCTAAGCTCCCAGTAACGAGAGTAGATGTGACTATTTGAGTTATTAACTGGAAGGTATTTAAAGGCCCATGAAATTATTCATCAAACTACTTGTTTAAGATCAATTAGTTGATATTTAGATACGATTGTATACGCTATCATACCGCTCGCACGATTATAAATTTTATTCTCACACTAAATCTTTCTATTTTTTGAGGCACAAACTGCTATGTTTTTAAGATGCGGAATTTTAAGGGAATGATTCACATAACAACATTATCTTTTCGATTGAATTAAAACTAATTAATTTTGTATTTAACACTAATAGCTCTTGTATAGTTAGTATACTGGTCAACTAGAGTATGTTAGGTAACTCATTACCTCAAACAGATGTTACACTTTCGCCTTAAGTATAAAATATTGATGTTTTTTCATTATGAACGATGCACAGATCCACTAGATAGATAAAAAATGCCTTGCATTCAAATTATATGGAATTTTGTAACGAATGTGAAGAGTCTTCAACTATTCTAGAAAAGAATCCAACCGCTTTTTCATATGCTATGAAGTGTTTAAACTCTAAATTAAATTGAAAATATGAATGAGGATTATAAATCGATGTAAGATAATTCAGTACGAGATCTTGCAATCTTACTGAAAGAGAAGAAAATGGCTAGTTGCAAATCATTTTTTAAAACCAAAAATAATGTTTCAAGGATAGTGGATATATATAAAGTGTGCCTCGTAGCGAAAGGTTTCACTCAATGTGAAGGAATTGATTGTTCTGAGAAATATTGTTTCAATTTCATAAAAGGACTCGTTCAGGGTATTATGATACTAGGTGCTCATTTTGATTTAAAGCTTATCAAATGAATGTTAAGACAATGTTTTCTAATGAATAAATTGGATTATTTCTAGAAACTCAACCGTGTTTAAACTAAAAAAAAATCCATTTATGGACTAAAATATGCATTTCACAGATGATATTACAAATTTCTTGAAACCATTACCTCATTCAGTGAACTCTGTGGAAATTTATATATTATAAATTCAATAAGAGTAAAATAATTTATATAGTTTTTTATGTCGATTATATATTCCTCGCCACAAACGATGAAGGGTTATTGCATACTACCAAAGTTATTTATTTCAGATAATTTTGACACGAAGGACATAGTGACACATCTTTTGTGTTAGGGATCCAAATAGTAAAGAATTGACCTCGCGACAATCTGGATCTTTCAGAAAAAAGGTATACATTGAAAGCAATCTAATTCGTTAAGGTATGGAAAATAATAAATTTATGATAACCCTAAAACCAAGGATGATAAGTTCTAAATCTATTAGTTCTCCAAGACAGATTAACAAATTCAAACCATGGAGACATGCCCATATGCCTTGGTTGTTGGAATCTCATATATGCTATTGTGTGCACCAGAGCAGATGTATCTTGCGTAGTTGGATTATTATGGAAATACTTGAGCAATCAAAGAGTTTTCTATTGGAATACAATGAAAATAGTAACTTAATACTTGAAGAATACTAAGCATTACAGATTGACATACAAAATATCGTATAACTTGGAGATCTTATGATATTATGGTGCTTATTTTACGAGGTGCACAAACACTAGGAGTTTTGTTGTCAATTATATAGCCATATTGCGGCAGAGTGCAAAAAAAAACAATTACCACAACCTCTACAATAGAATTTGTGTGCGTGACATGTTTCAAGGCTTCAAACCATCGGCTTTTGCTCATAAATTGTTTCATGAAATTGCGTAAATTGAATGGAATGAAATGAAAAGAGCACGACTTTAATTTGACAACAAATCAATTGTTATATTCTTAAACAGATTCAATAGATTCAACAAGTCCAAGCATAGAGACATCAAATTTATATATGTGAAAAAACGAACATAAAATGGTCAGATCAATGTTGAGCACATCGATACACACTTTATGGATGCATATCCTTACAATATGGAGTTATCACTCTCAATATTTCACGAACAATGTCCGTGTAGGTTTCCTTAGATTAGAGTGCATTTAGATCTAGAGGGAGTGTCGTGTCAATTTTATGTATAATTTTTTAGTTTATATTTTTAGATTCTATTATTATTTTAGATTTCATGCATACATTTATTTGCATAATAAAATTGCTACTTTTTATTTTATTCTTTGAATTTAAGTGATCATATTTAAGTAAAGTATGACCAGTTGGAAATCGACACGTAGTGATTATGAGGCCGTGTTACTTCCATGATATATCTACTTAAAAGTTTAAAATTTATTTTAATGATAGTTGGCAGTGTGATTATTATTGGAATTATTATTCATAGATAAACCATTACATGTTCTCCTTAGTTTATTATTAGCAATCACCTCAAATGATAAGGAAAATTTGGATTATTTATAAAAATAAAATGTTATAAAGTTCACAATTTTATGAATACATTTTATTACATATACTGATTCAAATGAAAATTATAAAGATATTTTAAATTGGCATGTGTCACCACATATAAATTTAAAATATCTATTTTTTTGTTATATAAGTAATTATTTAAATATAATCAATATATAATTTATCGGACATATAGATAACAAGATTGGTACCATGATGAATATTTATAGCGTGTATATGAGGAAGATTGATGTATATCTAGAGGGGGAGTCCTTCAGTCTTGAACTTTAGTTATTAGGCTTTCAAGCCCATTAAGGTTATGACCCTTGTAGATGTAAGAAAATAAAACTATAGTAATTTAAAACTTAGTTAATGGTTTATTTAAGAAGATAAATATTAGTGAGTTCTTAACTGAATATTCAGTAAATCATATAGTTTTTTATATTTTGTTAAGTATATTCCATTCACTTAATAAAATTAGTATATAAATCTAATTTTAAGGTTGACACTCATTGTTTTCTCATACAATCGTATTTTTTAAACTAAAGAAGTTTTCTAAAGCTATAGATACCTTAATATGTTGTTGTTTTCCCCCTTAAAAGGATAATTAACAAAGCAGCTTGTATCATGTGAGAATATCTATACCATCTGAACATCGAAATTCCTTCGCTGAAAAAGAAGAAGTTCATGACTAGTAAGTTTATATTCTTCTATAGGCTGGACCTTCCATATCAGAAGATCTGCAATTTAACTCTTTGAGGTCTATGGTCTTGTAGAACTAACTCAATCTCCATCGATATAATAACAAAAAATCACAAAATATTAGATTCCATGTACAATATTATAAATGGCATATTATCTAAGGAAAATATAATGAAAGATCATTCTAATTTTCATTATGGTCGATTTTCTATATTATGAAACATTTTTATAATTTCATCAACATTTGTTGGTATCAAGTTAATGAGGCATGCTTATATTGTGGCAAACACAATTTAAAAATTAGACAACCAAAACAAAATCTTAATCATATATTGTAAAACAATATTTACAAAACCAAAATCCAACATATGCAAAAGTAAATAAAATCAATAAAACCAAAATAATAGAAGTTAGAGATTGTTTTCTCTTTTAGTTGTTAAAAATCAAAATTTCAGGCTCATCATAAAATCTAACATAAAATTTATTTTTTCAATAATAGATTATTATTTTTGACAAAAGTTTAATATTATACTTATAAATAACTAAAGCACTAATCCAATTAATAAAACAAGATCATATGTTTTAGTTTTTAGGGGTTAAAATTTCTGTTTTTTATTCAAATCAAAACTAGCTATGATAAACAACAAATAAAATGATATATTTGTTTATTAGTTGTTTGTATTTTAAAATATAAATGAAACATCATATAGGATAGAATTGGTAGAATTCTTTAATTTTTCAATATGCACAAACATAATTCAATTACACGAATTTGTCGCGCTTCGAAAACTAAAGAAACAAATTAAAAATAAATGCGCCATTCATTATTTTTCATTTACAAATATATTTTATTAGACAATGGTTTAAGTTGAATACAAAGAATGAATATTTTTTTATATATGTTTTAATTTTTTCTTACCTTTTGATCCTAATGTTAAATATTATAAAATCATCTAGGTGTAAAAGAGTGAGTATAATTTAGTATGGTAAGAGCATATACGGTCATACTCGTTATATATATATATATATATGTGTTAAATATTTAATTTTTTTAAAATTACATTGCAAGTTGCGTTTAGTACTGATGAGTCGGAGTTTTACGGTAAACAAGTACTATCTTTTTTTATATGAATCAACCAGTTATTTGAAATGGAGTTCTTGGAGAAGCTCTGTTCTTAATCAAGAACAGAGCCAGTTTCTTTAACAAATTTTATTTCTCCTTTTGAATTTCTTTGCTTTTCTCTGATCATATTGGTTTGTTGATTTTGATTATGGCTGATAATCTTGATATTGGATCGTCTGAGGAATTTCCTTTTCTTAGGAAGTCGACTCAGTCTCAAGTTTGAAAACAGAGTATGACGGAAAGAAAGCTTCTGGGCGATGAATGTAATGTAATCACGAATCCGGTTTTTAAGGAAGGAAATAAGGAGAAAGTTAATGATTTCAAGAAGGGTTCATATGCTGATACGCTAAGAATCAAGAAACCAGACTTTGAACATTCAAAGGTCTCTGTTTCTTTGCAGGAAGAATCTCCAATGATTATGTTTGATATTGGAGATAAGGAAAGATTAATGAAGATTTCCAAACACACTTTAATAGCAAAATTCGCGACTGGTAAGCCATCTATGGAGACTTTCAGAAACTTCTTGTCGAAATTTAAGTTTGCTGGTAGGTATAGTGTCTCGGTCTGGGATTACAGACACATCTTTTTTGAGTTCAATGAGATTGACGACTTCATGAGGCTTTGGTCAAGGAATGTATGTGTATTGGGTAGTAAGACAATGAGATTGTTAAAGTGGACTCCTGGTTTTGATCCTAACCTTGAATGTCCATATACGCCGATCTGGGTTTCTCTTCCAGGTTTGCCTGAGTTCTTGTTCAATAAGTCTACGATTAATGAAGTTGCGAAGGTTTTGGGAACTCCGTTGAAGGTCTGGGTACCTTCTGTTAATAGGGCTAGGCAAAATTGCTGTAGGTTTTGGGTTGAAGTTGATATATCAAAGCCTTTAGTTCGCAAGATTCAGTTAAAATTTGGAGAGGCTGACAGTTACTGGATTGATCTTGTGTATGACAGTATTCCTATGTATTGTAGTCATTGCGCTCACATTGGTCATTCAAATGACAATTGTAAGAAGCTGCTGTCTGATGGAAAGATTGTATTGAATGCTCATGATAAGGGGACTGGCTTGATGGTTCAGGTGTGCCTGATCAAGTCTCCTGTTCTCATAAGGATGGTGAGTATGCTAATAATCAAGATTCAAATGCGATCTGTGATCAGGTTGTCCTTCCTGCTGTTGTTAAAGAAAATGTCACTGGTCGTCTTTTAAAGTGAATAGTGGTTGACAAGATTATAGATAGTTCTTTACATGATGATTTGGAGTCTGTTAGTTGCTCTCTTCGAAGGGTTAAAACTGTTGAGAATAGTGGTTCTTCTGATCCTGTTAATGAAGATGAAATGATAGATGCACTGAAAACGTTCGAAAAGAAGGAACATGTTTGAAATCTTGAGTGATGATATCCATGATTTTCCAAAACATGATGATAGTCTTGCTTGTTCTCCTATGAAGGATAAGTTTGAGAAAGGTAAGGTTAAAAGGGAAGAGACTCAGAAGTCTAAGAAAGTGTCAAAGATATGGAGTTCAAAGGGGCCGGTTTCTTCTAAAATTATGAAGCTCAAAAGAGCCCATAAGCCTCCTCCTGATTAATGACTATTACTTTAAAAAACTAGAATGTAAGAGGGCTTCCTAATAAGGAAACAATGCAAAGATTAAAGTCTTTGGTTATTTCTGAAAAGGCTAGTTTTGTTGCTGTTCAAGAGCATTTTGTGAAGGCTTATAAAATGAGTTTAGTTGCCAGTAAGTTAAAGCTGAGTGGGTATAGTTGTAATGTGAATAACAAGATTTGGGTGTTTTGGCATCAAGATTACAAGGTTGATGTGGTTTATGACAGTGAGCAGTTGCTTCATTTTAAGGTCTGTCATTCTTCTATGAGCAAAGATTTTTATGTTTCTGTTGTGTATGCAAAGTGTAGAAGGGATCATAGAGTTTTGCTTTGGGATTCGATTAGAAGTCTTGATGTTGGTTCTTATGAATGGATTATGTTTGGTGACTTTAATATAATTTCTAATATCCAGGAGCAGTTGTCTTGCTCGACTATTAATCAAAGAGGAATGGATGAATTCAATGGTCTTATTATGGATTATGGTCTCATTGATGCTGGGTATTCTGGTTGTCCTTATACTTGGTCTAATGGGCATAAATGGAGGAGGCTGGATCGTGTTTTATATAGCTCTTCTTGGTTAGACTTCTTTGATTGTACTGCTATTTCTCACCTTGTCAGGAGTTGTTCAGATCATTGTCCCATGGTTATTAAGGTTGCCTCAAGTATTGAAAGGTCTAAAGCTTCGTTTAAGTTTTTGAATATGTGGGTTACTCACCCTGATTTTTTGAAGACTGTTGAAGAGAGTTGGTTTGCTAGTATCAATGATGATGTGAGGAATCCGATCATGGCTTTTTGGATTAAGCAGCAGAGATTGAAAGCTGTTTTGAAGGTTTGGAATATGAGTACTTTTGGGGATATTTTTGATGCTATCAAACGCTCTGAAGAAATTATTAATGTCAAGGAAGTAATGCTTCAAAATGACTCTAATGATGATAATAGATTTGCTTTGGAGGAGGCTAGGCAGAATCATTTGGTGCTTCTTGATAGGGAAGATATTTTTTGGAGACAGAAGGCTCATGCTTCCTGGTTGAAGGATTCTGATAGGAATACCAAGGCTTATCATAGCTTTGTGAAGAAGAGGCTCAAGAGGAATAGAATTCATAGAATTAAAGTTGGTGATCAGTGGCTCTCTTCTAAGGAAGACATTGGTAATTCTGCTGTTGATTATTTTAAAACATTGCTTGCTCCTTCTAGTAATGTGGAGTCTGATTTTGTCTTAATGGATGTGATCCCTTCTTTGGTTACTGATGAAGACAACAATAGTATTTCTTGTGTTCCTGAAACTGAGGAGATCTATGAGGTTATTAAGTCTTTAAACTCGGAATCAGCTGCTGGCCCTGATGGATTCAATGGTGAATTTTATAAGAAGTGTTGGACTGTTGTTGGTACTGATTTGTGTAATGCTGTTAAGGGTTTCTTCAATGGGTTTGATCTGCCTAAGGGTGTGAAGGCTACATTGATTTCCTTAATCCCTAAGCTAGATAATCCTAATAGGTGGAGAGATTTTTGGCCTATCAGTTTAACTACAATGTTCTCAAGGATTGTGGGAAAGTTAATCAACAACAGGATGGCTAAAGTTCTGCCTAAGCTTATTTATGAGGAGCAAAGTGGGTTTGTTAAGGGGAGGTGTATTCAAGATTCTATCCTTCTGGCTCAAGAGTTGTGTTTTGACATTAATAGGAACAGGAAGTTTGGCAATGTCATCATTAAAACAGACATGACTAAAGCTTTTGATAAGCTGAATCATGAGTTTCTCTTCAACATTCTAAAATTATTTGGTTTTAATACTAATCTTTCTGTTCTTATTGGAAATTGTATTAGCAAGGTCTGTTCTTCCATATTGGTGAATGGTGAGCCAACTGGTTATTTTTCCAACTCTCAAGGCCTAAGACAAGGGGATCACCTCTCCCCGAGTCTTTTTATCCTGGCTGAAGAATACTTGATAAGGGCTATAAAGCTTACTTCTAATGGTAATAGTTTGTTCATATACAAGACTAGAAGTGATCAAAATGTTGCTTGTCTTGCTTTTGCAGACGATTTCATGGTTTTTGCTAATGGAAGTGTTGATACAATGTATGCTATCAAAGCTGTTTTAGATCATTATCAAAGTGTTTCTGGTCAAGAAATTAACACAGCAAAGTCTAAGCTAATTGTGCCCAACAAGATGGTTCATCATCAGATTGTTATTATTGAAGACATATGGAATATCAAGCATACATATTTTCCTTTCAGTTATCTTGGCTCTACTATAGCTATTAATTCTAGAATAGCTCATTTTGAAGAGTTAATTTACAAAGTCAGAAATAAAATAATGGATTGGGACAAGTTGCACCTTTCATTTGCTGGTCGTTTGCTGTTGATTCAGGCTGTTCTTGTTGCTTTTCCAATCTACTATCTGCAGCATTCTGTCTTGCCTGTTGGCATCATCAATAGGCTGGAAACTCTTTTCAACAAGTTCTTGTGGGGAAGCAAGGATGATAAAATAGCAATTAGTTGGGCTAGATGGGAGAGACTGTGCAAGCCTTTTAATGAAGAAGGCCTTAATCTTAAGAGACTTAAAGATGTGCAGACTGTGTATTCAATGAAGCTATGATATAACTTCAGGATGCAGAAATCGTTCTGGGCTAAATACATGTTATCCATATATTGTAGAGATAGTATTTATCCTCTTTTAGCTATACCTCCTAACATGAAGTCTAAATCTTGGAATCGTATTATTTCTGCAAGAGAGAAAGCTGAAGATTATATATTTTGGCTTCCTGGTCAGGGGAACATGAGCTTCTGGTATGATAGATGGTGTATGATAGATGGTGCTCAAATAGTCCCTTCATCAAAGTTATTAATGACAATGATAGAAGATTGCTTTGGGGCTCTACTAATGATTCTGTTAGGGACTTTTGGTTGGATGGTTCTTGGGATTTTGATAGGCTCAGCACTAGAGTGTCTGCTACTGAGATAAACAAGATTAGGGAGATTACTCTCTCTAATAATAAGGATGTTATCCTCTGGTCTCTGTCAAAGGATGGGACGTTTAACACTAAAGACACTTTGAATCACATCAGAAACAAGGGCAATGCTACTAGAATTTATGCTAAGACCTAGAATGCTGTTACCCCTAAAAAATGCTCATTTTGTTATGGAGAGTACTTCACAAATGGGTTCCTACTGATGATGTTATGCAAGCAAGAAATATCCATCTGGCTTCTAAGTGTATTCACTGTAATGATATAGAAACTACTAACCATGTATTCGTGCAGTGTCCTCAAGCTTGGGCTGTTTGGCTTCACTTCAGTGTTATCTTCAAAGTTCAGATCCAGTCCTACATGACGATTTCACACATCACCATGAGGTGGTATTGGACTGCTCAAAGGAGCTGTGACATTCTCACAATCCTTCCTGCAATAATTGTATGGTCTATCTGGTCAGGACGAAACAAAAAGAAGATTGGTAATGATAATACAAACGCTGCTTCTATCATTAGACACATTATCTACATTTTAACTAGTCTGGATCATTCTAAGACTCTAAACATGAAGCACTAGGGAAGATATGCTAAAGAAGGTGCTAGTATTGGTTGTGTAAATCAGACTAAAGGTTTGAATAAGCCGCTGTTTTTGAAATGGAAGAACCCTAAACAAGGCAGGTATAAGATAAACATAGATGGAGCTTATACCTTTAATCATGAATCTACTGGTGGTGCTTTGATAAGAGACTGTAATGGTAGTATTATCAGAGGTGTTGGCAGGTTGTATGGAAAATGTACGCCATTGATTGCTGAATGTCGTGCTTTATTTGATGGATTGAGACTGTATAACAGTCTGGGGTTAAATAGAGTTGATGTAGATGTTGATTCCCTGATCTTGGTTAATCTCTTGTTATATGGTAAGTCTGCTTGGTATCTCGACTCTTTATTAAGCTGTTTCAGGAAGCTTATCAAGTCTGAAATGGTGGTAAAGCATACATTTTGGGAGCAGAACCTAGGGGTTGATTGGGTGGCTAAAGAGACCTTGAGGGTTCAATCGAACTTAGATTTCAATGATATGGAGGCTCCTTTAAAGTTGAAAGCCATTACCTTCTTGGAGAGTCTCAGTTTGGGATATTTGAGATTTTCTGATTAGGGTTTGGTTCTTTGGTTTAGGGAAGAAGATGAAGTTCCCGGTTCTTTGATTAGGGTTTAGCTTTCAAATTTTTGTAATATTACTTAAATAGGCTTTTTCTTCTCCATTTATTCAATAAAGGCCTTAATTAAAAAAAATAGTACTGATGAGTCGGGATAACTTAACCACTGCCTACTGAGATGTCCGGACAGGGGCAATTTGGACATAAACTTGCCACTGAACTATCCGGTGAGGACAAAAGTAAAGAATGAATAAACACTTTTTGACTAAGCTATATGCTAATCAGCTTAATAAGTATATGGGTCCTTAAACTTGACCCGGTTTCATAATTTGACCCGAAAGCCTATGGGTCCATAATTAAGGGTATAAATACCCCAACTACTTTCATTAATGAGGGTAATGAACATTTAATACAATCAGGAAGCTCAAATCTCTCACTACTTCATACTAAAACATTTAATACTCTCGAAACTTTCCAAAACACTTGACAAAATTACCCTCAGCTCAAAATAAACCTCACCAAATTGGCAACCACAATGGCAGAAGAAGGTGTTTGAATCTAGCATTCAAAACAAGTAAAAAGACATGTTCGGATGGATCCGAACGAGCAAGCAATTCCACCACATTTGGTGGAGGTGGTTGAGGAAAATAATGAATACACCACCGAAGAGAGAGATAAGTTGAAAGCTGAAATAGAAGCGTTGAGGGCTATTAAAAAGGTAGAGATGGGTTTAAAGAAAAACTCAAAGGCGTCAACCATTCACTATACTGACAACCTAAGGGAGAATGGCCCCATCAGCAAAGATTAATATAAGTACAAAAAAGACCCATGTCAGTTCCAAGAAGTCTCACCGGTCCAAGCTGATGGAAAGCTTAGAGTCTGAGTCCTTCAATAGCTCTTCGAATGAGGATGAACTTGAGGAGTCCTTGTCATCAAGCAGTGATGAGGGAAGGTCTAGAAAGAAACAAAATCTAGTTAAAAAGTATTCAAGAAAGTGAGATAGGCATGAGAGAGTAAAGAAACATCTGGGAAAAGGGTCGTCCCACAACCACAGCCATATTCATAGGCATGTGGACCAGTTGCTGATTGATCCTTTTGCTTTCCATGATAAGCCAGGTATATTTGCAACACCTAATGAAGACACAGTCTTTAGTCGTAGTCGGAATTGGAGGCAATCGCCATTGTCTGCCAAGATACTATCCGGAAACCTTCCTAAGAGGTTTGACAGTACTAACATAGAGAAATACGATAGGAGCAAAGACCCAGACAGGCTAAAGACTTCAACTGGTCTCCACAGTGCAGTCAGGCTTCAACGGACAGGCTAAAGCCAGGAAGATGGGGCACATAAAAGAGTCTCAGTATCCTTTATAGACAACCAACCCAGTGTTAGTAAATAAAAAAAAGGGAAATGGCGCACGTGTATCGACTTTACTGACCTCAACAGAGCTTTCCCAAAAGATCTTTCTCTAGTCCCCCGGATAGATCAGTTGGTAGATTTCATATTTGGAAACACGTTTTTATTGTTCATGGATGCCTTCTCCGGTTATAACCAGATATAGGTGGATTTGAAGGACCAAGAACACACTACCTTTGTTACAGATATGGGTCTCCATTGTTACAAGGTGATGCCTTTTGGGTTGAAAAATGCTGGGGCTACTTATCAAAGGTTGGTGAACAAAGCATTCGCTGATCAGATTTGGAGAAATATGGAAGTATATATTGATGATATGATGGCAAAAAGCTTAGAAGAAGAGTTGCACCTAACTGATCTTCAACAAACTTTTACCAACTTGACCAAGGTTAATTTAAAATTGAATCCAAAAAAATGTGTGTTTGGGGTGCAGTCTGGAATTTTTTTGGATTATATAATAAGTGAAAAAGGGATACAACCTGATCCGGACCATCTCGATGCCCTCCTCGAAATGTGAAAGAAGTACAAAGGTTGACAGGAAGATTGGCTGCATTAAATCATTTTATTTCAAGGTCTTCGGACAAATGTGCTTCAACTGGTCTCCACAATACGACCAAGCGTTTGATGAAATAAAGAAGCATTTGTCTTATCCCAAAACCCTTTTTAAGCCTATTGAAGGAGAAACACTTTATGTATATTTGGTTGTGTCAGAATGTGCTATGGTCCAGTTTTGGTAAGAGAGGTGGACAATTATCCTCGTCCGGTGTACTACATCAGTTTGAGTTTGATACATGCTGAAAAAGCTACCTAAATCTGGAAAAGCTAGCACTAACCTTAGTGATTGCTGCCAGAAAAATGAGGCCGTATTTTCAGTCTCATTCCATCATCGTCCGAACATATTTTCCCTTGAAGAATGTTCTTCAGAGAGCAGACATATCAAGCAGGATGACCAAATGGTCAGTGGAGTTGGGTGATTATGACATTGATTTTTCCCCATGAATTGATATCAAAGCTTAATCTGTTGTTGATTTCTTGGTAGAGGTTCATTCGAACAGAAGTTCTAGACAAGCTTTAGAAGAGAAAACTAAAAAAGAGTGGGTTGTCCGGACAAATGTTGGATCAAGAACAATGGGTTGTGGGATTAGGATTTGTTTAACCTCTCCATATGGTGATAAATTATACAAGGCTATATGCTTTGCTTTCAGGGCCTCTAATAATGAGTCTGAATATAAAACAACTATAGTTGGTCTTAAGTTAGCTTTTCTGTGTGGGGCTAAAAGAGTTAGATTGATGAGTGATTCTCAGCTTCTTATCCACCATGCTCAAGGTCATTCTGAAGCCAAGAAGGAGCAGTTGATCAAATACTTATTCGTTCTTAAAGAAGTAGCATCCAACTTCAAAAATGTTTGCTATGATCATATTCCTAGATCGGAAAACACGCTGGTAGACTCCTTAACAACCATAGCATACTCTGAGTCCTACCCATGGATTCATGTACAAGAATGTCCATCCATACAATCAAATCAGAACAAGGAAGAAGAGGAGAGCTTATATGTACAAGTAGTTCAATCCAAAGATTGGAGATTTCCCCATCTTCAATACATCTCTCATGGAATTTTGCCCCCGGAGAAAGCTATGGCAAGGAAAATGAAACACAAGGCTCGTGGTTTTTTTATCATAAGGGAGGGTCTTTATAAAAAGTCGTTCAGCAGACCTCTCCTGCGTTGTTTGGGGGCTGAATAGTCCCAAATGGTTTTATCCGAACTACATGATGGAGAGGGATCAACACACTATGGCTATAGAGCTCTAACCCGGAGGGTTTTATTGGCCGGATACTATTGGCCATCTATGATGGAAGATGCTAAGGAATTGGTGAAGAAGTGTGACCCATGCCAAAGGTATGGTAACGAAATTCATATCCCAGCAGTTCCTATAGAGTCTATTACTGAGCCAGTGCCTTTTGCTCGTTGGGGACTGGATTTAGTTGGACCTCTACCAATGGCGTCCAGACGATGTAGGACTATTACTGTAGCCATTGATTATTTATCAAAAATGGGTGGAAGCAGCCCCCCTGGCAGGAACTACTTCGAAAGCATTTATAAAATTTATCTTGTCTAACATTTGTTGCAGATTTGGGGTTCCATAAAAGATAATCACAGATAACGGGCCACAATTTGATAACAAGGATATGGAGAGTTTTTGTACCTCCAAGGGCATTCAGCATTGCTTCCCTTTTCCTTTCCACCCACAAGAAAATGGCCAAGTTGAAGTGGCAAACATGACCATTCTGTCCGGTTTAAAAAAGAATTTAAAATGGATTGCAGGGAAGTGGCCAAGCTATTTGCAAGAAGTATTGTGGGCATACCGGACTACTTCTAGGGCTGCTACTCAAGAATATCATTTTGCCTTGGTGTATGTGATGGATGCAATTAACCCTATAGAAGCAACCCTACCATCATATAGGGTCCAAAACTATTCCGAACAAGCCAATGAGTTGGAAATTAGGAGTCAGTTGGACTTAATTGAAGAAAGAAAGGTTAAAGCTCATCTTAGAACAACCCACTATCAAGGATTAATGAGGAGCAGATTTGCTACAAAGATCAAGAGAAGGGATTTTCAACCAGGAGATAAAGTTTTAAGAAACGTTTTCTTACATAATAAGTAAAAGTAGTTCGGTAAGTTGGCTCCGAACTGGGAAGACCCTTATGAGGTCTCCGAAAAGCTTAAGCCTGGGACATATAGGCTTCAAGACAAAGATGGAAGAATTCTGAAGCACCCATGGAATATTGAACACCCATGGAATATTGAACACCTCGGGTTATATCTAGAGTCCCATGGAATATTTACTTGTTTAAAGTCAATGTAAATATTAAGGGGCATACTCTTTCCTACCCTGGTGGCGCGGGGAGGTTTTAACGAAGTGTCTGGTTTTTTTTAATAAAATATGATGCCTTCTTAAAAGATCCGGTATGATTTGATTACAATTCTTTTCAAGTCTTCAATTTAATACTGAGGATCTTTGACTGATCAGATTAATCTGGTTGAATGATGACCATTAAATACATGTCATCGGAGATATAAAACACTCTCACCTTAAATATCTTTAAAGTAAAGTAGGGCTCTTTAAACATTAGCCATTAAAATTGAAAGCAAGCATGAAACAAAGCAAAATTTGACAGAAAAGCCTGTCCGGGTACGAACCAGATAACATTACTAAAATGCAAAAAATGCCTTGGTCATCCAAGGACTTTAAGTTTTGTGAAAGGATTATCCGGATTCAGACCTGATATAATTACAAAAATGTCTTGGCCATCCAAGCACTTTAGTAGTTCACAAGATTAAGAAAACACAAAAGATAGTTAAAAACCTCATCACTTGAATTCTCACCGGTTCCTTCCTCTTCATCGGTGGTAGAGTCAATTCCACTGGAGAAGTTCTTTTTATCACCATCTGCCAGGGTATGGAATGGGATATCTTCATATTCCACATATTTCCACAAGGGACCAAACGTCTTCTTCAGAAAAGTTTCATGCAAAAGAAGCATCATGTCAGACTTCACCTCAACATAACTTGCCTCCAAGGAATCTATCACCTCATTAGTATATTTATCAATGCTGGCCTGAATTTTCTGTTCCTGCTCCTTCTCCAAGTCTTCTTTCTCCTTGGTTATCTTAGATACATCATCTTCTAGGGAAGTCTTCTCACCGGACAAGGTCTGGATAGAACCATCTTTGGTTTTCATGTCCTCCCTTAAGGTTGAAAGATCTTTCTCCAAACCAGAGCACTTAGTTTGAAGCTCAGTATTAGCATTCTCCGAAGTGGCCAGCTTGGTTGACAGATCTTCCTTGTCCTTCCTCAATTCTTCAAGCTCTTTCTTCAATTCTTCAATGCTCTAATTAGCATTAAGGAGATTGGTTGACAGAGACTCCTTGTCAGTACTGAGGGTGTTGAGAAGGGAGGACTCGTTTTTCACATGCCTCTCCAGATCGAGTACCGGTTGGATTTGACCTAGTAGATAATGGGCCACCGTATCTTGATATTCGGAAATAGAAAAATACTTACAGTTGTTGGTCACCATGTTGGAAGAGCCTGAAGGGCGGAAAGGACCAGCAAAGTCATCCTTCTCTGAGTCGGTGAAGTAAAGGTCGATGTCCTGAAGGGCTCTGATGTCCACACCATCAATCCCTCCTCCGGTGCCCTCTCCGAGTGGCAGATCTGTTCGAATGTTTTTTGCCAAAGTGGGATCGGCAGGAGCTGGTGGAAGAAGAAGCTCTGAAAGGCGAAGAGTTATTTCTCCCCCTAAGGTGACCTTTTTCTTCTTAGCATCCCTTTCATCACTACTTGCCCCCATTTTACGATCATTCTTGAGAGACTTTGGTGGATTTTCTGGTTCTCCTACCTTCTTAACAGTCTCATCTTCAACAACCTTGAGCAAGGAGGCATCGATCCTTCCTTGGTTCTCCGGACCGGTCTCCTCTGTGGCAGCCCGAACTGCTTCTGTTGTATTTCTCTTCTTCTTCCCCTTCATCTTGTTGGGAGCCTTGGCTCTAGAGGGCAAGACCAGTTTACCATATTTTTTCCTCTCTCCGTTTGAGGATGACATCTGGAAGAGGGGGCGTGGTCAATTCTTCCCATGTAAGATCTCTTCAACCTGTGGTATTCCACAGATGAGATCTCACCATATTGCTAGAGGTGAACCAGTTGTGGAAAGTATTCCCCCAACGTTCTGCGGCCCACGCATTCAGTTTGGCACATGTAGTCTGCCCATCCTCCAGATACCCGGTATACTCCTTCGGTAATACTGAAAAAGAAGTAATGAATAATATATAAGTGAAATGTATTTTTGAAGTGAAAAGGAGAACATGAAAAACAAAATTGAAGAGCTTACATGTAATCTTCCACCTACTAGTAAGCATACTAGGGTTGGTCTTGGCTTTGATCTTCCTCCCATTTTCTCATGACCCACTGATGAATAAGAACTGAGTTCTCAATTCTTTTCCGACTCCAACAAGTCGTCTACCACTTTGAAGTTGTTTCCTATATTGTGGTGGTAGAATGTGATGTGGTGATTCTTGCACAGACTTGCCACAACGAAAAATTTCTCCATAGGGAGAGAGATTTTGGACATCCTTGATGCTATTATGCAAGAAATGATGGAGTACTAAGCATTTGGACTTAATTGGCTTGGGCAAAGCTTTATCAGGTGGAAGTACCTGACAATCTCTGGGTCTAAGGGGAATCTGAGCCCCCAGTTGAACAGTTCCGTGAAGATGACCACTTCATTAAGTTTTCAGTCCATCGAAGTCTCTGGAGGTGACAGGTATTCTCACCTTCACTGACTCTGGGATCCCCCACTTTATCCGGATCCGGCCCAGCTCGACAGTATGAGTATAGACATAATTTATGTTCTGCATGGCCAACAAATACTTAACATTGAATCTCTGAAAGCAAGGCCCTACCTTTTCCTCCAATCATTCTGGGAGATCCGGATGAGCCACACTAACCTTCACTTTGCCTTTTCCTTTCCTATCAGAGGCAGCATCCCCAGTTTTCCCCGAGGCTTCAATTTTGAAGGGGGTCTCTTTGATGCTGTCCTCCATCACTTCTTCCATTACTGTGGAAGGTCTCTCAGTAGTTTTAGATGGAAGAGGAGAATTTTCTGACTCCGAAGGCACTCCGGATGGATGAGCGCCAGTTGTTTCCAAAGGCCTAATAATCCGGTTGAGGCTGAATTTCGGAGAACTTCGCTTTAGAGACTACTTTGGATGCCTCTGATCCAGAGGGTTTATCTTTTGGGGATCTTATGGATACCTCCGATCCGGAGGGTTTATTCTTGGATGTTGCTATAGAGGCCTCCGGTTTGGAGGGTTTTAACAGTGAGGCTATTGCTTGGTCCTTCACCAAACGAGTTGTCCGACGTGGATTTGATTTTTATGGAGATTTTTAAATATCTGATCCTATGGCTATGAAAAGGGAGGGTTTTCTAACGCTCGATACTGCATTTTCTTTGGTAGTGGAGGGTTGGGACTCCTGAACAGAGGAGCCTGATGGGATTGGTATAAGGTTTGGTTTGAACAACCATATGGGTTTTGGATTTTTGGTGGAAGATGATCCTTGATCAGCTTCTTGGGATGGTTTATTAGACTTTTCGCTTGTGGAGACTAGGAGACCAGCAACGATACGCTTCTCTCTTTCGACTTTCCTTGCTTTATCTAACTGAGACAGATTCAACCAGCCGCCTTTTATAAGAACGTTTCTAGCCGTGAACATAAAACTATCCAAGAACAGATTTGAAAGAAAGGGAGGAAAGCTCTAAAGAAGGTTTTTGAGTGATGAAGATAATGAAACAGTGGAAAAATGGTTTATATATTAATCAAAAAAGATAACTGATACCTAGGAGGGGACGAGGAGGCTTTTGCAATGATTAAAGATGACGCACACATGGAAAAAATTAAATGCATAGGTTAATTTTTAGGTTTAGTGGGAGCGCCAATCTAGATAAAAAACGGCTGGTAGGTCGAATCAGATTGTGACACGTATCCCATGATCCAAAGAAAGACTCTTAGAATTATGGGAAAAGCCAGTTCAGACAAACTTCAAGCTAGATGCATGAGTGGATCGGAAAAAGTCGTTACTGAATAAGCAAATTTTGTAGTCGTGCCAAAGATTTTGGACAAGGCCTAAAAAAGGGGCTACTGATGAGTCCGGATAACTTAACCACTTCCTATTGAGATTTCCGGACAAAGGCAATTCGGACATAAACTTGCCACTGAACTATCCGGATAGGACAAAAGTAAAGAATGACTTGTTGTGAATGAGTCGAATAGTGCCTTGACAGTGTACTGTGTCCGGCAGTACAGTTTTGTGTTGTGATAGTGATATTGTCCAGTTACTTGAGTTAGTCTTGTGGTATGAGCCCATTAGGCCCATAGTCTAGTAAGTCTATTTATTCCCTATAAATAGATTACTAGGGCGACACAAAACACAATCTGAAATCTGTAACCTTTTCTATCATAGTGAAACTCTTTTCTCTGGCGGCTTGTGGACGTAGACAATTGTCGAACCACGTTAAATCCTGTGTTTCATTTAAATATTTCATTCGCATATATTCTGTGCTTGAGCCATTTTGTGATAATTGCATAGTATTTTATAACAAAATTGGTATCAGAGCCACGTGGTGAAATTAGGGCTTTTGCAATTAGGGTTTCACAATGGCGTCTACAGCAACAAAATACATGATTGAAAAATTTGATGGGGGATCCAGCTTTGCGTTGTGGAAGATTAAACTGAAATCTTCATTGGTACTGCAAGGGCTGTGGAAGGCTGTGGAGAATAAGTTACCAGAAGAGATGAAAGAAGAGGAGAAACAAGATCTTCAAGAAAGGGCTTTGTGCTGGATTTTAATGAGTGTGAAAGACAATGTGCTTCGCGAGATTAGTGGTGAGAAGACTGCTGCCTGTGCATGGAGAAAGCTAGGAGATCTTTACTCAGAGAAATCAGTAGTAAACTGATTATATTTGAAGAAACGTTTGTATGATTTCAGATTGAAAGAAGGTATGTCCATAATAGAGCACCTAGATAATTTTAAATCAATTATAATGGACTTGGAGAACATAGATATCAATATTGAGGATGAGGATCAAGCTTTGTTTGTATTGAGATCGTTACCAGCTCCCTATGAAAACTTCGTAATGAGGATCAAGCTTTGTATGGTAAGGATAAGTTATCGCTAGAAGATGTCAAAGGGGCACTGAAATCAAAAGAGACGAGACAGTTGCAGCCAGATAATCAAGCTGAAGGGGAAGGTCTTATGACTAGGGGAAGATGTAAAAGCAAAGCGAGTTCTTTAAGAAGGAAGAACTTGAGGTCCAAGTCAAGGGTGAAGCACTCAAACTGTTATGAATGCGGTGAGCAGGGTCATTATAGGAGAGATTGTCCGAAACTGAATGGTAAGAAGGGAAATCAAAAGGAAAATGCAGCAAACATTGTTGAAGGTGTGAACGATTCTGACGATAGTGAAAACAGTGGTAAAGGAGATGTATTGTCCGTGAGTTCAGACTTTGGGAAAAACTCTTGGGTACTTGATACTGGCGCTACATATCACATGTGTCAGTTCAAGCAGTGGTTTGATACGTACAAGCCAATGCAGGGAACTGTCTATTTAGGGAACAATCATTCGTTGACTGTTGATGGTATTGGTAACGTCAGAATCAGAATGTTTGACGGGGTTGTTAGAATCTTGACGTGCTGGCATGTTCCTGGGTTAAAAAGAAACCTGATTTCTCTTGGGACTCTAGACTCTCGGGGTTACAAGTACCATGCAGAAAATGGTGTAATCAAAGTGACAAAAGGCTCAATGGTATGCATGAAAGGTAGTTTGCAGAAGGGTCTTTACATTCTCCAGGGTAGTGTTGTTATGGGCGATGCTGCAGTAGCATCATCAGGGAGTAATAGCC
Organism: Limnanthes douglasii subsp. nivea; assembly: GCA_036936605.1. Lineage (NCBI taxonomy): Eukaryota > Viridiplantae > Streptophyta > Magnoliopsida > Brassicales > Limnanthaceae > Limnanthes > Limnanthes douglasii. The sequence goes on along the minus strand of JAUPFV010000001.1, from coordinate 200,839,799 downwards.
AAAGTAGGCAGGATCAAAATAAGTTGTGGCATTGGCGTCTTGGTCACATGAGTGACAGAGGATTAGCTGTTTTGGGAAAGAGAGATTTGTTGAAAGGGTATAAAGCAGAATCATTAGGATTTTGTGAGCACTGTGTGTTTGGTAAACAAACTAGAGTCAAATTCAGCAAATCAGCTGTAAGAAAGACTAAAGGGACAGTGGACTACATTCACTCAGATCTTTGGGGTCCAAACAGAATTCCATCCAAGAGCGGAGCCAGATACTACATGAGTTTGATTGATGATTATTCAAGGATGGTGTGGGTTTACTTTCTGAAAACGAAAGATGAGGCATATTCAACCTTTGTCAAATGGAAGACGATGATTGAGAAGCAAACAGAAAGAAAAATCAAACGTCTTAGGACAGATAATGGGTTAGAATATTGCAGTCGTGAGTTCAACGAGTTCTGCGAAGCTGAGGGAATAGTGCGCCATCGCACTTGTTCTAGAACACCACAACAGAATGGAGTCACAGAAAGAATGAACAGAACGCTTTGTGACAAGGCACGAAGTATGCTCTCATATTCCGGTGTGGGAAAGGATTTTTGGGCTGAAGCTATCAATACAGCGTGTTACTTGGTGAATCGGTCTCCATCAACGGCTATTGATTGTAAAACTCCTTTTGAGATTTGGTCTGGATCGTCGGCTGATTATGAACATTTGAGGGTGTTCGGTTGTCCTGCGTATGCTCATATGAGAGATGGTAAGCTTGAGCCAAGGGCAAAGAGATGCATATTTCTAGGATATGCTAATGGAGTGAAGGGATATAGGTTATGGTGTACCTCTCCAAAGTCTCCAGGTTTTCTCATCAGTAGGGACGTTACTTTTAATGAGTTTGCTTCGATAGACAGTCAGAAGGAAGTAGGAGAAATGGTCGAATCAGGATCGTTTGTGAGTAAACAGGTGGAGCTTGAAGTAGAATCAGTTCCTAGCAAGTCCAATAATTCAAGTGGTTCTGAGGTGGATCCAGAATCAGGAGGTGAAGCGTCAGAATCGGATGATAGTGACGATGATGTGCCTGAACCAGAACAACAACCTTATAGCATAGCATTGGGCAGAGAGAGAAGAGATATTAGACTTCCAAAAAGGTATGCGAATCTAGTTGCATCTGCTCTATCAGTTGCAGAAGAAGTTGAGATGCAGGAACCTAGTAGCTACAGAGAAGCTATAGCGAGTTCAGAGGCACATCGATGGATTGGTGCTATAGGGGAAGAGATTGAATCTCTTCAAAAGAATACTGTGAACGTTGGCTTAACTTTTAACAAAACCGATATTGGTGAATCGCTGAATGATGTTGCAGGATCATTGGTTGGTTTTGTTGATTCTGATTTTGTAGGTGATATGGATAAAAGAAGATCTCTGACAGGATATGTATTTACTCTAGCTGGGAGTGCGATCAGTTGGAAAGCACAGTTGCAAGCTACTGTAGCTTTGTCTACAACAGAGGCAGAGTACATGGCGGTAACAGAAGAAGTTAAAGAGGCAATATGGTTGCAAGGTTTGGTGGCAGATTTGGGCTTGGATAGGACTACTACAAAAGTGTTTTGTGACAGTCAAAGCGCCATACACCTTACAGGGAACCAGATGTACCATGAGCGTACAAAGCACATAGATGTCAGGTATCATTTTATTCGTGATATAATATCAAAGGGAATTGTTGATGTGAAGAAAGTGTCTACACACGATAATCCAGCAGATATAATGACCAAGGCAGTATCAGTTCGAAAGTTTAGGGAATGCCTAAACTGGATCGGTGTTCGCAGTATAGAGTGAATACCTTAAGGGCATTTGGTGAGTCAGAAGAAGAGAAGATTCTTTGTTGATAGTGAAGAAAGGATATTCGCCTCAAGGGGAAGATTTGTTGTGAATGAGTCGAATAGTGCCTTGACAGTGTACAGTGTCCGACAGTACAGTTTTGTGTTGTGATAGTGATATTGTCCAATTACTTGAGTTAGTCTTGTGGTATGAGCCCATTAGGCCCATAGTCTAGTAAGTCTATTAATTCCCTATAAATAGATTACTAGGGCGACACAAAACACAATCTGAAATCTGTAACCTTTTCTATCATAGTAAAACTCTTTTCTCTTGCGGCGCCCGTGGACGTAGACAATTGTCGAACCACGTTAAATCCTGTGTTTCATTTAAATCTTTCATTCGCATATATTCTGTGCTTGAGCCATTTTGTGATAATTGTATAGTATTTTATAACATGACTAAACACCTATAGACTAAGCTATATGCTAATCAGCTTAATAATTAAATGAGTCCTTAAACTTGATCCGGTTCCATAATTTGACCCGAAAGCCCATGAGTCCATAATTAAGGGTATAAACACCCCACCTACTTTCATTAATGAGGGTAATGAACATTTAATACAACCAGACAGCTCAAATCTCTCACTACTTGACACTAAAACATTTAATACTTTCTAAAGTTTCCAAAACACTTGACAAAATTACTCTTAGCTCAAAATAAAGCTCACCAAGTAACATGCGTAAATTCATTCTAATCGTATTTGTTAAAAACTATGGTTAGTTAAGATAACACGAACTGGATAAAAAAATTACCAAAAACCAAATGAATTATATGTTAACTCACTACCACTTTCAAAATTTAACAAGTGAGTTAACAAAAAATATTACCAAATCCTCCAACATTTAATTTGACATGTTAATTATATTTTTTAATATAATAACTAAAAACTAAATTTAACATGTAAATTACATATATTTTACTAATAAATATGTTTTTCATCAAAATGTTTGAGCCTTTTATTAACTTTGAAAAATTACAAAATAAAGGTAAAAAAAGATCCACATTGAAAGACTAGATACATCAATTGGGAGGGAATTTTAAAATTGACCAAGAAAGAAAGCGCCAAAAATCTAAACACATTTGTTTTCATCTCTGCCAAAAATCTTCAAGCCAAATTTTGCTATCTTGTCCGCCTTAAAACGATACCGGAATAAGATAGATTTCTCTTGCCAGAAAACATCACCGGAGCAAAAACATCACCGGAACAACAGCTCGAGTCCAATGAGGCAAGCCAACGAAGATGGCCTTCATGCCTTCAATAGATCAAGAAAATCTCAGCATACCAAGCCCAGAAAACACACTAGAATAGCATCTCAACAAGCTTAAAAAAAGTCAACTTCCTAGTATCCCAATATCAAAGGATCTTACTCGTTACTTTCGACTATAATATACTCTATCCCCAGGCTTTCCAGAAGAATTATCTCCCTTAAATTGTTATGAATATACTCTAGCTTGTAGTCAATATTTTCACCCTTGTATAGAGCTTGTTTCGAAATCCAGTCCGCTGCCACGTTTTGTTCACGAAAAATATGAACTAGATTCATCTTTAACGTAATCAGACCCTCGCAACACCTTACAATAGAGTCAAGATACCAAGGAGCCTTCCCTTTAAGAATCATCTCCGCCAAAATAATGGAATATATTTTTATATCTAGAGCAGTAATGTATTTTGCCTTGCAAATTTGCAGCCCATCTAGTAACGCTCTGCACTCTGCGACAATATGAGATTGATTACCATAAGTTCTACCAAACCCATCAATCATGTCTCCATTATGATATTTGATAACCCCTCATCTAGTAGATTCACTCGTGTAATTACTAGCTCCATCAGTGTTGAGCTTGTATCTTCTGTTCTTAGGATTATTCCATTTAAGGGATATGGAAATTATGGGCTTTTCCATGTGATAGACACGTCCGATTTGAATAGCAGTATTAGAGTCTCTACTCCAATGAATTCATTTTAGTAGTTTCTCTTGATCCAGGCTAGATAATATCTTTATAACATAATCAATCATTGATTCAATAGTAGCAAACAGATCACTGTATTTTTCTTGTTCCTTATAGACCATATGACCCATGTAATGATCACCGAGATAATTATCCTGACATAAATATTTGACCAAAATCGTGAATTTCTTTTAAATTAAATAATAGAAATTATAATTAATTATAGAAGACCAAATATTTTATTATTTTCCTAAAATAAAATCATAATCTTTATCAAATAAAATAAAATAATTATATTATTATTTTAAATAAAACAATAAAAATATTATAATTTATTCTTAGGAAACTAAAATATTAAGACTATGATCTTCAATTAATTTTTTATCTTTTATTTATCTTTTCTCTATTTATCTTGAAGTCATTGACTTTTATCTTCTTCTTTAATTAACTCTACTTGCAATATTAACTCTTTTTTATTCTTTTTTGCTCCTTTTGCTCCAATTTCACTCATAAATATAAAATAATGAGAGTATTTTCATTCATAATTAATTAAAACTAACAATTAAATTAGTATAGAAGTAAGATAAAATCAAGGATAATTATTCTTTGATCACCTGTAGTCTTTCCATATCTTACGAGATTCAGTATTTGGTATTAAACATATTGATGTGGCATGAATCCCAGTAGGAATTTTCCTACATTTGGAAACATCTCTTACTGCGTCACAAAGATCATCGACAATTAGTTTCAATAACTTTTGAAAAAATCTCATTAAACCCATGGACCTGCAACACCATTTGAATTTAAAGAGTTAATAACATTAAGAATTTCATCATTCTCAACAATTTCCATTAACATTATGTTATCTTAATTTGTAACGAGCTTTGGAATTAGGTTTAAGAGCTCCCCTTCTTCAGTAGGATTAGCTTTTTCAGCCATTATGTTTTTGAAATATAGTCCATCCGTCCCAATGAGAGTCAGATCCTCTATCCATTCAACTTCATCCCTAATTATTTGAATTTTATTCCCTTGCCTCCTCTTTTTAACAAAATCATGGAAGGAAACAATGTTTCTATCAGTATCCTTTAGCCAATAGGAGTGAGCTTTTTGACTCCAATAACATTCTTCTATATCCAGTAACTCAAGATGCCTACTCTTTGGTTGATCAAACATAAATTTATCATCAATAGAGTTGGATATCTAATAATGTTTAAAAAAATAATAAGATTTCATCTTCCATTTGCTTCAAAGAGTTAAAAACATTGCCAAAATGTTTATATTGCAGACTTTCAATTCTGCTTTCAACCTTTTCAACTTTTTAGAGAATGTTTGGAGAGGTTTATCATATAAATCTTCAACTCAGTTCTTTGCTACCATATCTATGAAACCCTGATGTCTGATCCACATATTCAAAAATTTAAAGAATAGCTTGATCTGACCTTGATTGTCTTGTAGGGATATGCCAACCGGGGATATGCCTCATATTCAACCTCTCTAATGTTTCCCCATAGGTAAGATCTTTGCTCGATAATAAATTTTCCATCGATAAACGTGGCTCTGAAGATTTTTTCAATCAGATGATGCTCCGCTTTCAGATGTAACATTTGTTCATAATTAAAAAAGAAAATCCACTTGAAAATCTCGGGACCACATTACCCAGATCCTATTGTTAATATTTCCAGCATAACCATTAAACCCCAGCTTGTTAAAGATAGTAGGCGGACTTGATTCAAATATAAGAGGCTTTTGTAATGCCATAAAAGACTGTTTCTCTGTTTTTAGTGATTTCAACCTCATGAGAGTTTTCTTCTTACTAAGAACTCTCACATTCCAGTTTAAAATGGAAATGTCATTTGGATTGGGTGGTGAAATATTTAGCAGACCCTTTCAACTACATTATTTTAGATGAAACCGAAACTTTAGTTTTCCAGCCCTTTGGTCTTTTAAGTATTTTTTTTCTACGTTTTTTTGCTTCTTTTCTAGTCTTAATATTCATTAATCTTGGAGAACTTGGCATACTTCCAATATTTCATTTCATAGGAGAGTTATCATAGTTTTTAGCAGATTCAGTTTCCTTAATAGTTCCAAATAAAGCTTCATTATCGATAATTTGGAGAGTTTCCATTATTTCAGAATCTTTCACTGCTATAACTGACTCAGTTCTTAGAACATTCTCTGCTGTTGGTGTAATTTTGTTGCTATTGTTTCCATCTTCTACAGTTTCATAGATTTTTTCTTGCTGGAAATGTGCCTCCTTATTTTGATTAACAAAAATGATTTGATCTTTGCTAGGAAGAATTCTAGGACTGCAGGACAAGGTAACATTATCATATGGTTTAATAACCAGGGATTTAATTTTGGGATATAAGTTTGTTGTTTTTGGTTTTCCATTTAGGCTTGTTGAATCACTAGAAGTAGGGATCAGGACAGGTGGATTATCTTTGATTTCTGGAATTCTTTTACAGTTTTTAGCCTCATGACCCATAAGAGAACATTTCTTGTAGTAAGATGGTAAATAAATATATCTGATTTCTTACCAACACCCTTGAGTGTCTTCAAACCCAATCCGGAATTTTTTTACTAAGTTCTTTTAAAACATCTACTTCAAGCCATAAGTTACATCAATTATGCGTAGCCCGATTCTTATCAGGAATCCAAACCGATAAAGGAGAACCAACGACAATTACCTTCATAGTCTCCTCATTGAACATGCATTTAGGCAGGTTATGCAGTCATATCCAGAATGGAGAGATAGGACACTCAAAGTTTGGATTAAAATGCGGTGTCCATTTAAGTAGCCTCATGGTTTTGGATCCTCATACATTGCGTTTCCATAACCTCTTTATGTATTCTTTACAGTTGAATTCAATGGATACATGACGGTAATCCCAATGTGAAAGATTGTAACCACCTAGAAATTAATATTTTTTGAAGAAATTGCTTGATTGATTATGTTGCTGGTTTTCGAGTTGAAAACTTTCCTATCAAGGTCTACTTAGTATTTCGTTCTAGTTTTTCTTTATCTTTAAAGTCGAAAGTAATCGCAATGTGGTCACTGTTGTTGCTAATTGCAGGACTTTCATGGTAGAACTCCTCCTGTTTCTTTCTAAATAGATTAGCAAACGATTTCTGATGATAGTTTTGGTTACCAAAATTTGCTTAATCTTGATAATGATGACTAGTTTCCTTAGAAGTTGGGTTATTTCTCACAGTTGTTAAGTCCTGTGGATCAATGAGAATTGATCAAGATTGTATGTTGATTCTTTTTCCAAAGAAGCAAACTCTGTTTTTCTGAAAAACAGAAAAAGAGACCCAGAAATTAAATCAGAAACAAACCTAATAATTGTCATCCTTTTCTACCGGAGAAGATTAGTGATCTTTACCGAACTTTTTCTATTGAAAAAAACATATAAAATGGAATCTTAGGAAAGAGTCTGCTTCCTTCATCGTGTTAAACTTTTCATATATTTTACTAACAAATATGTTAAATATAAAAATTGATACGTAAAATAGGCTATCAAACACGAAGAATGGGTAATTAGACAATTGTCTTGCTTTATCCATTTCACCGGTTGAACCGAAACCGATCTACACGAACCATTCATACCCTAATAAGGAAAGTTTTAAAAGTGGGGCCGGTCATAATATTTTATTATCGGTTTTAGAAATATTCCTTGCAGTTGGTGTATGATATAAACAAACAATTAGGTAGTTGATTTAGTTGTACGTAGACTAGAGAATATTAAAATTAAATAAATTCCAGACATTTCCATAATTGTCATTTTCGATGCCGTAGCTAATATGTTTAATTTTGTAAATAGAATTAGTCAAGACTGTTCTTAGTGATGCCAACTTTTGTTTATTTTCGTACGATTTGCAACGTCTATATCAATAATTCTTAGCCACAATTGCTACGTTTTAATTTTTAAAATTGATAATCCTTGTCAACTCTTTAATCCTATCACTTGTAGATCTAACTTAGAAATACCCGAGGTAGGTAATCGATACATAGTCTAGTATACTCCGCAAACAAAATAGAAGCATTACTTATTTCTTTAATCATTTCAATCAAATGTTTAGAAATATAAAACACTTTATAATAATAAATGAATCTAAATAATATAGTTCTTTTAAATATTTCATTTGACAATTCGGACAGAAATAAATAAGTATATTTTATATTTTATTGTACTTTAATGGGTTCTTAAAAAAATTAAAATAAACAATTGGACGTTTCATATTTGCTTTTATGAGTAGTCACCTTGTATCCTATCATATATTTTTTTTATTTGTTCAAAGGGTTAGGTTAAAATGAGACATTTTGTTAGTAAAATGAAATTTACAAAACAAAAAATATATTTTTCAAATAAAATAATTTTTTACAGTGGGATCTCATTTTAAAAAAATGGAATTCAGTTTAACCTCAAATGATATGGTTTGGTTTTAAAAGTCACTTTTTTATTAAGAATGGTAAATGTGATAGAACACAACGGTATATGCAACAAGTACGATATCTGATAATAAAACACAATGAGATTTTATTCCATCTAATTTTTGTTCAGTTTTGCTTAGTTACGACAAAAACAAACTGTTCCCTGCCGTCCTGTAAAGTAAACCGTAGAACACAACGAAATTTACGCTTCTTTTTATAACATTATAAGTAATATAAAAGATGGGAAATGAAACCAAATGTATCTACTCACAAACTATTCTGCCATCCAATATCCAAACTATTATTTATGCTTACTTAATACCCATCTGTCCACATAACTCCAAATCGATATTGAATTCTTTAATAATATCTCAAATATATATGCTTCCCAACCACATAACTAATTCTAACTCTTGAATCAAAGTTTCTCTTTCTTACTTTTTCTTGTTCTTTTATTTTTAAAATATCCATATATTTCAAATCGGAGCTCGGGAAAAAAAATCTGAAAGTACCATCGTCTTGTGGTTCAATCGATTCTTCATCCTCATGTCCCACAAAAACTTCATCCATAATATCTTCTTCAATATTTGAAAATTCATCGAACACATCCCTTTGATTATCTTCCGTCTTATATTCGTGGCATTACATCCTATGTTCGCAGTCCACTCCTTGACTGCAACAACTACTTCAATTGCACTGCTAGTCATTCTTGATCGGTTAATCATGTGTTGCAGTCTTGTCTGACTAAACATACATTCACTTGCCACTATAGACATATGTATTGAAAGAATTTCACTAGCTAACCTACAAAGAATATAAATGTGATATTCTATGGACTTCAACCACCTTAAAATATAAGAGGGTTTTTTTTATCATACTTATCTAATTCATATGGAATGTTCAAATATTTGACCACTTCATTATCATCTTGAGGAGCTTCTCTTGTCACTCCTCCATTTAGTATTACAGTTTCCACATACTTATTATGATGATTCCTGTATCTTCGGATATTACTACTACTACTACCGGCTATATTTGAAGAACACACAATTTTATTTCTCCCGTATGTATCAATATAATCATTATATATTTTATAAAAAAAACTTAAATTTATTAAATATATTCATAATAGTTATATGTTACATTAACAAGTTTTATACTTCTATAAAAAAACTAAACTAATAAAGTAAACCATCTTATTTTTAAAAAAGATAAAAAAATATGCCCAATATCATAAGCGAATTAAATGCGATGAAAATAATTTATAAATTTTACTTTCATAACGGGCACCATTTTGAGGCATACATTATGATATATATACATGCCAACATTAGTAACATTAAAAATGGGCCAAATGAATGTTATGCGTATATTGTGCAGAAATTGTTTTAGTTGCATACGTAAACAGCTTCAAGATTTAAAACAATGAAGCACAATAATTCTAATGTTGACCATTAAAAGGATCACTATGCATACATCTATTATAAAGCTCAGTAATCTCATGTCTATACGTATATGCACGTGCAAGAAGATAATATGTAGAGTTAAATCTAGATGCGACATATAAAATTAATTTTATGTACTTTTTTCCACTAGCCTTATTAATTTCTTTTCAATATTATCATATAGAACCTGAGGTCGTGCATAGTAAAACCCGTTTTTAGGTGGATCAATATAATCCTCAAATATCATACTTATTCTATATTTTATAACCAATTGAAGTATATGGCGTAAAAATCTAGTGTCAAACATTTAAGGAAGATTAGGTTTACAATCATTTTTACTAACTCAATAGCTAAACCGTTCGCAGTTATATTATCAAACAAAAGTCATATAATTTTATTTTCAATTTTAAAATCATTCATAAACCGACTATCTCTAATTAAAACAACAATATCTTTACCAATAGAACAAAAATATACAATTATTCTTTGGAGAATCTATTCAGAATCCATCCAATGTAAAATAACACAAATGATTGTGAAGTACCAATACAAAATATCATGGTTTCTTCCCTATATGTATTTTAGTTAAAAACAAATACATTAACATTATTCAGATTTATGGTTATATTCTATTCTTCAATAATTTTAGAAGGGTAAAATATATTGTGCTTAGCTAAATGACTCACCATACCCCGTGGCGTTATATGTTGTTTCACAAAATTTACACATGGCTATATTTTCTTCAAGATTTACAGTAAAATGATCCCATGCCCAAGATGTATTCTTCATAGACTTTGCTAGGATTAGCGGGGACTATGGTGACAGGTGGCAGGTGGCAGCCTCTCATGGATGAGAGGATCTGGTGGACTAAATTTTGGGTTTGACCTAAATTCAAGGGACTAGTGGTGATACAAAAATCTGGGGACTATGGTGATAGGTGGCAGCCTCTCATGGATCAGAGGATCTGATGGACTAACTTTATCCAAATGTGATAGTCCAGGGACTGTCAACAGATATTTGAAAGTCAAGGGACTATCTGCCACCAAATGCGATAGTCGAGGGACGATGTACTGTTCAATGTCGGCATTTTTATAAGCGCGAGTTACCCAAACATGTCTAGCCAAGTTTCCAAACCAAGGTTAATAAAATAAATTTATCAGCAAAGGAGAGAAACCAAAAGTAATTATCTTCTCATTCTTTGAACCAATTTTTTTATATTGTTTTTAAAATTAAATTTGTATCTTTGAAACCGTAACTCGGATTTTTTTTAAAGTACCACTTATTGTTTCAAAATGAATAAAACTAGATCAATGAGATTTTTTTTTAATTTTGTTATTCGCTAGACTAAGATTGGTTGGGCTCACATCTCGTATCATTAAGTAATACATGTCTCATATGTCTTTATTTCATAATTCCTTATCTAGTATATCTCAATTTCATCATGCATAGTCTCTCCACTTCATCACGCATGGTATCTATACTTTGAACATGCATGGCCTCTCTATTACATCACTTCTTGTCTCACATCTTTTTATTTTATCACGACTAGTCTCTCTCATTCATCATGCTTTGTTTTGCATCTCTCCATTTAATCATGTTTACTCCCCTCCACTTCATCATGAATGGTCTCTCCACTTTATCATGCATCGTCTCTCAACTTGATTATTTTTCGTCTATCTACTATATCATGCCGGTCTTTCCACTTCATTATGCTTCAGTATATATATTTCATCATTTAGTAGCCTCTAATTGCTCTAGAAAGATCCTGACCCAGATGTTATGCCATATATTATTGGAACCTGTCTAGAGAGAGAAACATGAGAAAATAGAGCTAGTGGTTGTTGAATGTTAAATATTCACATTCCCAAAAGGGAATCTTACTATATATAATAAAGCTAGTGGGCCCAAACCCAAAAAGGGAATCTTGATATCTATCATTTTATTATACTAATACTACTTATATACTCATTATTATATCAATACCCTCAATATTACATATTTATGCTATTTTACATTACCAGATTTATATGTAGAAAAATCCACCAAAGACTTGACCGACCCGATCTGGTCCGGATAAATCACGCTATTTTCAGTAGCCCTCTAGTCCTTGCAAGAAGGTCGAGTGAGGACTACACTATTTTTCCTCAAATCAGGAACCTACCGGCATTGAGTGGGCGTCGCCTCGGATAATCCCGACCCAGATTATTTGTAGTTGTTAATGTTCAACATCTCGTCTATTCGAAACTTCACCCCCTTCCGTCTCTAATCCAACCCTATCAGTTTTCCAAGTAAAAAATCATCCTGAGCAGACCAATCAGCCCAAGTAGACCAAATATTTATATACCAAAATAATTTCAAAATTTAAATGAAACCACCAGCCTAAACAAACCAAATATTTAGGACTTTAACCTAAGTCGTGTTTCCTAGTCATGAGGGATTATTGCTCCAAACGTTTGCATCAAGACGACTTTCAGTTCATAAGGATAAACCCGACCATTACCAAGATCAGAACTGGTGTCAACACTGCTACTACTAGGGGTTGACGTCATGCATGAATTCTCAGGTTGGAGATCGGGAAATCCCTGTAAATCAACCAACCAAAGCGGGTTCCCACCTTGTTACAACCATTCTAACGGGATTGGCCATCTCCAAGTGTTCAACAAAAAGTAGACCCATTATCTCTAAAACTCAACAAACTGCCCCCAATGCTCCTCTTGAAACCAGTTCCGACTCACTTGTGTAAACTGCTAGGGGTCGTAAGGATGGTAAGGAACCAGCTGTCGAAGCAGAAAAGCCAACCTCTAAACATGATGAGGCTCTGCTTGTAGAAATAATGAAGGTCTTAGGAAGTAATCATAGTGGGTTAGAAGGAAAGCAACAAATAGGTTGTACATTGGTAAATATTCATAATATAACGAAGGAGAAGCTTTGAACTTAAAAAATAAATATGGGGAATTCGTTCCTCCATCACTATACGTCTTCCTACCTAGTGGCGACACCGCTGTTAGTAGGAGAAAAATTGCAGATAATATTTTCTGACATTTGGAACGACTTTGGTTGTTGTTAGACCCTATAATCGTGAGGTACTTTGACCTGGTGGAACTAGCCTGGTTTACGCTAATGTCTTGTACTTTGGTGTCAGTACTCTCCCAAATACCGAAGCCAATAGAGTAATTCGTGGATATTTCCACTCTATCCAAGGTTCCAAAACAACCCTTCTTCTATGTCATCTTTGGAAAAGACTACAAGATTGTGGATAACTTGCTGGAAGGAGATAAATCTTGGAAACAGTATTTCATGGTCGTTATTGGAGCTTTGGAGAATGGTCGAACTTAACCACTGCAGAAAATCTTTGGTGAAGCAAGATAAGCATCTTGGTGTCTTACGATATGATGTGAAGGTAACCAAGGAGACGAAAGAGAAGGCTATTTACAAACTTTCTGCTTTTAAAGTAAGTTAAGGAGGATGAAGCGAAGTCTCTTATGGATCTTCGAACTGAATTGGAGAAGGATAACAAAGCCTTTTATATCACTTTTGTCGCGGATTGCCTTAAAATGTTTTTTCGCTCAATAAGATGAAGCCAAAGCAACATTGATTATGGACATACACGAGAGGTTCTCAAACTTAAAACTTGAGTCTTACTGGAAGTTAGTTCATAAGAAGGATTGTCCAACGGGGGTTTCCTGAAGAAAGTATTAGTGAAGAATCCTTAGTTGCGGGGTCGACCAAAAAAATTGGAGAGACTGTCTCAAAATATTTCTTGTCGGGGAACTTCCAAAGATGACAATTCCGCTCCCTCAGAGTAGTTGTTCCGATCATTTTGTTATTTTGGATTTTTCTTGTAAAGAATTCCTTGCCATCCACACCGCGTAGTTTTTGTTGTTGCACCTTTTTAATTAAACACTGCGGATTTTATATTAATTTGACGCATAAAAAAGAAAAATAATCGAATTGATGAATCAACTAAATAAGAATATTATTAAAACCTTCATGCGACACCATGGTAGGAAATAGTATGTTACCGATCGGTAGATGCAAAATAATGAAAAATTATATAAAGTATATTAACACTTACTTTCAATACAATTTCTGATGTTCGATGTTTCAAAGATTCCAAAGTGGTATTTTCTCTTTATCTCATAATTTATATACTATTTCCATCGTGACATACGTACCTTCCCAGTTCAGAGCCAATTTCTCGATCTTTTTCTCTTTGTATGTAGGAACACTTTCCTCAGGACCTTATCTCTGTGCTAAATTCTCGTCGTCTCACTTTTGATGTATACTTGTTTTATATTAGAGCTTGACAGTGTAAGGAATTTAACCACGCTCGCCTTCTCTTCCCTTTGATCAAATCAAGTTTAGCACGTCTGCCCTCATCACTATCCTCTTCAGAATAATATTCAACACTATATGAGAGGAGCATAGTCTCCAACAGTGACTCCCGGGTTGCGTTGCGAGAATTAGTTCAATATCTCTCTAACACCTCTTGCAAATAACTTGGCTATCTCCCAGCTTTTCCTTCTAAATTTTTCTTGAAGCCATAAAAAATCGTTCTATTTGTGATTTTGACCCGCCCGTTATCCTGTTGGTGAGATGGTTCCAAAAACATTATTGTATCCCTCGGGAAGAGGAAAAAGCCTTCATTTCTTTTTTTTATCAAACTTTGCGCCATTATCCATGGTTAATCTCTTCAGGACACCGAATCGACTACAAATATTTGGTAAGATGAAATTCATCACATGTTTCTCCATTGTCCTGAAAGATGGCTACGTTTTGACCCATTTGGAGAAACAATCCACCTCAACTACTATCATGTGTCTCCCACTCGAAGCCATCGAAAATGGCCCCACTAAATCAATGCCCCATCGTTCAAACGACAACGCCTCAGTAATGGACTCAAGTTGTATCGCGGGAATGTGGATTGAGTTAGCTAACCGCTGATCATTTTCTTACTAATTCTATTGTGTTGTGGGAAAAAACCTACTAGCAAAACTCTTCTTATTAAAGCCTTGAAACCCTAGGGCACAAACCCTTTCATATTCGTACCTCCAAAAAGAAGCAAGAAATCTCTAATATCGTACCTCCAATCCTTCTAACTATTCGTTGATATTTGGAATGCATCATCTGAACAAGAGATGTATTCTGAAAGTTTTACCATCAACGGGTTCTCATGCGTAATTGTCCATTGGTAACCATCAGAATACGTCGTAGTTGATAAAGAGTCAGCCACTATTGTTTTAGCCCTATGGACGTGATTGTACTTGACGCTCTCAAATGACGTTGTCAATGATTTCAATGTTGTAAAATATTTTACCAAGTGTTCCTTCCTGGCCTTTGATAGTCCCGATTCATGATAAACTAACATTTGTGAATCATTTATCAACCAAACTCACTTGGTACCACAAACATGCATGAGTCACAGTCCCGTCAAAGAGGATTTATACTCTACTTCATTATCCGAAGTTATAAAACAAAAATGAATGGCTTGATACATTACTACTCTTATCAGAGTGGTTAAATAAACTCATGGCCCACAACGAGAAATACTCGACCATTTGTCAGTCCGGAAACCATTATATCTTTTTCTCTTCTTGGTCTATCTCCATATATGGCTATTCAGAATGGAATTCAACCAAAACATCTTCTAACACCTGCCCCTTAATTGAAGTCACCCAATCTCACAGACCATTTGGTCATCCGACCCGATACGTTATATCTTTGTTAAACATTCTTCAAAGGAAAAGATGGTCAAACCACTATGAAATATGAATGGAAATAAGGTCACATTGTACGTGTCGCGGCCACTAATTATAGGGAAATCTTTTCCAATTTTAAATACCTCTTATTGGCGTCTACGAGGCTTTTACTTATGTAATAGACATGTCTAGGACAAGTATCAGCCTCACGAATCAACACCGTACTTACCACGTAGTTAGAGACTGCTAAATAAATGAATAATTTTCTCCCGCATAAGAGGCAACAACCTAAGACCCATCCAAAGAAATAATACTATATAAGAAGTTAATGTTACATTTGTAAAATGAGTAAAATTTAGAGATTATAGTAACAACTGAAATATATAACATTTGTAATTTATATCATATAAATAATACAAGTGTTCTTCACACAATTATTCAAATTTATTTCTCTGTATTTAATATTGATCTTTGTTTATCGAGTTTATTCAAGGGTTATAAGTTTAGATGAGTCTTTGTCTCACAATCAATTATTAAGTATATAAGTTTTTTATAACTACATTGACAAATTTAAAAGAACATATTCATATATTGTTTCTCATAATTAAAAAATTTAAAAATACTTTAAGTTATTCGACCATAATCTTTAATGAGGAAATAAGATGGTGGTCATAATAGTTTTGAACGAATATTTCGCCAATATTATTATACATATTAGATATATTAGCTTTATAAACTCTTAGTTATTTGCTTTGTTGGACCTATTATTATTTTATATATTGTGATTCGAGATTTTTGTAAGACAATTCTAAACTTTAGTCATCTTTTTTTACTACTATGCTTTGATGATATTTCATAAGGTTATTTTGCTTTGATCATGTTCAATTTGGTACTCTACTTCAAACATGTCCGATTTGGTATTCTGATTTAATTATGTTTAATTTGATATTCTGTTTCGATCATGTTTGATTTTGTATTTTGTTTGATTGTATTATTATGTACACGATTGTTACCGTGTAGTCAGAAAATGAATAATGTTTGAACTGAAATGCTTTGACCGTTTAAACACTTGGAAAAATAAGGCGCATTTATCTGATGTTCTGGATATGAACCTGCATGGAGCGACCAATCTTCCCGGCAATATTTGCACTTTGTTAATGGAACGAGGGGTCCATAGTGTTCAAAGCGCTTAATTGCAACGGGTCGGCCTGTATCCTTATTTCACTAATTATGTAACCCAAGAAATTCCCAGACTGGACCTTGAATATGCATTTCTCCGGACTCAGCTTGATGTTTATTCTCTTTAAGTTGTTAAACATCTCCTTTAAATTCGAAAAGTGATCGTTGTCCTTAGAGCTTTTCACTAGCATGTCTTTGATATATAATTCAATGTTACGCCTGGTAGACCCTTAAACGCCTTGTTTACTATTCTCTAATAAATTTCAACGACATTCTTTAACCCGACCGATATAACTTTATAACAGTGTTATGAACAAAGTGCTCTCCTAATCTATATTAATTAACTTAATCTGGTCGTACCCCATATAAGAATCCATACATGATAGTAATTTATTTCCCGATATGGAGTCCACCAATTGGTCGATGCAATGAATCGGGAATGGATCCTTTAGACACGGTCTGTTCAGATTGGTAAAATTAACACACATCCTCCACTTACGGTTCTTCATCTTCACCAAGACTGGTTTAGCTGTCCATATGAGTTACTGAGACTCGCGGATATGACCTACTTTTGATAGCCTATCCAAAAAAATAATGATTGCCTCAGACTTTTCATAAGAGAAGACCTTATTTTCTAAACAACCAGAGGAACGTCCCTCGTACACAGACATATGTAATTATGTTGACGAAAAATAGATTAATATCTCCCTAACCTTCGCAAATAACATAATTCCAATTTTAAAAACCGGGCCACCGGGAAAAATATAGTTCTTACAAATTTAGTCGGAGACCAAAAAATCGTAGGTCTCCCTCAGATCATCTACAAGGTCGGATCCGAAGTCGACCCTGATAGTTGTTAATCCTTATCGACATCGGTTGCTCTACCATTCTTGGGAGTCAGAGCTGTCCAATAACACTCTATAGTCGTATTTTGACTACTCCGCATAGTTCCCATGCTATTTTCTACCACGTACTTTAGGAATTGATGGACTGCCGATGGCACCAGATGCATTCGGGATAACAAAAACCTGCTAAAATTACGTTATATGTCGTCGTAACGTCTACTACAATAAAAAGTACCTACACTTTTATAGACGGGCCTCGACGAAACTCTAGCATTACTTCAATTTCACCTACTACTTCAGCAGTTCCTCCGGTAAAAGCCACAATCATCCTATCAGATTGAATAATGGTTGGAGGGTTCTCCATCTGCTTATAATTTTTCATGAACAAAATGTTGGCAGAACTGGTCATGTCAATCAATAACCTCTGAATCTCATCCCCTATAATATATGGCACAATCAACACTTCACCCTGGTGTGACCCCATAACTTCTCTCCTATCATCATCATCATCATTATCGAAGCATAATATTGGACAACGTTTCTTGTGGACGTGTGGTGAGGGCCCATAAAAAATGGTCAGCTACTCAAAACAATTTCACAATTCACTGACCTTTCTTTAAGGCTCGAGCTCTTCTATGATATTGATCATCCTTCGATCCCGTTTGGGATCCAAATATTCTGAGGCTCTGTCAAATGAGTCAATGGGTTCCGATATGACAAAGGTGTTCTCTTGCTTCGGGGCTATCAAGAGTTCCCTTATTGCCGGCTTCCGTTAGGAATGCTTTTTAACAAATGTTGTCAGCTTTATATTGTCGATTAACACTTGGATTTCCTTTTTCAATGCTATGCAATCTTTCGTATCATGCCCGATACTGTCATGTTATTCGTAGTACTTGTTACTCCTACTCTCCCTCGAAGTCTGGATCAGAAAGGGTTTGCGGAACTGTATGTGGTTTCTTGCCTTATCAAAGATAGTTAGTACATACTCGGTCAACTCATCGAAATAAGTAGGCCGAACCCACTTGTTAGACATTGGTCTAGTTGTAGGTTGAACACTCGCCACATTTTGAACCTCCTCGAACAAGGTGGTAATTGGTTCGATACTCTAGGTCGGAAATGAGATGACTGGTCGTAAGTCTAGATTGGATGTGGTTGAGGGATTTGTGGAGGTGTTTGCTGGTAAATCACGACCGAAGACTGTGAACCGTGCTTATGTTAAGCCAAAGAAGCCCACTACGATGCTTGATTTATCTCGACTTATATTCGTTTTTCCACCTGTAAAAGTTTGTTTCTTTGCAACGTCGTCCTTCACAATACTAGGATACAACCCCAACCTAAAAGCTTCTAATGTCACAATTTCTTCGAAGGCCATAAGTTTGGTTTTTGTATTAAAAAGTCTCCTCGTATATTGCCTCAGGCTTTCCCCCTACCCTCTGTCGATAATTAATGATAGTGTCCCCATTAGTTCAAAATTTCTTGCTTCACACAAATTGTTGTCGGAATATGGTCCAGAACATATCAAAATTCTTGATGCAACCCTGCAGCAAACAATTGTACCACCTCGAAACCCCATCTTTGAATGTGTATGAAAATTTATAGCACTACCGTTGGTCATCATCATCAAAATTTATCATAAATTTTTGAATAGCTCCATATGACTGTCCGCCTCCTTTTTTCTGTTAATTTTTTGTAGCTTAGAGATATCGAAGTGTTTCCACATATTCCCTAATAAGATCTTAGAAAATAATAGAGACGACCTCAAGTTTTCCTGGTTTTTGTATATACTCCCCCCAAGACTTTCATTGGGAGCCGTATATGGACCACACTCTGATGGGTTTGCAAACTGATTGCCTATACGATAGTTGAGGCTCTGAATTCCAGTGGGAACTGAACATAGGTTGTCGCTTGCTCCCCTACTATAATATTTACCGCCCTATCAGTATTCATTGAGGTGGGGGTCCTTCTGTCAGTGTTATTCATTTTTTTCTTCGAATCCTAGATTAGTGAGAAATTTGATTTCGATCTGCACGCTTTCTCGAACTTTTTTCCTTTCCATTCCTCTCGCGTTAGTGTTTTTTTTTCCGGGGAAGAAGACTCGTCAAAATGGTAAACGGAAGAAGGAATGGACTCCGTTAACTCGTAAAGACGCCTGGATTTTGTTTCTTTTCTTGGGGAGTAGCGAGTCTGATGCCTTTCCACATCACAATTGTGAGAACCGATGCACGTTCTATATTTCGATTTCCTCTAGGGATGGTTCCCTTCGAACTTTCGAACTAAGTATTTTTCAGCCATTACTTCCTCTTTCTCATAATTAACTTTACAATATCTTCCAACAATTTGTTTGCTAATCATACCAAGACAAACTTCTCTAGTTGCTCTTCGACATACTGGTCATTGTAGTGTTGGTATACGATTTGGTGCTCCTTGAACTGATGGTCCTCCGACGTAGATCTGATCCCCACACCCTCTATCCTCACAAAGGGTTCCTTTTGTATGTATGCATTCATGTTTCCCACTGTGGTCGACAATGATCTCTCCAAGAATATCCAGATCCATAAATGATGCCAGGTATAATTGGAACCAAGTCTAGATAGTAAAACATGGGAAAATAGAGGGAGAAAATGCTAAAAAATGCTTGTTGAATATTAAATATTCACCGTTTGATAAAAAAGAATCTAGATTTATATAATAAAGGTGGTGGGTCCAAACGCACATGGATGACCCACTTGAGATTATTCTACTCTTTTATTCTATTAATCCTACTCATATACTCATTATTACATCATATATATTTTATATTAAATATTTATGTTATTCTATATTACACGATTTATATTTAAAAAATCCATCCAAGACTTGACTGACCTGATCCGAGCTGGATAATTAGGCCCTTATTAGTCTCTACGCTTTATAATTCATGGTCTTGAATCTGTCCATTTTATCATGCTTGAGCTTATATCTTTCCATTACATCATGCCTCGTCTTGCATCTCTTTATTTCATCATGTTTGTTCTCTCTATTTTATTATGCCTAATCGTGCATCTCTTTATTTCATCATGCATGGTATTTCTATTTTATCATGAGTGGTCTCTTTATTTTATCATGCATAGTATATCCACTTCATCATGTATGAACTTTCTACTTTATCATACATCATCCACTCTCTTCATAATGTCTGCTCTCTCCACTTCGTCATGCCTTATCTCACACATCTCCATATAATTAGGAATTGTTTATCCACTTTATCATGTTTGGTCTCACATCTTCATTACATTATGTAGTTTCCCATATATCTCTATTACATCATGAGAGACCAAAGCAAAGCGAATAATGTGATGCAAGACCAAGAAAACATAATACGGGACCAAGCAAACTGAATCTGAAGGATTTGTTTTTCAAAAAATCTCATTCATGGATCTACTTTTGTTCGTCGTAAAAAACATCGATGGTATATTTAATTTTTTTCCCTGTTAAGGTTTGAAAGATAAATAATTAAAAAAAACAAAATAGAGAGAGAGAGAGGATGACGTGTCTGATGATGAAGCATGTGTATTTCAGGTATTATGGAAAAGGTTGGCTATTAGGTGGGAGCGAAGTATCATATTTGGGTACTAGGTAGTTATTATTGATATTTGTAGTATTATATTGCAAGAAAGTTTTCTGTTGGATACCTTTGGGTCCAATACCATTTATATAATTGTTTGAGAGTAAAACACTAAGCTCAATAATTGGAACCAAATCTTTGAAGGATCAGATAAAATAATCTATATAATTTCAAAATATATGCCAACATATATTTAAAAAGAAAAAAAGAGTGAAGCAAAAGTGATAAACAAAGTTATGATCTTTTATTATGTATTTTGGATATTTATTAGACAAAATACTAGTTGGGTTAAAGTGTATTAGATGCATATTTTTCTAGTATAAAATTTAAACTATTAGAATATATGAGTCTAATAAGATTATGATCAAACAAAAATATGAGTATCCACTACGATAACAAGTAAAAATATCATTTGAACTTTTTAAAACGAGAAATCTCAGCAAAGCACTTACATGGTATGTCTAGCCGAAGGAAAACTTTACATACATATCAAACATAAGGTAGAAAAAAATAGTTAGGTAGAATTTCATAGGATATACAAACCACTCACGAGGTTTCAAGCCCTATTCTTCCAAAACAAAATTCAAATTTATACATAGACCCTCCAAAATATTTTTAGGATAAAGAGTTTTAGATGAAAGATTCAATTAACAACATTATTTTTTTTTTGAAAAAATTAGAATAATTTTGTTCACCCTTTGATATTGATGCTCTGGTTACAATTAGTTTGTCGGTCATGTACAAGATGTCATGAATTTTAGTACCTCAGATATATTTTACGTTTAAAAGAAAGTCTCGATGATGTCCTAATCGATAAAACTCAACAAGATTAAGAAATTGAGCAGCTTGATGAGCCTACATTGTGTAGATCCACTAGGCAGAGAATAAGTTTCATACCTTTAGATTATATGGTAGTTATAAATGAACACGAGGAATATTCCCAGCAAGAGGTGATAAGTTCTCACTAAGTAAGTGTCCTAAGATATATTTGAACATTCACGTTATGAAAACATGACCATATGCTTCAAAAGTTGGGAGTATGCCCATATATACACTAGACATACATATCATTTGTAGTAGGAGTGTTGGGGAGGTACTTGAGCCATACAATAGTTAACCATTGGAATGCCGCCAATAGGGTCCTCTAGTATTTGTAAAACACCAAGCCGCACAATTTTACATTAAACAAATCCAATAGTTTGGAGATTGTAGGCTATTACAATGCATATTTTGTCGGTGTCCTAGAGACTAGACGTTCTCCAACTCATTCTATATTCATTCTAGCTGGAGTATCTATCTCATGGAAGTGTGTGGAATAAACATTTCTTTCAAGTTTTACAGTGATAATCAAACGTGTAACATGCTCATAATTGTTTTAATAGAATTATATGAAATAAAGAGAATAGAAATATCACTCTTTCTTTACTAAGATAACAGTTCAATCGTTATATTCTCGTATAAAATCAATAATTTGAGCAAATCTAAACACAAAGACTTCATGTTCACGTTTGTTGAAGAAAGAATCCATAATTGTCATATTAAGGTTGGACACACTGGCATAAACTTTATGGTCTAAATCCTTTCACTAATGGGTACCACTATATTTCTTTCAGAAACACAACATTAGAATGAGTTTTCTTATATTAAAGGGTATTTAGATCTAGATTTTATTATTATTTTAGTCTTCTATGCATACTTTTGGTTAAATAATACTTTCTAGAATTTAATTAGTTCAGACTATGACAAATAGAAAATTGATTTGTAATGATCAAATCATCGTGTGATTTGCATGATGTACTCCATAACCACTTACATATAGGTTATAGTTGTTCAAGTGATTATTGTGAGGACTATGACACATTAATTGACATATCATTTATTGCTCTTAGTTGACGATTATCCAAAGTGATAAGGCTTGGTAGGTTACCTGTAGTGATTCCTAAATTGGTATATACATTTCAATATATAGCGTGCTTCAGGTGACATTATAAAGATATCATAAATTGGAATGTCTGATCCATGTGGATTTATATTATCTAAGTTGTTACGATTTAAAGTCAATTTTTTAAAATGTAATCATCGTTTAGTTTATTAAAATGATGGATAACTATAGTAGTCATATGAAAAATATAGTGTAGATACCAGTTCGATTATTACAAATCTAGATGGAGGATTCATCAATCAAGCACTATACTTATCGGGTCATATGGTCCCAAGAAGGTTATGCTAGAATACAAGAACATTTAGACTACAACAATAAGTGATGAAGAAGGTTTCTTCTTTAAGATATTTCAAAAAAGATAAGACTAGTTAATGATCAATAGTAGAGTAAGATTAATTTTATTAACAAATGAATCAATTTTTTAAAAAATGCTCGCATCTCTTATTTATAACTAATTTATTCCTAAATATTACTGATGGATTACACATGTATCTTTTGACACATGTATCGTTTGACACATGTTGACCATCTGTTACATAAATTAATATTTTACCTTTGAAACCGCCATAGATATTTTGGTAACACATTTCACTTATCTCAAATCTTCAATTATCTTTAAGTTAATTCCATCTTCATTGGAAATTTAATTTTAGCGTATGATGCACTTACCATGTACTTTGTCGATGTTTCAATATTATTTCCAAATCAATCATTCTTTGTATTAAGTATAATATTTTTCATAATGTGCTTGTCTTCGTCATATGTACGTTGGTTATGCATAAAGCGTCAGCTGTCAAATATTCTACATTTAGCTGATGCTTTCATTTTGTGTTTATTTTTCCGAAGCTTTCTTTTTATTTGATATTTTGAACCTCCATCTAGGTGACACTCTAATGATAGATTTGACGATGCATTTTGCTTAGTTATTTTGCTGTCGCTCTTAACTTAAAGATATGAATATTTTATTTTCCCAAATAAGAGTAATGACGTCATAGTGGAATATAACCTTATATGGACTCCCCATAATCTTAAATATATTCATATATTAAGGATTATAAATAAAATAAGTAAGATAAAATTCATATCATTTTTTAATTTAAGTTTACCATAATTTACCTCAATCGTTAAATACTTGTGCATATGTAATTAAATTAAAACAAACAATTAATGACATCAGACTATTTATTTTTCACCAATAAACTTCTGACACTTTGATACCTTATTTGGACAGTTTTTCTTACTTTAGAATGACCAAAGAAGTGACCAATTTGAAACAATACCAACCCTGGAACATAGAAAAATGTTTAAAGGAAGAATAATTATACTTTCTAAAGAACCTTTTAAATCGAACACTTTGATAAAACTATTACCCTTGAATTTCTTTTTCATCCAATCAACCTGAAATAAAAAGTTATGTTTTTTGTTATCGACCTCAATTTATCTAACGATGTTAAATTTTTTAATGGTAAGAAAACTAAGAATGGTAATGGAAAAAAGAAACGTGTTTGACTTTCATATATCATTATTATTTATTCTTACGTTTTCAAAAGTATACTTACCATGAATTATTTTGGTTTTTATAAACTAAAGAGATTTTTGAAGTATTTTTAGACACGATTTCTTTAACCAACTTTTCCTTGTTAGTCAACCAATTTGAGAAGATAAACATCAAAATACTTTCACACAAGAAAATATATCTCGCTCCTTATTTTGGATGTTAAGAAAGAATAGATGCTATCACCAAAACCTCTGTCAAATGGAAACAATTTGTTGATGGTTTAAAGTATCATCTCGAGTCTCATTTTTCAGGTCGAATATACTTTCCGAAAACAAATCATTTCCTTTTTCTTTTTATTCCAAAAATACAACCAATTATTATCTCTTTTGCCGATACTTCTTTGTTTTACTAATGTTTTCATTTATTCATCTTCGTATCGTTTGATTACCATCAGCCATTCTGTATGTCTATATAGTCGATATTTTGATGACATATTAAGCCACTGCATTTATCTTATTATATTAGTTATCTAAAGAACGTATATAGATCATCTTTTGACGTTTTGTTTCAACCATCACCTATAGAATATATGGAAAACATATCTAATGTCACTTTAGTTTTAAAATATAAGAACTGTCACTTTTGAAACTAACCAAGATATTTAAAAACTATGTATCTGAAGATCATTAGAAACATTAGAAAAGTAGTGTGATCCTTTACTCATTTCAAATGAACTTGACTTATAATCATACTCACTCTGATTAAAGTGCGTGACCATTTATGCTTTAATAGCTAGGCTTGAATTATAACCATGATCAAAATTTAGAGAATTTACAACTTGCAATTAAAATCCTAATGGCCTCTTACTTTTTTCATTTATACTTTACTTATAATCATATTCGTTTTAATTGGATGCATAACCTCTTATACTTTTCAGTTGGACTTGACTTGTAGCCATGTTATTTTATTAGTTATAATTTTTGTATAATTTTCTAAATCATGTTGCTTATTTCTTTCACTAGTACTTAGTCCATCAATTTGGAAAACATTTCATCATATTTCATATTTGATTTTTTTATTAAATCTGAAGGCCTTGTAACATTTGGAAATGATAAATAATGTCAACAAATTCACATTAGATGAATAAAATTTATATTTTCTAAGCTTATTTGAATGTTGCTTTATTTCAATCGTATCAATTATTTAGATGCCATTGCTTACCTTATCATTTTTCCATAGTTGCATATTTTCCATCGTTTGATCATCTTTATTGTGTTCCTATTTTAATTTTGTTTATTATAAAATCATTACATCGCATCGTCGAAACTATTTTAAACGATGTTTTATCTCCATCGTATTAACCTTAATCTTATTACATAGACGTTGCACCTTATGTTTTCGAATCAGGATAAATATATCTGATCTCGATATATATTTACGAGTTTTTCCCTTCGTACTTAGTTTTTTAAATAAAAATACCTTATTTATTGAGAAAGTAAGATCCACTTTTATGACATAAATTATTTTATCTTAACGTATTCTAATAATAAAATATTAATTTTTTGATAACATACCAATATTCGAATAGGATATAAGAGTTACTAATTTTTTGAATTTTTTTTATCTTCCTTACAACCGATTATTTTTCAATCCAACAATTATTATTTACCAAATGTTACCATAGAACAAGAACGAATCATTCTATTCCATCTTTCTTAGTTTTTTCATAACTTTTCTCACTAAAAACTTTATCCATTGATGTACTCCCTAAGATAAATGTCGTCACATTACCAATAACTATCATCATGTTTAATTACCAATAACTATCATCATGTTTAACTGAGTATCAATGTCATATGTTTTAGAATCTTCTATTTTCTTGATGACCTTCCTTATCTTCTAGTACATTCTTGGTGATGCAAATTCCTTAAATTTGACAACAATAACCATTATAATTTTAGAGATTGAAAATGGAGTTAATAAAACTACCTTATTTTTATTATTATGGATGTGACTATTTTTTTTGCTATATATCGATTTGAGATTTTAATATAAATGTATGAAATGAGGAGGAATTAACATCCTTATTTCTTTCTCCCAGGTCATCATAATATTGAGTTAAACAATTTTTAAATTTGACTTTTATATGATGAAGAATAAGATGGTGTTGAGGGTTAGGTTATATGATGATAAACAACGCCCGATTAATCAAATCACGATTCATACAATTTTCTTAATCAATGACTTTCTCCATAGATCAAACCATGATTCACACTCTTCACACGATAACATAATATCAGACATGATAAATTCAACAATCTTAATTCCCTTGAAAGTTTACATTTGGATATTTTTAATATGTACCCCTCGCCAAAATATATTTCCAAGAATAGTGACACAAATATTTTATAGCATCAATCATAGAGAAACAAAGTGGAACCAACACTCTTGGACGTGTAATTCCTCCTAAGTTCAATCGTTTGTTTTGCATCTCCATGATAAATAAGTGACCGATAAAAAAATTAAGATGCTTTCAAATGTGAAAAGAATTCAATTGTTTCAATAGTCTTTTTGATTTTATCAGAACTTCATAAAATTCCTATAAAACTCGATCTCTTTATATTTCAGATGAAAACCAACAGAGACATGTTCTGATGATATATAACCAAACCTTTTGCACTAATTTACCAATTTTAGAAATATCCCCACCGAGCATCATTGATACTATATCCCTGATCGCAACTCGAATTAACATTTACCGACAAAACAATAGAATAGATAGAGTATCTCACAAATTTTATAATTTTACCGATGGATGATCATTTGTTTGGAAAACAATCCGTAAAGGTTGATCATAATAGACTGGGTAATATACTTGTTGAAAATTTAAAATTTTCTCGAATAAAACATGAATACAAATTACATGTGTGAAAATTCCATCATCATACTAAGTACAAGTCTGAGTCTATTCACTAACAGAATACCATCTTTCTAGAAATTTAGAAACTCACCTTGGAACTGAACATCTATTTCAATAAAACTTTTAACATTGAAAACCATAATAAATCTCTTTATCATTATATTAACATATCTATCCACTGTTGTATGTTGTGTATCAACATATTCATCCTATTTATCCCATAATTTCATAAACTAACTAATGCAATTCGTAAGTACGCAAAAACGGATGAATAAAAGTTCTATTTTACTATTATGTTGCAACTACTTATTGTATTTTTTCCAAAAAACCACACTAAATAGTTAAAACAACTCAAGAAAGGGTAAAGGTTGGATACCACAACAAGATCGACGAAAGGGTGGTGAAGGAGGCCCGAGTATAGTATGAATCAATAATTTTGGACAATGATATGTTCGACGCTAAAACCAATAGAAATATGAAAGATAGTTATGAGCGTTTCATGATATAAAAGTCATACATATAGTGAACTACCCCAATAATCGTCGAATATTTAGTAACTACTATGTAGTTTTTTTTCAATCTTGAACCATTATTTTTCTACTTGACATACTCATATTATCGTTTCATATGTTATATTCAAGTTTTCGTTAGACATAGTTTTACTTCTAATTTGGAAGTTAAAATTGGCTAGTCACTTTTCCAATTATAAGCCCTCTAATTATCAATCTAAATTGTTGTCTTATATAGTATGTTTTGTGTCTTATGAATATTTTCTTTCAGTTTTAATTTCAAAATGATGGAATTAATGTAGCTGAGTGGTTCCTTGATGATGTAATATAACTATGTTGATGATGTAATATAACATTGTTCTCCCATGGTGTATATATATATATACAATATAATTGTAATTAATTAAAGATGAGAAGAAGGAGTATGAAAAAAGGGATAATGCTACTAGTAACAAAGAAGGTGCCCCATCTCAAACAGATAAACCTAAACTCTTAACCAACACAAACATATTCCCAGTCAATATAATCAGCCTTCAAAAGAAATTCACAAAAAAATCGCAAGTCCAATACAATGAATGACCAGTATCAGCAATTCCTGCCATGATGACTCTGAAGTCAATATTATAAATGACCAGTATCAGCTTATACATGTTGATATTAATGGATTTCCTTCTGATAAAGTGTTCTTGATTAATTTTGTCTATGCTAATTGTGAGCAAAGAGATAGATTGGATCTCTCGAATATACTCAAATCTATTTTATCTACTGCAAAAAATGACTGCTAATGGGTGACTTTAATGTTGTGACTTCTTTTGATGAACAATTAGGATGTTCCTCTTATAGTAAAAAATGTATTGAAGACTTTAATGATGTTATTAGTGATTGCTTCCTAGAAGACGCAGGTTATGATGGCTCAAGGTTTACATAGACTAATAAAACTAAATGGAAGCGTTTAGATCATCTGTTAATCAACACAACCTAGTCTGATTATTTTAGTAACACTAAAGTCCTTCATATGACCATAACATGTTCTGACCATACTCCTCTAATGATATAAACTACTATAATCATGGTTTTAAATTCTTAAATATGTGGCGTCTTAACGAGGATTTCTTAAGAATTATAGAAAACAATTGGAATGAGACTTTGGAAGGTTAGCCTCTTTATGTTTGCTGGAATAAACGTAAGAGACTCAAATATACTCTTAAAACATGAAATTGATAATGCTTTGGTAATATTTTTTATAAGGTGGTGGAAGATGAGGAATCTGTCAAGAAATGTGAAACTAAGCTTCAAGAAACAAACAACGTGGAAAACAAAATAAACTTTTATACAGCTAATGCTTAATATCTTCATGCATTAACCATGTAATAGTCTTACTGGCACCAAAAATGTTACTTAAGCTCACTTAAAGATGGTGACAGGAACTATAAATTCTACCACAGTTACGTCATAAAAAGAAGGAGAACATACTGCATTCTTAGTATAAAATATGAGAGAGATTGGATTACTAATAACCAACTATTAGGCCTTTCTGCTGAAAACTACTTCAAAAACATTGACATTGAGGTTGAAACTACAAGTATAAATGATAACATTTTCAGTGTCATCTAATCACAGATCATGGTAATACATTTCTTCTAGCATTTCTTACTGAAGATGAAATCTTCTCCATCATCCAGGGTCTTAACATCTCAAGTGCAGCTGACATTTATAGTTTCAACAATTTTTTCTAATGTCACTGGCTAGAAAATTATCAAGAAATACTTTTGTAAAGCCATGGTCTCTTTTCTACAAAGCCAGAGTATCCCCCATGGGATCCTTGCTTCTAGTATACGTCTTATTCCCAAGTTAAGCAGCCTTTCACCCTGGAAAAATTACAGGCCTATCAGTTTATGCACTCATATTAATAGAATAATGTAAAAAAAAAACCTTAACAATAGGCTGATAAAACTTCTTCCTAAAATAATTAGTGATATTTAGGGTGCTTATGTTGCTAACAAGTATATTTAAGATATTTTATTACTTTCCTAAAGAGCTTATCTACGACCTTAACATGAAAACTAAAGCTGGGAACATCCTTATTAAGGTCGGTATGTCTAAGGCCTTTGACATGATGTCCCACAGCTTCATTTCTAAAATTCTTCTAACTTTTGGTTTGTATCCCAATTTTGATAAATTATTGATAAAATTATCAGAAATGTCCATGTTTCCGTTCTCATAAATGGTCAATCTAAAGATTTTTTTTAGAATTAAAAGGGGTGTTAGACAGGGGGCCAAGTGTCCCCTAGTCATTTTCTAATAGTTGAAGAGGTGTTAGTTCTAGGTATTTTCAATCTATATAATATAAACAAGACTATAAAGTCTCTTATAGAAGTAACAAACATATTCCGTTTATTGCTTTCGCTGATGACATCCTAATTGTTTCTAATGGTTTGAATTCGACTATTAATAAGCTAGGTAACTTTCTTCAAAAGTATCAGGATATATCTGGCCACACTATCATTAAAGAAAAAACTAAGATCATTACTTCATCTAACCTCCCTAAAACCAATATCAATTTTATTATTAATCTTTCTGGTTTCAATAGCGGTAGCCTTCCTATATCTTACTTAGGTATTATCCTTAACTTTGAGCCTCCTCTTAATGAGACTAGAAATAAGATAAAATAATGGAAGGATAAGCACTTATCGATTGGTGGTAGACTTACCCTAATTAATTATGTTCTTATGATTATTCATATGTACTGATTGTAGTGTTGTACTCTTCGTAAAAGTATTATAAATAGCATTATGATTTTTTTTATAAATTCTTCAGGGGTTCTAATCAAGACATTAAAAGTATCCACTAGTCTTATTAGTCTAAGGTTTGTAAGCCTTATAATGAAGACGGGCTAAATGTCAGGCATTTACTTCACATTCATGATACCTTATCCTGCATAATTTGGCTTAGGTTTAGAGAAAACTAATACTTGCGGTCTAAATACATTCATAACATCTATTGCAAAGAGTTTCTTCATCTCCGAGTTAATTAATCTACTAAAGGGTCGCAAATTTGGAAAAGACTTGGGAAGATTAAGACATTTGCTAAAGCTAACATAAAGTCGATTCTTGGAAATGGGGATATGGAATTTTGGTTAGAAAATTGGAACATGAATTTTCCTCTTATTATTCTTGATAATAACTGTGAGAAATATTGGTATAGGTCTGTGAAAGTTAGGTCTTTTTGGGAGAACAATTCCTAGAACCTCAACAAGATTACTGGATCATTTTCTAATTTTGAAATTAAGAAAATTCTTAAGTTAGCTATCAAAGACAAGAAAGATGATTCTATGTCATGGCTTCTATCAAAAGATGGAAAATTAAATAAAAAATATACATAGAACTCCTTGAGAGTTAAGCATAATCAATCTAGCCTATTCAGCAAGCTTTGGAACATAATTACTCATATGAAGTGTTCATTTTTACACTCGAGAATCCTTCACAAATGGATCTTTGTTGATTCTATTGTTCGAAAAAACACAGGACCATGGCATCTAAATGTCATTTCTCTAACAACTCTGAAGCTCAAAATCACCTATTTGTGACCTGTCAATACTCTTGGTCTATATGGTCCTATTTTGAAACCCTTTTCAAGGTCAATATTGGTAGACATATGGCCATTGCTCACTTAACAAGAAGCTGGTTCTAGTCTTCGAAGCATGAAATCTATATTCGTTCTGTTATGCCCCCTATTATATGTTGGGCCATATGGCAAGAGAGAAACATAGTTAAGTTCAAAGAAATTACCATATCTTATAATTCCACCATTACCTGTATAAAGCATATTTTATCTAATCTTGATCTATCTAATCTTTTGAAGACTAAGCATTGGGCCAAAGATGAAGATGCAGCAATTGAATTCAGATGTTATAATCATCTAAAAGATAAGATAAGCTTACCTATCATAGACGGTATCCATTTATTGCTTGGCAGATACAAGTTGAACACTCACGAATCTTGTCTTGCAAATGGAGAATCCAATGAAGGTGCCATCATCAGGGATTACCAATGTGATATCGTGATGAGTTGTGACAACCTTTATGGCAAGATTACTCCCATTATGTCTGAGGTAATGGCTCTTCTGGATGAGTCCAAATCTGTAAGAGAAAAAATATAACAAATTTAGATATTGAATTAGATTATTTAATTATTGTTAATTGGCGTTCAACTGGTCACTACCTTTGGACTGTGGAGCCAATTATATCGTGTTGCATGTGTCTAATTCATTATTCTTTGAACATTAAACATATAATTAGAGTCTATAATAGAGTAGCTGATTGTCTTGCTAAATGGACTCTAAAGTGAAAAATGAAGTTAGAATTTAACAATGTGCAAGCCCATGCACAACGCAGTGCAATCACTCTTCTTGAGAGCATGGATCTTGGATACGTCAGTATTGACTCTTAGTCTGAATTAAGTCATTCTTCTCTCTAATATATCTATGCAATTATAATTTTAATTCTGGCAAGTATGTATATGATTCTAACATGCTTGAAGTTACGTATCATGTTTGTTATACCTCTTTTAGACTTATTTTTCTAGGTTACAAAGTTGTTTAAGTTCGTCATCTAATGGTTGCAGTTTCTCCAACAAGTAAAAGCTTCATTCTCATTCTTATCTTCAACAAAGATTATTCGCATCCCTTCTCTGCCCAATTACGCTGGTCCATCTCTTCTTCCCCTAATCTTTGTTCTTTGTAAATCATCTTTCAAGCTTTATCTTATGGGGGTTGCCCTTGTAGTCTTATTTTTATTCGTCCTCTTCATGCTTGTCTCTTCTACCCGTGGGTTTGCTCAAGTTGTTTATTGTCCTTCTTTCATTAAAACTCAAGGTTTTCATAGAATTAAAATATATCTATGCAATTATATTTTAATTCTGGCAAGTATGTATATGATTCTAACATGCTTGAAGTTACTTATCATGTTTGTTATACCTCTTTTAGACTTATTTTTCCAGGTTACAAAGTTGTTTAAGTTCGTCATTTGCTAGATCGTCATCTAATGGTTGCAGTTTCT
This sequence comes from Limnanthes douglasii subsp. nivea, assembly GCA_036936605.1. Taxonomy (NCBI): domain Eukaryota; kingdom Viridiplantae; phylum Streptophyta; class Magnoliopsida; order Brassicales; family Limnanthaceae; genus Limnanthes; species Limnanthes douglasii. The sequence goes on along the minus strand of JAUPFV010000001.1, from coordinate 200,806,870 downwards.
CCAACAAGTAAAAGCTTCATTCTCATTCTTATCTTCAACAAAGATTATTCGCATCCCTTCTCTGCCCAATTACACTGTCCCATCTCTTCTTCCCCTAATCTTTGCTCTTTGTAAATCATCTTTCAAGCTTTATCTTATGGGGTTGCCCTTGTAGTCTTATTTTTATTCCTATTCTCCTTTTCGAGATTACTGAAACTGAAATATTTTGGATTTATAAGAATCACTGACTTTGGCTTGCAGGGAGTTGGATTTCATCATCGTTCGGATGGACAAATTGAGAAGTTCGATCTGTGATTTAAAATCTGGATTCAATTCATCAACGGGAATGACAAATGTTGGATTGACTTAATTCTCCCATTTAGCGCTAAATAAAATCGATTTCCCTCTTAATTTTTTTACTAAACATATCAAGCAATCAAACTTTGTTTTGTTTTGGGCTTTTTGGGTTTATCCAGCTTTATATTACCCGACTTATAAATATATTTTTCTGTTGGTTAAAAAAACAATCCCTAAACTAAAAAACTAAAAAACTGTTTACCATTTAAAACCTAAAGAACAAACATAACTTTGTTTATGATTTCGTAAGAATAAACATAAATTTTTATATTACCCAAATACCGAGCTGACCAAAAAAAACAAACGTGTTTTGTGAAATTCTTTTAATACCAAACATAAATACCAACGTATCTTCCTAACTGATTATATTTTTCATATTTCAAACCTTCCGACTAAATGATGATTTTAACCCCAAGACGATCAACAGCCACGCATATATAGCTACCACTTGGTCTCTAAAAATGTTGGAATTTTCCTAAATTTCAAACCGAATGGTTTGAATTCAATGTCATTACCAAAGCTTACTAATAGAGCTTGTTTATATGTTCGCTTGAGTTTTTTCCAGTCAACATTTATAAGTATAAATATTAGACAGATATATTTATATTTATATATATTAACATTATCATTCAAGTTAATTTCGTTGACTATAACCTTGAACACAATATGAGTAGTTTCCATGGAATCCGTATCTTGAAAACGTCTGAAGCGTTATAAGAAGATATGGTTCTGGTTTTTGTTAAAATTTAAATCAGTTAATTTTATTTGGAAAAGAATTTCAGTCCATTGCTAGCTTAAGCTGTAGGTATTTTGTGATCTCGGTTATAACGAAAATGACCTATTGCATGAGTAGTCAATATTTATAGATCGCTTGGTGGCATATTAGTTTATTGCCTTATAGGCCAATAATTTTATTGTTTATGTTAATTTAATATATATTCGTTTATCATTATATTCTACATAATAGTTTTTAGAAAAGTAATATTTCTCTTTTTGAAGGATACAGAAACGAATGCGGAAAATTTTAACCGTTTCTTCATTTTAATAGCTGCAAATTGCATTTGTGAATTTGTTTTTAGATCACGTGTGTTCGAATCGATTGTGTGTTCGAATCGACTGTGTGTTTTTTCATGTTATAAAATACTATGCAATTATCACAAAATGGCTTAAGCACAAAATATATACGAAGGAAAGATTTAAATGAAACACAGGATTTAACGTGGTTCGACAATTGTCTACGTCCACGGGCGCCGCCAGAGAAAGAGTTTCACTATGATAGAAAATGTTACAGATTTCAGATTGTGCTTTGTGTCGCCCTAGTAATCTATTTATAGAGAATTAATAGACTTACTAGACTATGGGCCTAATGGGCTCATACCATAAGACTAACTCAAGTGATTGGACAATATCACTATCACAACACAAAACTGTACTGCCGGACACAGTACACTGTCAAGACACTATTCGACTAATTCACAACAAATCTTCCCCTTGAGGCGAATATCCTTTCTTCACTATCAACAAAGAACCTTCTCTTCTTCTGACTCACCAAATGCCCTTAAGGCATTCACTCTATACTGCGAACACCGATCCAATTTAGACACTCCCTAAACTTTCGAACTGATACTGCTTTGGTCATTATATCTGCGGGATTATCGTGTGTAGACACTTTCTTCACATCAACAATTCCCTTTAATATTATATCACGAATAAAATGATACCTGACATCTATGTGCTTTGTATGCTCATGGTACATCTGGTTCCCTGTAAGGTGTATGGCGCTTTGACTGTCACAAAACACTTTTGTAGTACTCCTATCCAAGCCCAAATCTGCCACCAAACCTTGCAACCATATTGCCTCTTTAACTGCTTCTGTTACCGTCATGTAATTTGCCGCTGTTGTAGACAAAGCTACAGTAGCTTGCAACTGTGTTTTCCAACTAATCGGACTCCCAGCTAAAGTAAATACATATCCTGTCAGAGATCTTCTTTTATCCATATCACCTGCAAAATCAGAATCAACAAAAGCAACCAATGATCCTGCAACATCATTCAGCGATTCACCAATATCGATTTTGTTAAAAGTTAAGCCAACGTTCAAAGTATTCTTTTGAAGAGATTCAATCTCTTCCCCCATAGCACCAATCCATCGATCTGCCTCTGAACTCGCTATAGCTTCTCTGTAGCTACTAGATTCCTGCATCTCAACTTCTTCTGCAACTGACAGAGCATATGCAAATAGATTCACATACCTCTTTGGAAGTCTAATATCTCTTCTTTCTCTGCCCAATGCTATGCTATAAGATTGTTGTTCTGGTCCAGGCGCATCATCGTCACTATCATCTGATGGTGACGCTTCACCTCCTGTTTCTGGATCCACCTCACAACCACTTGAATTATTGGACTTGCTAGGAACTGATTCTACTTCAAGCTCCACCTGTTTACTCACAACCGATCCTGATTCGACCATTTCTCCTACTTCCTTCTGACTGTCTATCGAAGCAAACTCATTAAAAGTAACGTCCCTACTGATGAAAAAACCTGGAGACTTTGGAGAGGTCACCATAACCTATATCCCTTCACTTCAGTAGCAGATCCTAGATATATGCATCTCTTTTCCCTCAGCTCAAGCTTACCATCTCTCACATGAGCATACGCAGGACAACCGAACACCCTCAAATGTTCATAATCAGCCGACGATCCAGACCAAATCTCAAAAGGAGTTTTACAATCAATAGTCGTTGATGGAGACCAATTCACTAAGTAACACGCTGTATTGATAGCTTCATCCCAAAAATCTTTTCCCACACCGGAATGCGAGAGCATACTTCATGCCTTGTCACAAAGCGTTCTGTTCATTCTTTATGCGACTCCATTCTGTTGTGGTGTTCTAGAACAAGTGCGATGGCGCACTATTCCCTCAACTTCGCAAAACTCGTTGAACTCACGACTACAATATTCTAACCCATTATCTTTCACACTCATTAAAATCCAGCACAAAGCCCTTTCTTGATGATCTTGTTTCTCCTTTTTCTTTTATCTCTTCTGGTAACTTATTCTCCACAGCCTTCCACAACCCTTGCAGTACCAATGAACATTTCAGTTTAATCTTCCACAACGCAAAGCTGGATCCCCTATCAAATTTTTCAATCATGTATTTTGTTGCTGTAGACGCCATTGTGAAACCCTAATTGCAAAAGCCCTAATTTCACCACGTGGCTCTGATACCAATTTTGTTATAAAATACTAAGCAATTATCACAAAATGGCTCAAGCACAAAATATATACGAAGGAAAGATTTAAATGAAACACAGGATTTAACGTTTTTCAACAATTGTCTACGTCCATGGGCGCCGCCAGAGAAAGAGTTTCACTATGATAGAAAAGGTTACAGATTTCAGATTGTGTTTTGTGTCGCCCTAGTAATCTATTTATAGGGAATTAATAGACTTACTAGACTATGGGCCTAATGGGCTCATACCACAAGACTAACTCAAGTGATTGGATAATATCACTATCACAACACAAAACTGTACTGCCGGACACAGTACACTGTCAAGGCACTATTCGACTCATTCACAATATTTCATATATGTATTTTTTTTGTTTTTGACTAGTATGCAATACAAAGTTTTGAACTTATAATTTTTTTAATCACCTAAAGAGATAAATTATAATACGACGGATGAAATAAATGATATTTACATTTGATCGAACTAAAAGAATCGCATCGTATTTGTCTATTGAAATGCAAATAAATATTAAGCTTATTATATGATTTGTTTTATTTTAGATTAAACTTAAGAGACTTACTGTTTTGCCTGCTGCTCTTATCTATAATCCATCTTCAGATTTTACTTCTTTTGAATACTGTTTTAGAGTTCTTCAAAAATTTGTTCATGAAAAGTATTTGTTAGTCTTTCTTTAACTAAAACGATGACTAATCCTTTTTGCATTTTGTTTATAGGAATATATGAGTCCACTCATTCATTTTATAGGTATATAAGCAAATAAAACTAAAACCTTAGTTGTATACAGCCCATAACATATATTGCTTTGTGATCAAATACTACAACCCACTAAATTAATTTTATCAATTTATTCCTTAAATTATGAGTTCAGGCTTAAGTGTTGAGATTTTGGTCTGACTACTTCATTATGCTAAAACTCAACCCGATTACCACACTTATTAATCCACAACATATTTTTACCTATATGCCAAATAACCAATTAATTATATATAATATAATTAATCTAATGAATTATATTATTTGAGTATCTTATGACAATGACCAACTACATACATATAATATATGTGTCCATAAATATTCCAACAACCTCCCACTTGGACTGTCATATGCTACTTAATAATATATATATCTAACTTTATTTGGTACCCTGAATTTATTGTTAATAGGTCAATGGTACAACATGTACATGATCAATAAACATTAAAGGACTAAAGACCTATTTCTCGCAATGTGAACAATAAGATGCGGTAATAATAACATTATTGTCATTAATTAATTACTTAGAACAATTATGGTGTGCACTTGAAGATTAATATGAATTATATATATATATATATATATATATATATATATATATTCTTAAATAATCTTACATTTTGAGATCTAATAAAGATAATATTTCAATAAATATAACCAAGAGTATATATTGAAAATATCATCGGATCCTATTACAAACACTCATACTGAAACTAACAATCCTCTAAATCAACTATACCCTTACTGGTGGTGTGTTCCTGGAAAACCTTAGGTAATTTTGCATTAGCTTAGTTTGTGTTGATGTGCTCTATATTTATACGACGTCTATGAACTCTCTGTTTAATTGATAAGAACTTTATGTCTATGTGTTTAACTTGGACGAACTCCTATTATTGTAGAGTACCGCACTACATAATTAATGTCCAAGTATAACTTTATGGAACCTTCTATCCCTTGTACAATATATAGTCTAATAACAAAAATAAGAAACCATAATGACTGGTTCGATGCCTCAAACAACGAAACATATTATGTTGCCATAGTGAACGATTAAATGAGTGTTTGCTTTACACTTTTCCAGGATATTACACTCTCATACTATTAATAATATGTTACCCGTAATTTTTTTAGTGTGTCCATGCATCCACCAACACTGAATCAGAATACCCAATGATCTCCAGCATTTCTGACTTTCGGTATGTCAACATATTCCCTTTCCTTTCATTCCCATGTTACTTCCAGATGCCATTGATATATTATACCATAAATATGAAATTACTCCCACCGAGCTTATGATACACACAATCCTCAACCAAGGGGACCTCGAAGTCAAAATATACTATCATCTCAAGGAATTTGTGGTATCATTGACGAGAAGCCTGTTTTAGCCCATAAGTGGATTTCTTAAGCATGTATTGAGTTACCTATTTTAAAGTATTTTGGTTGCACCATATAGATAATTTCTTTGATATTATTATTGAGAAATGCATTCTTTATATCCATTTGATGAATCTCAAAAACAAAGTGTGTAACCAATTCAACGATTGTTTCATAGGAATCCTTCATCGAGATTGGAGATAAGGTTTTTTTTTAAATCAAGCCCATCATGTTGAGTACAACCTTTTTTTACAATATGTGATTTATGGCTTTCCATATTACTTAAGGAATATAATTTATTTTTGTAAACCTACTTACAACCAATTTCCTTTTTCCTTTCAAATAATGGGACAAATTCATGTACTGTATTGTCCAACATTAATTTATATTCTTCCTTCATAGCGTCAATCCACTTTTAAGAGTCAGAGCTTTCCATGGCTTATTTGTATAATGATGGATCATCTACTATTCCAACACATGGCTCATGATGTTAATGAAGATATACTATAAAATATGGATGTATAACATTCTTTCTTTCTCTCGTGGACATTTTTAACGACACTATTATTTCTTGTTGCAATTTTTGAAGAGGTAGAGTTTGATCCTCGTGAAAATTTTCATTTTGATCATATTTTGGAAGATTATCTTGAGGTATATCTTGTTCTATTTTGACCATATATGTATCTTGGTTAAAACCATTAAGTGGAACATCAATGTTATTCTGAGTATAAAATTGTCTTAACGGGGCTGAAAAGATTGACACTAAATTCTAATCTTCTGTACCTAAGTATCTCATTTAAAACCTTTATGAATCGCCACATATTTTTCCTCAAAATGAAATTTTTTTCTCTTATTCTTCCCTTCAAACTCAACATCTTCTAGAAAATTTGTCATTTCCTTTTTCATATCTAACATAGTATTCACCACAAAGGTCTAACGCTCTTAATACTTTTACCAAGTTATTTTTCAACTTTGTTCCTAAAAGCTTAAAAATTGGAAAGGGCCTCAGACTTTTCATTAATGACGTAAAGGATATCTGAAATGAGAGAAGTCATTTATAAATAATACAAAATATTGTTCCCCAATATATGTTTTTTTAGAATGGTCCACCGATATCGGTATGAATCAATTCTAATACTTTAGCAACTCTATATGCTCTTACCCTTTTAGTTTTAGTCTATTTCCTTTTGATACACTTGTTATATGTACCAAAAATCAGAGTAATCTAAAGACTTAATAAACCTATAGCTACAAGTTTTTCCATCCTAACTTTGGATATATGACCTAACTGATTGTGTCATAGTTTAAAGGAGTTTTCAGATTTATTAATCTTATTTGGTACACGTTGTGCATCTGTGGAAATTTTGTAATTATTGAGAGTATTTAATAAATAAAAAACTATGTTCCTTTATCAAAGTTTCATAACCAACAATAATATCATTATAAGAAAGAGTTAGTTTATCTATTCCCATATGGCCAGAACATCCATACGCGTCTAAAACCGAAAAGGAAATTAAGTTTGATAAAAAAAAGTGGGAATAAACATAACATTCTCTAAAAACAATCCATGTCCAGCACCAAGTTATAAATTCAAATTACAAATTTTCAACACACAACATGAGCTCGATTTTATTGTGAAAATAGATATTTCATCCTCACTTAGCATCTTTCTCCTTAATGTATGTTATAAAAAAATACAAACATGGGTTGTAACACCCGAATCAGCCCACAGAAACAAGACTATTTTCCAAAAAATCCAAAGATGTGAGAGTACCTTTGCTTAACATGTAAGCCCGAAGTTTCGCGTAGTCCTTCTTGAGATGTCATTTCTCCTTGTAGAAAAAGCATCGATCAACCATCGGTTCCTCATGCATTTTCTTCTTAGCTGGACCATTTCTTGTCTTTTGGCATCTAATTTTTTCATAGGCCTCATTCCTTTCTTAGACGTTACTATGCTCACTTCATAAGCCTAGAGTAGAGGAAGACCCCCTCTGAGACTCTCAACTCATACCAGGGCAGACAGGGAAAGATTGAACTGCTTCACTTCGTAGCATTAAGGGGACAAAACATTTTTGTTTTTTACTTTTAGAGAGAGGCTTTCTAGGAAGGGTTTGGGACCCATGAACGGAACAAGACAACAAAAATGATGAAATGAAGAAGAATAAACGGGAGGCGTCTTACCCATTCAAGTATTTCATTCTCTTGTGCAGTTTGTGCAATCAATTCACTGATTATCCCTTTTTCATGCATGCAATTATAAGTGGGTTGGAAGTGCAACCTTTCTGGTAAGTATTGAAAAGTGAACCCCACCATATACTTTTCTAGTAAGTCTACATCTATTGCCTTTTACTTTTAGAAATCATATATATTCTCATAATGTGCTCATAGATTTTACCTTTGCTAATTCATTTATTGGCAGATATCTCATTAATGAGCTGTATTATCTCTACTTTGTCATTCTCAGCAAATGCTTTCTCAAATTTTCTAAGAAAACCCAACATCCGCACAAAATGCAATTAGCATTTCTTAAAACATTACTTTTGTGACTAAGAGAATTTGGTTTGGGGTTCATTAATGCATAACTATATTCATCACAATTCAAGTATAATTCTATATAATCTTTTCATTTTCAAAATCCACACCATCTAACATAGGGGGTTTATTCAACAACGGATTTTAACTCATTATTTGAACCAGAAAAGAAACAAATAGCACACATCAAATTTAGATCTTTGACATATAACAACTATCACGCTTGAATATGGTATATACATGTAAAACATAATATATTATGATAATATGATACTAGAAGGAAAATCATACTAACAGGTTTGTATGAGTTTGAGAAAATTAGCATGATCATAATTTTAATTTTCATAAGTATTAGTGATATCATTTGAAGGGCCGATTTGACTTACTTAAATTAAAGTAACCATATTTTAATTTTTTTAAGTACCAGTGAAACCCCCCGAATAACACATTTCACCTACTAAAAATTAAAAAATTGTAAGGACTAATTTAATTTTCCTAAATACCGGTAAAACTCTCTGGAAGGGCTAATTTCACCTACTAAAATTAAATAAGCACGAAGACCGTTTTTAGTACATTTTCTCTAGTTTGTCGTTAATCGTACCCAAATATTAACCTTCTGGATGGCCAATAATATTTGAATTTGTATTAACCCATTGAACCTTTTTGAATCCAAAGATCCTTAAGGAGATCAATTAACCTTCCAAATGGATGATAAACTATTTCCATGATTCGTCTACCAGAATCTAAAACCTTAGACATGCATATACATCTAAATAATCGGGTAATACAAAGTTTATTTCACATACACATATAAAAACCAGCATTCCTAAGCACTTGAACATGTGAAACAAATCAGAATAAATAAATAAATATATTAATTAACAATTAAAAAACTCCCCTAAAATCAAATTTGTATCATGCTACTGTTGCCACTTGGCGATACGTCCATCTAGCAGCAACGATGTTTTTAATGGGTAACATCTAATCAACAACTTGTGCTACTATCATCTCGACAATAATAGGTTTCTGTATTACCTCACAAGCTGTGATATTCATCGGCAGTGTGAGAAGTTTGCTGGCCACGACGAACATCAAGGGTTAAGTTGTCAATGAGTCATTGTCGTGATAGTTTTGGATTTAATTCGTTAAATTTGGGAGAAACTTTACAACCATCAATCTAACCCTAAATTAAAAGAGAAAAAACCCAAATATTAGTCATATATTTAATTTATTCAAAACAAATAAAATATATAATCACGCATTAAATATGAATAAATCATTGTATACATGATTTTTATATAAACCCTAAAGGTATACCCTAACCAAGTCAATTTAGAAATTAATTTCCCATTGGCATGGTTTCTTTACAATAAAGAAAAACATGTTTGATTCAATTGTAGATAAACATTCAGTTACCATATGAATCATAAGAGGGTCTAAGACTCTGATACCAATTGATGAAACTCAATGAATCACGTCAAATTAGCCTATAAAACAGGAAGAAAATTATTAAACCATATGCATGATTTTCTACTATTGAATAAACTAAAGAGACTTGATCTTTGTATGATGTAATTATCAATAATCCTATTTTGGAATCTACTACTCTTCAATCGTGATTTAGAGTTCGTCAAGACTTTGGACCTGCAAAATAGTTGTTAGTCTTTCTCTCACTAAAAGGAGTTACTCATTTTTTTTTTGGATTTAGGTTAAAGTAATGCTTAAATCTCAATAATTCATTTTATAGGAAAATAAAACTAAAGTCATAGTTGTATAAAGCCCGTAACTTATATTTCTTTATGATCGGGGATCACAACCTACTAAATTGATTTTACCGATTTAGTCCCTGAATCATTAGTTGAGGCTTAAGTGTTTATATTTGGATCCACTCATTTGATGTGTCCAAATTTAACCTGGTTATCATACGTTTTAGTCCATAACGCATGTTCACCTATGGACTCAATACCCAATCAATCATATATAATTTAATTAATCTTATTACTTTTATTATTGGACTATCGTATAGCAATAACCAAATATATATCTAGCATACTAATGCATAAATATTTCAACAATATATTTTTATATATGATGTAATTTAAGTTTAAATTTAACCTAATTGCATTATACCATTTAGTTAGCTCTTTATTCGTAGACCATAACCTACTAAATCTTAATAATTTGTCCACATCCTTCACTATTCCACAACATTAACCCGGCCTATACACAATAACCTTCATAATAATTGTAACCAATTTGTCTAATTATCTAATGGATTTATATCTTATTAATTATAACTGAAATGTATAAAATAGCGAGATACATCATTAATCATAGGCTGGTCCATTTATGTCCAACAATCATATACTTGGATTGTCATATACTACTTAAGGATGCATTCACTTAATGGAATTCCTCAAAGATATTGTCTATAGATGAACTGAACAATTTGGTACAAGAAGATGAACGATAAAAGACTTAAGTCATGTTAATAAAAACATGAGCAACTCGACAAAACAATAATCATGTTATCGTCATCAATCAATTACACAAATCCATTTTATTGTAGTAGATAAGAATAATATGAAATATAATCGCGCATATATATTATTTATTATTCCTACTTAAGTGGAGATGTACTTAGACCATATATACACCACATCATCTTAATCCCCAACGAATTAAAAAAAAAACTCAACTGCACGCAATAAGGGTTTTTTCAACTATCCATGATGCCCCAACATCTTTCTATCATATACCCTACCATAAAATTAATTGTTTTTCCGATTTTCAAATCATACAAACCAAGTCTATATCTATGGATCTTGAAAAATTAAAAAATAACGATATAAGTTTTTATTATTATTACTGAAAAAATATTAATTCAAAATGGATTTTTTTAAAATAAAACAATCATAAAAACCTCAAAACAAATTCGTGTCCAAATCATAGAAATGATTTATAGATATTGGAAATTAAAAAATAATGATAAATATTTTTTATTAACAAAGTTGTCTAAAATTAATTTTTTATTTATTTTAAAAAAGGTAGCCAATAGCAACATACGCACTACTATCTGGCATGCTACGGGGGTCCTCAAACGAGTTCATTTCAAAATCAAGAAGACTATTACCTAGATAGACTTATGGTACCACTATCGAGAAGCATGTTAGCCTATAAATAGATTTTTTTTATTTTGTATATGACAACTTTGAGAACTTATTGCAAAGTACTCATGTTGCATCATATAGATCGTTTAGTCAATATCATCATTAAGGAAAACAGGTTTAACATCCACTTTGAGGAAACTCTAGATCAATAGTACAACTAATTATATGATTATCCTATAAGAGTCCTTCAATAATACTAGAAAAAAACATCTCTTTAAAGTCAATCCTAAAATATCTCTTCAATAATCCTAAAACAGTTTCCTACAAGACGTGTTTTATGTATCTCTACAATAACCTAAAAATATCATTTGGTTTTGTAAATCCATTTACAACCAATCGACATATCCTTCGGGTAATGGGACAAAATATCATACTTCTTATCTTGCATCGATTTATACTCTTCATTTGTAGCATAAATCCAAAACTAAGAATTAAAACTCTTCATAGCCTATGAAAACAAGACAAATTGTTTACTCTTATCCACATGAACTTTCTTTTCTTAAAGATACACTACTTGATCCAAAAATACGGTATCCTTCATATCTCTATTAAATATTATTAAAGACATTTTTTTAATTGTGCATTTTTTAAGGAGGTAGAGTTTGAACTTTTTTGAACAATGTCATTTTGTTCTCAATGTTAAAGATAAATATCATCTTGAATGAATTAATATTATAACATGACTTCAATATCTATTGAAACCAAATCATCTGATATATGAGCATCAATCCACCAACAAACTTAATTTGGGCCAATATATTAGCTTCATGACCTACTCATCTTTGATCATGCATCTGCCAAAAATATTCCTTTAAGCCGATATGTTCGCTTCATAACCTACTTATCTTTGTTAGAATCATTATAAATCTCTATCGATTTTTTATAATATAAATTTTGTTGTGTTTTGAGTATTTTTATGATCTAGCGAAACTGAAATGATTGACATTAGGATCTAAGCTTTTGATACCTGATTATACCGATTAGAACCTTCATGAGTTTCTATATAGATCCATCCTTAAAATGAATACTGTTCTTAAGTCCCCCCAAACTTAACTTCCTCAAAAAACCTATTCTCGTTTAAAACATATTGATAATGGAAGAATCATAAAACTTAAATCCTTTTGAATATTTAAAATATCAAATTAAATATCAGATAGCCCTATTAGTATCTATTTTTTTAGATTCGGCCGATTAGGTTTTACTTTAGATGAACACCTCAAAATATGCAAATGTTTTAAGCTAGGCTTGTGCCCAATCTAAAACTTATTTTTTGTCTTTATGGTCGCCTTTATGAGAAAACATTGAGGATGTATCATGCATATTTGAGGGTCTCGCCCCATAGTGATAATGGTAGACTTGAATGATGACTCATACTTCTAACCGTATCTTTAGGAATACTTATCAGATACATATATTTATATGAGCGAACCTGATATTGTATTTTTATGAACTATATCGTACTCTTCTAGGTACTTTGAAAATGATACATGATATTGTTCATTCACATCGTCATATTTACTATAATATTCATTGTCACAGTCAGTTTCAATATACTTAATACGTTTACCAATATGTTTAACTTCGGTCTTAAAATTTATGAAAATGTGTTAGGGATTCAGATATCTCATGAAAAGGGTAAAGGTACCCGTAATTATAGAAATCATATATTAATGACTTCAAGTAATATTGCCCGTACAATGGTTCAAGAGAGAACGGTTCGCAAATATATGTTTGTATCAATTTTAAGACTTCATTCATCTATGTGCCCCTAAAATTTTCATTTTGTCATATTTCCCATTGATACGTTTAATAAAAGTATCAAAGTATGAATATGATATTATGTAGTGTTTGTGTCAAGGATTATTTAAATTTCATCTTTACAATTTACTTTTTCACATAACTGTATGTTCATTACTTCTTCGTTATGCTTAATAGTATTTAGTATATAAAACTTATTATTCATTGTCAAATATGTAATGCATATCACATTATCATGTAAAGAGATAGTCACTTAATTATTCTCAAACATTTTTTGAAGCATCTCTTACATGAAAAAAATAAAATTTATAGTGAAATATTTCAAATATAATAATTTTTATTAGAAAGCAACAAGTGAAGATCACACATGACGTACAATAAGCACGAACTACCCTTAACTTGATTGATAGATCTTTCACCATCACTGAGGATTTGACTCCTTATTGTATCGTTCATAGGATACAAACATGGGTGCTCCTTCCCGTATCAATCCATCATGTGTTTCTTGCAAGTGAAGCTAAATTGATTTATGAGAAAAATACCAGAGTTGTGAGATTAATGTTAATTTTTATTGAATATGGGTACCTATCAAATTTGTTTTTTAAGATATCGCATCCTCTTGTAAAAGAAACATCAAACCACAATATGTGATTTATTGGGTTTTTAGTGCTCATGGACTGCACTCCTTATCAAATAATCTACCATACTTTTTTCTTTTCAACTTTCTCCTATTGAGGATTCACATTATACATCCTATGATGTTATTGTTGAAGACTTTCTTTGTTCTAGTAATATGAGAGGCCAATTTACTAACTGTTCACTTCTCTCGCTGTGGAAAATTGAAACACAATCCTATTATGCCTTTAAATTTGAGTTGGTCATTTACACCGAGTAAATATATATCCTTATTGTCTTTTTTCATTATACTTCATGGTGGAGAGCTGCAACAATAACATCTTAATCTTTAATTTATTTAATCTTAGCAAAATTCCTTTGGGAGACCTAATTGCATAAGTTATTTGAGCCATGAAATATCCATGGAATTCCAACATTATTCATTATTTTATGATTGTCAAACTCAACCTAAGTTTGCTTCACTTATGCCTCAAATTATTTATTATCCTTATGAGAATTATCTTAGTCCTTAATATCAGGTCCTTATCATAATATCTCAAATATAATCCCATTAATTTAAAAATATAACACATAAAAAACTTGGTTTATATTACCTTATGGGTGATAGGTATTTACTAAAATTTTACACATAATACAAAGCATAAAATACACTAAACAATATTTAAACATAGAATATTAAATGTAAAACATAACATACATCACTACTGAGGTATATTTAGAAAAATATACTAACATGCATTTTATGAGTTTGAGAAAATCATTATTAATCTAATTTTAATTGATTAAGTACCCGTGAAATCCTCATTTGGGCTGATTTCCCTACTTCAATTTAAAAACTATTAATGCATTTTCAGATGATTTAATCTTGTTCTTTAATTAAACATGCCAAGAATGGACCTTACTGTAGGACGAAAATAGTTGCAATAAGGTCACCTCAGGAACTATTCATACCCTAAGTTCTTCAATTCACCAATCAATCTTCATTTAGTCGATTAATTGGTTCCGTGATTTACCAATTGTAGTCCGAATAATCTTAATCATGCAATTATATTTAAAATTTAGATATGTATTATTAATCACATACATACAATATACAACATCTTCAAACACATGTCACATGGTCACAAGTCTAAACGGAAGGAAGACCTAAGTTTAAAACCCATATAGGTTTGCTTCTGTTGCGAATAACGTTTCTACTGAAGCAGTACGTGTTCATCGTCATGAGCTTGCCTTCCCTTTAAAAAACATATTCCTTCACCGCGATAAATGAAACTTCTCCCCACAAACTAAACCCTTCATCGTAATCACAACAAAGATGCTCGCGACAAGCTACTCCTTATATCATTTCATTATTTTATTTTTTATTCAGTTAGAGTGTTTTTTTGCTATAAAAATATTATTTCTACCAATAAATGAACCCTAAATTTAGAGAAACAAACACCAAGGTTTTCCATTCATATTCATGATTCTATCATCAAATCAATAAAATATACTTTTAATTTTTTTTTAAATCCATACCCTTCACTTATTCACTTAACACATAATCTCAACAGTATGTATTTTTTACAAAAACAATAAGATTAACATGATTTGTAATTGATTTTATACATAAATAAAATCATGTATTGATTCACAAGGGACCTAAGATCTGATATCATTCTATGGAATGAGATATAGAGACTATCTTAATATACATATTATATTATAAAGAATATTATGTATAAAACTTACCAGACATGTCGTTAATCCTAGCAGTTATGAATTAGAGTTGCAAACTTGTTGTTCTAGATTATGTGTGCTTGAATTTACAGGATCTTCTCTTTACTTATTTTTCTGTAATCTTGACATACATAATTGATTAATATAAAATACAAAAACACAAGAGAAAGAAAACTAGAGTTTATGATTTGTTTAAGTACTGAGAGCAGCATATGGTAACATGATAGACCGCAATAATGGTACATATGTTTCTTTAAGCATGATGTAATTTAGGTTTAACTTTAACCTAATTGCATTATACCCTTTATTTAGCTATGTAGTTTGGGACCATAACCATTATATTGATTTATTCAATTTATTTTTTAAACATTTAATTTAAACTTAAGTGTCAATAGTTTGATTACAATTCTTTACAATACCCAAATATTAACCAGTTCTCTACACATTATCCTCCATAATGGGTTTTCACCTATTTTTTCAGATACCCAATTGTATTAATGATCTGATTACTTATTTAGTTGTACAATTTATTGACAATAATTGAATACATCATTAAGCATAATTGGTATATTTATTTAAAAAATCAATTTTGATATTGTATCTATTATGATTATTGTATTCATAGTGTATATTTTACAATTGTTTAATAGTCGGATTATTATGCACATTAAGTCAAATATCTAGAAATTCATTATATGGTTATTGAAAATATAAAACTCAAATCTCAATCCTACTACTATTACAGTAAAACTCTATATTCTAGGGGCACCCATGGACGTAGAAATTATGGTCAATCCATGTTAAACTATGTGTTATTTTCCTTATTATTGGATATATATATATATATATATATATATATATATATATATATATATCATCTTTAATTCTAAAAAAATTGTATCAAAGCGTTTGTTTACAATTAAAGTTTATCAATACTTTTTATATTAACAAATTACAAAATAAAAGGATTATATGAATGATCCAGCTTTGCTTGTAAAAGATTAAGTTGAAATCTTCTTTGGCACTACAAGGTTTATGTTAAGATTTGGAGAATAAGTTATCAATAAAGATGAAAGTAGAGCAGAGAATATCTTTATGAAGGGTTATATGTTAGATTTTAATGAGTGTAAATGACAAGATTATTCGCGAGATTAACAGTAGAAGACTAATACATGTACGTGAAAGAAGTTATGAGAAGTTTACTTTGAAAAATTAATTTTGAACTAGTTATACTTAAAGAAACACTTATATGGTTTCATGTTGGAAGATTTCATATCAACGACAAAACATCTTGATAATTTTAAGTTGACTACCATAAATTTGTAGAATATTGATCATAATCAAAGATGAAGATCAAGCTTTGTTTGTTTGGGATTGTTATGAACTTCCTATAACAATTTCATTGACACCATCATGTATGGTAAAGATATGCTATCTCCAACAAATGTTAAAGAGATGTTGAAATAAAAAACTTTGAGACAACTGCAGCTAGACAATTGAGCGGAAGGGGAAGATCTAACAACAAGATGAGTTCTTCAAAGAATAAAAATTAGAGAAAATCCAACTCAAGAGCCAAAAATTTAAACTGTTTTGAATGTTATAACCAAGGTCACTAAGAGTGAAGAATATAGAGCAAAAGGAAAATATTTTGAACCTAGTAGGAGGTATGAATGATTCTGATGATAATGAAAATAATATACATGGAAGGTGGTGTCTATGAGTTTAGACTATAGGAAACACTATTGGGTACTCTCTATCAGCGCTTAATAACACGTGTGTTGGGTCAAGCAGGGGTGGATACTTAAAACCCAATGCAAATAATAATTTATTTGGGGAACAATAATTTATTTCATGTTGGTAGGATTAGTAATATTAAGATCATAATGTTTGATAGTTTCGTTAAAACAATGATGTATTTTCATGTTTCTGTGTTGAAAGCAGCATGATATCTCTTGGGATGCTGGACTCTTGAGGTTATAAGTATCATGTAGATGATGGTGTAATAAATGACACTATGCTCGATGGTGTGTATGAAAAAAAGTTTATAAAATGAAATTTTACATTATATAAGGAGTATTGATGTGAGAGATATCGTGGTAGGATCATCCGGTTGTAAAAACCAAGGTCGGTAGGATCAAAATAAGTGATAACATTGGTGTCTCCGTTATATAAGTGAACAATGATTGATTTTTTTGGGAAATAAAAATTTGTTAAAATGATATAAAGCGGAATCGTTATGATTTTGTGAATAATAAGTGTCTAACAAAGAAACTAGTTTGAAATTTAGAAATTTGGTTGTAAAAAATAGTAAAGAAATAGTTGATTACATTCGGTGAGTCCTTAGTGGCCAAACATAACTCCATCAAAGAATGGAGACATACACTACATGAGTTTGATCGACAATTATTGAAGGATGGTGTTGGTTTATTTTCTAAAAAACACATATGATGAATACTTAACTTTTATCAAATGGAAAACAATGATCTAGAAGCAGTCAAGAAAAAAGATCAAGTATCTCATGGCATATAATGGGTTAAAAGTTTACAATCGTGACTTCAACAAGATCTGCAATGCTAAGAGAATCATCACACATGTTATAAAATACTACAATAGAATGAGATCATATAAATAATTAAGATAACACTTTGTGACAATGCACAAAGCATGTTATCGCATTCCGATGTGGGAAATAATTTTTAGGTCAAATTTATCAATATATCTTTTTATTTGGTAAATCGATCTTCATTGAAAATTATAATTTGTAATAGTCATTTTGAGATTTGGTCTGAATATTCCAATATTTATTGTGAGACTCAGTTTTATATTTGGTATGGATCATCGGCTCATTACAAATAATTGAAGATGTTTGGTTATCATGTGTACGCTCACATGAGATATGGTAAATTTAATCTAATGAAAAAATACGCATATTTCTAATATTTTCTACTGGATTGAAATGATATAGGTTATAGAGTATCGTTACTAAGTTTTAAGGTTTTTTTTATTAATAAGGATATGACGTTTACTAAGTCTCCTTTGCTAAAAAACGATATTGAGGAAATGGTAGAATCAGGATCGCTTGTGAGAAAACAATTGTAACTTGAAGTAGAATTAATTCCTAGTATGTCCATTAATTTTAATGATTTGGAGTTGGATGTAGAATCAAGAGGTGAAGCATCAACATAAGATAATAGTGACGTGGCACCCAAACCATAAAAAACCTTATTGCATAACATTGGACATGCAATGCTGGTTTCACACACTTTTTTGGTTGTGGAAGAAGTCGAGATGTAGGAACCTAGCAGCTATTGACAAGCTATAGTGAGGTCAAAAGTAGATTGGTGAGTCAGTGCTACGAGGTATAAGATTGAATTTCTTCATAAATATCAAACATGGAACCATTTTGTTATGCCAAAAGTACATAGAGTAGTATGATAAAAATGAGTATTGAAGAAAAAGTAATGTAAACCAAGGTTTGAGGTACCTGGATTCAAGGAAATACTGGTAGCTAGAGGTTTTACTCAAAGAGAAAAACATACTGTAATGAAGTGTTTTCTTTAGTGGTGAAACATATTTTGATTTCATTTTTTAAGACTTATATCTTGATTAATTAGATATGAAGATTGTGTTCTATATGGTGAATTAGAGTAATAAATCGATATGAGACCATCACAAGGATTTATCAAACCTAAAATTGAGGTAAGGTTTATTTGCTGAATAAGTCGTTGTATGGTTTGAACAGTTACATGTGAAATTATACAAAAGATTTGATATATTTATGGTGTCAACAGGGTTCACAAGGAGTCCATATGACAGTTGTGTGTACATTAGAGGATGTGAGATAATTCTCATATTTCCTTGCTGCTGTATATGGATGATATGCTCATTGATGTTTGTAGCATGTCACACATTATGAAGATAAAAAATAGATCAGTGTCGAGTTTAAGATGAGTTATTTGGGTAGGAAAAATAATATTTCACCGATGGATATTACAAAAAACAAAATCATATGATTATTACACTTGATAAAATTCACAAGCGGTTCAACATGTTTGATGCCAAGGAAATTAGTATCTCCTTTACCACTCAAATTAAGTTCTCTACAACGGGATCGACCAAGGAAGATATTGAGTTAGAATAAATGTCCAAGGTTTCATACTCAAGTTCATTTGAAAGTATTATATACTATATGGTGCACACATACCCTGATATTTCACATGTGAAATTAATTGCATATTACAGTTGCAAGATACTATAGCTGTGTACGAAAAGAAGGCTGGATACATAGTTATAACAGAAGAAAATAAATAGAAAATATGGTTGCAAGGTTTGGTGCCAGATTCAGCCTTAGATAAAACTACTACAAAAGTATTGTGTGATAGTTATTAAGGGAAATTCTCTCCAAAGACTTAGCCAAGATAATGAATTGAAATCGAGACAAAAAAGTGAATATGGTGTAAAATCTTTGTATTAAAAAAGTGACTAGTCTTACAAAAAACAATTTAACCCCTATTTATAGGGATTACATCAATGTTATACCAATTAAATAAATACCCGTGTATCTAGTCAGGGATCATGTATTTATAACCGCCTAATTAAATTTCTTGATCACCTATCATGAAATGACACACATATAATAGCGTATGTCTGATGTGGTTTCAAATTATACATTCATCAAGTTTCGAATCTGACATCTCATCATATCTTTAAACTATTCCCTTGTCATAATTATGCTTAACTTCCTCATTATAATTCTGACTTATACCCTCGTCATAACTCTAATTTACTCTCTCGTCATTATTTTAAATTGTACACTTGTTATAACTTGACTTCGCACCCTCGTCATTATTTTGAATGATACTCTCATCATATCTCTGATTTTCCTCTCATCATATCTCTGATTTTCCTCTCATCATTACTCTGATTTAGCGCATTCGTCATTATTCTGAATAGCACTTTCGTCATGTCTCTGACTTTCCTCTCGTCATAATTCCTAATTAAATTACGCCTGACTTTCCTCTCGTCATAATTCCTAATTAAATTACGCCGTCATAATTATGAATATATTCTCTAGATAGAATATATCCTTATCGACACTCCCCATAGTATTTTAAAATTAATTATTTATTGTGTTTTAAAAAGATTCAAAGCACATAAGACGAGGTTAATTATTTAATATATATATATATATATATATATATAAGTGCGTTACCAAATCGACAAGTGTCATAAAACATCTTATAAACTCTTTTAATTCCTCTTACAACAAACTATTATCGCTTCATGTTCCTAATACAAAACTAACTCTAGATACTCCTTCAATCTAACGGTTAGAAGTTTATCAAGTTAACCATCCACCCACTTATTGAAAAAAAAATTCCTTATCAGTAACTACTTATTAAGTTCAAACACCAATATATTCAAGATTGATCTCTTAAGGTTTTTTTTAAAATAAAATAAAACCTATCCTTTTTTTAAAACCAAATTAAAAAACCTAACTTCTTACTTTATCTTCTCATGAAATTTCTTGAATTTTCTTAAAAAATGATTGGCACTAAAAGAAAATACATCAAGAGTAAAACCACCCCAAAATATACCCCTAATTAAGATTTTATATACTTAGATCCTCAAGAGTTACCGAGAGGTAAAATTAAAAAGTCATATTTTTTATATATAAAAAATTAGCAACCAGTCCAAGCCTTATAAATATGTCTGAGAAGAATCACTGAATGTTTCAATTTCAATACAAGATCCCTGACTATATAGCAATATATCGGCCTAAAGTTGGTGACTTACCCGATCATATAGTAGGAGATGAAATCTTGTTTTTCTTCGCTCCATTTGAATGGGGTTTATGATGACCATTTTATCCATATATAATTAATTTCCTCAAATGTGTTATAATTTATACTACCCAACTAACTACCAATGGATGTCGTATCCTACTTAGCATACTACTAAGTTCAATTATACTAGATATTAAAATATCCCTCCAATATTTTATATCCACTGTGAAAATCGAAAAACTTTAAAACAACACTTCCTATTTCTTAACCAAAAAAGAATCCATTCAGATTATCAAATGTGCCTTTCTCCTAACACAACCGAAAAACCATATTTATTTATTTAACTGGAAATTTTGAGTTTATAAATGGTCTTGATGGATTTCGTAAGATAGAGAGAAGATGGATGAGATATAGTCTATATTATATAGTTGTATTACACAATTTACCAATTTATATTATCCTAACCATTGATTTTACTTATCTTGCATATCCATACAAAATACTTGCACATTTCAAAATTTATATCACGATGAGAAGCATATAGAAATTTTATCCTTAGCTACAAGAAATGTTTTCCAGGCCATGCTATGGACATTACCTAAACTTATCATGACAACTAATGGGAAGCCCATAATGCGTAAGACTAAGAAGCCAATAACTATTGAGAATGTTTTAAGCATACTACGACAACATCTATAATCTCAAAATCCACAAGGAATTGGCTTAAACGTTATAAGAAAGAAAATGATAGAAGAATGAGAAAGTACCAAAACTTCCTCACATAAACCTTCTCCAAAGATAAACACTACTTCAACCAACTCCAACACCACATTAAAAAATATTGCGCCGTTAAAAAATTAGTAACTGTCATCTCTTTTAAAAACGATGACACATCTGTTAATGAAAAAAATACTGACCCCTTGCTCGATACTAAACAAACCTTCTGAAATAAGAAGAAAACAAAAGAAACGCACAACAAATATATCCATGCTCTAGTTTTAAAAAACTGACAAGGCCGAGAATAATAAGAAGACACCGCCTTCTTTGTCTGGTCCTACTAATGAAGAATAAAAAAAAGACAAGAGTCCTATAACAGACACAATCCATCTCTTTACACAAGGCCATACTCAGTTAATCAAGAAACCATCAATCGATAATTCAAAAGGAAATTTCTCTTACATTGGGAATCATAACACTTTTTTAGTAAAATCAACCCAACCAAACACTGAATCTCCAATTTATGATTCAGTTCCTTCTCGAACGTTTCTCATATCTCGTCAACTTTCGCACTGCCCAAACATGGCTCGATATAACAATATAATGTTTTTACACATCCTCCGCATACAATTTAAAATTCAGCTAGAGGTTAGTCTTTAATGCCAAATTATCATTTCTTCATATATAAATTATGTTATTTCATAGTTCTAAAAATATATTTATTATTGCCCCCACTTTTAGTTTTGCAAGAATATCCATAATTCTATAATGATTCCCTACATGACCATGACCTCTATTGATATTAATGCTATGACCAATCTCATAATATAGATCTGATCTCTCAAAATACTACTCTCTCTAATTAGAGTAAATGTCTTAATGCTGAAATCAACTCTTTGATTACTCAAATATATAATTTAAAGTCTGAAATAACCATGCTTCAATAAAAGTTAAATGATTTTAAGAAAACAAATATATATATAATTTTAAAAGATGAAAGAAGATGTTGATCACATCTCCTTCAAACCCATGATTGAGAGAGAAGAGGTTGCACTCGCAGCGACTGAAATTTTGATCAGCGAGAGTCGAAAAGAGATTATCTTATCAATTCTAGCTGAAAATCCTATCGTTCAACTCGGAGAAATAGAAAAATTACTATCCAAAGAAGATCGCCCAACAAGCAGTCAACTCCACAAGAACAAGATGAGAAAGAGACCAACAATAATAAACTTTTCAAAGAAATTACTACAAAACATTATCCTAAAAAAACAATGAAGGAACTATTACTCATGTACCTAACCCCAACAACCACGAGAAGACCATTTTCAAGAATGATGAAATTGCACCCACTACAAGCTCTCCACCTATTAAAACTTTGAAACAAAAAAATGATAAAAAGAACACCAATTTGAAATATCGTATCGACTTTAAATATCACATTATTATAATTTATTACTCTATTTGGAATAAACTTGTTGTACTTTTTAATCTCTTACGATTTTTATGTATTACCGAGACAATGTGATTTTAGTTTTCAATTCCATTCTGATTTTTTTGGTTTTTATATGCCACATACTTTAACAAAGCTTTTATTAAACACTTATTTAAATTCATCCAATAAAAATTATATGTGTCTAACAAATTTCTTACCTCATATATTATCTTATATCGATTTTTTATTATTATTTTAATTTTGAAATTCCTCATATCTTTGCTATATACCACTACTTAATGTGGCACTTGCATAACTATTCATTTTCAACCTTAGATTTGATTTTGTAAATACAATTGTTAAATTGAGAATTAACTTCTGGCATATAATGGCCTTCTTAAATAACCCTTCTATTTTAATCTTAGGCTTGGTTGTTTAACCATAATTGCTAATTTAAAAATTAATTTAGGGTACAATATGGCCGACTTGCGTAACCTATCAGTTTTTTAACCTTAGGTTTGGTTATTTAACCATAATCCCTTATGATTATTTAATCATAATCTCTTGAAACAAATTTGCAGGGAACCTCCAAATTTGGAGCTTGATTTCCAGATTTTTTTTATCTTTTGCCCCTTATAAAGATTTCTTCATAACAAAATCACCCGCCCTGAAATTTCTTGGCTTCAAATTAGAATCAAATATAATTTTCATTATACTCTTATAATGTTGCGATCTAGCTCGAGCTTCATGATGATGTTTCTCAATCAAATTCACTAAGAATTGATTTCATTCAAGATTATCTTCCTCTGAATAATGCTGAATCCTATAACTAGGAATAATCACCTTTACTAGAACCACATGGTCAAATTCATATACTAATTAAAATGGTGTTTCTCTTGTATAAACCTTTAGATTCATTATATAGGCTAACAATGCCTCAGATAGTTTATCCAAACTATTGCACTATTGAGTCATGCCCTCCACATCAATCTCCAATTTTGTCCAATAAAATCCAATAAGGAGAAAAAATCTAATTAAACATTTATACCCACTATGATCCCCAACAACTCCCTCATATAAATCCCATAACACAAATAATGATTTTTTATTCAAACAACACAACAAAGGCCTCGTAGAATTCAGGCATTAAGAATTGTGTACTTCCATGCCTGAATTCTTAAAGCGTGAGCCTTAACTTTACCATTGAGAAGTAAATGATCTCTAAAAAATTATAAATATTTTTTCCACCAATCGTTAACCACATCAACAGTCAAAACCAGCTAATTCCTCATCTACCCTAGTAACAAATGACCTCTCTTGAACAACCACTAAAAGGTTATCTCCAGTCACAACTATATTTTTCCAATAAGTTAGTATTTGAATTACCAAGAGGAGATAAAAATCCATTTTTTCAAAAACATTCACCCATTCCTTAAAGATTTCCAGATATTTTCTGATACTTTCACGCTTAGCCTCCAAAGCACTCTTAGCTTGACGTACAACCAATTTATAATCTGACTTACCCGAATCACTTTTTGCTCACAAATATGAGCTAATCTCATCCCTCATAAGACAACCTCAGTCTCAGCAATATTATTAGTCACATCAAAACCGAATCTAATAGATTGCTTAATTTTTTCAAAATATGTTTTCCAAATAACTCATGCTCCACATGTACTAATTCTTAACGCTTTATCCCCCTCAACTATCCATTCAAATTCCCTTGCTAAATATGGTTTCTTACCCTTATTTTCATAGAATATTTCCTTGATAATCTCACTTATAAAATCTGCTACCGTTCGAGCCTTAATCGCAGTTCGAGACTCGAAAATAATCTCATACTCCTTTAATTCAAATGGCCACCTCATGAACTTTCCCAAAATACCAGATTGATGTAACACAGCTCCCAAACAAATTGAAGAAGTAACAATGATAATATGATTATGAAAATAAGGCTTCATCTTTCTCGCAGATATGACCAAATATAAAGGTATTTTTTATAAGTTCAAACACTTTTTTCAGCACCAGTTAAACTTCTACTCACATAGGAAACTAGTCGTTGTATTTTCAACTTTCCTAACCAACACAGACCTAACTGCATGATAAGAAAGGAAAATATAAAGATTCATCTTTTTCTATCAAATATAATATATATGGTGAAACCAAATAATATTTTAACACATGAAATACCTCGTTACGGTCCTTGTTCCAATAGAACTTCTTGGCCCCTCTAAGAATTTCAAAGAAAGTATGACTTTTATTTGATAAATCCACTAACCTTCCTGTCAACCTTTGCACCTATTTAATATTCCTTTGGGTTTAAAACTCAACCAAGACTTTACTTGTGCCAGATCATCCTTAATTGCAAACGTTTACCACTTTTAACCCCAAAATAACATTTTAAAAGATTCAGTTTAAGATTAAAATTCTCAAATTTTAAAAAATCTCACCTAAAAATTTCAAATGTGGATCTTTTGAATTAATCTTAACAATCATATCATCTATACACAGATCCAAATTCTTTCCCAGTTGCATCTCGAGTATTCAATTAACTAATATTTGATATGTTAATCCAACATTTTTTAAACCAAATGGTATTACTCGATAACAATATAACTCTTTTTCTGTTTGAAAATTCGTTTGCTCCTCATCATTTGGATGAACTTGCATTTGATTATACCCTGAGTACGTATCCATAAACGATAAAAAATTCTAACCCAAAGTCGCATCCACCAATTGATCAATTCGAGGCAAATGAAACACATCCTTAGGACATACCTTATTAAGGTCTGTAAAATCCCATCGTATCCACCACTGGCCATTATTTTTATTAACTCACACTAGATTAGCTATCCAAGTAGGATAACTTTATTCACGTATATAACCTAACCTAAGAAATGTATCCACCTTCTTAATAAAAACCTCAACTTTATCTTGGGAAAAAACCCTTTTCTTTTGACAAATTAGTTTTAATCTTCTGTCAACACCCAACTCGTGATATATAACCAACTAATTCACGTTGGTAAAATCATCTACAACCTAATTAAAAACATCCATATTATCTTTTAAGAACTTTACTAATATATATTTAAAATTGTGACTCAGATAACATTCAACTTTAACCATTTCCCACTTGACACTTCAATCTTGTCAACTTTATCCAAATAACTATCATCTTGCACTTTCTCTCTAGGGTCGTCAACCTCATTTCCAAAATTAACTTCTTCACCCAATTGATGACGCTCTAATTACTATGACGACGACTTAGGACAATCCAAATAAATTGCATACAAATCTCTTCCTACTATCCGGCTTCCTCTATTTACCCTGATAAAATTCCCAACAAGATACTTCATACACTGATAAATTATTGATGTCACGAAGTATACTCTGTGTAACCATGGTTGACCCATAATAATATTATAAGGATTTAGAACATCACTAATCATTAATGAAGTCCTCATAATTTTCTCTATACGACTATACCCCATAATTATGGGAAATTCAATTTCCCCAATATAACTTGATGTTTTGCCATCATAACTCACCAATTGCTTTTTTTGTCTTCTTAAAAAATAGTACTCCCACCATTTTGTCATAACTAACTTTGAAAATGCTATTAGTTGAACTACCATTGTGTATCAAAACACGGGTAACCATAACTCCGGAGATGTCCAAACTAACAACCAATGCATCTTCACGAGGGGTAACAAGTGCTCACAAATTATCATTAATGAAAGATTAATCAGAAATTACTTCCTATAATGATGATATGCTGATTCATCAATTAGATCCACGTTTAAATCTGTCTTATCTTTCAACCTAGAACTAGAACGTGTTCCTTACAAAGTGTGTTCCTAGATATTATAAACAATTATTTCTTTATTTTAGCATCCATATTCACGTTTGGCTCATTTTTACCCAACTTCTAACTCCTCAAATATCCATAGTCATTATGATCTGCATAAAAAAATCCTTTAGGTCTTCCATTAGTAGATGCAAACATTTGATGAGGTGGCATAAAACTTTCCTTATCTTTCATTTTTGATAAAATAGCAGTATTTTCAGTTAACAGCGTGTACCTTCGTCATCTGGATTGTTATAGTAAGAGAACCTCGTTCTATTCAAATATACTTTAGAAACTTTATCGTTCTTCACCTCGTCAACCTTTTTCTTATCCATCGACACGACTTTTAAAACTTGAAATTTAGATGAACCTATTGCTCCACTTTTTAAATCTTCAACCATAATGAATTTATTTTCCATTGTCATAATATCCCTCATAATTTCAATTGAAAATCTAACATGATCCTCATACAATTTCCCATGTAGAATCAAACCTTTCCAAGACAACAATTGTTACAACCTCTTTACAACTTTCTAAAGCGTTCAAATCACGCAAAAATTGTTGAACATAACTCTTACAATTCCTCTATTCTTTGATACGAATTCATTATAGTATCATCGGCCTTTTGTACTCTTTATTACCAATAAAGAATTTTCTGAACACATACCAAAGCCCATCAAAACTTTGAATTGTTCCCTTAGATAAAGAATTAAACCACTCATACGTGTTTCATTTAAACTTCATTGAAAAATCTCTACATAGGTGTATATTATCGACATTAAATCTTATCATCATGTCATAATTTTTTTCCAAATGATGATCTGGATCTATCATAAGTTTCTACACGATATGAATCAAACTTCCTTGGAAGATTTCCTTCCAAGATTTTGCTAATGAAAGCTGAATTTTGCCACAGATAGTCCGTCATACTCGGTTTTTTATCATTATACTGTACTATCTATTTTCATTTTCTTTTTTTAGATTGCATACTATTAGAATGACCTTCATCTTCAACCACCTCTAGATTTTTTTTCTTTTGATTCTTAGTCTCGTTTTCTTTTGAATTTTCCTCACGTATAAAAATTACCTATACTTCTCCAACATTTCCAGCGTATCTCACATCAAATCCTTCCTTATTCCCTTTACATATCTTTTTACTCTTCTATGTTAATTTCTTAATCAAAACTTTTAACGCATATGATTATATTTTCAAGATTCTTTCTCCTTTTCAACTTTCAATTGACTTTCCTTGACTTGCTCTCGCTTTATCTCTTCAATATGAGTTTCCATAAGTTGTACATTAGATAGATTCATAGGTACCTCTTGAATCGTGAGATTTCCATCATGAGAATTATGAGAAAAAAATCCTTAAAGATCATATCCATCATGCACATGATCCACACCATTATTACACCACCTGACTGATTGTAATCTGCCACCATCACTTCATGAGTTCTTTGCTCCAAACTAGTTCTTCTTTAATATGAGAATTTAAAACCATTGATGGAATCACCATCGGATTACCTTGAATAAACGACCTATTTGAGATGTTTTTTTCATTCATGATTACATCATCACCATTGGCAAAGAACAGAAAAAACTCTGAAAAAAGAAAATATGTTCCCACAGACGGCCCTAAAGGTTGTTAATGCAAATTCTCTCTAAATACTAAACCAAAGTAATGAATTAAAATTAATAAATAAAATGAATATGGTGTAGACTCTTTGTATTAGAAATATTAGATCAGTTTTACAATTAAATATTTTAACCCCTATATATAGGGTTTACATGATCTACCAATTATTTAATTACACATGTATCCAATAAGTGTATTACATGTATCATTGAGTTATAACCGCCTAAAATTTTCTTGTTCACCTATCATGAAATCCACGTGTGTCTGACATGGTGGCTCTAACGAGGCTTCAAATTAAACTTTCATCATCTTTCGAATCTGACATCTTGTCATATATTTAAATTCTACCCTTGTCATAATTATGATTTACTACCTCATCATAATTCTGACTTATACCTATTTCATAACTCTGATTTACTCCATCGTCATTGTTATGAATTGTACCCTCATCATAATTTGACTTTTCACCCTCGCCATTTTTTTAAAGACACTCTCATCATGTCTGTGATTTGCCTCTCATCATTACTTTGCACCTTCGTCATTATTCGGAATAACATTTTCGTTATGTCTCACATTTGCTCCTCGTTATAACTACAAATCAACTTATCTTGTCTAAATAAAGAATATATTACCTTGACAGAATATAACCTTATTAATATGCAAAGCATCATATATCTTATAGGGAACCATATGTACCGCGAGCGCACAACACATATAGATGTTAGACGTAACTTCATTCGTAGTATAATATCAAAGAGAATTGTTGATGTGAAGAAAATATTTACACACGACAATCCAACACATATAATGACAATGTAATGTCAATTTGAAAGTTTAGGGAGTCCATAAAATGGATTGGTGTTCGCAACATCAAGTGAATGTCTTATAGGCATTTGGTGAGTGAGGCGAAGATAAGTTATTTTGTTGATAGTGAATAAAAATATATTTTCCTAAACGGAAAGATTAGTTGAGAATGAGTCGAATAGTCATAAGGATTTGAACTTTTTTGTTTGAAAACCAGAACCACTGTCTGATAACATGAGTAATGTTCATGAATCTTTCGATATTAACATTGAATAGATTAGAAAAGTGCTACCAGATTTGCCAGGCATTACTGGCAAGACTTGATCATAAACTTCAGGTTCTCTCTCGTTCTATTTGGTTTTTTTATACCGGGGTAAAATGGGTGTACTACTATTTGAGGGGTCATTAGTTTTGGGATTATCGCAGCGGTACAGAGATAGTTTCCTCAATAGGAAATTTTTGGATATCAGAGACTCTTGAATACAATTATATGGTGGGCAATACAATGTCATTCGGAGGATTGAGGGTTGTGCTTTGGGGGCTCAATTGATAGCAGGAGCTTTCCAGGCAGTGTAGCAAGGCTTAAACTTACAGTTAAAACAACCTAAAGTAACACTCGCAATATTTAGTTTTGTGCCAGTGTTTATTTTTCAAAACATTGGAACCATCAAGAGAAACGATCACCCATTTGATATAGTTAATAAACTCAGAGAAATTTCTAAAAACACCAGAGAATTTTCGAGTAAAGCTTGAAAGTGATACTGAAAGTCAATCCATACGTTTTAGAACAAATACGGAAAGTTGCATGGTAATTTACTAATAAAAACAAATATTAAACGTTTGAATTTTTATTTTTAAAATTTCTAAAATATTAATTAACTAACTATAGAATATAAAACATATTACTTATTTCAGTCTGAATGGTTAAATAAAATATTAAAAAACTATATTATTTAGATTTATTTATTTTTATAAATTGTTTTCTATTTTTAGAAATTTGAAATGATTATAGGAATAAGTAATGCTTCTATTTTGCTTCTATTTAGTTTGCGGAGTATACCCGACTATGTGTCGATTACCTACCTCGGGTATTTCCAAATTAGAATTAAAGAGCCGACAAGGATATTCAATTTTAAAATTAAAACGTAGCAATTGTGGCTAAGAATTCTTGATACAGACGTTAGAAATCGTACCAAAAGTCTAAACAAAAATTGGCATCACAAGAAGAGTCTATGACTAATTCTATTTACAAAATTAGACACCTTAGTTACAGCATCGAAATTTCCATTATGGAAACGCCTGGGATTGATTTAATTTTAATATTCTATGTGCAATTAAATCAATGAACTAGTGCAATTAAATCAACGAACTAGTGGTTTGTTTACATTATACCCCAATTTTAAAGAATACTTTTAAGTACAAATTTGTTTTATAATTTCAGACGGTAAATAACAATAAATTAACACATACATGTAATAACTTATTGATACATAATAATTTCAACAGTAATCGCATTGTCAATTATTATTAAAATGAACGGATTTTCAGAATTGTAGTAGAGAAGTGACACGATTCTATAATCACTACGTATCAATTTCGAACTGCTCATACCATAGTGAAATGTGATTTTTTTTAATTCAAAAAATAAGAGCGAAACTAACCATTCATTTGATTCAAATGAATGTATGCATATTATTTGAAACAATAATACAGTCTGAAAAACTAAACTAAAAATATACTAAAGTCAACACAGACACTCCCACTAAATCTAAATGCCCTTCGAAGATAAGGAAACCTATACGAACTTTGTGTTCGTGAAATACTAAGTGTGGTAACTCCTTAGGTCAAAGGATATGCATCCATGAAGTGTGAGTCGATGTACTCAGCTTTGATCTAACTGTTTTGGATTCGTTATTTCACATATGAGAATTAGATGTGTATATGCTTAGACTTGTTAGGGGTATTGCTTATATTTTTTAGCATGAAACCTGAATTGTTATCACGTTAAAATAGTGGTCTTTCAATGCACTCCATTTTTTACGGTTCCATGACACAATTTCTGAGCCAAAGCTCATGGGTTGAAACCTCAAAACATGGAACATACTCAGCTTCCATTGTAAAGGTCGTGGCAAGAGTCTAGTTTTTACTCTTCTACGATATGGCCACATACTAGATAGCAGACCTCATAGTGTCCATGCACCCGAGAAAATCAGCATGAGAATACCATATGTCTCAAGGTTACCTGATTTTTTGTATGTTAAAATGTAATTATTGGTATTCTTCAACTATCAAGGAACCATTTTCATTGTATTCCAATGAGGCACTTCTGGATTGTTCAAATATTCACCTAATAATCCTACTACAAATAATACATCCGGTATGGTGCATAATATTTGAGCATACATGAGACTTCAAACAACTGAAGCATATCGTGATTTTAATTTCTATATGTGTCATGGGGAACTAATAGAATGAGAACTTGTCATCTTTGACAATAAGGAAATCCATAGAATTTTTATTTTCCATACCATAACGAAGTAAAATGCTTCCAGTGTATACCTTATGTAGTAGAACCATAATACCCCGAGATAAATTCCTTACTATTTCGATCTCTAATACAAATGGTGTTTCACCCAGATCCTTCATATCATTTTTTTTCTAAAATAAAAGTTTTGGTGGTATGTAATAAACCTAGATCATTTGTAGATAATATTACTTTATTGACATACAACGCTCAATTAATTGTTTTACTCTCACTAATTTTATGGTATATACAATTTCCATAGAGTTCAGATCCAAACTAAATAAGGTGATAGTTTCAAGTAATTTATGGTACCATCGACGATATGTCTATTTTATTCTATAAAATGACTTTCAGGAAGAGCCTATAAAAGGGTAGCTAGATATACACTAATTAATCTTAAGAATAAGTTTTTGGGAATTCTATATTTTTATTTTTAAATTTATCTTTCATAAAGAATTTGTTTGCCACTACATGTTTTTTACGATCATATTATATATCACATGATGCTCTATATATCACATAATGCTCTATTATCGTAATAGATTTTAATTGGTTACGTAAGAAGAAAACCTAAAGTCACCAATAGAAATCTTATCCAAAATGCTGCACATACCCCAAGTGACATGCCTCTAAATGCAACATTTGTGTTTGACTTTGTAATAATATTTTATTTTTTTATTCTCTATGTAGTGTATTTATCACCTACAACTGTGAAATATTATGAGGTATATCTTCTATCATCTACAAAAAATGCATTTTGGAGGAGCAGATATTAGATATCTTAAAATATGGATAATAAAATTCGTATGTTGTTCTCCACTATTATGCATGAACAGTCTAGCAATACTTAGTGCATAAGAAAAACCTCGTCTAATGTACGCTAAGTATATCAATATTTCAAAAAGACTTTAATATCTCCCTTTAGGAACGTGGTCCTAATTAGCCTCTAGATATAACTTTAATAATTGTTATATTGGTGTATTAGCTTGTTTGGCATGCTGACATACTAATTTATTGTAACCAATCCAAATCCTATTTTCTTTGAGACTGGAACTTATCTTTATTAGACCGAGATACTTCAGTATAAAAAAACATTTTGAGTGACCAAGGTCTTTGATTCAAATTCACTCGACAATTAACTTTGTAAAGTCTTTCTTTCATCATAATGATTTTCATATCACTATTATTTCATCAACATAGACAATAAGCGCAATTATCTTAACATGTCATTTCTATAAGAATAAAACATGGACTGAATTAATCTTATGGTAGACAAACAAATTCATGGACTTCGTGAACTTTCTAAAATATGCTCTCGGAGATTGTTCTAGTCTATAAAATGATTTTTTTTAATTTGTATACTTTTGTTCTATACATTTTTGGAATCTTGCACCCTAGTGGCGTTTCAATGTACAGTTGTTCAGATAACTCATCATGCAAAATGATTTTATTACATAAAATTATTGTAATGGTTAATCCAAGTTCGGTATACTAAAGACAATAAAACTCGCCTTGTGTTTATTTTAGCTATAGGTGCAAATTTATCGGTATAATCACTTCTATAAGTTTGTATGCACCTTTTTACTAATATTATTGCTTTCAAATGTTCAAATGTACCATCGAATTTTTCTTCATAGTATAAACCATCTGACATCCAACTATTGTTTGTTTCTTTGAGACGATAAAAATATTCCAAAATTTCATTTTTCTGCAAATATTTCAACTCTTAAATTATAGTAGTTTGCCGTGTTGGGTTAGCTAATGCTTCTTCCACACTATTAGAAATAGATACAGTAGATAATTTATTTATAAATGACTTAATTTATTCAAAATAGATATGGTTAGATACATAATGACTCATGCGAAATTAACTTCACTAGAAAGATCAGTTTCATATGTGAATTTTGGGATAACCCTGGTTTGACGCGATTATAAATATTTTCTTAGTAGTTCAGACCCTTTAGTATGATCATCCTTAACAAATGATTTTTTTGGTGTATCAATTTTATGTGGTGTAAGACATTTAAATGGAGATTGATCCACAAGTTTATTTTATATAGCATTTTGATAACTTTCATCACTATTATTATCTTTAACACATTCATCACCACTATAGTCCAAATTTATACCACTAAAAAATAATTCACGAGTATTTTTACTACCAAGTTTAGGATACTATTTTTCGTTTCCATTCAAATTATTAACAATTTCAAAGATTTACCTTCTATAAAGACAAAACAATGATATTCTAGACTTTGAACTTCTTTTACGTACTCCCCTTGAAGTTCAGGAGCAAATACAAAGTACATCAAGTCTTCATGAAAAGCTATATTTATTTTATCAAACATATTTTTGCTTCAAGAGTGAAATTTTTTAAGTGTAAATCGTGTTCTTGAAACTAGAAGAGAGAGAGAGATTGATTTTCGAGAGAGAAAGTAACAGTAGATAGTAAGTATCACTTTAGGAAAATGTCGATCCTTGTATTAACAGCCTCAATCTTTATTTTTATGCAATTGGATTTAGTGTAACAGATTTAGTTACAAAAGTAGATTAATTTCACTTTAGCCTCCTATCTTTACAAACAATCTAAAATGTGTCCCACACCTATACTAATGAACATATAAGACTTTAATTCATTACATTTATGCCCTCAATATTCTATATCCTTATCAATAATATGAATACTCATTTTTTATAAGAAACGTACCCTAAAGAACATACTTCATTTATTGAGGTTCCAACTTATTATGTTGATGCTTACAAAGATGTAAAAAATCTACAAAACCAAAAAACACAACGAAGTAAGCTTGGAACGAATGGAACAATAATTATTTCATTGAGAATGTTTTATGTTGTCTGTAAAATAAATAGTACTGGAAGGTACTCAGTTTATCAATTACCTTGTTAAGGTAACTATGTGTCCCCAATAGGATATGTACATTTATTAACGAAGCATGTCCAACCTCCAACAAATGATAGTTATTTAGCTTTGTAACATCGTTCTGTTGTGGTGTAAATGAAGAAGTAGTTTGATGAATAAATTTTATGAGCCTCTAAATACCACTTCAATTCATAACTCAAATATTCACCTCTATTATTCGTTACAGAGAACCTAAACCTTTGCATTGTATTGACTACAAAACATTTTATGATTTTTTTTGAAATAACAAGTTTACTTTCCTTTTCAACTTTATCAAACATCACATATCGTCCTAGTACAATTATCAATAAAAGAATCAAAGTAATATTATCTATCTAAAATAAAAAATATAAATCACTATAAAACATAAGAATGTATAACCACAAAAGGAATATGATTTATATTTAAATTCTAATGGAAACGAGGCAGAGTGACATTTTGAAATTTTACAAACATCACACTTAAAACTATAAATAGCAAAATTTGTAAATAAGATGTGGAATAATTCTTTATGTAGTAAAGAGAAGCACATCCTATGCATCGATTCCATAACCATAGTTGGGATTTATTTTCCAGAACTTCCAATAAAATAAAATTATAAAATATAAAATCTTACACACGAGGTCTAAAATATATAATTTTCCTCTTCAAAGAGAATAACCAAACGTTTGTTTGGTTTCAATGTTTTTAAGTACATTAAAATCAGGAAAACAGTAACATCACAAGGTGATGCACCAATTATATGAGAAACTGACAAAATTTTAAAATTCAAAGAGGGGACAACCAAAAAAGATTCTAAATTTATGATGTTAGTGAAGGAAAATGATCATTTCGCATGATCAGAACTGAGGTACTATTTGCCGTGGAAATGATTTGTGCTTTAATTTTATTATATGTTTTATTTCATATATAAGTATAGACTTAGTTCAATATCACTCGCTAGTATGATATTATTCACTTTGTGACTGAAAGTCGCACAACGTTGGTTTTATTACATTTTTAAAAAGTCTTATACTAGTTGAGATATGTCAATACTCTATACTTATATACAATTAATATTTTATATGCTTAAGCGATGTCGGATGTCAAAATTTTAGGCTTCAACAAGTTTAAACAGATACACATTATTGTGTAATTCGATGACATCAAATTTATAATAAAAGAATTATGTGTTTGGTTTTGTAAAATCATATTAACATATATGTTCAAATTTTTAAAATAATTTATAGTTTTTATTAAGATCGTCATCTCAAATTTTTATATTATTTTAAAATATTTATTATCTTTTTCATGCTTAATTATATTTTATGTGAGCCAATTTTGAATCAATATCATATTTTATTTAGTTTTCAAATCACGTTATAATTATGTTTAAAGTTTAAAATAATACATTTATTTTTATTTTAAAATAAATTATTTAAATTTATTTTTTATATTTACACATAAATTTAATCTATATAAAATAATTCATTTAAAATATAAAATATAATATTAATAACATTGAGAAATATATTATTTTAAAATAATTTTTACGACAATATAATTTGATTAAATGCTTTATTTTATTTTATTGTTAATATGTGATAAATGAATAACGTAGTGTTTTTGTTTACATTTTCAAATATTTAAACATATAAATGATATCCATTTAGTTTTTAAATATTATGATATTTATGTTACCGATCTTGGTGAGATAAAATTGTTCGTCTTGTGATCCAAACTAAAATTAAAGTGACTTTTGTAACAAAAAATGAACGTGCCTCATATTGTGGAACCTAAGTTGAGCAAGAGCGGTCACTTCGCGATATTGTGTTTATTCCAGTTTAACCTGATGGAATTTTTTATGGTTAAACATCGTTCTCTTCATAAGGTTGGCCGCATATTTTAGATTTTTTTATTTTCAAAAAAATGTTGGATTCTATTTGGTATACTATCAACATGATTTTCTTTTCATTCGTATCTTTTTGGGTGATACGACACAAATAAGTCTAAGACGAGTTAACCAAACTCAAATCCATGGAGATCGATCCGACAAAAAGACGTCAACGAAGCACATTGGTCTTCAGCGACCGCCAGATAACTTAAGGCCAGAGCTGGCAAAGCGTGGCCAATTGGCCTTAAGTGACCATTGGGTCTCTTAAGACCATAACTAACAAGATGTGGCAAGCTGGCCTTAAGTGACTTAATGGTCGCTTAAGGTCAAATTTAACCCTTTAGCACTTGGTCTCAATTGTTCATCACAGCCCCAGATACTGTCGAGATATACCATGTCTAGCAGACGTGCGGGAGCACGGTCTGACATCGTACAGAAAAGTCTGCACCAAAGAGCGTACCTCTGTACGAAAAAGCATCTGGAAGAATGATAAAGGATGAACCAATGAGGAGACAAAAACTGAGAACCTTTTCAAACCAAGACTACTATATAAGAAGATAATATCTCATTTGTAAGGTTATGTGAAAGTTAAAATGAAACATAATAGCAACAACATAATATTTCGATTTGTAATCCAATGTTATAAAAACTCGTGTGTTCATCATTCATCAGTTTCAACTCTTGTGATTTGAGCTATAATTCCTTACTTGTTCAACCATATTGTTTCTTTGATTTTGGGCGATTCCTCCCCTCCCCCCCGTAATTCTACTTCTGTTGTCGTTAAACGACACACTCGTATATCATAGCCTACTAAACAAGAAAACTGATAGAATATTTGGCGAAAGCCATGCTGGTATGTCCTTATTCAAGCCAAGACGACGACAACATCAAGTCGAAAAGAGGCATTAGTAGCAACGGGCCCGTTGACAACTTCCCCCGATAAAATGCGATACAATCCTGTCACCATAAGCTCAAAAAACCCTATATCTGCTTTACTCCAAAATATTTGGAAGGAGTAATCAATCCCTGTAGGGATGTCCTGTTAATAAAACCAGAAGTAGAACAACGCGAGGTGTCCAAAAATTATGTGAACCATAAGGAAAGGACGAATTTTCTATTCATCCCTCGCAAGAGAAGGTTTCATTTTGATTCTGTCATCTACCATGCTCCAAACTTCGTAATGGGAAACAACGGAAGACACATAGCCCTCTGGGCAAAACCATGTTAGAAATTTCAGCTTTCTTCGGAAGATGGGCCAAAGCCGAGATGGCGGATTTTTTGGTTCCCGATGCACCGTCCCCTTACAACCTAATTCTGGGGAGATCTTGGTTAATTGAATTTGGCGTCGTCACCTCCCTTTACCATCAATGCCTAAAATACACGGTTGGGAATGAAGTGGGGGTAATCAGGGTGTATGACGTTGTAAGATACGAAGACACCTGAGAATATCCAGGGGGTTAGAACCAACCAGTAAGTTGCTGAAATAAACCCTATCATGGATGTGTCCACATGAAGCACTACAGACTCACCTAGTGGTGGATGACCTGAGGGAACATAAATCCGAGTGGGGGGACATAAGAATTAGAGAAGGTGCTCATCGTGGAAGGAACTAACTGATTTGTGAACATCGGAAAGAACTTAAGAAATGAATTGATGCAAAACTTAACACTCTTACTAAGGGAGCATGAGAAAATCTTCACATGGGACAACACCACGGTAATAGGTTTACATAAATCATTTGCTACCATAATATTATGAAAGACCCGCAAGTAAGTCTGGTGAAAGAAAACAGGAGGCACTTGGCACCTGAACAGTTGAATACCGTAAAAGAGGAAGTCGAGAGTCTATTGTCAATGGGCCATATTAGGGAATTCAATTATCCTGAGTGGTTATCGAATCCCGTGTTAGTAAAAAGAAGAACATAAAATAGAAAATATGCATCGATTTCACGAACCTCAACTGAGCCTGTCCAAAAGACTTATGAGATGCTATCATTAATGGACGCTTACTCTGGGTATAACCATATCAAAATAGACTACATTAATTAAGAGAAAACTTCTTCTATCACCAACCAAAGGATGTATTTTTAAGTGGTGATGTCATTCGGGCTGAAAACATAGGCACGACCTACTAGAGGATGATGCACAAAATGTTCAAAGAGTAGTTGGATAAAATATTAAAGTCTACATCGACGATATGTTGGTAAAAATGAGTAAACGAAATCACATCTAACAGATTTTGGGAAACCTTCTCCACCCTAAGGCAACACAACATGAAACTAAACCCCACTGAATGTTTCTTTGATCTCAACTCAGGGAAGTTTCTCGACTTCATCGTTCACAAAGAGGGAATATACGTTAACTCAAAACATATCACTGCAGTAAACGAGATGAATCCATCTTAAATCATAAAAAAAAGTCCAAAGACTGAACTACATAGTAATTGCACTCGATAAATTTATCTATAGGACGACAAATAAGTGATTTCGCTCATTCTTAATTTTGAAGAGCATCATGAAATTTGAATGGAACAAAGAGTGTGATGCTATATTTAAGGAATTAAAGATTTACCTCGGATTCCCCCAACTATTGGTAGTCTAGATAAAAGGAGAAACCTTGATCCCTTTTCTCGGGATATACAAATGGGCTTTGAGCGTCGCGTTGGTAGTAGACAGATAAAAAATTCAACATCCGATCTATTACGTTAACAAAGCCCTTTTGAGGCCTGAACCAGGGTACTCCACCTCGGAGAATACCGTGTTATCTTTGGTGACAGGCGTACAAAAGTTAATAAACTACTTCCAAGCACACACCATCAAAGTACCCACCATCCTACCCATCTGATCGATCTTAAGTACGCCAGAGGCCTCGGGTTGTTCAGGAAAATAGGCCATCGCGTTAAAGGAGCCTCAAACATAAGAGGATGTTGAGGAGGAGTATACATTGTAACTGGAGAGATAAGATGTAAGGTTAGCCATCGGGTTCAGTTTCAAAGCCTCAACTAACGAGTCAATGATAACATGATTAAAAATCATCAGATTATTTACTTCAATAAATAACTGAGTTAGAAATGAATCCCAATTAGTTATATAGTAGTCCTCAGAGAATATAAAATGAGAGAATATCAGATGATCTGATATTTGGAATAAGTAAAGAAATTTAGCGGTCAATTTGACAAGGTTATCTTCGAGCAGACTGGGCGAGGTCATTGAGAAAGAGCAATTCCAAAACAAAGGGGATCATTCTTTGTGAAGGAAGAGAGGGAGGAAATTAGTGCAATTTTGAAGGAATTGTTGACGTGGATGATTGAGGTCATGAGATACCTTATCAAAGGGGCGCAACCGGCTAACAAAGTAGAAACACATAGATAACTGTTGTGCATTGCATGTTTTGTCATGATAGATGGAAAATTATTCTGAATGAGGTATCACTAACCTCTCCTAGAGTGCTTATCGCGAGCAAAAGCTGAATATTGTCTCAAGGAAAACCTGATGAGGGAATGCAGCATGCATTTGGGGGCTCGAACTTTGGCTCACAAAGCTCCGACTCTGGAATATTATTGTCCTCACCAGCGGAACAACGCAAAAAAATTGGTAAACACTTTTGAAAACTGTTAACAATGGTCCAAATTTCAACACCAACCAGGGGTTGAACGAACTTCAATACTAGGAGCATACACGTCCCATTAGTGGGCTAGACTTGATCTCACCACATTAGTGCGCTATTTTTTCACTTTAAAAAGATGGACCCTAAACAAAACCCTTATAACTCTCATTCTAAAAAGGACAGACCAATCACTCCCTTAGACTTCAAACCTTTGGCTTGTTGTAATTTTATTTACAAGGTCATTTGGAAAAATCATCGCCAATTGAATAAAATGATCACTCCCACACCTCATTAACTCCTCGCAGTCGTATTTCATCAAATACCATAGTATTTTGGATATTATCCTCATATCCCAAGAATTACTCCATCGATATCACACCAACCAAAAAGGCCCTGTACTGCCATGAAAATTGATCTAATGCAAGCCCCGAAAACGTTCGATGGAACCTCCTCTTAGATATCCTATATTTTATGGATTTTTTCAATTGAATGATTGTGTGGATTATACAATTCTTATCCACCGCTACTTATTTAATCAACATCAATGGTAATACCTTTGGAGCTTTCAAATGAAAAAAAAGACTCTGATAATATGACTCTCTCTCACCCTTTTTTTCTGTTTTTATCATGCAAGTCTTCACTAGTATTCTTAAGGAACAAGTCGACTTTGGCTTCCACCGGAAATGCCAAAAGCTGAAAATCATCATTCTCCCTTTCGTACACGGTTTAATGATATTCTCTCATGCAAATCGTCACTCAATAAATTTATTTAAAGATGAAGTTGAAGAATTTTATGCCCTCTTAGGCCTCATTCTTAATACAATTTCCCATTACTGTTAAATAATCCTTAATGAAAAAAGGAAATTTACGCTCGTAGGAAAATCCAACCAAGTTATACCAAAAAAATACATAGTTGAAGATTTCATATGCAAGATGAAACTTTCAAATGAATGTAACATTTGCACCTGAGAATCCAAACATCTTCTTCTAAAATTTAACTCTAAAGAAGATTTATGAAAAGTTTGGTCAAGAAACATCTGGTACCTGGAAAATCATGTTATGAGGTTACTAAAATGGACCCTAGAACTCAACGTTAAGTATCGATGTCCCATAAACCATGTATGGGTTAAATTTGAAAACTACCGAAATATATGTTTGATAAAAAATAGTATACATTCGATAGCAAAAGCCCTATGAGAGCCCCTCAAAATCATAATACCAGGTAAAAACATAGCACATCGCATCTCGTGACTAGAATTAATTGAATTAGATGTGTCTCAGAATATAAACTATAATCTATGGGTTGGTTTTGACGATAACCATGGATGTTGGATACATATTCTATACAAAGACCTACCAAGATACTATAATCATTGCTTTCACAAAGGCCATGATATGGATTCCTGTAAAAACATTTTAGGTAAACAAAAGAATGGGATTGCAAGAAATGACAGTATTAACAAGAGGAATATAAAGAAAATTCAAAAGGAAAAGATCTCGAAATCAATCAGCAACTGAAATCGATCATTGTGAAACCATCCCAGAATGGTACCCCAATTCAAATTAACGACATACAACAAACAAATAGCATAATCCATCTTGATAATCAATCAGGTGGATTAAACGATCCAGAAGTTAATGAAATTAATGAAGTCATTCAATCACTAGAGAAATGCTATATTCTAAAAGATGATAATTAAAGTTCAGAAGCCCTTTCTACTAATAAAGATAATATAGGAAGTTTGCAGATGATTCCAACATACAAGAACAGAGAAAATAACATAGATGACAACATTGAATTCCAGGAAGTA
Organism: Limnanthes douglasii subsp. nivea; assembly: GCA_036936605.1. Taxonomy (NCBI): domain Eukaryota; kingdom Viridiplantae; phylum Streptophyta; class Magnoliopsida; order Brassicales; family Limnanthaceae; genus Limnanthes; species Limnanthes douglasii. The sequence goes on along the minus strand of JAUPFV010000001.1, from coordinate 200,764,380 downwards.
CTTAATAGAAAAATAAAAGAAGCAAGAATATATAAGAAAGCAAAAAGTATGGCAACTAAATCCCTCAGATTCTCTTAGACTAACAAACTTACTAAATCCAACTCAAGATGATGAAGTTCTCAAACTGGAACCTGAGGGGTGTCAACAATAAGACTACTATAAGAAGACTTAAGACCATTATTCCTAAAGAGCACATCAATTTGGTTTCCATCTTTCTAGTTTCAACAACAATCAGTCGATATATAATAAAATTGGTTTAGATAACTTCACTTCTAACTAATCTAACAAAATCTGGGTTTTCTGGAAGCGTGATTACTTTAAATTTATTCTTAATCATATTCAATGTTTGTACTTAGAAATTACTCGCAATAATTCTAATTTTAGTTTTAGTCTCACGATTTTTTATGTCAAATTCCAGCTCCATAATGGAAAAGATCTCTGGAATTGCCTAAAGAACATTTTAGCAACTAATAACAAGGCTTGGATTACTATGGGAGCCTTCAACACAATTTTGTCACCTGGGCAGATAGGTTGTATTACTTATTCTAATGAAAGCAGTGAGGAGTTCTATGATATGATGATTGAATATGGTCTTGAAGATGCTGGTTATCAAGGTTCAAAGTATACATAGAATAAAAATACGAAATGGAAAAGACTGGATATAGTGTAATTAACTCTATTTGGTCTAACCATTTTAAGAATACTAAAGTGATACATACGGCCAAAACTTGTTCTGATCATAGCCCATTATGCATCATTGTTACTATTGATAAAAACACTTTCCAAAAAATCTTTAAGTTTCTTGACATGTTGACTTTAGATGAAGACTTTATTCCTTTTGTTAATGATAATTGGAACAATCCTATCCAGGGCTATCATTTATTCAGATTTTGGAAACAAATAACTAGATTGAAGCATGGTAAAAAGGATTGGAATAAACATCACTTTGAGAGTATATTTGATAAGGTTCTTAAAGCAGAAATACAGGTAAAAAGTATAGAGTTTAATAATCAACAAACTAACAATACAGAGTCATAAGTCCTTTTATCTAAAGCCAACGCAAAGCTTATCATAACATTAAAGATGGAAGAGACCTACTGGTTGGAAAAGTGTTACACAACTTGGTTGAGTGATGGTGAAAAAAACACTAACCTGTTCCACAATTATGTAAATAAAAAGATAAAGAAGAACATCATTAGTAGTATAAAAGAAGGTGATCATTGGTTTACTGATAGAGATGAAATCAGGCAATCAGCTGCTACTTTCTTCAAACAGCTTCTAACTGAGTTACCTTACTCTTGTAAAGAAGATGAAGAAAATATCTTTAACAATCATATATTTAATACCATTCCTAATATCATTGATGAAAATGACAATAACAATCTTCTTTGTATGCCCAGTGAGCAGGAAATCTTTGGTATTATTTCTAACATGAATTCTTCCAATGCTCTGGCATGGATGGATTCAATGTTTGCTTCTTGAATAGCTGTTGGTATATAATCAAAAATGATCTATGTTTGGCCATGAGTGACTTCATCAAATGTAAAAAAAAATCCTAAAGGTGTTCTCGCAACTAGTATATGTCTTATCCATAAGTCTTCTAACCCAACTAATTTGAAAACTTTGAGGCTGATTACTTTATGCAGCGTGTTAAACATAATTATATCTAAACTTGTTAACAATAGGTTGACTGTCGTCCTTCCTAAAGTTATTTGTAATGTGCAAGAAGCTTACGTTCCTAATACTTATATTCATGAAAATGTATTAATTGTCAAAAACCTTATTTATGCTCTGAACAAAAATAAAAAGGACAGCAACCTAATGATTCAAGTTGATATCTCGAAATCTTTCGACAAGATTTCTCACAGTTTTATTCTATAAAGTTCTTGAATCATTTGGTTTCTCTAACAAATTTATTCAATTAACTAAGAACCTCATCAGCTCCCGTTAAGGTTTTAATGTTGATAAATAGTAAATTATATTACTATTTTAAAGCCAAAAGAGCCTCGAGACAAGAGGACCATTTGTCCTCAAGCCTCTTCATCATTTCTGAAGAAATTCTGATCAAGGGCCTATCCCAAGTTTTTTTTCTGATGATATTCTATTTTTCAGTAATAGTATTAACTTTTCTATTGAGACATTGGGACAATTTTTACAGATGTACCAAAATGTTTTTTGGCAGCTGATTAATAGTGAGAAAACTAATATTATTATTCCCTCTAAAACCAGCGCGACAAGAATAAATTATTGTTAAGCTCTCTAGTTTCAATCCGAGTAATCTCCTTACTGATTATCTTGGCATAACATTGAATAACAACAATAAGCCAAGAAATTACGACAGCTTGATTAACAAAATCACTACAAAGATAAAAAAAATGGGAAGATAAGAAACTGTCTTTCGGTGGAAGGATTACCTTGATTAGCTCTGTCATTTTGATGATTCTTGTTTGTTGGGTTCAAAGCTTCTCTATCCCTAAGTATGTGATTAACAAGATTGATTTTATTTTTAATAAATTATTGTGGAACTCTAACACCTCTGATAACAGATTAAACTCGACCTCTTGGAATAAATTGAGAAAAACTTTCAATAAATGAGGTTTGAACATTAGAAGTTTAATTGATCTGCAGAAAACTTATGATTGTAAGTTGTGGTTAAATTTCAGGAGAAACAAAACTCTGTGGGAAAACTTGATGCATAATATCTACTGCAAGGATCTGCATCTCCTTCAAATCTTTTATACAAAAGCAGGATCCACCATTTGGAAAAGACTTACTAGAATCAAGTTGATAGAAGAACCAAATATTATGTGGAAACTAGGAAATGAAAATATATAGGTCTGGCTTGAAAACTGGTATGGTTTCCCTCATTTACTAACGTTTAAGGAGAACTGCAACAATTCAGGTTACATACAACAATTAGTGAAAGTTTACTGGAAAGATGATGAATGGAATATCAACAAGTTAAGAATGTTCTTAACTCAATCAACTATTGACAATATATTTTAGGCTTCCATTAAGAACAATACTGAAGATTGCATTCTATGGAAATTGTCAAAAGACTATAAGTTCAACACTAAACTTTCATTCACAATCATGTTTACATTCTAGGGTCCAAAACCGAGCAGCTGATTGGCTTGCTAAATGGACCATAAAATGTAAATTAAAAATGGAGTTCACCTCTTCAGATGCTCCTAATGATTTAAAGTCGATTACCTTTCTTGAAAGATTAAACTTAGGCTACTTGAACACGGATGAATAATGGTATTATTTTTTATTATTGTTCCATTTTGAACTAACTCTCTGACTTCAAACAATGCATGACAAAGAGCCCACCTATACTTTTTATTTGTAGGTAGGTTACTAAATGAATAGAAGCACCGAAAAAAGAAAAAGCTAATATTTGGGGTTGTTTCCATAAATCCAATTTTGCACGAGAAGAATGCTGTTTTGGAGGTTATTGGATAATTCTAAAAGAAGACTTTTGGGGCTGTGAAGTCGAGGAAAAGGGGTCAGTGAAAATTAAATAAATAACTAAGAATCGGATTTAGGCCTCCAAGAACCTAAATCCGTTTCTTGGTTTTAAGGCCTTGGGCCACAGATGAAGCCTCTGAATAGTCACTCCTTTGACTAACCCTAGCTCTTTATCGATCTCTTTGCAGCCACTCAAACTCATCTCTCTCAGATCTCCTCACAAAACCATGCATTTCTTCCACACAAAATCGACAGTTTCAACCTTAATCAGAAAACGACTTCTTTGATTCTCTTTTAGAAATCAATCATGCAAAAGTTGATTTCGGTTCTTCATCTAGAAGAACAGAATCGGATGTATCCACCATTATCTTCAAACCAAATCTCATCAAAAAACCGGCCATCAAGCAACTTCGTCTAAAAAATACAGCCACTAAATCAGATCTTGCAACCATCAAACCCCATTTCTGAGGCACATTTCTTTGAAAACCCCACTTTCGAAAGGAATGTGTCTTCAGATAAAAACTCATCCAGATCTGGAAAGATCTCTGGTAGAATGGAGGATTCAAGAACATATGCAGAAGTCCTTAGATCGGGAAAGGAGACAACGAAATCGACTGATGGTGCTGCTGAGGGTTTCGTTCATGATAAGGTGGAAATCGGAGCTGAGGAAGGGTATCTGTTCGTAAAATTTTGCGAAAAAGATAAGTCTTTCTTAAACTCTCTGGCTAAATACACATTGATTGCTAAGTTTACATTTGGTTTCCCTCCTGCTATAGAATTTAGGAAGTATCTAGATTCTTTAAAATTTACAGGAAATTATAGTCTTTATAAATGGGATTTCCGGCATGTCTTTGTAGAATTTGATAATATGCTTGATGTTAAAAGTTTTTGGAAGGTTAATGTTAGGTCTTTAGGGCAGTATACCTTTAGAATATTAAAGTGGAGTCCTGACTTTCACCCTAAACGCGAGTCACCAATGACTCCTGTGTGGGTTTCCTTTCCAAAACTTCCTGAGTTTATGTACAATAGAGACACCATAGAAAATTTAGCAAAGGCAATAGGATTTCCTTTAAAAACTTGGCTACCTTTTAGGAATAGGGCAAGTTACAATTGTTGTGAAGTCTGGACTGTTCTGGATGTTTCTAGCATTCTTCCTAAGCAAATATGGGTTAGTTTTGGTGATAAAGAAGGGTACTGGCAAGATATAAGTTACAGAAATAAGCCTGATTACTGCAAAAAATGTAGACACCTAGGGCATAAGGATATTGAATGTAAGTCAGAGGATGTAGAATTTAAGAAATCTCAGAACTATAAAAAAGCTGATATTAATTCTATGGTTAGGAAGAATGATAACATTTGGATACCTAAAACTAAAAGTAACAAAGAAATTAATGATATGCAACCTAAAATGGATGGTTTATTGAATGTTAAAAATAGTGGTTCAATGATTGTTGATAAGGTCTCTAATAATTCAGACTGTATTGCTGTGCAGATAAAAAATGGTGATAGTAATAAGGATAATGACATGCATGATAGTATTGCTATTTTGAATAAGGAAAAACATTATGGTAGTAATTCTAATGAATCGGCTAATCATAAGGTTAATAATGATGCTAATAAAGATAGTGATATGCTTGCTGTTTTTGATGTTGCATTGAATGAGTGTAATTTGAATGAAGGTAGTAATTTGTCTTTGAATAATGCATTTGACAGTGTTGTTAAACATTCTGAATTGAGAAATAAAAATGCTACTATTGGGAATGATAATACTTTAATCACTGATATAAATATTGACGTAATTGATTCTTTGCCTTTGAATGCAAATAAAGACATGAATAGAATAGATGATGTTTTAGCTTTGGATTTGCATGCTGTTTTAAATAATCTTTTACTTTGTAGTGCAACTAAAGATATGATTAGAAAAGATGATGATATGTTAATAGATAGATCTGCTGATTCAAATAACAATTTAAATAACATGTTTGGAAAAGATGTTGTTGATTTAAATGATTCTTTGCTTATAAATAAAGACATGTGTAGGAAAAATGATGATCATTTGGTAGTACATGCTGTTTTAAATGACACATTGCCATTGAATGATTTAAAGTCTAAAGAATCAATTGTTGTGGTTAATTCTTTGATATTGCATGATGCCCAAGATAATAGTGTTAGAAAGAATATCAATGTAGAAACTAATTGTAATTCTTTGTCTTATGAGCATGTTGTTTCTGAATTATCATGTAATATTGTTGATAAAGTTACTGTTAACAATAATAGCATGTCAATGAGAGTTGATGATAATCTGCCAGTTAATGTTTGTATTTCAAGGGATGATAATCTGCCATTATATGTTTGCAATTCAAGTGATGATAAAGCTGATAACTTATCTGCTAAAAACAATAACATATCAATGATAGTGGATGATAATCTGCCAGTTAATGTTTGTATGTCAAGTGATGATAATCTGCCATTGTATGTTTGCAATTCAAGTGATGATGTGATCCCTAATGTAGTAAGAGAATCAGCTATTGAGAATATTGTAAAAGTGCCATTAGAAAGTCAAAGTAAAATTTTAAAATTTTCCAATCAGGGAGAAAATCCAATTAAAATAACTAATGGGGATATAGTTAGTGAAATTGAGAGTATAAAGATGAATAACCCTTTTAAACCTTTGTCTGATAATGAATTTGAAGAAGTATAAGATGCTATAGATGATAATAGATTTAAAGATAGGTCTACTTTAAGTGAGTCTAATTCACCTAGAAACATGTTAAAAGAGACCTCTAATGTCAGTTTAAGAAGATCTGCTAGAAACAGAATGTTAACTAGATCAAGGAGTTTTAAAAGATCTTTAGGATCTTCTTATAGAAGTTTCAGATGACAGTATTATTAAATTGGAATATAAGGGGAATTGGGAACTTTAAATCATTAAGAAGATTAAGGCATTTAACTAAAAATTTGCTGTTGACATAGTTGCTCTTCAAGAACCTTTTATATCAGTAGATAAAATTGATTCTGTTTGTGTAAAACTTGGTTTTGATTTTTATTTTGCAAATGAAAATAATAAAATTTGGTTATTTTGGAGAAATGGTTTTGAAGTCAAGGTATTAGATAACTCTGATCAATTATTAAACACTGTGGTAAATCATTCTGCTTCAAATTGCCTGTTAGTAATAGGCTGAAACTTAATGTAGATGGTTCTTCTCTTTTAAATGGTGAGGCTAGTTATGGATTTATCATTAGGAATAGTTTAGGTTCTACTATTATAGCAAAAGGTGATCTAATAGGTAAATGCTCTGCTATAATGGCAGAGACCATTGCTCTTATTAAATGGACTTATATATTGTGATGATAATGGCTTGAACTGTGTAGATGTTGAAACAGATTGTTTACAATTATTCACTATGATGGAAACTGGTAGATATCCATGGCATTTAGATAAGTTGTTACAGTATAGTAGAACACTTTTTAAACCTCAAATGACACTGAAGCATATATATAGAGAGCAGAATTCTGCTGCTGATTGGATAGCTAAATATGCATTAAAAACTCATTCTAGATTCATAGTAGGATCATCACATTCTTTAAACGAATTATATGCAATAACTATGCTGGAATCATTAAATTTAGGATATTTTAGGATTTTTGATTAACTAATTGACAAGTTGAAAGACTTGCCAATTAATGTGTATTGATTTTTATAGAGCAAGTACAGGACTGATGCAATATAAAGCAATAGTAAGCAAGGGGATAGTCTGTACAGGATGGGCAGCAAAGCAAGATAAGAAAGGAAGGATAGGCAGCAGAAGGAGAGAGCTTTGAAGGTTGGTAGCAAGAAGGAAGAGACCTGAAATAGGACAACAAAATTGTTAGGATTGATTGATATATGTATGAGTTAGCTTCACAATGTAGCTTACTTAGTCAAGAAATGTTTAACCAATCAATCCCGGTTAATGAACAAGTTGTAAAGCTTGCAGATTGGATTTAATAAAATTTTCATTTCTTGGAAAAAAAAAAAAAAAAAAAAGTCGAGGAAAAGGGAGTTGGAAAAAGATTTTATTTTATTTGTTTTACTGTAATTTTTTCTCTCTCATCAATGGAAGGAAAGGAATTAGAATTTCATTAAGCGCTTGATTTTGAGTCCGTAAAAACTATGTAACCTCTTTTAGGCTATTATTAGGCTTTTTAGTTCTAATAATAATAATTTTTTATTTATATATATATATAAAAACTCGAAAACAGGAATTGTAATTTTCAATCTATTTTTTTACAAAAATTATATTAACTTTATATACTTATTAAAAATATTTAAAAACGACATAATAAAAAATAATTTTGTAATACAATATTTATAGAATAACTGCTCTCAGGTCGCCCTACAGGATGGAGCCGGCTCATTCTTGAACTGAAAGAGTTTGAGAAGTCACTGTCAAGCTAACCGCGTCGAAACTCCCATACATTTTCTTTCCACTTGACGGTCAATATTTCCCAGAATCTTGAATACTAGTATAATATACTTCTTATATACATGTTTTTTATACCCTAGCTTCTTTAAGTAAACTTTTTCACTCCAAAAAGAGAGAGAAAAAATGATGTCCAAACAGATGATCATTTATATTTTAATGCTTTTGCTATTCATGAAATCTCATGCTGGTAAACAAAGCAAAATCAATTGTTCATTAACAAAACGAAGAATTGGTGTTATAATTGATGATAGTTCTCGAGAAGGGAAGGAGATTAGAACTGGTATGGAAGTAGCAATTCAAGAGTTCAACAATTACTCAGATTGTTCACACCGCCTTTCCTTGAACTTCTCTGATTCACATGGAGACTCTGCCCTCGCAGTTTCTTCTGGTAGTAATTGTCTTGTCCTTTTGCTATATTGTTAGAATTAAGACATCATAATTAAAATAAAAGCGATATATATTTCGTGCTATTTAATTGGACTGTTGTAATATTCAAAAATGATATCCTATACTTACATTTACTCTCAAATTGATGCAGCAATTCAGCTTTTAGGTGAGAATAACGTGGAAGCCATTGTTGGAACAGTCACAAAGCAAGAAGCAGCTCTTGTCTCTGCTTTAGACAATAAAAACAGAGCAATTCCATTCGTATCTTTAAAGTCACCCGTACTAGCAAATACAGAATCAAATTACAACTTAAATTTAAACCCAAATCAAATTCAACATTTTTACTCAATGGGTGATGATATGTCGATCCAATTTCAGTGTTTAGCTTCAATCGTAGCCCAATTCAATTGGAAAAAAGTTAGCGTTATACATGAACAAAAAAACTCTCTCTCGTCTGACTTTCTAATTCCCCTTTTTGATTCACTGAAAAAAGTGGGTTCAGAAATTGAGGACCACCTAGCCCTGCCACGTGTCATTTCAGTACCGGATAGTAAATCCGATATTGTTGAAAAAGAACTTATGAAACTCAAAAGCAAAAACAACCGTGTTTTTGTTGTGATTCAAGCGTCAATAGAGTTATCCAGAATCATATTTGAAAAGGCAAAACAAGTGGGTCTAATGGAGAAAGGCTACGCTTGGATCATCAGCGATGAAATTGCGAGTTTTCTCGATTCGGTTGATTCCTCTGGTTTTGGTAATTTACAGGGAGTTGTTGGTTTCAAGTTAACATATTCAGATTCAACCAAACCTTTTAAAGACTTCAAATCCAAATTCAGAAAACTATACGCCTCGAATTACCCAGAAGAAGAAGAGCACTCCAGCCCAAGTCTATACGCGGTCCGGTCTTATGATGCAATCCGCATTTTAATCCAATCCATGAACAAATCAACCGAGACTCTTGACACAGCCCAAATCTTGAACTCCACAAATTTCGATGGTCTATCAGGAAATATAAATTTCAAAACCCAAAACTTACAAAAAATCTCAAGTTTTCAGATAATTAACGTGGTGGGCAAAAGTTATAGAGAAATCGGATCATGGTCACTAAACAATGCGTCTTTCAACAAAACATCAAATTCAAGTTTTGGAATAGTTTTGGGTTCTGTTTATTGGCCTGGTGGTTCGACAAGTGTGCCTAAAGGTTGGTCTCATAATGAGCCACTCAAGATTGGTGTTCCAGCCTTGGGAGCTTGTCCCCAGTTTGTCAAAGTCACCGTTGATAAGAACAAGAATGAAACAGAAGTTTCTGGGTTTTCAGTTAAGGTTTTTGTTACAGCAGTCGAGAAGCATTTGCCTTATCAGCCGGCTTACGAGTTTGTTCCTTTCTATGGATCTTATGATGATTTGGTGCGAAAAGTATCCGAAAAGGTTTGTTTCTTTATAAAAAGATTCTCAAGATAGAATTTTAAAATATTTGTTTAAATTTGAATTAATCCTAACGTAGTTGGTGTCCTATTGATAGGAGTTCGACGGAGCAGCTGGGGATTTTGGAATATTAGCAGATCGATACGAAATAGTAGAATTTTCGCAACCATATGTCGAAAGTGCATTGGTAATGATTGTGCCAGAAAAACCAGACACGTCAAGAGAAACATGGATGTTCTTAAACACATTCACGCGAAAAATGTGGGTGTTAATGCTTGCAATGCACATGTTTATAGGGTTTTGCGTGTGGCTGATCGAACATGGAGAGAACCCTGAGTTTAACGGCTTTGGCACAGTACTTTGGTTTTCTGCAACTGTCATAGTTTTTGCCCACAGTAAGTACTTGTTTTAATAAAGCTTTAAGAAACTAGTTGTCCTAAATACATGAATAGCATGCCCTTGTTTTGAGAAATTGGTCTCGACTAGTTACTATTATACTAAAAAGATACATGATGCAGGAGAACCTATTAAGAGCAATTGGTCTCGACTGGTTTTGGCACCGTGGTTATTTGTGATACTAATACTAACAGCCAGCTTCAGTGCAAGTCTCTCTTCAATTCTGACTGTTACACGGTTGCAGCCGTCTGTTCTAGACATTGAAACACTGCAAAGGACGAACGCTGTGGTTGGGTGCAATGCCCAATCATTCTTCGAAAGATACTTAATTAGTGTTCTCAAATTTAAGCCACAGAATATCCGAAGAATGGCTTCAATTGATGACTATCCAAAAGCATTTCAAAGTGGAGAAATCCAAGCAGCTTTCTTAGTTGCACCGCACGCTAAAGTCTTTCTGGCTAAATACTGCAATGGCTTTATTGTATCTGGACCAACCTACAAGCTCGATGGTCTTGGGTATGTATTTCAAAAGGGATCTCCCTTGGCTTATGATATATCTTTGGCAATCCTTAAGGCAACAGACAGTGGAGAGATAAGAGAATTAGAACAAGACATGCTTTCTACTTTTAATTGCACTCCTTTAAATAACTTGATGAATGGCGCAAGCCTGGGTCCTCATCCTTTTGCCGGTCTTTTCTACGTCTCCGGTGGCATTGCCACTTTGGTCTTTCTAATTACCGCGGTTGGCCTTTCACAAAAGCATCTACGTATATTCAGTATAGGAAAATCTCTGGTGGTGGATACGTGGGAATGGATTCGTAGGGTTTATGGTCGGTGTCGTGAAACTGTTGTGTATAAGTTAACGAGAACAAAAAGTTTAGAAATGGCAGAAAATAATAATCAACCCGCGAGTGTAGGTGATCAGAATCATGTATAGAAGTTGACTATTTTGTATTAATCTGATTTGTAAATCAAGTATGTAAGAGATAGTGAGGTTTAGTTTGATACTGTTCTTATAAATTAAAAAGTTAGCTTAAAGTACATATAAAGTTACATATTATTTGATCGGGGCCAAGTGTGGATAGCGAGTCTTTGGAAATCCAATGGAGATAAAACGGTGGATTAAACTCGAGATAAAATATTGGTTTTGCATTCTTTCGAAACAATAAGGAAAAAATATTGTTTTTATACCAAAACAACATGTTTGGATTGAATTCTTAAAGCTGTAGTTCGAAATAAAAAATATAACATTTATCACAAATAATTTATATATAAAATAGAATGAAAGAATTAAATATAAAACCCTAGCTTTGAGAAGAGCAAGCTTTGAGGTAGATTACAGTTTTTAGTGTTTTTTTTTTATACTTTTAGGAGCTTATTTATAAAAGATTAAACATACAACAAATATTAGATTGTAGGGTCTAATAAGCCAACCACTAAATAATAATAGAAGACTCGTTATGAATATAAGGTACACTATATACATAAAGTATATTATGAACACAAAAATTGCAATGGACACAGAAAGAGAATATTATATGACTAATCATCGATCTAATCTGTTCATGAAAATCTAGAATGTTATTTGGTGTGGATTATTTTTAACTAAGGGTAATTTTGTCAGGTGTTTTATGGTGTTTCACATGTATTTAATGTTTGGGTGTTTTGTAGTGAGAGATGTGAGGTGTCTGGTTGTATTAAATGTTCATTACCCTCATTAATGAAAGTGGTTGAGTATTTATACCCTTAATTATGGGTCACATGGGCTTTCGGGTCAAACTTATGAAACCACGTCGAGTTCAAAAACCCATTAGTTTATTAAGCAGATTACCAATTAGCTTAGTCAAAAGGTGATTAGCTTTTAATACTTTTGTCCAGTTCGGATGGTTCAGTGGGTGGTTTATGTCCGAATTGCCCCTGTCCGGTTTCTATAGTGAGTGGTGAAAATTTCCGGACTCATCAGTAGCCTTTTTTTTAGGTTTTGTTCGAAGTCCTTTGGCAAGACCTAAAAAATCACCTTTGGGTACTTGTGACATTTTCCGGACAAATTTAGTTTTCAGTAAAGGACTTATCCGGACTGAAAAACTCTTCAGAAGTTCAAAAGTTTTGCCATGGATCATGGGACACGTGTTACCTTTTGATTTGCCTCACCAGCCGTTTTTCTCCTAGAACAACGCTCCCACTAATCCCAAAAAGTAACCTCTTAATTTAATGCTTGTGACATCAGCGCCGTCTACAATCATTACTTTCATCTTTTCGTATTCTCCTAGGTTTCTAGGTATCTTTTTATCTCTTTAGTATAAATTACCTCATTTTTCATTGTTTTACCATCTTCATTACTCTTTCATTCCTTTACTTCAAAGCTTTCATCTCTCTTCTCAAAATCCCTCTGGTGTAAGTTTATGTTTACAACAAGAAACGCACTTGTAAAAGGTGGGTGACTTAATCTTTCGGAGTTAGAGAAAGCACAAAGAGTCGAACGAGAAAGACGCATTGCTGCAGGCCTTCCACTTTCTCCAATCGACAAATCTGAAACACCAAGCTCAGAGCCTGATCGAGGTTCATCTTCTGCCAGAAGCTTCAAACCCAGAAGGTTATTTCAACCTAGTCTTTCACCAATCGTCTCAGGCTCATCGGTTCAGGAGTTGCAGCCTACTGTTGAACGGGAAAAAGCTGTTACAAGCACAAAGGAACCCTCTTCGTTCATAGCTATGGGATCAGATGCTGAAAATTCCCCAGAAAAGCTGACACTTAGATGAAGAGGCCACTTAGTAAAAGGTTAGGCTGTTGCTCCGCAGTCTAAGTTTCCGAAATCAGGCCCCCTAAGTCTGGGGCTCAGGATAAAGCTACAGGGTCAGAGGCACCCATCAAAGTTCTTAAGGACAAATCGTCTGGTCCAGAGGCCACCGAAACCAGCCTTCGAAATTAACCCTCCGGATCTGAGCCCCAGCCGGACACCAGGTCACAAAGGGGAAGTGATGCTCAACCATCCAGACAACTTACTGAGCCAACTACCAGCACTCCTCTGCCAAAGACCACTGCCAAAGACCACTGCCAATCCTTCCATGGTGATGGAAGATGTGATGGAGGACGGTATTGAAGAAGCCTCCTTTGAGACTGATGTCTCCGGGTAGACTGGGGAGGCTGCCATTGTCAAGAAAAGCAAGGGTAAAGAGAAGCTATGTTTAAAACATCCAGACCTGTCGGAGTCCCTCAAAGGCAGAGTAGGACCTTGCTTTCACAAGGTGAGCGTAAAGTATCTGCTAGCCATGCAGAATATTAACTATGATTTCATTCACACTGCTGAATTCGGCCGGATTCGGACGAAGTGGGGGATCCCAGAGTCTGTCAAAGTGAGGATACCGGTCGATCCGGAGACGCTAATGGACTGCAAGCTAAGTGAGATAGTTCTTTACACAGAGTTGTTCAACTGAGATCGTCAGATATTTCCATCTGATAAAGCTCTGGCCAAGCCAACTGAGTCCCAACACTTGGTACACTCTCATGGCCTGCATCATGGCCTCTAGGCTCTCCGGAATCCAACTTCTGATGGAGCAGTTTGCTGTTGTGGCCAGCCTTTGCAAGAATCACATCATCCCCTTCTATCATTTTCAATATGGGCTACAACTATATAGTGTTGGATGATCTGGTTGAATCGGAGAAGAACTGAAAGACCCAATTCTTGTTCATTAGTGGAGCTTGGGAAAATGGGAAAAGATTAAGGTTGGTGACAACCCAAGCATGCTTACCAGTAGATGGAAAAGCACGGGTAAATATTTCATCACGTTAGTTTTTCCTTCCTTATAAAAAGTTTGTTTACTTAAATGCCCTTCTTCTTTCTCTCGGTAGTGCTTCCGAAGGAGTTCTCCGACTACTTGGAGGAGGGGCAGACTACTTGTGCCAAGCTGAATGCTTGGGCTGCTAACAAGTGGGGAAATCGCTTCCATAATTGTTTTACTGCTGGAAACCTGGTGAGATCCCACCTCTGGAACACAACCGGCCGGAGAGACTTGTCTTGGGAGGAACTAACTACACCACCTTCTCTGGGTGCCATTCTACATAGGACAGATGAGAAGGATGGGAAGCTAGCCTTGTCGGGAAGAGCTAAAGCCCCAAGTAAAATGAAGGGCAAGAAAGGGAAGAAAAAACCAGATGTAGCTAAGGTCAGCCAAGGTGGTGTTGAGGAGACTGTCCCAGCAAACCAAGAGGTGCAGGACCAAGGAGGAATTGATGTTTCCCTGCTTCAAGTGGTGGAAAATGAGAGTACCAAAGAGGCAGTTGGACTTCTGAAACCCTCAAAGGCTCCCAAAAAAGACCAAAAACGGGGAGAAGAAGGTGGAGATAGGGAAGCCAAGAAGAAGAAAACCTCTAAGGGAGATGAAGTTGCTCTTCGGCCTCCAGAGTCTCTTCCTCCGGTCGACCCAACAAACCCAACACAAGCAGAACAAATCCCAAGTGAATTTCACACCGGAGAGGGTGCCGGAGGGGATATTAACATTGATGGAGTAGACATCAATAGCCTTCAAGGGATTGACCTTTACTTTGAAGACCTTGAGAATGACGACTTTGATGGCCCTTACCTCCCCCAAGCTCTTCGAACATTGTCACTTTCAATGGTAAGTCTTTTTCTGCTTCAGGAGAGAATGACATGGTGACCCACTCCTTGTTGAGCAATATTCAACCGATGCTCAACTTGGAGAGACAAGTGCGAAATCAATCATCCCTCATCAACACACTCAATTCAGATAAAGAGAGCTTGTCTAACGACCTCCTTACTGCCAACCCGAATGCTGAGGCACTAAGGAGAGAGATCGAGGAGTTGAAGAAGGGGAAAGAGGATTTGGCCACCAAGCTGGCCACTTCGGAGGGGGTTAACAAAGAAATCCAATCCAAGTGTTCTGGCTTGGAGAAGGATCTTTCCACTTCAAAAGAGGAGGTGAAAGCCAAAGACAATATCAGTCAGACCCTAACCAATGACAAAATTTTGCTCGAAGATGTTGTGTCTAGGGTTAACCAGGAGAAAGATGGCTTGATAAAGGAGCATGAGAAGACAATCCAAGCCAGAATCGATGCATACACCAACAAGGTGATAGATTCCCAAGAGGAAAGGTATGCTGAAGTCAACTCAGATATGGTCTTGCTCTTTCACCAAAAATTTCTGAAAAGGACACTAGGAGATTTATGGCGATTTGTGGAATACGAAGACCTTCCTCACCATACTATGGCCGATGGTGATAAGCACTTCTATTCCAGTGGTTCGGATGATACTACTGATGAAGATGAAGGGACCGGAGAGAGCCTTAACAAGGATCCCAAAGACTCCAAGAAGAAACCAGGTGAGGGTGGCCATCTAAGGAAGCTCAGCCTTAGAATTTTTAACTATTTTTTTATTTGGATGGCCAAGGAATTTTTATAACCGTGTCCAGTTCTTGTTCGGATAAAACTTTTCTTTTAAAACTTCAAAGTCCTTGGATGGCCAAGGCACTTTACATATTTTAATATCACTCCCCGGTGTTAGCCGGGAAATTTTATCTTACACAATTCTTGCATTGTTTTATAGTTACCCAATTTTGATGGCTAATGTTTAAATAGCCCTTAGTTATTTTTCAAGCATTTTAAGGTGAGAGTGTTTAAATTCTCCGATGAAAAATGTTTAAATGGTCATCGTTCTACCAATTCAATCTAGTCTGCTAGTGATACTTTAAAAAAATTCAAAGAAGCTATCAATTGAAACACTCCGAATTTTTCAAGAAGGCATCAAATTTCATTAAAAAGGCCGGACACCTCATTAAAACCTCCCCACGCCACCAGGGTAGGAAAGAGTTTCCCCTTAATATTTACATGGACTTTAGACAAGTAAATATTTACATAATTTTCATTCTAGATACAACCGTAGGTGTTCAATGTTCCATGGGTGATTCAAGATCCTTCCATATTTATCTTGAAGCTTGTATATCCCAGGCTTAAGCTTTTCACTAACCATATAAGGTCCTTCCCAGGTTGGAGCTAGCTTGCCGAACTGCTTCTCCTTAGTATGTAGGAAGACTTTTCTTAATACTTTGTCCCTTGGTTGAAAATCCCTCCTTCTGACTTTGGAAGCAAACCTGCTTCTCATCAAACCCTGATAGTGTGTGGCTCTGAGGTGAGCCTTAACCCTTTTTTCTTCTATCAAGTTCAATTGACTTCTGACTGCCACTTCATTAGCCTTTTCGGAAAAATTGTGGACTCTGAATGAAGGAAGAGTTGCTTCTATAGGAGCTATTGCATCCATACCATATGCCAAGGCAAATGGGGATTCATGTGTAGCAGCCCCAAGAGTAGTCCGGTAGGCCCATAGTACTTGTTGTAGATAACTAGCCCCTTCTAAATTATTTTTCAGATCGGACAGGATGGTCCCGTTTGCCACTTTAAGCTGACCATTCACATGTGGGTGGAAAGAAGAGGAAAAGCAATGCTGAATGCCTTTAGAGGCACAGAAGCTCTCTATATCCTTATTATCAAATTGTGGCCCATTGTCTGTGGTTATCTTTTGTGGAACCCCAAATCTGCAGCAAATATTAGATAAGATAACTTTTATAACAACTTTTGAAGTAGTTCCTGCCAATGGGGCTGCTTCCATCCACTTTGGGAAATAATCGATGACAACTATAATAATTCTACATCCCCCGGACGCCATAGGTAGAGGTCCCACCAGATCCAGCCCCCAACGAGCAAAAGGTATTGGCTTAGAAATTGATTATAATAGGACAACTGGGGTATGAATTTCATTACTGTATCTTTGGCATGGATCACACTGTTTTACCAAATCCTTGGCATCTTCCATTATAGAGGGCCAGTATTATCCGGCCAACAAGACTCTCCTGGTTAAAGCTCTATAACCACAGTGTGCTGACCCCTCACCATCATGTAGTTCGGACAACACTACTTGGGATTCTTCAATCCCCAAACATTGCAATAGCGGTTTGCTGAAAGACTTATTGTAAAGAACATCTCTTAGAATAAAAAAATCCACGAGCCTTATACTTTACTTTCCTTGCCACTGCTTTCTCCAGAGGCAAGATACCATCTGAGATATATTGAAAGAGAGGACACCTCAAATCTTGAAGTTGACTTACTTGTATGTTTAAACTTTCCTCCCCTTCCTTGCTATGATTGAGATGAATGGATGGGCATTCTTGTACGTGAATCCATGGGTAGGACTCAGAATATGCTATGGTTGCCAAGGAATCTGCTAGAGTATTTTCTGTTCGGGGTATGTGCTCATAGGTGATATCTTTGAAGTTAAGTGCCACTTCTTTAAGAACGAACAAATATTTAATCAGTTGCTCTTTTTTGGCCTCAGATTGACCTTGTGCATGATGGATAAGAAGCTGAGAATCACTCATTAACCTGACTCTTTTAGCTCCAAAAATTAAGGCTAACTTTAAACCGACTATGGAAACTTCATATTCGGACTCATTATTGGAAGCCTTGAAAGCAAAACATATAGCTTGGTACATTATGTCGCCATACGGAGAGGTTAAACATATCCCAACACCACATCCCATGGTACTTGATCCACCATCAGTCCGGACAATCCATACCTTCTTAGTCTTTTCACGTGATGCTTGCTTAGTATCTCTGTCTGAATGGAATTCAACTAGGAAGTCAACAACATAATGAGCCTTAACTGCAGTTCGAGGGAAAAAATCAATATCATAGTCACCCAACTTCACTGACCATTTGGTCATTCTGCTTGATATGTCCGCCTTTTGAAGAACATTTTTCGAAGGAAAAGATGTCAGGATAACAATATAATTAGACTGAAAGTAAGGCCTCGTCTTTCTAGCAGCAATTACTAATGTCAGTGCTAGATTTTCAAGTTTTAAATATCTTTTTTCAGCATCCATCAGGCTTTTGCTGATGTAGTACACCGGACGAGGATAATTGTCCACTTATCTAACTAGCACCGCACTTATGGCACAATCAGAGACTGCTAGATACATGTATAGTGTCTCTCAATCGATAGGTTTAAACAAGGTTTTAGGGGAATATAAGTTTTTTTTTAATTTCATCAAAAGCTTGATCGCATTGTGGAGACTAGTTAAATTATTTCGCACCTTTTAAAGTTTGAAAAAATGGGGCACACATATCCGAAGACCTTGAGATAAAACAGTTTAGAGCAGCTAACCTCCCTGTTAACCTTTGTACTTCTTTAATATTCTGAGGAGGCTCCATCTGCAATAAAGCACTAAGCTGGTCTCGATCAGGTTGTATCCCTTTCTCACTTATCACATACCCCAAGAACTTCCCAGACTGCACTCCGAAAACACACTTTTTTTTATTCAACTTTAAATTTACTTTCATCAAGTTGGCAAGGGTTTCTTGCAAATCTGCCAAGTGTAGTTCTTTTTACACACTCTTTACCATCATATCATCAATGTAGACTTCCATGTTTCTTCCAATCTAATTAGCAAAGGCTTCGTTCACCAACCTCTGATAAGTACTCCCAACATTTTTTAACCCAAAAGGCATCACCTTATAACAATGAAGGCCCCTATCAGTAACAAAGGTAGTGTGTTCTTGATCCTTTGGATCCACTTGAATCTGATTATACCTAGAGAAGGCATCCATAAAGGACAATAACTTGTTCCCAGACGTGGAGTCCACCAACTGATCAATCCAAGGGACCGGATATAGGTCTTTTGGGCAAGCCCTATTAAGGTCTGTAAAGTCAATGTACATTCGCCATTTCTCATTTTTCTTTTTTACTAACACCGGATCGGTTGTCCATAAAGGGTACTGGGATTCCTTTGTGTGCCTCATCTTAGTAAATCGGTCGATTTCTTGAACTATGACATCAGCTTTCTCCTTAGAAAAAGCTCTCCTCTTTTGTACAACAGGTGCTATATCTCTTCAGATGGATAGCTAGTGTGATATAATACTTGCAGGTACTCTGGTCACATTAGCATTGCACCAAGCAAAAATATGCGGATGGTTTGTTAAAAACGACAACATTTTACTCTTCAGTTCTGATGTCATCTTAGATCTGATCTTGACATTTCTTCCTTCAGCCATAGAGTGAGTTTAAACCTCTTCAATTGGTATTAAAACACCAGGGGTCTCTCTGGGTTCATCAATTTCACCCTCTTCTCTAGTGGGCCCCTCCAATTGCTAATCCTCACTGATCCGCACTGCCACCAAGGTTCGAGGGGCTAATGTTGTTGCATAACATTCACTTGCTATATTTTGGCTAATTCGGACTACTCCCACCTGTCCTTACACAACGTATTTTAAACATTGGTGGACTGTCGAAGCCACATCATGCATCCTAGAAAGCCAAGATCTTCCCAAAATGGCTTTGTAACACATGGGACAATCTACCACAATAAAAATTACTATGACCATTTTCTTGAAAGGGCCCTTGCCCAACAAAACCTCCTCCTCAAACTCCCTGATCACGTCCGCTGAGCTTCCAATGAAACCCACAATTGACCTGTTCGAACGCTGAATTACTGCTGGATTCTTCATTTGTTTATAGGAAGTCTTATGGAGGATATTGGTTGAACTACCGGTGTCCACCAAGATTCGTCTAATGTCATTGCCCCCAAGACACCTCCTCTTCATTTGCTTGGTTACTGAATCATCCAAATTACCAGGGTTCAAACCCTGCCTTAGAGAAGTTATTGCTACTTGTTCAAAGCAATCAGCTAATCCATTCTTGGTGTTCATAAAGCGACTTATATATTCTTTCAAGGATTCATTTGGCTCTTGGGCACAATGGATAATAGTGTGTCTATTTCCCTTCACTTCCTTACTTCCAACGAACTGCCTCCGGAAGGCCACCCAAAAAGTATCAAAATTTCTGATGCAGCCCTGTGGCAGACTATTGTACCACTTCAGAGCACTCCCCATAAATGACTGGGAGAACGCTCGACAAAACAACTTATCATCATCATCAAAATTCATCATAAATTTTTTAAATTGCTCCAGATGATTATCTGGATCTTTACTTCCATCATATTTTTCCATCTTTGTGCTGTTAAACCTCTTCGGAAGGTTTACGGGCAGTATCTTGGAAGACAATGGAGATTGTCTCCAATTCCGCCCACGACTGAATACAGTATCTTCATTAGGAGTCGCAAAGATACCTGGTTCATCACGAAAGGCGAAAGGATCCATCAATAATCGGTCTACATGTCTCCAGTCATGGCTGTGACCATAAGATGACCCTTTTTCTAGATGCCTCTTCAACCTTCCACGTCTGTCCCTCTTTCTTGAATACTTTTTAACCAACTTCTGCTTCTTTTTAGAACGGCCTTCATCGCTGCTGGATGACAGGGACTCCTCCACTCCATCTTCGTTCGAGGAGCTACAAGAGGATTCTAAAACTGAATCTGAGCAGCTAGCATGAGTTTTTTTAGTACTTATATGGGTTTTTGCTGATGGGTCATGCTCCCTTGTATTGTCAGTATGGTGAATGGCTGGCACTTTTGATTTTCTTTTTAAGCCCATCTCCACCCTTTTAGCAACCCTCAAGGCTTCTAACTCAGCTTTCAATCTATCTCGCTCTTCAATCATATATTCATCGTTTTCTCCCACCACTTATGCCAAATTTGGTGGCACTACCTGCTCGTCTGGATTCATCCGAACTGGTTTTTCTTGATGGTTTCGAATGCTAAATTCAGGCACCTTCTCCTCCTATTGTGTTCGCCAATTTGGTGTGGATTATTTTTAACTCACGGTAATTTTGTTAGGTGTTTATGGTGTTTCAAAGGTATTTAATGTTTGGGTGTTTTGTAGTGAGAGATTTGAGCTGTCTCGTTGTATCAAAGGTTCATTACCCTCATTAATGAAAGTAGTTGGGTATTTATACCCTTAATTATGGGCCATATGGGCTTTCAGGTCAAACTTATAAAACCGGGTCGAGTTCCAAAACCCATTAGTTTATTAACCAGATTACCAATTAGCTTAGTCAAAAGGTGATTAGCTTTTAATACTTTTGTCGAGTTCGGATGGTTCAATGGGTGGTTTATGTCCGAATTGCCCCTATTCGATTTCTATAGTGAGTGGTGAAAATTTCTGGACTCATCATTATTAGTCCCAAAAAGTTCTTAATTCTCAATTCTATTATGGAAACTTATTCATAATTACATCCATATTGATTCGATAATGAAGAAAAAAATATTTACATTTAGTCTCAAAATGTCAGTTTTATAATCATTATGAAGATGCTAACCATTTGTTTGTTATTGATAATCATTACGATTTCACACTCGAATGTCCATAAGCCCAAGACCACCTTCAAACTTAGGCCTAAAAATATGGTCCCAAGATACCCGAGCCGGTTTGCCACCCCAAAATAATTTGAGACAAATGAAGTAGATAGAATCAATAACCACCAATGCAATGGAAAGACCAGAAACAAAAAACATTCGACACTTGAATCATTGAAGAAATCAGCTGAAGCTTCTTAGCATAAAAGAGGTTCGTGCGCTCCCGTTTCTGAATATAAGTGGAGATAGCCTCAATCAGTAGTGAAAAATCAACAACAGAAACGGTCATAGGCGCAAGAGAAACTCCCAAGCATCTCACCTAATCAGGGCCACCTCAAATCCAACTCTATCAATAATCCAATCATAAGCCACTCCTTTTACCCCCACTAGGCATAAGAGGTTTTGGATTGAAAATACTGACTCCAGAAATATAAAGTAGGAAGATGGTGTTCTGGGTCTTTGGGGGAGGTCTGACGGAGTATTTATCTGTAGAGTTTCAACTCCTTAAGGATTAGCTGGCGAGAAGAAGAGGTAATGTAACTTAAATAATTGACTTGGACAAGCTTTATATACGATAACCTGACGTTTATGATCAAGTCTTATGTTTTCGTGTTAGTATAATGCGAGAGTTCCTTTTAAAGCTGAAAGAGAAATATAATTTTGGTGTATCTTAGGTTGCTGTTTGAAGTATGCTTGTTGGTTGTCTAGTTTATTTGATCGTAACTAAATACAAATGTTTTGTTTTATTCATATATATTTCTATAGGAGATGCATAATGAATATGTAAGAAGGAAAGCTACGAATGACAAGTATCTGATGGAGATCCTAGGTTCTCTTTCTCCTCTTCAGAAAATTTGGTGGGGTATGATTTTAGGGGTCCTACTTCAGACAATCAATCTATTCATTCTTACAACGAGAAGAAATTAGACCACTAAGGTATTGTTTTAAAATCTATTTGGTATTATTTTTAAGGATTTTTTAAAAATAGTGAACACTATTTGTAGGTTGAAAGAGTTGTTGATATGGTGCAGATTTCTCAAAATGACGAGGAAGACCTAAAATCAGACTTAGTCGCTGCTGATAGGATGACGATCATGGGATTTTTTAATCATATTTTGTATTTTCTTATCATATTTTGTTATTTTGGTTTAGTTATATTACATGTTTAATTTTAAAATTATAAAATACAGTTCTATAATTATGCATTTTTTTAAAATTCTCATTAAGTTTAATAACGGGCTTACAACATTGTTAGTGACGAAATTATAATATGTTTATACAACTAGATGGAAACGACGTTTGCAACGATGGACACGCCAACAGATTTAACCGTTTGACTGAAATGGTGCAAGAAACTTAGAACGGAAGTTTTTACGCCGTAACTTCCGGTCGCAAAACCGTTCGAAAAGTATTTTTGCAATAGGTTAGTGAAATTTTTATTTTTAGGTCGTTGTAAAAACCAATTTCTCTAATAGTGAAAGAAACATTGTCAAAGTATGAGTTGGAATCTGCAATCAGATCCAAATAATTATAACTCATGTAGTTTCGAAGGATTGGGAGTTTTGGTAGTAGCCATGAAGATTTAAACATAAGAAAGAGATCCTAGAGAAAGGATATTGGTAAGGTCAGGGTAAAATCTAGATTGAATTCGGGAAAAAAGTTTCATAAGTCTAATATTAGGTGTCACCATTGCAAGAACCTCGCTTATTTCTAGAAAAAAAAGTTTGAACGATTGAGAAGGCTATGTGATTGTAGATCAGATTATGGGGATGATTTGTTTCTTTTAAATGATATGACTTTGCAAAGATTATGGTGAACTCTTTAGATGAAAACCCGAGATAGTGGATTATGGATTCTTGATGTTCATTCCATATGAGTCAAAACATGGACTGGTTCAACTCATTTGAAGAGAATAGCTGATGCATTGTGTTAGTATGTAATAACAAGGCTTGCAAGATTACTAGAACTGGATATGTGAAGATTTGGATGTTTGATGACTATGATTGGATTTAGGCTAATGTGAGGTACGTCATTGATCAAAGAAGAAATCTAATTTATATGACATGTTGGACACTTAGGTTGTTTTATCGAAGTACAAAATGATTATATGAAAATTGTTAGAGGTGTCATGACCTTGCAGAAAGGGAAACTTTCCAATGGTCTTTATTCCTTAATTTGTGATATTGTTGTATGCACAATGGTTAGTTGTCTGAAGGAAAAATAGATGGTACAACCCTATGGTATAATATACTGGGCATGTGAATGAGAAGGGATTATTGGAGTTGCTGGAGAATTGTTTGTTTGGAAATGAAAAGTTAACTTTCTTGAAATTTTATCAATATTGCATGTATAAAAAAAGTAACAGAGTCAATTTAGGTGTTAAAGTTGATGGGATAATATCTTGGTAGGTTCAAGCATAGCGGAACATGGTTGAAAAAAAGGTAGGTAGAGAAGTAAAAAAATTCACGATGGATATTGGTCTTGAGTTCTGTAGAAATAAATTTACTAATAACTAAAAAGAAACAAGGATTGCTCATCATAGGACCTTACATGATACTCCACAACAAAATGGTATTCCTCAAAGAATGGACTTAATTATTCTTGAGAAGATGAGGTGCATGTTTTTTAGTGTTAAGCTCCCGAGGCAGTTTTATGGTTGAATCATAAATGACTACATATTACTTCATTAACATATGCCCATCAAATCATAGTGGCTTAAAGACCTCACATTATATATTGTACAAGAATCGTTCAGGTTATTTTAATATGAGGGTGTTTGGTTACGTTTCTTATGCGCATATCAGGCAGGACAAGCTGCAGCCAAGAGTCGTGAAGTGTTTATTTATTGGGTATCCACGTATTAAGGTTTACAAGTTATGTCATCTCAAAGTAGTTTATAGGAAACCTTTAGTTAATAAGGATGTGACATTTAACGGGAATAATTATCCTAGTTTTGGTGGTGAAATGTTTGAAGCCCAACTTGATGAAAGAGACACACTTGAGATTGAGACGGAATCATCTAGATCAGAACCTACTGAGTGGCTTAAGGGGATCTGAGACACTAAATACTTTTAGACATGAGAAGTGTATGGTTGTAGAAGGTAGTTGAGATCAACATGGCTACCAGATAGCAAGGGACAAAATCAAAATAGTTATATGAGCTCTTCAAAGGTATGGGTATGCCAAACTGACAAGTTTTGCATTAGCTTTTGTATCTAAAGTAATTCACTATGAAACTCCAATGAAAGGAAATTTAGGATAAAAATAAGTATCTTATTATTATGAACGAGGAAATGACTTCGCTTCTTAGGATTTGGTAAACCAACCTGAAGGTGAGATATTCGTTGGTTGCAAGTGAATTTTCGAAAGAGAGGAAATAATTCTTGAGGTTTGTAGTGGCTCACTACAAAGATAGACTGGTTTCTTGAGGATGCATTCAACAATAGAGTATGAATTACAATTAGATCTTCTATCGGGTAGTGAAACATAGTTCAATCATGATCCTTCTTGCAATGGCTGGCAAGTTTGTCACATAGTTGGAACATATACACGTCAAGATAAATTTCCTATACATGACCATTAAATAAATTACATTAATCATATAGGCAGTGATATAAGTGTTTTTGTGATTTAATTGTCAAGAATGGTTATAAAAAGAAGTAGTTATGATAATTGTGTTTATGTGAAGAAGACTGGTTATAACAATATATATCTATTGTTGTATGTAGACGATATGTTGATTACTAGCAAAGTAAAGGAATCCATTAAGTCTTTAAAATTAATATTGAGAAGCAGGTTCGAGATAACATCCATGCTTACAGCCAAGAAGATTATTGGAATTGATATAACTAGGGATAGACATAGAAGGACCTTATTCATATCACAATAAGGTTATGTGAGGGTATTTGACATGTTTGTTATGGTATAAGAGAAACTAGTCACCTGTCCCATTGCTCAACACTTCAAATTAAAAACTTTAAAGGTTGATGTTGAGGGTGTGAAGATGTAAATATAGAATATGTTCTTTATTTCAATGTTGTGGGAAGTATAATGTATGCCATGGTCTGTAGTAGGCTTGATTTTCCTTACGCTCTGAGCTTGGTGAGAAGATTCATGTCGAAGTCCTCTTAGGAAATTTGTCATGTTGTTAAGTGGGTTCTAAGGTACATCAAGAGATCTACTAGTTTGGGCTAATGTATAGAGAGGGTGGTTTAAAACTCGAAGGTACTGAGGGGTTTGTAATTCTGACTATGTTGGTTGTCTAGACAATAAGAAATATTTGACTGGTTATATATTTATGGTGTACAATAATAATGTGAGTTAGAAATTTAATCTTAAACCTGTAGTAAGATTTTTCTTCACCGACGTTGAATACTTTATTGTTATCAAAGCAATAAAATAAGTTATGTGGTCGAAAGGAATATTGAGGAAGCTTATGGTTCAGTAGGAAATTCTAACTATGTATTGCGATAATCATAATATAATACACTTGTCAAAGAATCAGGTGTTTCATAAATGTACTAAGCATATTGATGTTAAACTCTATTTCGTAGGAAGCATTCTTGAGAATTGATAGATTTTGCTAGAAATGGTTTGTATAGAAGACAAGCCACTAGATGTGTTTACTAAATAGTGAGAACGAGAAAGTTCAAGAAATGTTTTAGACTTGGTTCATATTTGAAGTTTATGAGGTCCTTGCAGAGGAGCAGGTAAAACCATAATTGTATTTTATTTTGAGAAGTCAAAACCAAGGTGGAGAAATATGGTAGTATGGTACCGACTTGGTTGAATAAAGTATAACTATTTAAGTACTTTGACCATGTATGCTTAGGTGTCTTTAACGCATCAACTGTATATGCTTAAGCATCAGTTTCTTCGGTTAACGTATTGGTTACTTCAATCTGGAAGCGTTTGTTTCAGCCGCATCAACTGCTTATACCAGATTGATATCATTGAAGGCTTCTACTATTTAAGGTAGGAAACCATTATTCAAACTAATAAGGTTAATTTAACTTGAAGCTTAGGCAAATACATTTGCTTCTTGAGTTGGGAAGATAATTGGTAATGTTTAGGGAGTCAGGGGCCTAAGGGTCCTTAGAGAAAGGTAACGTTTTGTTTTGGTCTGGATTATTATGGATGAAGTAAAGTATACACTAGCCAAGAGGTAAAAACTTGGAATTGAGATGTTAAGCATGACAGGTGTTATAAGGTGTCAGTTATAATGGTTAGACCAATATATTTTTACGCAAGAATAAATTACTCCTTATTACAATATAAATAGTTTTTATGTTAAAACGTTTGTTTCATCCTGTTGAGGAGAGATATTTTCACCAAACATTATATATAATGTTATTCAGACTTCGAATAAGTTAACATGACTTTAGTGGAGTGTGTAACAAAGATCAAAATATAATATACGTAATAAATTGGAGAGCGATCTTGGAAGAATATTGAGTGTGAGCTATGGATTTGGAGTTTCTGTAAATACTATATTTTCCCTGTTATCTATATCTTCTAAACATTGGTTACTTGTGAACAACCATGGGAATATATTTTTTATGGCTCATAGTGGATGTAGGCAAGTTTTCAAATAACTATAAATCTTTGTGTACGAAAATTCTCTTACCCTATTATTAATTTGTTAATTTTCAGTATATAATTGGTACATGTTTCATAACGTAGTTCTTAGAATGATTTGTTTAGGGCATGACAAGATCAAATAGGTTGTATATAAAGCGTCACATTTCTATCTACCTTATATCTCTCGTCTGGGGAAAGTTGTATCAGATCTTCTAGTCAATGAGTTTGTAGATGATGAGATTCAGGAGGCCGTGTTCTGATCAAACTCGTTGAAAGCTACAGGATCATATGGTATGCATGCTGCATTTTATTAGAAATGCCTATTTGTAAGACGGTATTTAACATGATTGGTGGATAAAATATCCTTACTCAACTTAAAAGTAAAATTATTCATATGATTACTATAGTTTCCGACCCCAAGAGAGTCAGATTCGCAAGAATAATTTGGTGTCAAGGAATGGGTTGTATCTTAGTGAATCATTGGAGGTGTATCAGGGTCTGCCAATTACTTCAGGTCATCTCTCGAGAAGGTTTTATCGGTAGATTACTATAAAGTTATTTTGAATACTTTGGTACAATAAGTTTTTAGTGTAATCCCCAATTATATTATGCATACAATGAAGTTATCGGTGCATGTGCGCAATAAAATCGATCATATTATTAGATATTTCATTTGGGTTTCATCCGAGGAGGGTAAAAAGATATATTGGATGACATGAGACAATATGTGTTGACCAGAGAAATATATGGGTATAAGATTTACCCGAAGGAGGAATTTTAATATAAAAAAAATTTGGCTTAACTAGATGAAGGATCTTTAAAAAGGAAAATGTATTATGAGTGAGGGTTCTGTAACAAAAATGTTTTTTTGAAAAGTTAATACGCCATGTGGTTAAGACGTCGGATTCGAGGATATGTAAAAAAATCCTAGAACGGTGGGATGTGTTGATTGATAGGTTTATTATAGTTTTATATTATGATGAGGAGCGGTAGAAATAAAAAATGGATCCATCGTGAGTATTTTTTGTGAAATCGGTTTATAATTCATTGATCTCGCCGACTGATGATATTGTTTTTAACTCGGAAAAGCTTTGGACTCTCAAGTATCCACACAAATGAGTATTATTGTAGCATGTCATAAGTAATAGGCTTTCGAAAATGGTTAATTTGATGAGAGAGGGTGTCACGGTTCCAATTATATTTAGTGGATGTTATGATGTCTTGGAGACGGCTATACACTTGCCTCAAGATTTTGAAAGGAACAGAGATTTCTAAGAATCATATATTGGCCTTACAGATTTAAAAAGGAGTTTCAGACCATGGTGTAGTGTATAACACCTACTAGAATAGCGTCAAAACTTCAAGATTAAAAACGAGCAATCTATATTTACGCACCACGAAATAAATGAGCTGATGTAAGAGACTTTTGATGGTGGAACATAGTTTTAAATAGCGTGCGGCGCCTCGTGGCGATAAGCGGTCTGAATGCCGCGGCGAGGTTTGCGGCACTCACCTTTCCGTTCATGAAAAATATTACTTATGTATAAATTTTTGAGTATATAAAGATATAGACTCGTTAAGATAAGGTTATAGATAAATGAAGACATAGGTAATGATATATTAGTTAAGTATATAAAAAATAATGAATAAACTTTTGAAAATATAATTATATATACTCAATAGTTACATACAGTTTTTTGAAACTTTATTAGTAGATAAGACAAAGTTCGAGAATTCAAATATAAGTTTAATAGAACAGAGTGCGACAATTAATGAATTATATTTTTCTTTTAGGACGTGCTCTATTTAAATTAATTAGAAATTCAAAGTTATAATTTTGAAAAGTTTAAATAATAATAGAAAATTGTTTGGCAGTTATTATCTTTTAAATTTAAGTTTATAATAAAAAAGAAAAAATTAGAGAGTTGAAAATATGAGTTACAAGAATTAAAAATATTTTCAAAAGACGAAGGTATATGAGGAATTTTTTAGTTTGTTTGGAATTGATCGATAAGGCGTCACCTTAACGGGGCCTTATGGCGCCTCGCCACAGTGCTGAGGCGCTGCTGCGATGAGCTCCTTATCTATCACGGGTCCTCGCCTTGACATGAGGCGCTGGAACCTCATATTTCAGCGCGTCACGCCGCGGCGCCGCTGCGGCGTCGCCTTTTAAAACTATGTGGTGGAGAAATTATTAAAGTGTCGGGGTGTATTTAAAAGCTTAGAAAATTCAACTATTCAATTGTCTATAATATGGGATATAGGGTTGATATACATAACAAAAAAATTGAACTCAATGCGAGGACAAACTCTATTACATAAATTTAATTTATCGTTTGGAACATGGCCAAAAATTATAATCGAGTTTGGGGTAAAGGGGTTTACGAAGGACTTATAGTTTTGTTAAATAGTACATTGGTAAAATAGACAAAGCCGAGACTTTGAGTTAAACTCAATGTGGATGGGTACTTTTTCCGGATTGTTTGACAGCAGGTGTAAGGGTAGCGTTCGCAGATGTGAATAGATCTTTTCTCGGTGGTTTCGCGGGCTCAAGCTTGGCACGGTCAGCTTTTCAGGCGGAACTTTATACGTTAAAATTTATTTTTATATATAACAATAGACCATAAATATGTGTAGCTTGTTTTAGAGATAGACTTAATGGAATTACACACACTAGTGAAGGTGGTGAATGCACTTATGATATGTATAAATATTTTCTTGAATGATCCAAACTTCAAATTCAACCATGTTTATAGATGAACTAATTATTGTACTAAATCGATGGCTAAGTAAGAGACGACTTCAATGGTGGGTCCGACTCCGTATGTGCATCTATCAGAGGGATGAAACATGTTTATTATGAGAGATAAATGTTGATGGACTACTCTTATACCTGTATTGTGAACCCCCTCGAATGTTTAGTAATTATTTTTTACCGGCCTATAGGTCATAAATGTATGAAAACAAAATGTGGAGCTAACATGAATTCTTTAATTTTTGGGTGTGAATCGATATTCTTTAGGTAAAATAGATAAAATCAAGTGTATTAGTTAAACTCAACTTGGATGAGTGTGTGTGGTCGGATAATTTGAAAGCGGGTGTAAGGACAGTGTTCCGAGATATGAATTACTTTTTTCTAGGTGTTTTCACGGGTTCAAGCTTGGTATGGTCAGTTTCTAAGGCGGAACTTTATGTGCTACAATTCAGTCTATATATGGCGTTGGACTGTAAATATGGGGTAGTTGTTGTAGAGATAGACTCGTTAGAGTTACGCGCACTAGTGAAAGGTGGTCACACCATTGGGGGACTTGGTGACGATGCACTTACAGCTTGTAGAGAGATTTTATTAATTGACTCAAATTTCGAATTCCACCATGTTTATAAAGAAGCTAATTATTATGTTCATTAGATGGACAAATAAAGGGAAGCTTAAATGGTGGATCTCACTTTGTATCTGGATCTGTCGAATGGATTAAATAATCTTTTGATGAGAAATAAATGTCGATGAGCTACTGTAGATCAGTATCGAGCACCCCCTCGAGGGTTTAATGTGTCTTTTTTTACTGCCCTCTAAATTTCAAAATCTGTGAATAACAAAGAGGGTAGCGGGACTTGTTCAACACCGTCAAGTTGGGATAAGTAAACGCCAAGTCTACTTTGTCAACTCCATATCTTTTTCAAAAGTAAGATAACCACGCATTACTGAGTGCGGTGCGATCTCCACTTCTCATTCCTAGTAAAGTAACAACAAAAGAACCACGCGTAGTACGCCTATTCCTAGTAAAGTAACAACATAAGAACCACGCGTAGTACGCCTACAACTTCATTTAAATAATCATAAAAGAAACTCAATATCAACATTCATTAAAACAAACACAAAATATGCACAACTACGTAACAATAATTGTCCCTAAGAACAAAAATCACGATCATATAAAAACCCGAGTAGCCTCGTCTAATCACAAAACATGCAAAATGAAATGCAATATGCTCTCACACTTGTGTCCTCAACATGATTTCAACTTGACTTATTACCTACTGTCACATATTCACCAGCCAAAGATACGTTTGTCAAGTCTTCACTAGACTGTTCTCCTTGACGAGCAATGCCCTCATCATCACTATAAACCTCCTTAGTAGCCTCTTCTTCATCTCTCTCACTTGATAAGTCAAATCATTCTTCCTTTAATATCAGCCTTTTTAAGTCTCATGTGGTCATATCATTAGTCCTCCTCCACAAATGAAGAATCGTATCTATACGAATCCTTGTAAGCAAACGTTGTGCAACTTCCATCGCCAATTTTTATATATTCTTTAATGGATTTTGCAGATTTTTTGCGCAACTTCCTCTTCGTAACTTCCATTGCAACTCTTGTCTTATGCAAATCAACCTTCATAAAAGAATTTTCAGAAACCATGTCGACATTCTCGTTCAAATTAGCGTTCGACTTGGTAGATAGAACATCAAGTTGCCCAAAAAATCAATAATCCAACCCACTAGGTTCACATTATGAGAGATAAAATTATTATTTTGAGAAAGAAGCTTCGCGTTTTGAGACAAATTCTCGGAACTCTGCTTAACACCGAATTTTCTATTTCAAGTTTTCTTTTGCCAAGTTATTGAATTTTAGTTTCAGTACGACATACCCTCGTTTATACGTATTTAACTCATTGTTCACCTCCGGTACCGACCTTAACATGAATGTGTCGAGTTTGAAGTTATCCATGGCCTTAATATACTCTAGTGTCATATCTCACGAAGATAGTGCTTTGATAAAAGTTAAACACTCTTACTCATGTACATACCTTTAACTGCAGCTCGATCAGTCTTTGCAATATGTCTGCCATGGTTACGGGATCATAGTAAGCTAATTCATGGAAATGCTTCAGTTGGTCGTATAAGAGCAACCACGAGGCTATAAAATTTATAGGTGGTTGGCTCCAGGTCGCAGTACTTGGTGGTTGATCACTCACGGGTACACCAGTAGGTATATTTTGTTTACCTTTCATCTGCTGAGACCGGTTAGATGTAATAACAATCCAGTTCGTCCAAAGTTCCCCTATTTCCTGCTGCCCATCCAAGGTGAATGTTAACTCCTTATTTCTGATCACCATCCCATCATCAGCAACCACATACTTCTCCTTAATTCTCAGGGACACTTAATTATAACTCTATCATCGTCACCCAACACTGCGACTTTACTTCACATAAGCAAGATCCTCAATAAAAACATGGACCATACTCGACTACTTTTTTTCCATCCCTAAGTTGTGGGGATCGTCCCTAACAAACTAACTCTCATTCATTGCCAACTTGTTCCCAGCCTTAACAACAAATTCCAATGCCATCTTAGGTACCCAATGAATTTTCACCCCATCATCTTTTGACGGTACCCCCTCGTCACCAATGCCTAGATATTGCGTTTCTGGTGTCACGATTACCTTGTTCTTAAAAAAACGACTGGATCATACTTCACCAAATTTTCATTATGAGAGGGGACATCAACATCCACTAACAGATATCTTATTTTCAACACTCTGACCCCCTCCATTTTTTAACACGTGCACTTTATTCTTTTGATGCATTTCTATTAACCTCATGTCCTGTTGAGACGCACACACCTCTTTTGAAGCTCTTTTCCTTCTCCAAACTTTCTTATTCAGGGATGCATCCTCAAAATCTTTATGAGGGGTGTTTTTGGGACTTTGAGCCCAAACCCAACAATCTTGTTATCATGAAATTGCTGCCACAATAATCTTTGCCAATTTTACGAGTTTGTTATCTCTCCAGCCGCATGTAGTGTAAATCTCCAATCATTTCCCATGACGAGCTCTAGGCCACAACCCATATAGCAAATAGTTGAGCTCGGATGAAAATAAACGGGAATCCAAAAACCACACTGAGTATACCGCATCAGATAATTTCGTCACCATATTTATCACATTACCCTTATATAGCTTCCAAAACAACAATTAATACTTCACTGCATCTGCAAAATATAAGAATGTGTAAGAAAAACATCTGTCATATCAAATTTAACCAAACAAGTTAACCCAAATCCTCTCTTACATGGACTCATCCTTCTAAGGTCAACTTGCCCATACTCCGGTGTACTCACATACTCTCATTTCCCAGGCACAAATCTAAAGAATTTTTTCTAGTGATGATCCAAAGTGAGAGGCCTGAAAATTTGATTACCACCTCGCATTACTACATAGCAAGAGGGCGAGTTGGATAGTGTTTTTATATTTATATTCGACATCAAGTCTGCAGATTCCACTGGGATATCTAGGAGACACAAACTGTGCAGTATACTAAGTATCTTCCGCCACCCATTAGCAGTTAGCTAGGTAGGACAGATACACATGTATGTAAAACATTATTGGAATATTTTGGGAAACATTCAACGCATACCCCAGTAGAGCACAAGGGCGAAGAAACAGATCTTATCCCCCTAGTTTGGTGGGGTGTTTTACTCGGCTCAGGAACCCCGAGTCACCATTTCATCAAGAATATCATAGTCAATCTTAAATTGTTGACGTCCCTTGATGGTCATCTGGTCATGCAAACCCAGTAACTAACAAAAGTACTGATAACACCGTTATTTTCTTTGCCAAGTCTACTAAATGAAGACCGGTTTCCCCTACTTTAGTAAGCTTCCCTCTCGTGGTAACCATTTCTAGGTAAATCTAAGAAAAACCCTCTCAATGGAAAAATTCGCCACCGTTCTATAAGGCTTTGTTTCAAACCTCAACCAGTGTTGAAGCAAGCCTCACCCATTTTGAGTAAGTAATTCTTACACTATGACAGAGCCACTACGACGTGAAAATTTAATTACTTAGAGTGATGAATTACTCACCTAGCAAATTAATTTCTAATAGTGATGATTTGGGCGTACTTTGAAGCTCAGAAACGCAAAAATAGTTAATACACAATTTTTAAAACAAACAAGGGTATGAGTAATAAATCAAAAAAATGACTCGGCATCAGTAACTCAATAGTTTCCATCAAAAATGCGCACACACTTTGCCACCAGGCCAACATCAACACATGGGCACCAACAGTATCATGACACGTGCCAGACCCCTTTTGTGATTCTCTTACGTGAACTTAGGACTGTTATCGGTCCGGTTCGGTCCGGGTTTTGAAGGAACCGGACCGGACTGCTAAG
The DNA here is from genome assembly GCA_036936605.1 of Limnanthes douglasii subsp. nivea. Lineage (NCBI taxonomy): Eukaryota > Viridiplantae > Streptophyta > Magnoliopsida > Brassicales > Limnanthaceae > Limnanthes > Limnanthes douglasii. The sequence goes on along the minus strand of JAUPFV010000001.1, from coordinate 200,730,228 downwards.
CTTATCGGTTCGGACCGGACCGGACCGCTAAGCTTTTGGTTCTAATTTTTGGAACCGGACTGAACCGCTAAGCTTTCGATTCGGTTCGGTTCGGTCTGGTCCGGTTCGGTCCGGTTCGGTTCCGGTTTCGGTTCGGTCTGAGTTTGGTCCGGTCCGGTTTCGGTCCGGTTTCGGTCCGGTTCTGATAAGGAAATATATTCCTTAGGGACTTAAATGTAATTAATAAGGACTTGAATGATAAGTTCTATTAATATAGGGTAAGATTAAAGTTTTACAAGAAGAGTAGGGACTGAACTGTAAATAAACCCCTTATGTAACCGAATTTGTGAGGTTGAAGAGTCTGATTAAACCTATGAAATAATTAGAAGCGAAAGACTATATTCACTACCTAAAAATCTCTCTGTTGATTCCTGATCAATATTCTCAATCTTCTTAATCCAACTTCTATTCTCACCAAATTGGCGCTAGAAAGAGGGGGCGAAGATACCTTGATCGATAGATCAAAAATCGAGTCTCGAATTTGTTCGTTTCCTGAAGAATTTTGTTTATATTTTTGCTGATCGGAGATGAATTCAGAGGAAGGAGATAATCCACCTGTTCGAAAAGCTTTGGAGACGTTGAAATCTGATCTGCAAGAGAAAGAGGCAGGTAAGTCAATTCTGATTCAATCAAACCAATTTGATTTCGAAGGTAAAATGAATGAGATGATACAAAAAGTGGCGGAGCTTGATGAATTTATTAAAAAGAAGCAAGATAATAATGACGCTAGACTTAGATCTAAAATAGCAAGAGGTGATCGGGATGATCAGTCGGATCCGTCAAATGACGATGGCGATGTTCAATATGTACAGCGTAAAATACATTTTGAGCGTAAGAAGGAGCATAGTGGAATGAAAAGAAAAGGAAAGTTGCAGAAGCAACGGTATGTAGATTCTAGTGAAGAAGAGGATTTTGAAAATTCGGAGTCGGATGAAACACCAAGATATGAGCATTCTCGAGGTCATTCAAGAGGAGGAGGATATGAGCTCCGACCAGCTAAAATGTATAAGGAAGGAAGGCAAAAGAAGGAAAGGCAAGCATATTCACCTCGGAAGTATTCTCCTCGGAAGTATTCTCCTCGGAAATTTGAAGGTGAGTCAAGTTTATATGCTACTGTGGGAATGAGGAACGAAGACCAGTTCGTTCAAGGAGTCGATTGGAGGGACTCACCATTGATTAGTGAAATTAGATCTGTGCCGCTTCCGAGGCGGTTCGACATTTCTAAAATTGACAAGTTTGATGGAACTCAAGATCCAGATGATCATATATGGTGATGATAAAAATAGCCTGAGGGTAGGCTGGTAATTTCAAGTAGAGTTTCAGGGTGGTGTAAGGGTGTTTCAAGGTGGTGTAAGGGTGTTTCAAGGTGGTGTAAGGGTGTTTCAAGGTGGAGAGAGAATTAAGCAGTTTGGCAGCAGTTAATCTTTTTTACCAGAAGTTAATGCTGGTGGTTCAGTATTTATAGTGTGATGCTTGGGCCCTTATGGGCTTTCGGGTCAAGTTTAATGGACCCGGGTCATGTTTAAAGACCCATGAGTTCTAAGCTGGAGGACAGGTAGCTTAGTCAGGAAGTGTTTAGGTTTTTTAGTACTTTAGTCATAGTTCGAACAGCCTTAGGCTCACAGTGTTCAAAGTGATCTGTCCGGTCCAAAAGTTCTGTCCGATTTAAGTCCTTAATGTTTGTCCGGTTTCCGGAGAGATTTACACCGATCTGCCCTTCCGGGGAGTATTCTGAATTCGGACTCATCAATATAGAACAATTCAAAAACTATATGACTAATTTCGAAGACGACGATAAATTGGTGTGTAGAGCATTCTCTCAGACATTCAAAGGAACTGCACTAAAATGGTACAACAAGATTCCTAAGGAGTCCATCGCAAATTTTAGAGGCTTTTACACAGCTTTTCGAAGACAGTTTGTGGGAAGCAAAGAAATGAGAGCTAATGGAGATACGATAATACAATGTAAGCAAGATGTGGGAAAAAAGTTAAAGGATTATACTAAAAGATTTGTGTCAACAAAAGCTGGATTAGATGATTGTGAGGAGGTGGTGGCTATGGCAGCGTTTAGACAAGGATTGTTGCCAGGAGATTTAGCTGATGAGACTACAAGGCGTAGGGCATTAACGTTTGGAGCTCTCATGGCTCAGGTTGAAGATCAGATCAAAGTCAAAGAATCTACTCGGGTTCGAGGATGAGGTAGTACTGTTCAGAAAGGGAATAGTCAAGTGAATACTTCGAATAATAACTCATCGCGCCCGAGGGGTAATCAAAATGTTTCTAATCGAGGAGGTTCAAACTCATACCAAGGGGGTTCTTCGAGCTCATATCAAGGAGGTTCTAATCACCACAATTCTAATAATCAACACCAATTCAGATCAAGATCGAATGTGTGGGTAAGACCAGAATATTATGCGGATTTGACTGAAAGTGTGGCTTTGATATATGAGAAAACCACGGGAACAGTAAATTTCAGGAAGCCAGCAACGATTAATAGGCCAAGAGAGGAGCGCAATAACAGGTTCTGCAGGTATCATGATGATATTGGACATGATACAAATGATTGTATTGCTTTGAAGAAGGAGATGCAGATTTTGATAGAGAATGGGAAATTGTTGGAGTATGTCAAAAAGAATGCTAAAGCCATAACTCAAAAGGTGGGCAATCCTAATTCTAAGCAGGAAAGTGCACTGATGATTTTAGATGCTGCAGGTGATGAATTTGATGTAGCTTCGGAATATGTCGACCCAGACCCTAGTCGATTGTTGCTGATGTCAGTTGATGAGCCGATGCGTAAGGGACATGTTCGAGATTTGTGTGCGTTCTTTGAGTCACTGACAATATTTGGGGGAGATTCAATGACTAATAACACTAATAATTCGAGGAAGAAACATATAGTGAATTTAACGCATCAAATTGAAGGAGGAGCATCAGCATACCTAAGCAACAAGAAGGATGGCCCATTCATAATTTTCAATGGGGATGATTTGAGAGGAATTACTGGGCCACATGAGGATGCGGTGGTCATTGGAGCAGAAGTGTGTGGGGTGGAAATTCGACGAGTATTGATTGATACTGGAAGCTCTGCTAATGTGTTGTTCAAATCAACATATGATAGATTAACCGCTCCGCCTCGGATAGAAAGGTCAGAAAGAACTATAATTGGGTTTACTGGCGCGACAGCGAATGTAGTAGGGGAGTTTGAAGGTGAAATTTCTCTGGGAAAAGGGCCTTTCAAAAAGAAAGTACAAGTACTTTTTATGGTGGTAGATTGTCCGTCGAGCTACAATGCTATTTTTGGAAGGTCATGGCTGGCAAAAATGTAGGCTATAGTTTCTACGGTTCATCAATGTTTGAAGTATGTAGTCGGGGATCGAGTTGGTGTAGTTCGAAGTGATCAAAAGGTGGCTAGAGAGTGTTACGCTGCTGCGTTTAGACTACGTGGCAAAAGTACCAATGATCCAATGGAGAAATAGCAGTTTGGGGGGTTGCCTTCTGGTGGTACAGATGAGGGAATTGATGATCCGAGGTCAACCCCGAGTTCTGTGGTGGTAAGTGAAGAAATAAAAGAATACGTTTTCAATGATGGTAAAGTACTTCGAATTGGGACTTTATTGTCTTTGTCAGTGCGAGAAAGATTGTTGAATTTTTATTCTAAGAACTTGGATGTGTTTGCTTGGAGGTCCGAAGATGTAGTAGGGGTCCCAATTGATATTATATGTCATAGCTTGGTGGTGGATTCGAAGATCAAGCCAATAATACAAAAAAGGAGAGCTTTTTCGTTGGAAAAATCTGAGGCCATAGTTGCTGAGGTAGATAGACTGTATAAGATGGGGCATATCCGGGAGTCCAAATATCCGAAGTGGACAGCTAATCCGGTAGTGGTAAAAAAGAAGAATGGAAAGTGGAGGATGTGTGTAGACTTCACAGATTTAAACAGAGCTTGCCCAAAGGATCCTTTTCCAGTACCTCGAATTGATCAACTAGTGGATTCTACTTCTGGAAACAAAATTCTAACATTTACGGATGCATTTTCAGGATATAATCAAATTCGAATGAATCCAGAGGATGAAGAGAGCACAACATTTATCACTGATCGAGGTTTACACTTTTATAGAGTGATGCCGTTTGGATTGAAAAATGCTGGGTCTACATATCAAAGGTTGATGAATAAGGTGTTTGCTTCACAAATAGGGAGGAATATCGAAGTGTACATCGATGATATGCTTGTTAAGAGCAAAAGTAATGATGAACACATTGATGATTTAGAAGAGACGTTTTTAAATCTCAGAGCCATACAGTTGAAGTTGAACCCAGAAAAATGTACATTTGGAGTCTGATCTGGTAAGTTTCTGGGGTATGTGATTAGTGAAAGAGGAATTGAAGTGGATCCGGAACAGTTGAAGGCTCTGATATCAATGTCTTCACCTCGGAATATCAAAGAAGTACAAATGTTAACAGGCAGGTTAGCAGCTCTGAACAGATTCATTTCTCGTTTTTCAGATAAGTGCTTGCCTTTTTTCCAGGTGTTGCGTCGACCAAATAAATTTGAGTGGACTTCGGATTGTGAAGAAGCTTTTATTAAGATAAAAAATCTTTTGTCCTCTCCTGAAATATTATCAAAGCCTCGAGAAGGTGAGCAACTGTTTTTGTATATAGCGGTATCGGATTATGCAGTGAGTGCAGTTCTGGTTAGTGAAGATTCAAGAATTTCGAGGCCCGTCTATTATGTCAGTAAAAGTTTGGTTGATGCTGAAAAACGTTACTTGAAGCTCGAAAAATTGGCATTGTGCATAGTAGTGGCTGCGAGAAAAATGCGTCCCTACTTCCAAGCACATACAATTGTGGTTCGAACCTCTTATCCATTGAAAAAGTATTGCAAAAACCAGATATCTCAGGAAGAATGACTAAGTGGTCTGTTGAATTGGGAGATTTTGATGTGTTATTCTCTCCGCGAACGGCTATCAAAGCTCAGGCCTTAGCAGATTTCTTTGTTGAGTTTCATTCGAGTAGATCCGAAGAGAAAGAAGGTGAAAAAATGAACACAAATCCAACGTGGACGGTACGAACTGATCGAGGATCTAGTAATAAAGGGTCAAGTGCAGGAGTTGAATTGGTGGCACCAACAGGGGAATTTATGTTTCAAGCTATAAGATTTGGATTTCATGCTTCGAATAATGAAGCTGAATATGAAGCTGTGCTAGCAGGATTGCGGTTAGCAAAACTTTGTGGAGCAATATTCGTACGCTTAGAAACAGATTCGCAGTTGGTAGTTAACCATGTTAGAGGAATATCAGAGGCTAAAAAAGACCGTTTAGTTTTGTATCTGCAAGAACTTCGGAGTATGATGGCACAGTTTGAAAATGTTGAGGTGGAGCATATTCGAAGAGGTAATAACACAATGGCTGATTCTTTGGCAACAATGGCTTACTCTGAAGAATATCCATGGATCGTGACACAACCACTGCCTTCGATTACATCAAGCTCTGAGCAGTGTGAATTTGTTGAGGAGGTAATAAATGATTCGACGCGCATTCGAGGAGATTGGAGAACTGACTTGTTAAACTTTCTTACAAAGGGAATACTACCTCTTGATAAACACTTGCTCAACAAAATAAGGAATAAAGCTCTTGGTTATGTGGTGTTAGATGGGATATTGTATAAGAGGTCTGTGTCGAGGCCCTTATTAAGATGTTTGAGTAAGCATGAATCTCAAAACATTCTATCTGAATTACACGATGGAGACGGGTCAGCTCATTGTGGTTTCAAAGCTTTAACACGTAGGGTATTGTTGGCAGGGTATTATTGGCCTACTATATTGCACGATGCCAAGTTATTGGTTCGAAGCTGTGATACTTGTCAAAGGTATGCACATTTAATACATAAACCAGTAGTACCCCTAATGACAATCTCTGAGGCGGTTCCTTTCGATAGATGGGGGATTGATTTAGTAGGACCATTGCCTATGGCTTCAGGTGGAAGACAGATGATTATTGTCGCGGTTGATTATTTTTCGAAGTGGGCAGAAGCAGAACCTTTAGCTGGAACAAAAGCTAAGGACGTGATCAAGTTTATTCTAAGTAACAACTGCTATCGTTTTGGAGTTCCTCGAAAAATAACAACGGACAACGGTCCCCAATTTAATAACAAGGAAATGGATTCTTTTTGCTCTTCGAAAGGAATACAACAATGCTTTTCTACTCCTTTCCACCCACAAGCAAATAGGCAGGTGGAAGTTACAAATAGATCTATTTTGGAGGGTTTAAAGAAAAATTTGGCGGGAGCAGCAGGGAAATGGCCAAATTATCTTCAAGAAGTGTTGTGGGCATATCGAACAACCCCTAGAGAGGCCACAAAAGAGACTCCTTTTTCTTTGGTGTATGGAATGGATGTTGTGTGCCCTGCTGAATCTACATTGCCTTCCTACAGGTTATTGCGATATTCCGAAGTAGACAATGATGAAGCTAGAAGGGTTGATCTTGATTTGTTAGAGGAAAAAAGGGTCAAAGCACATTTGAATGTGGTTCATTATCAAACCTTAATGAGAAGCAGGTACGATGCTAAAGTTAAGAAGAGAGAGTTCAAGGTTGGCGATAAAGTGTTGCGAAAAGTATTTCTTCATACTAAGGACAAGCACCTCGGAAAATTGGCTCCGAATTGGGAGGGTCCTTATGAAGTCAAAATGAAGGTCAAGCCAGGGTCATACAGGTTGTCTGATCGTGAAGGGAGGATGCTCAAACACCCTTGGAATATAGAACATTTGAAATTTTATTGTGAGTAAAATTGAACTTCGAATTTTTACAAGACAGACATACTCTTTCCTTATCTGTTGGCCCAGAAAGGTTTTAATGAGGTGTCTGGTTAATATTGAATTTCATAATAAAATTTCTTTTGGCCATTGGTTGTTTAGTATGATGAATGATTTGTTATTTTGGTAACTTGGCAAAGACTGATCATCTTTGAAAGTTGACCAAGAATAATTTTCCAAAGCAATAGCTTTGAAGAAACAACCTATTTCGAGGTGCCACGTCTTATGAGTGCATCTAATTTTCGAGGTGCCACGTCTTATGGGTGCATCTAATTTTCGAGGTGCCACGTCTTATGAGTGCATCTAATTTTCGAGGTGCCACGTCTTATGAGTGTATCTAATTTTTGAAGTGCCATGTTTTATAAGTACACCAGAAATTTGAAATATTAAGAAAGTTGCTTGTTTCATCGGATAAAACTTGAAGCTTACAAAATGGAGAAAACTACTTAATTAAAACACACAAAAAACAAGCGCGACATATATAATCTACTGTTTAGTCATCCTCTTCTTCCGATGATCCTTCAGAAGCATCATCTTCTTCTGAGGAGCTTGATGGCACCTCGAATGCTTCCTTTGGACGATCTTCTTCTAGGACTTGTTTCCAAAATTCTGTTAAATTCAACCTTGGATAGGCAGCATGGATTTCTCGAAGAAGATTAATAGCTGTATCAGTTTGAGCTTTCCTGATACCATCAAGCATCATAGAATCAACAGCAGCTTCGGCTTTCTTGACGGCAGTTTTCTTTTCCTGCTCGAATCCTGTTTGAAGCGTAGTCAATTGAGTTTGACAATCTTCCAGGCTTTTTTGAGTTTTCTTAACAACTTCTTCAGCATCGGTAGATTTTTTCTTTTCCTCAGAAATGGCAGTAGAATGTTGAGATTTTAGATTTTCAAGAGCTAGACGATGAGAAGTCTCCAAAGCTTCGATTTTTTCTTTATGCTCTTTAAGAAGCATTCCTTTTTCAGCCTCGAAATTTTGAAGTGCTTTATTTTTCGAAGCCTTTTCAGATTCTGTTTCCTTTTTGCTCTTGATTAATTCTTGTGCAAGGAGCTCCAATTGTGTATGAGAATTGTTCACTTCTTCACACAATTTTTTGGCTGCAGCACTTAAATTAGTAAAAGGTCGAAGGATTGAAGTTACCTCATCGGATCTGTCAGGGTTGGGCACGTTTGATGAGTGATGACGAACAGGAACGATTGCATTAGGTGTTGAAGTTATGGCAGCCTCGGTAGAAGTTGATGGAATGGTGTTGATAGGTCGAAAACCTTCACCAGTGACTGCAAAATCCCCGCTCGAGTTGAAATCTTCGAGGTTAAGATATTCATTTTCTTGGCTATCTCCTAATGCAATCCCCCTTGAGGATTTTCTTCAATGAAGATTTTCTCATGCACCTCGGAAGCCAATACCTCTTCGAGCTTGTCAGCTTCGTTCTTTTTCTTTGGAGTAGTGGACTTATTCCTTTTCTTATTTGGAGTATTGTTTTCTTTCTTTTTCTTTTTCAGTGCAGGTTCGTCCTGTTCGGATATTGGAGGAAGTTGAGATGTAGGCGCTTTTCGTTTCCCTGCAGACTTCGAATTTTTGGAAGGGTTAGCCTTGCTTGTGTTGGGTTTTTTGAGGGTTAGCTTTCCCTTCTTCTTTAGTGGCAGGTGACTGTCAGATCGATTCCTGGTGGGAAGGTAGGTTTTCTCATCTGGTGCGAGTATTCTTTGGACCGCTTCAATGGGATCTGGGGGAAGCATCAGATCTTCAGGGAAGTCAGCTCCCAAGGTTATGCGCCAGAGATGGCTGTTGACGAAGTTGATTGGTTAAAAGGCTGAGTGAAAGCCATTTCCCCAGGCTTTCTCTGCCCACTCAGCCATTCTCTGGAAGATAACCTTTGCAGTTTTTCGACGACCTTTGAATCTCCTCGGAATTTCTGGAAAAAGATTAAACAGTTAGATAAGTAGAGTTGGTTAATTTGGCTACGCTTAATAAGTTAAAAAAATATTAACAATACAACAATGATTTACTTACTGCTATCTTTCCAGGTGAGAGTAAGTTTTGAGGGGTTGTCATCGGAAATTTCTTTACCATTTTCCCAAGCTCCTAATAAAAAGACAAACCTTTGCTTCCAAAATTTATCAGCTTCGAGGAGGTCGTCGATAATCTTCAGATCATCCTCCAAGGTTAGGTAGTAGAATGGTAAAACTGACCCATTTGCGATTTTGGTCAGTGAGATGAAGTCTTCTATTTCGAGGGGGATGCTTCCTAGCCTCGACACCATGATAGCGGAGAATAAGGTGAACAGTTGGTTTGGAGTGACTTGTGTTGGGCACAACCCAAGAATTTCGAAGTACCTTACAATCATTGGATCGAGGGGAAATCGAAGTCCCTAGTTGAAAAGCTCAGGGTAAACTACCAGTTCGTTCTTCTGACAGCTCAGTGGTGTTTCTCCTTCTACTGGTAGTCGAAGCACAATGTTGTCTGTTAATACCCATAGTTTCTTGAGTTCTTCTTTTTCTGATTCGAGGTAGTAAGTGTAGGGTACATTTTTTAGGGCGAGAATGTACCGAGGACAAAGTGATCGCAGGTTTTCCTGAACCAAGGCAGCAACATCTTCGGGGAGGGTAATAGGAGGTTTCTTTCCTCGAATTTTCTTTGGAGGGATTACCCCATCTGCCTCGGATTCCCCTTCGACATCGGATTCAGTGGCTTCAGAATCATTTTCTTTGTTATTTTCTTCATCGGTAGCCTCATCGTGAAGACTTTGAGTTTGAGTCTCAGTTTGAGTCACAAGAACTGGTTGACTATTCTCTGGTGTAACGTCAACCACTTCTTGTGGGGGAGGAGAGGAGGTTTCTGCATCGTCACCCATTGCTAGAAAGGTTGATTTTTTGTGAAGTTTAACTTTAACGGCTTCGGATTGTAGGATAGGTGATTTGAGTTGTGGTTTTTTTAGAGTTGGAGGTTTGTGAGAATTGACAGGCTTAGATTTTCGATGTGGTTTTAGTGATGGAGAAGTGGATTGATTTCGAGGAGGAGAAGATTGTTGGATAGATTCTGAGTTTGATGCTAGGTTTGAAGATGAATTGACTAGATTGGGATTGAAGTTACCATATTTGAAGGTGGTAGAGGAGAAACGAGGACCGTTGTAGATTAACCCAACAGCTTTGTATTCTTTAGCTCTTTTTGAAATACAAAGATAATCGTAAGCACCAAATACTTGATTGCTAGAACCAGGGAAGAGAGATTTATTTGGCTTCCTTTGGTTTTTAGGTTTAGATCTTTTGTATTTGGGGTACTTTCTCATATAAAAGATGTAAATCTGGGAAGTTGTTTTTTGTGACTGAAGAAATGGTGTTTCTGGGAAAGGTAGCAGAAGATGAAGATGAAGGTTGATGAAGAACAAGATGAAGATGGCTTAGGAGAGATGATTTTTCTAAAAGGTTCTCAGTAAGGTGGAGCTAAGTATTTATACTTAAAAAAAATGACGTTGAGAATTAGAAGAGGCAAAACCAGTGAACTGTTCTCATTGGGTGGAATGTGAAACGTGGAGGAAAACTTGCTGTGTCACGGACCTATCAAGAAGGGTCCAATCAGTCTTTCAAGTAGGGGACAAGAGGTTCGAAGTAGAAGTAAAGATGTAATGTTGGTCAGAAGATTCGAAGTGAAAGTAAGGTTGTATCTCAAGTTGGTAAATTCGAAGTGAGTGGGAAGTTTATTTGCACTTATTCTTAGATTCGAAGTGAGTGAAGTTGCAAGTCATCAAGCTCAATCATAATGAAGGGGCTGGGTGAAAGAAGTTTTATTCACTTGGAGTAATGTTCGAAGAGTGAATAGTTCTTATAAAATTGTCTGTATAAGAACTAGGGGGGGCTACTATAAGGAAATATATTCCTTAGGGACTTAAATGTAATTAATAAGGACTTGAATGATAAGTTCTATTAATATAGGGTAAGATTAAAGTTTTACAAAAAGAGTAGGGACTGAACTGTAAATAAACCCCTTATGTAACCGAATTTGTAACTAACTCACTAGGCCTATTTAAAGAGGTCGAAGAGTCTGATTACACCTATGAAATAATTAGAAGCGAAAGACTATATTCACTACCTAAAAATCTCTCTGTTGATTCCTGATCAATATTCTCAATCTTCTTAATCCAACTTCTATTCTCACCAGGTTCGATCCACTTAAAAAAAATAAAATCAATCAAAATTTAATTTTTAATTTTTTTATTAAAATAAATGATATAAAAACTAAAATTTATAAGTTGATCTTTCTTTTTCTTAAAAAAATGGTAATTAACTATTAATTTTGGTACTAAAATTTATAAAAGAATATATAATAATAATAAATAATCGGTTTTAACGTTTTTATTGGTCCGATTTCTAATCGGTTCTACCGGTTTATCGGTTTCATCGGTTCGATTCCGTATCGGTTCCTTCGGTCCTATCGGTTTTATCGGTTCGATTCCTTATCGGTTCTATCGGTTTATCGGTTCTATCTGTTCGGTTCCTAACCGGTTTTTTGTTTCGGTTCCTTATCGGTTTTCGGTTTTTAGAATGGAACCGCGAACCGGACCGTTAAGGTTCGGTCCGGTTCTCGGTCCGGTCCTTATCGGTTCGGTCCCGGTCCGGAGAACCGTTGACAGCCCTACATGCACTTATTCTCCCAAAACTTAATGATTCACTTGGACGCTCTACCTCATTATTTTGTTTATATTTATAGTCATTCAACCAATTTATCTTTACCAATTACTTCAAGGACTAGGAAGGAATCCTGAAAAAGATATATCCTACATGGAGTATATATTCCATATGTTGACAATGTACGCTCATACAAAGGACTATCGAAAGAATAAATGATGGTTAGCACATGAGGCAAATCTCCCAAGGACAACATAATTACTTAAGACAAGGGCAAAGAAGTACCGCTAGTTAATGACTATGAGTGAAACAAGGGTAACGATCAATACAAACTGAGGGTAACAAGAACTAAGACGAGCCTACGAGGTAATCTTATACAAATAAGATGAATAAGATGATGGTAAAATTTCGTACGAGCCAATGACAACGTACTAATGGAGACGAGGACCTAGAAAAACACGCGAACCAAAAAAATAAAAGCACTTGAGCGACTACCATGAAGTAATATGTCTCGACATAACAAAGAGTAAAGTATTTAACACCCATTATGAGTGGTGACCAATATTTAAAGCAATTTGACAATTCAAATATGTTTTTAAATAGATATTCAGTAAGAAGAGATAAATATACATTGTATATATACAAAAACTTCCCACAAAGAGAGCGCCGATATATGCCTCTCTCTCACTGGCACAAAAGGTTAATGGGTGAAGCTATTTCCTCCATAAAATTTGTTATTTCCTCCATTATTCATAAAAAATTCCATCTTGTTATTTCCTCCATAAAGGAAAATCCTAATTTATCCTTGTTTTAATTTTACACCAAAAACCCTAGTCACCAAACAACTTTGAAGCAGTTTATGGAGTTCCAAAGATAAAAATCTATCGTTAATCTTATTTTTATTTTAAATATACGGGTTGACATATCGAATAAAATATCTTTTTAAATCTATGATTTTTTTTTCATAATGAGTTATAGGAACTCTATATGCAGAAAAAAAAACTTCTTCATCGTTTAATCGAGTTCCTGCGTTACTAGTTTAATCGTTTTTTAATATCGATTTCTGGTTTAATTGTTTCTTTCCTGTATATTGAGTTCAAAATATATATTTTTTTGTGGTTTGATTAGTGTCTGTTGATTGAGTTTTTTTATAAATATTATATATGATTCCGAGTTCCTAACTCAGAATCATATATATTTTTTAAAAAAAATATGTTATTCGGAGTGGTTGTCTCGGAACTACATGTTTTTTACAAAAACATGTAATTTTGTGACAAATTTTAAAAATAATTGAGTTTTTATGTTTTTATGGTTTAATTTTAGAAGTTAAATCATATATGTTGGCTGTAATTTATCTTAATGATGTGTTTGTTGTAATAAGGGTTTGACAAGATAATGGCATCAAATTATAAATTAGAAAGTAAATAAAGGGCAAGAAGGTAAAAACAACTGTTCAGTGTTTTATTAAAAAATTGAAAAGGAGGAAATAATAGATCTTCTGGAGGAAATAGCTTCACCCAAGGTTAATTCTACCTACCTTCTCTCTCTTCATCTCCCAATAGTGCTTTAAGGCCATTAGTGCACCATATCTTCTCATTAGTTTGGTTTGATATCTTACACGACAACTCCTACCAAGACTTTAGCAAACCCTACCATATTAACTACATAACATTTTCGCTTCCCTTAAATCCATTGAAATAGTGTTTTTATCTCTCCCACTTCAGCCACCATCATCCTCTCTCTCTCTCTCTATCGCTCAAATAACTTTCTCTCCCCAAATCACCTCTATTATCTCCCACTTGACGCCATTGTTGAGACTCGCTGCAAATCGTTTCGCGACATTCGAATAGAAAAACCATCCATAAGTTCAACGAAAAAACCCCTGCTACTACGTATGACAAAATCTTTAGGTCGAATAGCCCTAACACCACTCTCTCTCTCTTGAGACCAGATCCTCCACTCTGCCATCCATATCGCCGCCACACTCCTCATGAATGCTCGGTCTCTCTCTTTCTGTTCACTCTTCTACTCCAGCTTTTACACTTGTTCACCTCTCTGCTATTAGCAAAAGAATCTTGGAGGAGATTCACCGTAAATGGACACTTCGCCTCTCTGTTTATATTGCCCATCTACCAGACTAAACATGCAGAGATTTTCGATGAAGAATATCTCTCTAAGATCGACTACACCCTTATCGCTTCGGAGGAAGAGCAGCTCCAGGGACATCATTGATAAGAATGATCATCTCATCAACGCGATGACCTCCATGAACGCTCCTGTTTGTTGGATAAACATTGAACAGACACGTGTTATTATGTCAGTTAATAAGATAAGATCAAACAGTTAGTAATTTGTCTATATAAGAGACAAACCGTGTATATTGATCTTCGAAATGACCGTTATCATTTCTACATGTTGATCATGAAATGACCGTTATCATTTCCACACTGATCATGAAATGACCGTTATCATTTCCATAAAGATTTATAGAAATGTCAGATATCATTTTCATACTTGCTGTCTGCTTTGTTTGTTTAATAAGAGGGACCTAGTCCCTTCATTTGGTATCAGAGCCTGTGTTGCAGACGGTAAGGCAGCCATTTCTCAAGGCGGAGAAACAGAGGCAAGGCAGCCATTTCTCAAGGCGGAGAAACAGAGGCAAAGAAGCCATTTCTCAAGGCGGAGAAATAGAGGCAAGGCAGCCATTTCTCAAGACGGAGAAACATAGGCAATGCTGCCATTTCTCAAGACAGAGAAACAGACAGCAAGGCGGCCATTTCTCAAGCGGAGAAACAAACGGCAAGGCGGCCATTTCTCAAGCGGAGAAACAGACGGCAAGGCGGTCATTTCTCAAGCAAAGAAACAGACGGCAACAAGATCTTCAACAACTCTTCAGATAAAGAGGAAGATCAGACAGACGACGAAGAAGACAAGAGTCGAGTTCAATGTTAAGGGGGAGAATGTTGGATAAACATTGAACAGACACGTGTTATTATGTCAGTTAATAAGATAAGATCAAACAGTTAGTAATTTGTCTATATAAGAGACAACCCGTGTACATTGATCTTCGAAATGACCGTTATCATTTCCACATGTTGATCATGAAATGACCGTTATCATTTCCACACTGATCATGAAATGACCGTTATCATTTCCATAAAGATTAGAAATGTTAGATATCATTTTCATACTTGCTGTCTGCTTTGTTTGTTTAATAAGAAGGACCTAGTCCCTTCACTGTTTGCTCGCCTGGTGCCTCGTCGGGATCCATCACCAAGCAGCAGCATGGTTCCGAAACGGTTGTCATCCTCAGGCTGACGCACAACCTTTATATTACATCTCATCGCCAACTTCACCATATCTATGAGACCTTAAATCATTTTCCAGTCCATATCACTCCCCCGACTTACTCAACCCTTCCTTCGGTTGCATAAAACCTTCATGTCAATGTTATAAGAACCCTAAACCCTCTTTTGGGTGCATGCAACCCTAATGTCAATGTTGTTTGTGCCCAAAACCCTTTACACGTGCCTTCCATGCAAAATAAAATATGTTCTAACCCTACCACTATGCATGTGAATGAAAACCCTACCCCATGCATGCTGAAAATCTCCCCTTCCAACCACTCTCTCAAGCTGATAACCCCCCCCCCCCCCCGAGAAACTCTCAAAGATCATCTCACATGACCTCTATATGCAGCAAGTACGTTTTAACCCCGTTATGCCTATCCATTCATCATGTCAATTTATTGTGTTTCCTCATACCATTATCTTGACCACCTCGTTCCAGACTCTCCAAAATTGGGCCCTTCCACCCAATATCACCCAAACCCTTCCACCGGAGCAGTACCTTTACCCTACAATTGTCCATACTTCTGGCCCAGTCTCATGTTAGACTCTAAGATTAAAAACTATCCTTACCCCAGGTGGATACCCTGAATCTTTCCCTAGTATACATAGCAAAGTCGACACTATTTCTCGTGCCTCCAAGTCCTATCGTGCGCTTGGTGTTCGCTCTGGCGCTCCTGTCCAAAACCCAATCGCTCACTGAGGCCACTCTGCCTCTCGCTATCATCGTGGTAGTGCTCCCGCCTTTCCGTCTCAACTCCTCTTCGAATCAACCTCGTTGGTTAACATCCAACGGCCTGAAAGCGTGTATAATGCCTCAATTTCTAAATCCTGGGTTGATATTGTTTCCAACCTACATGGTACATCTTCCCATGACTGTTCAATATACTGGAAGACAAAGGTATCCTGTTTTTCCCGACGGATGCTCTTGCGGGAGAAAAGATGATTGGGCTAAATGCCTCTCGAGATAATTTATTTCCAAAAAAGATCTGTCATGCATGTTCAATCATTGGCCAACCAGATTTAGGGAACATTCGAACTCTAAGAATGCAAGCTGACGTCATCGGGTCATTACTTTTTCAAGTTCTCCACTGTGAAAAATTCTACCTAAGTGCTTAAAAATAATCGAGGGTTCTTTAGTAGTCATCTCGTGTTTTTTAAGCGATGAGAACCTATGAAGACTCCTCTTATGGCCATTGCCTTATGGGTGAAGTTGCATGACATGCCTCATGAGATTTGGTCAGAGAAGGGGCTTAGTATTTTCGCGATCTACCTTAGTACCTCAATATATGTGGATAGCCAAACTGCAAGCTGCTTAAGACTAAACTATGGTAGGATATGTATTATCATGCAAGCCTCAACCGATTTCCCGTCATCCGTTACCATCAGTTGCATTGGTACAGAGCATATCATCCACGTGGAATTCCAAGGCCTCCCCACTATTTGTTCCAAATACATTAATGTTATTTGTCTGCTTGAAACAAAACTTAACGTTGAAAATATAACCCTAATTATGAACACCATGTTGCTTTGGTGGCACTAACTCATTAACCATAACAACCACCATTATGGTCATATTTGGATCACTTGGAACCCAAGGGTCTATAATATCACGCTGTGGAACACTACCCCCCAAATCATGCACTATAGTGTTAATTGGATTGCAAAGAACCTCATGATAAATCTTACTAATGTTTATAGCTTTAATGATCCATATAACCGTCAACCCATGTAGATTGATTTTTACTCCATTGCCCAAACCTATACCTCAAATCCTTGGATTGTCATTGGGGATTTCAATGTTATTCGACGCCCCCATAAGAGATCCAGCGTGGAAAACCTCTTGAATAGCTCTATTGGATCCTCTAATGATTGTTGTCGCACTTATGACCTGGACGACCTTTGATCAACGGGTTTCTAATTATCCTGGTCTAACTGTTAGATTGGAAACTCTATATCTTCTAGGATTGACAAAACCCTTGTTGATGGACTTTGTGATGATTTATTTCCTAACTTTTTTGCCGACTTTGACCCTCCCGGTACTTTTGACCACATCCCACCATTATTTACCTTACCACTGATTTTACGAGTACCCGAAAACCTTTTAAATTTTTCAACATGTGGAAATACCACCCTAACTTCCAAAGCCTTGTTTCTACAAATTAGAATCTCATCTGCAGAAAAAGCCCTATAAAATCCATTGTTATTAAGTTCGCCCAACTTACCCCCTCCCTTGATTCCCTTAACAAACAAGAGTTTAGCAATATTAGTCACAGAGTTGAAGAAGCCCAATACGTCCTTACTCATGCCCAAGAAAGTGTTGTTATTAACCTGGATGATAGCTCCCTAATATCCGATGAGCGGGAGGATGCTAAAAACCTGGCTCTCATCCACCACATCCGGCTTTAAACCTATTTCTTGTTGCAATATTATCAATAAGATTATCTCCAAAATCTTATCTCTATGATTTATTTGGATCATCCAATGTATCACTACTCCCTCTTTTGTCGTCTGCATTAATGATAAGCCCACTAACTACTTTCAGGGGGAGAAAGGCCTCCAACAAGGAGACCCCCTCTCCTCTTATATTTTTTTCATTGTCATACAGGTGCTCTTGAGTATCCTCCAGGAAAAGATCCAAGATCCATCCTTCGGTTTTTATATGAAATGCCACAAGCTCAAAATCATCAACTTTTGCTTCGCGACCTTATGCTCTTCTGCAGAGCAAACCCTCTATGGCATACATTTAAATCTGAACAACAGTCAAATCTACTTCTCTGGGACCTCACCAACCATAAGGGACACGTCTGAACCTCTTTGGTTTCAAAGAAAGCTCCTTATGTGTTAGATATTTGGGGGTTCCGCTTATCACCTCCAGACTCACCTACAACAACTACATACCTCTATTCCTCAAAGTTACCAAAGACATTAACTCATGGACATCCAAGAACCTCTCTTAGGTCGATGGGCTCTAGTTAATCAAATTTGTTCTCTTCGCCAACCAGGTTTACTGGTCCTCGATCTTCATTCTTGCATTCAGAGTCCTGAATGAGCTCTCCCTGCTCCTTAAACGATTCATATGGTCGGGTTTGGTGATGAAGATCTCGGAGGAAAAGATCGATTAGAACAAGATCACTTTGCCAGTAGACGAGGACGACATTGGGATCCTAAATCTAAACATTTAGAATCAGGTGGCTGCATAAAACTCTTCTGGTCCATATTAACCAAAAATAAAAAATTTATATGGGCCCAGTGGACTCTTGCGGATAAAATCAAAAGCACAAGCTTTTGGACGTTTCCCCTCTTTCCAATGTCAGTTGGGGTTGGAGAAAGATCCTAAACTTGCACAATCAGGCCATGGGCCTCTACAAAGTTCTTGTTGGGAATGGAAATGACACCTCTATCTGGTACCATCTTTGGCTCTTCCCAACCTCCAGTATCAACGATTTTGGACCTAACATTACAAATTGGCTCATTTATGTAATATCTTTAGAGTTACGGACTTCCATTGCAACGATATATTGGTTTGGCCCTTCCAAGCTAGGGCTCAAACAGACGCATGCAACCTCACCTTACCAAAATCAGAAACTCCCTTAGTTCCCTCCCTCTAGTTTTAGAAGTTGGCGATATTTTTCTATGGATCCCTAACAAGTCCAAACTGTATTTTACTATAAAAAAACACATACACCCCCGTCAGACAAATGAGGGATAAAGTAGCATGGGCCTCTTTAGTCTGGAACAAGTATTCCATCCTAAGACACTCATTTTTTGCCTAGATGGCCATTCACAACAAACCCACGACTCAGGATAAACTTATTGCATGGGGTCTCGATACCCCATCAGAGTGCGTCATCTATTTAATTAATCTGAGATACTGGATCATCTCCTCATTCTCTACCCTTACTCCTCCTCTATATGGAGGCCATAAATCGAAAGCTTCTCATTGATTCAAATCCCACCTCTTGGTCATCTTGACTTGAGGAGGCTAGCACTTGGGCTATGTTTATTATGTCGAGTCTTGGATCTCATGCATGTTCAATGTTTTGTCTAGCATCATTTGTTATTTCTGGTCTCGCATTGTTTATATATAAAATAATTTTCATATGTTTATTGTAATTGGTATTGCATCTCTCACATATGCATTATGGATGCTCTCACAAATCTAGCATCTCGCACATGTTGATTATGTCGGGTCTCACATCTCACGCATATTTATTATCTCTTATTTTGCATTTCCTTACACCTGGAATCTTATGTCGTATTTTTTATAGATAGAATGGCTCTTAAAGCTTTCCATTTTAGACCACGTCTAGTAAATATTATAAATCTGACAAAAAGAAAGATATTAGAGATAAAAATATATAATGTGCAAAACAAATACCGTTCTATACCATCTTGAAGACTACATATTCTGTGTAAGAGGAATCTGAAAATAAAGAAGCACTATAACATAATCAATGAAATCATCAAGAAATACAATTTCAAAGAGTACACTTTCAATTTGAGCTTTAAAGATGTTAAATTGACAACCAAAGATGTGAAGAATGTCTTTGGTTGAAGCACAATGGTGAGTAAATTCCTTTAAGCGCAAAAGGTGGCTTCAAACTTGGATACATTGACATCGAAGAAGAAGAGTCAAAGATCGTAAAACCATACTTCCTTAACTAAAATTTACTAAAAAATAGGGAAGAATAAATCCAAAAGCATAACGAATAATTTTTTAAAAGTATGATTTTATCATTGGTCTTGCATTACTATTGACATTGGTATCACATGTTCTAGTTGTAAATAAACTACATTCTGCATCAAGTTATAAATAAGGTATGTCTCACATATCGCACATATAGAAATTATGCATGTCTCACATATCGCACATACGCTAACTATGCAAGTCTTCTGTCTAAAATACCTAACGTCTCACATCTTCCTACACATATCTCGTATCATCTTTAAGCATCTCCGCAAACTATAAAATACCTAACATGTCGCATCTTCCTACACAAATTTAAACACACATCTCGCGCCATCCTTCAGCACCTCTGCAACCTATAAAATCAACTTCCAAAATATTTCATAACTTAATAATAACTCCTAACTCAAGAAATAACAAAAAAACCACAAGTTTATAACTAATTAGAGAAAGAAAAAAACCGAAAACATATTTTTTTTTAAATCGTGATATTTGAAACTAAATCAAAAAAAATACAAGAGTATTTGAAATGCCTTTACGAATTAGATTTTTATATTTACAATGTAAAAAAAAGTTATTCTTTTATAATTTGAAAAGTAATCTTCAAAAGTGGGACAGTGATATTCAAAACAGTAAAACTAAAATAAATGAAAAACACGTTTAGAATTTTGAATAATTTTTTTCTAAATAAAGATTTGCTCGGAGGAAGTTCTTGAATTACTCCGAGTCAACATCGGTATAATTATGCACAAAAATATCGGTTTATCTATTATGCAAAATTAAATTTAACTTTATCTCATTCAAGTTTTTGTTCTCTTTTGATGTCCATCCAACAAAGTTTACGTACACTAATGAAAATATTTGATGTTTAAAAAATACGGCATATCAGTATAATTTTTAAACAAAAATTAAAGTCAATCTACTTTGATACAACAAAAATTATTTTGATTTCCAATATACTTTACCATACTCTTCCACGGAATTCTACCCTACTACCATATATTTTTTCTTATTAATATATATATATATATATATATATATTACTTTTTTATAATAATATATATTATCTTTTCAAAATTTAAAAAATAAAAATAAAATTAGTTTAGATAGGATCAGATTATGTTGGAGTGCCTAAGCAGAAAAGTGGGTCGGAATTTATTTAGAGGGATAATTCGGATCAGATAACTAAATCTTAATAAATAAGCATTATACTTAGTAAGCTCAGTGATTCAACTAGATGCCTAGTACATTGGTTTATGGGCTTGGGATTCGTGAGATCAACCGGAATCGATGACCTAACTCGAATGGCGCATGGATCTCAAAAGAGTATAAATAACTCAACCAACAACATTAAAAGGGTTGGACTTTTTGTATAAAAATAATAAATACAAAGATGTCATTTCTCTCCCTACTTTTTATTAAGAACTTAAGACCATATAAACTAAAGATCTTCCAAAACTACCTCTCGATCAGTTTTCATCATCACTAGATTGGCGACCACAATGGGAGCATAAGGTGTCTGGATAGTTTTATTAAAAACCATACTTGCGGATCATACTTCATAGTTCTTTGAAGCATGGATCTCGACATGCAAGAAGTTCCCCCTCTTAACAATGAGTGGATAAGAGGTGATAATGTGTATGCTACTATATCACATATTAATTATAATACAAAGGAAAGAAAAACCATGCAAGACGAGTGTGATTAGTTGAGGGGTGAGATTGAAGCTTTAAGGGCCCAAATACAAACTGAAATAGAATTGAAAGGGAAGTTCGATGCAGGATGTATTGTTATGGATGAGTGTAGTAAAAAAAAACAAACAATATGGAAGTGATTCTGAGGTTTCTTCTTCCTCGTCGAGCAGTGACCATGGCCGGCAGAAGAAAAAAGATAAGTTATCTTAAACATTCAAAGAAAAGGGATAGAAAGGGTAAAGGAAAAAATAAAAATATCAAGGAAAATTAAAGGGATTAGCATATCGCGGTATTAATCATTTGTTAAGTGATAAGTTTGTTGTCCAGTCTGAACCAGGTATCTTTACCACTCCTGATGAGGATCACATGTTTAGCCGAAGTCATAACTGGAGGTAGTCACCTTTGTCTTCAGAGATTCTCTCTAGACATCTACCACGACAGTTTGATAGCTCTATAATAGAAAAATACGATGGAAGCAAAGATATTGATAATCACCTTGAACAATTCAAAATTTTCATTATGATCTTGATAAGCTATTATTTGGAGCCTTCTCGCACACCTTCAAGGGGAGTGCATTAAAATGGTATAACAGTTTACCACAAAGATTTATTAAAAACTTCAATATGTTTTGGATAGATTTCTTGAGGTAGTTTGTGGGAATAAGAAGCTTAAGGGGAACGGTGATATTATCATTCATTAGGCAGAAGAACCGAATGAATCCTTAAAAGACTACATGAGCCGTTGTGTAAACAGAAAAAAAACGGATTGGCTGATTGTTTTTAGCAAGTAGTCATCATTTCTTTAAGGTAAGGTTTAATGTCTGGTGAGTTTGCTGATTCAACAACTCAAATGATCTAGGGAGGATTATTGAATCAGGTCGGAAAGAAAATCACTGTGGATGAAACCAAAAAGTCCAGAGTACCGCGCCAAAATGGGTATGTTCCAACAATTTCGATCTCACAAGCCAGTACTCAGTCCCAAGCCATAATTAACGTCAGCATAGACAAAGTTAGTTAAATTATGGTGAACCATCTAGACCAAAGAGCATTCGGTGGGTCCAACCTGAATGGTTAGCCGAATCGAGTAAAAATGTGGCCACCATTTATGAGAGAACTAAGAATTTTGTGAAATTCTGAAGGCCGACACAAATTCAATCTCCAAGAAAAAATCACAACACTCGTTTTTGTAGATACCATAACAATATGGGATATAACACCCAAGATTGTATTGCATTATAACAAGAAGTACAAAACCTTACTAAAATTGGGAAACTGTCTGCTTTTGTTAAAAAACAAGGGGGAAACAAGCAAATCAATATGTGTGCCCAACATTTTGTAAGTACAAGCTACATCACCAAATGTTCAAAAACAAAGCATGTAGACGTCCAAACCATAAGATGCTATGGTTATTATGGAGCGATTTGATAAATATTTGGAGTACTTAGACCCCGATCCGGATCGGAATCAATTTGGGGTGATAGTAAAAAATGCACCGACAGTATCCGATCTGCGTAGCTATTTTAAATCTTTGACCATTTCTGGGGAAGATACTAAGATTGCACCCTCAAGCTGCTCAAGAAAAATACATATCAATAATATGACTACTCAATGAGAAGGGAAGATATCCACAATCTCTACCAAAGCCATGCCCCTTCTATTGTATTCGATGAAGATAACCTAAGAAAAATTATGGGTCCACATGAAGATGTTGTGGTAATAGAAGCATCTATTGAAGCCAATGAAATCTGGCGAATCTTGATTGATACTAACAGGTCAACAAATATTATGTTTTATCATAGTGGGATTTACTGGCAATTCGGCTGATGTAATTGGGGAATTTGAAGGAGAGGTGTTGTTAGGAATAAGACCATTCAAGAAGTTGGTAAGGGTTTTGTTTGTAGCCATTGTTTATCCGACATTGTACAATTCCATATTTAGTAGATATTAGCTATTTATGATGCATGTAGTAGCATCCATTATTCACTAATGTTTAAAATATGTTGTGGGAAGTCAAGTAGGCGTCGTCCGAAGTAGCCAAAGAGTTGCAAAGAAATATTATGTCACTGTTGTAGCTCTGAAATCGTTGGAAGTAGTAAAAATTGGTAAATAATAGCAATTAACGGACTCTTCTATCAAGTCAATGATATAGATGATCCATGGGATTCTCATAGTGTCGTGATCGCATTTGAAGAAGTTGAAGCTCATTATTTGGCAGAAGGAAAAAGTGTTAGGGTCGGGTATAAACTACCCTTACAATTGAAGGAATATTTATTATCCTTCTTATATAAAAATCTACATGTGTTTTCTTGGTGTAATGAGAATGAGACTGGAATACCAACAAGTGTAATTAGCCACAAAGTATATGTTAGATCCGATGTAGGACCAGTGGTGCAAAGAAGAAGAGCTTTTTCCAACAAAAAATTAGAAGTCATTGTCCAAGAAATAAATCGGTTAACTAAGGTGGGGCATATCAGAGAATCCCAATACCCTATTTGGATTGATAACCCGTTCATTATCAAGAAAAAGAATAAAAAATGTCATATGCACATTGATTTTACAGATCTCAATAGAGCTTTCCCCAGGAATCCATTTCCAGTACCTCAGATAGATTAGCTACTGGATTCTACTTCGGGAAATAAGTTGTTGTCTTTCATTGATGCTTTTTTTAGTTATAATCAGAGATTGATGAATCTGATTGATCAATATCACACTATTTTTATCACTTACATGTGGATTCATTGCTATAAGGTAATGTCTTTTGGGTTGGAGAATACTATAGCCACCTATCAGTGACTAGTAAATAAGGTATTTTCTAGCCAGATCGGAAGAAATGTAGAAGTATATATATCGATGATATGATGGTTAAAATCCAAGGAGCATGATCACATATCCAATCTCCAATATAATATTTCTAACTTAGAAGCCATCAATTTGAAATTAAATCCTGAAAAATGTACCTTTGGCGTCCGATCTGAAAAATTTATGGGCTATATTATAAATGAAAAAGGGATTCAGGCTGACCCAGACCAGTTGAATGTTTTGTTGGTCATGGATCCACCTTGAAATACTAAAGAAGTTCAGATATTGACTGGAAGATTGACAGCATTGAACAAGTTTACTTCAAGATCATCATACAAGTGTGCTTAGTTTTTCCAAGTCTTAAGAAATGCCAAAGACTTCAATTAGTCCCCTAATTGTGATCAAGTATTCCTTGAAATCAAGAGACACATATCCTCACCGAAAACATTATTTAAACCTATATATAGGGAGAAAATTTATATGGATTTAGCTGTATCGGAGTATGTTGTAAGTGTGGTATTGGTGCGAGAAGTTGACAATTATCCTCGCCCTTTTTACTATATCAAAAAGGGTTTTTTAGAAGCTGAGAAAATATGCTTAAAGTTAGAAAAGTTAGCCTTAACATTGGTGATAGCAGCTAGAAAAATGAGGCCTTATTTTCAAGAGCACTCTATCATGGTTCAAACTTATTTTCCATTGAATAATATGTTACAGAAGGTCGATATATTAGGAAGAATGACCAAGTTGTTAGTTGAGCTTGGAGATTATGATATTGACTTTGCACCTGAAATTGCAATCAAATCTCAAGCATTCATCAATGTTTTAGTTGAATTTCACTCCAAAAGACCTCGTGAAGAAGCTCAAACCACTAAGCCTAAAAAGGAATGGGTGATCTGAAACGGATGGTGGGTCTAGTAAAATGGGGTATAAAGCTGATATATGCCTAATTTCCCCCTTTGGGGATTCTATGTACCAAGCTATACGTTTTGGTTTTAGAGCATCCAACAATGAATCAGAATATGAAGCAACAATAACTGGATTGAGATTAGCTCAGATATGTGGTCCTAGAAGAGTCTGATTGATAAGTGATTCGCAACTACTTATTCATCGAACACATGGGCAATGTGAAACCAGGAAAGATGAATTGATAAAGTATCTACAAATGTTAAAATAGATCACAACCGGATTTAAACAAGTTAAATATGAGCATGTCCCAAGATCAGAAAATTCAATGGCTTATTCTCTAGCCGCTATAGCCTATTCTGAAGCATACCCTTGGATCCTACTGCAAGAACGTCCTTCTATAGTGACAAATTCAAAACATAAAAGGTGAAGTAGGAGAAATTCTACATGTATCCACTGTGGTTTCTAAGAATTGGAGAAATAAGATCCTATAGTTTATCACTTATGAAGTTTTACCTCAAGACAAGGCTTTTACCAAGAAGATAAAATACATAGCTCGTGGATTTTTAGTTCTAATGGGGGTTCTTTATAAAAAATCCTGCAGTAGGCCTTTGTTGCGGTGCCTCTGATCTAATGAATCTCAAAGTGTTCTATCAGAACTTCATGATGGAGAAAGATCAACACGTTGTGATTATAAATCTTTAACTAGAAGAGTCTTGTTGGTAGGGGTATTATTGGCCTTCTATTATTGCAAATGCTAAAGAATTGGCGAGAAGATGTGACCCTTTCTAAAGGTATAAAAATGCAATTCATGTGTGAGTAGTATCTATGGATTCTGTATCCGAAGCAATATCATTTGGCATATGGGGACATGATCTAGTCGGACCTTTTCTGATGGCTTCGGGGGGATTCACACTATAATTTTAGAAATAAACCATTTCTCCAAGTGGGTAGAAGTTTCACCTTTATCCAAGACAACATCTAAATCAGTAATAAAGTTTATCTTCTCTAACATATGTTGTCGATTTGGTTTCCCAAGCGCATCACTACAAATAATGGTCCTCAGTTTTGACAATAAAGATATGGAAGTAATTTGTAAGTCAAGAGGGATTCAACATTGTTTCTCATCAGGACAATGGATAGATTGAGGTGGCAAACCGAACAATTTTAACAGGTTTGAAAAATAATTTGGAGGAAGCAACTGGGAAATGGCCAAGTTATTTACAAGAATTACTATGTGCATACCGAACTACTCCTCACACAGCCACTCATGAATCTCCATTTGCTTTAGTTTATGGAATGGATGCAATTACACCTATAGAAGGCACATTTCCTTCTTTCAGAATTCAAAATTATTTCGAAGAAAATAACGAGACGGCAGTGAGGTCTCATTTGGATTTTATTGAGGAACGAAGAGTAAAATCTCTATTAAGAATTGTACATTACTAAAGATTGATAAAGATAAGGTTTGCATCTAAACTAAGAAGAATAAACTTTCAAGTCGGAGATAAAAGTTTAAGAAAAGTGTTCTTACACACCAAGGAAAAGAGGTTCGAAAAAATGGCTCCAAATTAGGAAGGACCATACATTGTGTATGAAAAGATCAAGCAATAAACATAGCTCTTGGACAAAGAAGACAACCTTTTGAACCACCCTTGGACCATTGAGCCTCTAAGGTTGTAATTAGAGTAAAATTTATTTTATAAATATTTTCTTTGTTCTGGCTCAATATAAATATTAGGGTGCATATGTATTTCTAGCTTGGTGGCGCGGAGAGGTTTTATTGAAGTGTCTAAATCTTAATCAATCTATTGTTTTTTGCCTTTAAATATTTTTTGCCTTCAAATGGCTTGTATTTAACACTTTTTTGCCTTCGAATGGTTTGGTTGGATTAAAGTTGTGATGCTTTCGAATGGATTGTATTTAACATTTTGTTGCCTTCGAATGGATTACCTTCGAATGGCTTGGATGGATTGAAAGTTGTATTTCCTTTGAATGGATTATCTTCGAATGGCTTAGTGAGATTAAATTTTTATTACCTTCGAATGGCTTAGTGGTATTAAAGTTTTATTGCCTTCGAATTGATTACCTTCAAATGGCTTAGTGGGATTAAACTTTTATTGCCTTCAAATGAGTTACCTTAGAATGAATTGGATGGATCAAAAATCATGTTTCCTTTGAATCAAATACCTTCGAATGGCTTGATCGGATTTAATTTATTACTTTGGGCAAAGATTATCAAATTTTTATCATCTATGAATTAAATACTTAGTTAGGATCGGATAACAATGAAAGAAAAATATGCATTGAGGCGTTAATTGGATAAAAATAAAGATGAAATAAAATACCTTTGAATTATAATAAAAAATCAACCCACGTGACAAAGTACCTTGTATACAACAAGGGCTCATACAAAAAACGTTACTAAGTAATCTGATAAAAAAAAACAACAAAATGCATTGCATAGTTTAAGGACTTCAGTTCAAAACACACACACTAAAATTATTAACCTTAGGCCTCGTTCCCTTCGATTTTCTTCTCTTCTATTATCTTTCATTTGTTTTCTTATTTATTTTGTAAAGACTCACTATCTGAATCTTCTTCAGCTTCATCATCTGAGTCATACTCATCGAAGTCATCTGAAGAAACGTTTAATTTATCACATGTGAACAGACTATGAAAAGGAATTTGGTCGGTTGTCACAAACTTCCACAACTCCCCAAGAGACCGTTTAAGGAGTGTATTATGAAACATTAATACCATATCCGATTTAATGAATTCATCCTTCTTATCCATAGATTCTAATACACCATCAGCATATGCATCCACAACATTGGTTATGTCCTTTGCAGTTTCTTCTATAAGATTGGTAATTTCATCTTCTTTCTTATTTAAAAGATCTTCCACATTTTTCTTCTCCTCGGATAACTATTGAAAGTTAAATTTATCCTTAGCTTGTTGCTCTTTTAAGGAAGTGATTTCTTTTTGCAAATCGGTAAACTTAAGATGCAATTACTCATGATCGAATTTGGATTGAACCAAACCTTCATTAAGGGTCTTTAGTTCCTTATTCAAATTTTGGACCTTGTATTTCTCTGCTCCAATGCAGTTAGGTTAACTTTGGTTTGTGTTACGAAGGGAATCAATATCCTTGACTTAAGATCTAACCTGCCTCTGCAAGTCAACTATTGGCCTTATGTAGCCTAAAAGTGCATACCCCAGTTTATCTTGTTCCTTAGACACTTCAAATGATTTTCCATCGAAGGTCACAACATTGGAAATGGTAGTGATATGAGGGGAACTTTATCAAAATCTACAAATTTGAAGTTTCATATGTCATCTAGTTGGTTAAGACATTTGAAAGAGGGTCTGTCAGCAGTAGGAAGTATTGAGGAAGGAGGATCAACAGACACTTCTTCTTGAGGAGGAACTTTGGTATGAGTAATGGAATGATGGACTTCGGATCGGAGTATAATCTCCGAACGAATTACAAATTTCTTATTTGCTTCTCTTTTGTCACTGCCTTATTTATTCCTCTTTTTCCCAGTTTTTACTTCACTATCGGAGAGTTTGATGGATCCTTAATCTCTCGAACGGTAACTACTACAACTTTCAATAGAGATGTATCAATTTCACTAGGAGGTCCCATACTTCCTAGTTCGGGAATGACTTGAGATGGTTCTTTCTTTTTCTTTTTCTTCTTAATCTTATAAAGATGAATGAGAGCTTTATTTCAAGCTGGTAGGAAATGTTTGTCGTCAGCTTCCTCCATCTTATTAAGAATATTAGAAGATCAGGGAGAGGTGGTGAACTGTTCTTATAAGAGTTCACGGATCGGATTTATTCTCCATAAGTGAGCTCTCAGCATATTTCGTGTAGTAAAGTAGTTGTGAAATCCATTTGACCATTTATCAGTGGCCCATTGATTCAGTTTGGTGAAAGTTTCTTTTCCATCTTCAAGGTGTTGTGAATATAGCTTTGAGAACACTATGAAAAAATCTGAATTAAGAACTAATGATATCATACAAGTTATAAAATAAAAGAAAAAGACTTAGGTGAACTTTTCCAGTATCGTATGATAAAACTCAGATTCCCTTTAGAGGTAATCTTCTTGCTATTTACCCAAACGCTGCTAATAAAGAGAAAATAAGTTCTCCAAGTTTTATTAGCTTTCACTAAACCATTGACTAATTTATAGTTATTCCCTATGTTGAAGTAATAAAATAGAATAATACCATTCCGACACAAACCAGCCACATTAGCGAATTGTTCCATGGGCATCAGAATTTTTGATAGCCTTGAAGCTAAGATACTGGCTAAAGGTGTAAACCATGCATTGAGGCTCACTTGGCTTGGGAATAGCTTTACCAAATTAAAATATCTCACTATTTTTTGGTCCAACAGAATCATAAGGCCCTAATTAAGTACTTCGGTATACACCACCCATTCTCATGTCTTGCAGTCCATCAAAGTTTCTTCAGGGATAGGAATCCTTACTTTGATTGATTCAGGAAATCCCCAGTTTTTCCGAATATTACCTAAATTATTTGTCTGAGTTATACATAAGATATTTTTTTGTAAAGTCGGCAAGTATTTGACGTTAATATTAGTGAAATTAGGCCCGACTCGTGCAACAAGACATTCATTTTTTATTCTATTAAGGGGGACTTTTTTTCTTGTGATACTTTTTGTCTGTCCCCAGTATGATCCGATGTTTCTAAAGGTGTGTATTCACTACTTTCCTTAGTTTAGTAATAGATACCATTAACAAGAGTGAAACCATTCAATAGCTGCAATGACTGTATGACACGTGTCCTGAAGAAAGCAACATTTTAAAGTCGTGACCTTTCAGTAAAATTAGATTTGATAACATCCTTCAAATGCAATTCAGAATTCATTTATGGTATTATCTCGTCTGAAATACTTTGGAAATAGCTAAGAGGGCTAGATGATAGGATCGGATTGTGTCGGAGGAGCCAAGCAATAAAGTTGGTATGAATTTATTCAGAGCGGTCATTCAGATCAAACAGCTAAATCTTAATGAATAAGTATTATGTTTAGTAAGCTTAGTGACTCAGCAAGGTTCCTAGTACATTGTTTTATGGGCTTGGGGGCTCGTGAGATTGACCAGAATAGGTGATCTGGCCCGAATGGGCCATGGATCCAAAAAGAGTACAAAAATCTCAACCAACATCATTAAATGGGTTGGACTTTTTCTAAAAAAACAATAAATACAAAAATCTTATTTCTCTGCAAACTTTTTATTAAGAATTTAAGACCATATAAAGTAAAGATCTTCCAAAACTACCCATCGACCAGTTTTCATAATCATGAGGTTCGATTTTTAAAAAAACCTAAATTTTTAGTAGAATAAATAAATTACATTTTACCAACACAACACACGCTAGGTATTAGATCACTTAATTAGTATACATAAAAAAATTCAAACAATGCCATATAAACTCAAAATATTTTGGTGTCCAAATTTAACAAACCAAGTCTCTATTTATAGATGTCGAAAAATAAAAAATAATAGTATAATATTTTTTAATTAATAAAACATCCAGAAAAAAAATTGAAAAAATTAAATAAATAAAAAATTTCAAAACAATTTGGTGTCCAAATCAAACAAACCAAGTCTTTATTTATAGATCTCAAAAAATAAAAAATCATGGTATTATTATTATATTTACTTACTAAAACATTCCAAAAATCGTTTTGAGAATACTAAATAAATAAAACACTAAAAAAACATTCGGTGTCAAAATCAAACAAACCAAGTCTCTATTTATAGATCTCAATAAATAAAAAATATATATATAACTTATTCATTAATGTTTCTAAAAAACGATTTGAAAAACAATAAATACAACAACAGCATACCATATGGCATGCTGTTGTTGGCTCTTTGAAAGATGAGTCTGGGTTCATTTTTTGAAGCCTGGTTCATCTTCTGGGTGCCACATCGGCACAAATATATGCATTAATAGTGAAAATATACACGAATATGCATAGTCGAAGTTAATAAAAAATATACGGTTATTTTAAGAGAAATGTATCCAAACTCAAACCTTTCTAATTTAATACCTCAACTTTCATTATTGATTAGCTAATATCCATTTTGTTTAAATAACTTTCATTCAATATCCAATTTTTTTAATAATACTTCAAATATTCATGCTTCATGACCAACCACGTAACCACTTCTCATTCTTGAACCAAAGCTTTTTTTCTTACTTTTTATTTCATTTTACTTTTTAAAAAGTCTGTATCTTTCAAACCGGAGCTGAGAAAAACAAAATCTGAAAATTTCATCGACTTTATTTTTTATCACAAATAAAACTAGATTCATTGATAATATTTTTTTTATTTTTTATTTTTATTTTTTCCATTAACATGCGAGACGAGACATAATTAAAAATGCGAGACGAGACATAACTAAAAATGCAAGACCAGACATGAAAAAAAACATGAAAGGCTAGGTATAAATAAGCATGCGAGATCATACATTAATAAGATGCAAGACCATGTATAAAAAATATGCGACACCAAACATAATATATCATACGAAACGAGGCATAATAAACATGTGAGACGAGGCATAATAAATCATGCAAGACCGAGCATAATATAATTGAGACACCAAACATTACTAAATCATGCGAGACGTGACATAATAAATCATGTGAGACCAAACATTGTTCTTTGAAGACGAACAAAAACTAGACTCATTGATGATTGTTTTTTTCTTCAGACTAAGTGACTCTGGTCTCGTATCTTTATCATCAACTAGTACATGTCTTGCATGTTTATTTATGGCTGGTCTCGTATGTTTATTTATATCTAGTCTTGCATGTTTTTCGTGTCCAGTCTCGCATGTTTATGTATGTATGGTCTGTATGTTTTTTATGCTTGGTCTCGCATGTTTATTTATTTTTGGTCTCGCATGTATATTTATGCATGGTCTCGAATGTTAGTGATAAAAAAATTCAAAACAAATTCAAAAAAAAATCATCAATGAATCTAGTTTTGTCAAATAGGTGTTCTTACGCAATAATGCCAAATCTCACACATGGGACGCTTAATTTTGTTCAATTATATGCATTGTATTGCGCAATTTGGTTACGAATTAGGGTAGTGTAATTACGCAATTTTTCTCAAGTTGGTTTTGTTGTGCGCGTAATTTTGACTACTTAAATGCACTTATTTTTGCAATTTTAGTAAATTTTGATATAATTAATTAGACTTAAGTAAATTTTGATATAATTTCATGCATTTTGTACGAACCAGAAAAACCGTCATGTTTGATGGCGATTACACACAAATGTTTTGTACCAAAACCTATTACATGAAATCCGATTTGGTCTCACAGGTTGATTCCAAAAGAACCAAGTTAGGATTCATTTTGGTTAGGAAAAAAGACGACAACGGTAGCAAAAATAAAAAAATTCCAAGGATATATTTCAACTGCGTGAGGTAAAGTATTTATAAACCTAACTACAAATCGGAGTATGTGAAGAAGCACCGAGATTGTTTATCGAAAATATGTTGTTGTCCCTTTACATTAAGGAGAAGTGTGGTTCTAGAACTATCCGGTTATTGGAGATTGGTAATGGTAAATGGGAAACATAACCATCAACCATTTTTACACCTGGATGGTCATTCATGAGCGGCTAAGCTTAAAGCCGATGAATAGAATTTTGTTCGTAAACTCACGAAAAATTGGTTCTCGACCAAAAGAGATATACCGTGGTATGAAGATTAGAAACCCGAAAAATGTTTCTAGTATGCGCACGATCTACAACATACATCAAAAACACAATTTGGTCGATAAAGCAGGCAAAACCCAAATACAATACTTGTTCGGTAAGTTAAAACATTACGAGTACTTTGTTTGGGAGAGAACAAACGAAGCAACAGACGAGATTCTTGAGTTGTTTTTCGCGCATCCTAAAAGCATCAAATTTTTGTGCACTTTTCGTCAAGTTCTTATAATGGATAGCACATATAAGACTAAAAGGTATAACATGCATTTACAACAAATAGTTGGCCAAACATCGACGAAGAAGACCTTTGGTTTCACTTTTTTTTTCTAAGCTCCAAGAAGCAAGAAAAGTGCACGTGGGCAATGAGTGTTCTAAGGAGCGTGATAATGAATAACATGTAACCATTGCCTAATTTGTCATCGATAGGGGGTTGGCATTAATACATGTTATCGAGAACGTATTTCTGAATGCCACTCATATGATATGCACTTGAGTTATATTATCATTTTTATACTTTAGTTTTTAAGATCTACTGTTAGACTTCTAATTAGTTTAATCTTATGTTATAGGGCGTAAACTTCTCACTCGAGCGTACAACTCGCGATTGGCAAGTCTATGCACATTTGAATAATTTTGGATAGTATTCATGCGTTGTTTCACGTTCAACACTCTATAATCTACAAATCATTCAAACGAAGTGAGTTTTATCCTAGACACAAATATATGATGCTTACCTATAAGAAATTAAAAGGTAATATTTTATGGACAACCATATAAATTATTAAGAATCCTCTAAAAGTGGCTACGCAAATAGGCTTCAATCTCGTAGATTATGGTTGTGTTATTATAAATATACATAATTTATCGTGTGCATGCAAGTTAGCTATGATCGAGAAAAAAGGTAGACAAATTCTTTTTAGAAGAATATGATATTTATTGGAGTACTATAAAGATCAAACCTAGAGATAACGTTGGTACAAAAGATGAACTTACGAGAAAACGGTTCTTAATAGATAGTAATATTCGCGCTTACGGTCCACACGTACCAGATCATATCATAGATAGGATGATGCAAATCCTAGACTTTTCAAAAAGTCATGTATTGGATCTTAAGGAATCGGTTATCACTAAAGGTAGGAAAAAATCTAGTCCGGACAAATCAACTAAATGGAACCCATCCGAGTGTGAACATGATGGTAGTCTATGCGCTAGCACTCCCTGTGTGATAGCTAGCATGGCTATCTCGGTAGCTAAAGCCTTTTCAGTACCCAAAGCTAATTCCAAATCCAATGCTCAACCAAAAAAGTAAAATGTGACTCGAGTAATAAAATTGAGTAAGGGCAAAGACTTTAGCGGTAACGAGAGTTGGTTTCGCCACTATATACATGAATACATTTCTGGCGTCGAAAACGTTTCTTCTGACCAAAATTATGGATTATGGGTCGTAGCTTTATATATATATATATATATATGGTAAATCCAATTCATGGCAACAAGTTAAACGGGATTTGATCACCGAATTGCAAGGTGAACGTGATCTATTGGAGAAAGTGTTTAATGATGCACAACGTGTAGATAACCTAGTACAAAGGTTGGATTGTTTTGAAGTGTATGTGAATGGTAATTGATATTGGATGACGTTACCTGACTTTGGCTTGGTGATAGTCACTAGGTATTAGTGTATCGTGTCCTACATGTCTCTTTAACTTTCTTGTACATACCTGTCGTTACGTGGTGTGCCCCCTCGATTCTGTCATACATAAGAAGTTGGTCTAGGGTTCGTTCATGGTAACCATTACGTGAAAGTAAGTAAATTAATTTATCATATAGTATTTGATTTTATTGGTTACATAATATTTATATAAATTTTATTTGTACAGGTTGTCTTGAATGGACCGTTGCCGGAAATTTATCTTAGTTGGTTTTTGTTCTGCACTAACAAAAAAGTAATCGGTTGGACAATACCGATCGACAAACGATTCAATAAATATTACTAAATCAAGCCTGCCCAATCATCGGTTGTGCGTGATGATGAGTCTGGATTCTGTTACCTCTTCGGACAGGGATAGTTCGGAAAAAGACTACTTAACCGGACAGAGGAGTTCGAACACCTCATCTATTGAACTGTTCGAACTGGGACCAAAGTACTTAAAAACCTAATCACTTCTTGACTAAGCTGTCTGCTCTCCTACTAAGAGCTCATGGGTCCTTAAACTTGACCCGGGTCCATTAAACATGACCCGACAGGCCATAAGGCCCAAACGTAAAGGTATAAATACCCAACCACCAACATTAAATGAGGGAAATAAAAATTAAATACAACCAGGCTGCTTAATTCTCCCTCTACTCTCTACTCAAACATTAAATACTTACAAACTTCCACAAAACTCAAAATAAAAGTTACTATCTTACCCTCAGACGAAAATTAACCACACCAAATTGGTGACCACAGTGGGAGAAGAAGGTGCCTGAATCGAGCATTCGAAACCAACAAGAAAAATCAGTCTGAATGAATCCGGACGCCCCGGAAGTACCACCAGCTTTGCTTGAAGTGGTGGGTGAAAACGATGAGTACACCATCGAGGAGCGTGATAGATTAAAGGGAGAGATAGAAGCTCTGAGGGAAGAAAAGGCTAAGATGGGCATGAAAGAAAAGTCAAAAGCATCAGTCGCTCATCATACCGACAACCCTAGAGAGCATGAGCCTTCGAAGACTCATGTGAGTACCAAAAAGACTCATGCTAGCTCCAAAAAGTCTCACCGGTCTAAACCAGTGGAGAGTTTTGACTCAGACTCAGAGTCCTCTGGTAGCTCCTCGGATGAGGAAGGAGTTGAAAAGTCCTTGTCCTCTAGCAGCGACGAGGGCCGAACCAAAAAGAATAAAAAATTGATCAAATATATTCAAGGAAAAGGGATAGACATGGGAAATTGAAGAAGAATATAGGCAAAGGGTCGTCTCACAGCCGGAGGCATGTAGACCGGATGTTGATGGATCCTTTTGCCTTCCACGATAAACCAAGTATCTTTGCAACTCCCAATGAGGATACTGTGTTCAGTCGTGGCCAGAATTGGAGACAATCTCCATTGTCTTCCAAAATTCTGTCCGGAAACCTCCCTAAAAGGTTCGATAGCACTAAAATGGAGAAGTACGATGGCAGTACTGATCCGGACAACCATTTGGAGCAATTTAAAAACTTCATGATGAACTTTGATGATGACGACAAATTACTCTGCAGAGCATTCTCCCAATCATTTATGGGGAATGCTCTGAAGTGGTATAACAGCCTACCTCAAGGCTGCATCAAGAATTTTGATATCTTTTGGGTGGCCTTTCGAAGGCAGTTTGTTGGGAGTAAAGAGTTGAAGGGCAATGGGGACACAATAATCCATTGTGCCCAAGAACCAAACGAGTCATTAAAAGAATACATAAGCCGTTTTGTAAACACCAAAAATGGGTTGGCTGATTGCTTCGAGCAAGTAGCAATAGCATCCTTGAGACAGGGCTTAAACCCTGGGAATTTGGCTGATTCGGTGACCAGAAAGAAAGCCATGACTTGGGGAGGTTTACTGAATCAGGTTGGAAAACAGATCAACGTTGATGAAATAAAGAAAACTAGGGTGCATAGGCAGGTGAGGTCTACCCCGGTTGCACCAAACCCCAATCAAAATCAGTCCGGGAATAAGGCAAAGGAGACCGGACAGGGGCATAGTAGGGCTAAAGCTCAATCTCAGCCAGCTGCACCTGCTCAGAGTCAACAATCCAGAAATAAGAGAGGGCCTTGGGTTCAACCGGAGTGGTTTGCAGAATTGAAAGAAAGTGTGGCCACCATTTATGATAAAACAAAGGAAGAAGTACATTATAGAAGACCAGCCGCATTGCAATCTCCTAGGGAACATCGTAGCAAATCTTTCTGACAGTACCATAATGATACTGGTCATACCACCGACGATTGTATAGCCTTGAAACAAGAGGTTCAGAACTTGATTGAAAGAGGAAAGTTGGGGGCATATGTCAAAAGAAGAGGAGGTAATAGGCCTGACAATACTCACCGGGTTGGTCCAAGCAATGCTGCTCTGGAGGGAGCTATGGTTATAATCAAAAGATTTTATGTAGAATCAGAATACTTGGATCCTGATCCAACTCGAAATAGAGTGGGTGCCATTGAGGAATGTTGTAGAACAGTCTCCGGGCTCATTAAGTTTTTTGAGTCACTTACAATTTTCGGAGGGGATACTATGACAGATCATACTGCTTCTTCGAGGAAGAGGCACGTTCATACTTTAGCTACCCAGCTAGAAGGAGGCATGACCTCCTATCAATCACAAATTCGGTTGCCCTTCATTGTTTTCGATGAATGTGACTTAAGGGATATAGCTGGCCCTCATGAAGATGTTGTTGTCATAGGAGCATCCATTGGGGGCAATGACATAAGACGAATCTTGGTGGATACTGGAAGCTCAGCCAATATCCTCTTCTTAACTACTTACAAGAAAATGAAAAATACAGCTGTAATTCAGCGTTCAGACAGATCAATTGTGGGCTTCACTGGTAGCTCAGCGGATGTGATCGGGGAGTTTGAGGAGGAAGTTTTGTTGGGCAAGGGCCCTTTCAAGAAGATGGTCAGAGTACTTTTTATTGTGGTGGATTGTCCCACTTGTTATAATGCTATTTTAGGGAGGTCTTGGCTCTCTAGGATGCATGCAGTGGCCTCGACAGTCCACCAATGTTTGAAATATGCTATTCAAGGACAAGTGGGAGTTGTCTGAAGCAGTCAAAAGGTTGCAAGAGAATGTTATGCTACAGCACTGGCTCCACGGACGTTGGGGGCAGTTCGTATCAATGAGGAATAGCAGTTTGAGGGGCTGGAGTGAGGGTGAAATTGATGACCCCAGAGAGACCCCTGGAGTATTGATACCAGTTGAAGAAGTTGAAACACATTCTTTAGAAGAAGGAAAAAGTGTTAAGATATGGTCCAAAATGCTACCTGACCTGAAGAATAGAATGTTGAAGTTTCTAAAAGACCATCAGCATGTTTTTACTTGGTGCAATGCTGATGTAACTGGGGTTCCAGCAGATATTATATCACATCACCTATCTGTCCGGAGAGATATAGCACATGTGGTACAAAAAAGAAGGGATTTTTCCAAGGAAAAGGCTGATGTTATTGTTCAAGAAGTTGACAGACTCACAAAAATGGGGCATATAAAGGAGTCTCAATATCCTTTGTGGACTGCCAATCCGGTCTTGGTGAAAAAGAAAAATGGCAAGTGGCGTATGTGCATTGACTTCACAGATCTCAATAGGGCTTGCCCAAAAGATTTATATCTAGTCCCCCGGATTGATCAGCTAGTAGATTCCACCTCCGGGAATAAGCTACTCTCCTTCATGGATGCCTTCTCCGGGTATAATTAGATTCAAGTAGATCCAAAGGATCAGGAGCATACCACATTTGTCACTGGCAGGGGTCTTCATTGCTACAAGGTGATGTCATTCGGGTTGAAAAATGCTGGGGCCACTTATCATAGATTGGTGAACAAAGCCTTTGCTGATAAAATTGGAAGAAATATGAAAGTATACATTGATGACATGATGGTGAAAAGTGTGGATGAGCAACTGCACTTGGCAGACCTCCAAGAAACTTTTGCCAACTTGGTAAAAGTGAATTTGAAGCTAAATCCAGAAAAATGCGTGTTCGGAGTGCAGTCCAGGAAGTTCCTAGGTTATATAATAAGTGAGCAAGGGATACAGCCCGATCTATACCAGTTTAATGTTCTATTCCAAATGGAGCCTCCTCGGAATGTTAAAGAAGTACAACGATTGACGGGGAGGTTAGCTGCTTTAAACCGATTCATCTCAAGGTCTTCGGACAGATGTGCCCCATTTTTTCAAACTTTGAAGGGTTCAAAGGGATTTGGCTGGACTTCTTAGTGTGATGAGGCCTTCAATGAGATTAAGAAACATCTGTCCTCCCCCAAAACCTTAATTAAACCAGTTGAGGGAGAGACTACCCCCATCTAGTATACTACATCAGCAAGAGCTTGATAGATGCAGAAAAGCGTTATTTGAAACTCGAAAATTAGCGTTAGCCTTGGTAATAGCTGCAAGGAAGATGAGGCCTTATTTCGAGGCTCATCCTATTATCGTTCGGACATATTTTCCCTTGAAGAATGTTCTCCAAAAGGCACACATTTCAAGTAGAATGACTAAGTGGTCGGTAGAATTGGGGGACTTCGATATTGATTTTGCTCCTCGAACGCAATCAAAGCCCAAGCTGTGGCTGATTTTTTAGTTGAATTCCGCTCTGATAGGGATTCGGAGCAGACCACTAAGATGAAAGATAAAAAGGTGTGGGTCGTCCAGACGGATGGTGGATCCAGTAATATGGGATGTGGTGCAGGGGTGTGCTTGACTTCTCCATATGGTGACAAAATGTACCAGGCTATATGTTTTGCTTTTAGGGCTTCCAACAATGAGTCTGAGTACGAAGTAGCTATAGCTGGCTTAAAGTTAGCTTATATTTGTGGGGCCAAAAGGGTCAAGCTGATGAGTGATTCCCAACTCCTTATCCACCATGCACAAGGTCAATCTGAGGCCAAAAAGGAGCAACTAGTGAAGTATTTACTTCTTCTTAAAAATGAAGCACTTAAATTCAAAAGCATTGTTTATGAGCATATACCCCGGACACAGAATGAATTAGCAGATTCAGTGGCAACCATAGCTTACACTGAATCATATCCTTGGATCCATGTACTGGAGAGCCCTTCTATTCAACTTAATATGGGTAAAGAGGAACAAATTTTCGAAGTACAGGTGAAACAACCTCAAGATTGGAGATGTCCTCTCCTGCAGTACCTCTCCGATAGAATCTTGCCTTCGGATAAATCCATAGCAAGAAAAATAAAGCACAAAGCTCGTGGTTTCATCATACTAAGAGACATTCTGTATAAAAAATCTTACAGTAAACCTCTTTTGCGATGTTTGGGAGATGATGAGTCTCAAGTAGTCCTCTCTGAATTGCATGATGGTGAGGGGTCAGCTCACTGTGGATTCAGGGCTCTAACACGGAGAGTTTTACTGGCTGGCTATTACTGGCCCTCTATAATGCAGGATTCTAAGGAGATAGTGAGAAGGTGTGATCCATGCCAGAGATATAGCAATGAAATTCATGTCCCAACCACTCCTTTAGAATCAATTTCTGAGGCTATACCTTTTGCTCGATGGGGGTTGGATTTAGTGGGCCCTCTTCCTATGGCGTCCGGAGGGCGCAGAACTATAATTGTTGCTATAGATTACTTTTCGAAGTGGATTGAAGCAGCCCCTTGGCAGGAACAACATCAAAAGCTGTCATAAAATTCATTTTATCCAACATCTGTTGTAGATTTGGTGTTCCACAAAAGATAACGACAGACAATGGGCCACAGTTCGACAATAGGGAAATGGAGAGTTTATGTGCCTCAAGGGGTATACAACATTGTTTCTCTTCATCTTTCCACCCACAAGCAAATGGACAGGTTGAAGTGGCTAACAGAACTATACTGTCTGGTTTGAAGAAGAATTTGGAAGGGGCTGCTGGGAAGTGGCCTAGTTATTTACAAGAGGTCTTATGGGCCTACCGAACTACACCTGGGGCTGCAACGCAGGAGTCACCATTTGCCTTGGTCTATGGGATGGATGCAATAGCTCCCATAGAAGCAACTCTCCCATCATTTTGGGTTCACAACTTCTCCGAACATGCTAACGAAGTGGCAATCAGAGGTCAGCTTGACCTAATAGACGAAAGACGAGTTAAAGCTCACCTTAGAGCTGTACACTATCAGGGTTTGATGAGAAGCATATTTGCTTCTAGAGTTAAAATAAGAGATTTCCAGCCAGGAGACAAGGTATTGAGGAAAGTCTTCTTACACACTAAAGAGAAGTTGCTCGGCAAACTGGCCCCAACTTGGGAAGGACCTTATATGGTCGTTGAAAGGCTTAAACCTGGAACATATTGGCTAGAAGACAAGGATGGAAGGGTTTTGACCCACCCTTGGAATATTGAACATCTCCGGACGTACTTGGAGTAGCATCTATGTAAATATTTACTTGTTTAAACATCCATGTAAATATTTGGGGGCATACTCTTTCCTACCCTGGTGGCACGGGGAGGTTTTAATGAGGTGTCCGACCTTTTTAATAAAATTTGATGCCTTTTTAAAAAACATTCGAAGTTTTCTTACTTTGTTTTTTGTCACACTATCCGGATTGAAGTAAAAGAGTGATGACCACTTAAACATTTATCATCGGAGAATTTAAACACTCTCACTTTAGACTGTTTATGAAATAACTAAGGGCTGTTTAAACACTAGCCACCAAAATTGAAACAAACTATGAAAGGATGCGAGAATTGTGCAAAACAAAGATATTCATTAATATAACTTAAGTGCCTTGGCCTTCCAAGGACTTTTAAATTGTCAAACAAAGCAAAGAATCTATCCGGTCAGATACCGGACACAATAAAAAAAGAGTGCCTTGGCCTTCCAAGGACTTTAGTTTAGATAACATGAAAAGTGAAAAAATAATTCATAATTTAAGACTGAGCCTTTGAAGATGGCTCAGCCTCACTTATCTTCTTCTTCCCCTTGGGATCGTCTTTCTCTTCGAGAGGGCCCTCCCCGGTGTTTTCTTCTTCTTCGTCGGAGGAGGAAGCACTGGAATAATCATGCAAGTCTCCATCAGCCATGGTGTGGAAGGGAAGGTCTTCGTACTCTACGTGAAGCCATAAATCTCCCAGGTTCCTCTTCGGGAACTTCTCATGGAAGAGCAGGACCATGTCCGACCTCACCTTGGCATACATTTGCTCTTGAGTGTCTATCACGTTGTTGGCGTAAGCATCGATCTTGGCCTGGATTTTGGCCTCCTGCTCCCTTAGCAGATCAGCTTTCTCTTCTGCAGCCTTGGACACTGTGTTCTCAAGCAAAATTTTGTCATTTGTCAAGTTGTGGATGACTTGATCCTTGGCTTTGGTCTCCTCTTTTGAAGAGGTGAGATCTTTCTCTAATCCGGACAACTTCTCCCGGAGCTCCTTGATAGTGTCTTCTAGAGTGGCAAATTTTGTGGTCCACCCCTCTTGGCTCTTCTTCAGCTCCTCGTTTTCCCCCTTTAGAATGTCAGCATGTTGAGTGGCAGTAAGAAGATCATCGGACAGTCTCTCTTTGTCAGACTTGAGATCTTTGATAGTATCTGCCTGACTTCGAACTTGCTTCTCCAACACAAGCACCGGCTGAACACTACTTAATATAGAGTGAGCTATAATATCCTTTTCACTTGAAATAGTAAAAGTCTTACCATTAAAAGTGACGGTGTTCGAAGTACTCGGAGGGAGGTAAGGCCCAGCAAAATCATCTCTGGGGAGGTTGGCAAAGTAGTCACCAAGCCCATCAAGACCGGTGATGTCAACCCCATCAATGCTAAGGTCTCCTCCTCCGACCTCGTCTGTTTAAAAATCACCAGGGATCTCCTCTGCTTGTGTTGGATCAGTAAGATCAACATGGGGGAGAGGCTCCGGAGGCCGGAGAGAAAGTTCATCACCCTTGGAGGTCTTTTTCTTCTTAGTCTCCATGTCCTTGTTTTCAGCTCCCCGTTTTCGGTCTCTTTTGGGAGCCCTTGGGGGTTTTGGGGATTGAACCTCTTGCCTAACACTCTCCTGCTCTACCACTTCTAAGAGAGAAGTATCAATCTGGCTTGGGGCTGGCCCCTCCGGATTTGGTGAAACAGCCTCCTCCACCTCAGCAGGGTTAGCTCCACCTACCACTTTCTTACCCTTCTTCTTCTTGCCTTTCATCTTACTCGGGGCCTTGGTCGGGCCTGGCAAGTAAAGTTTCCCATCCGGTTCGAGTTTTCTCTTGAGGACTACATCCGGAGGGGGTGGAGTAGTGAGTTCTTCCCAGGTCAAGTCCCTCCGGCCAGTAGTGTTCCAGAGGTGAGACCTTGCTAAGTTGCCTCCTGTGAAAGCATCGTGAAACCGGTTTCCCCACTTTTCAGCAGCCCAAGTGTTGATCTTAGTGCAAGTGGTCTGCCCGGACTTTAGGTAGTCATTGAAGTCCTTGGGCAGTTCTGCTAAGAAAAAGACAAGACCAGTCTATTTAAACAAATTTGATAAAAACAAGAAATAAGAATATAAAATATTAGCCTTACGATCACTCCTCCATCTGCTGGTGAGGAGACTTGGATTGGCTCCGGCTTTGATTTTCCTCCCGTTTTCCCAAGCACCACTTACGAACAGGAATCGAGTCCTCCAATTCCTCCCCGACTCAAGCAGATCGTCCACTGCTTTATAATCATCACCCATGTTGAAGTGATAGAAGGGAATGTGGTGGTTTCTGGAGAGATTGGCCACAGCTGCGAACTCCTCCATTGGTAGAGGAATCCCGGAGAGCCTGGAGGCCATGATGCAGGTCATAAGTGTGTACCAGGCGTTGGGGCTTAATTGACTGTGACAGAGCTTGATGAGATTGAAATACCTAACTATTTCCGGATCCAAGGGGAACCTTAAACCCTAG
The DNA here is from genome assembly GCA_036936605.1 of Limnanthes douglasii subsp. nivea. Lineage (NCBI taxonomy): Eukaryota > Viridiplantae > Streptophyta > Magnoliopsida > Brassicales > Limnanthaceae > Limnanthes > Limnanthes douglasii. Next base: position 200,687,018 of record JAUPFV010000001.1, on the reverse strand, counting down.
TTAAAGAGCTCAGTGAAGATGACTATTTCACTGAGTTTACAATCCATGGGGGTTTCAGGATTTATGGGGATTCTTATCTTCATATTCTCCGGAATCCCCCACTTCGTACGCATCCGGCCCATCTCAGCTGTATGGATGAAAGCGTAATTGATCTTTTTCAAGGCAAGGAGATATTTAACATTGACCTTGTGGAAGCAAGGTCCCACTTTTCCTTCAAGACACCCCGGCAGATCTGGATGCCTTAAGCATAGCTTCTCCTTGCCTTTATCCTTTTGGGCAGCAACAGCACCACTAGTCTGTCCGGAAGGTTCGGACTCGAATGGAGCCTTTTCGATAGAGTCCTCCATTATTTCTTCCATGATTGAGGAAGGGTTTTCAGTTGTGGTTATGAGGGGGAGGTCTGGAGTTGGATCAGCCTGATTTTCGGACCGATGAGCTTCGGTACTCTCCTGAATCTTAGCCTCCGGTTGGGGCTCTGATATAGATGTTTCTCTTCGAGGACTTGAGCCAGTAGCCTCCGGACTGGACAGCCTGTCTCTGGGTACTTTAATGGGTACTTCTGACCCTGTACTGCTGTCCTTCGCACCTGATTTCGAAGGAGTGCCCCTGGAAGCCTGCCCTTTGACCAACCGACCTTTTCTTCGATCAACCAGCTTGTGAGGAGATGTATCAGCATCTGACCCCATGGCTAAGAACGGGGAAGGTTTTTTAAAACTGGTGACTGTTAAACCTGGCTCAATCGTGGGTTCTGACTCTTGAACCGAAAAACCTGAGATGATAGGGGAAAGATTGGTTTGAAACAATCTCTTCGGTTTGACACCCTTTGTGGAGGAGGAACCCTGGTCAGACTCTGTAGCTGAGAATGCTGGTTTGTCGATGGGGGAAGTGGGTAAGCCTGCTGCTATGCGCCTCTCCCTTTCGACTTTTTGTGCTTTTTCTAATTCAGATAGATTGAGCCATCCGCCTTTGATCAGAGCGTTCCTAGCCGTGAACATAAACAACCTAAGTAAGAATTTGTGTTTGAGAGAGAAAGCTTTGAAGATTAGCAGAGTGAAAATGAAATTGATAGTAATACAATGGAAAAGTATCTTAATTTATAGTAAACTTCAAAAAGAAGTCTTGATTCCTTGGAGAATTCGAAAAAATTAGTAATGATTAAAAGACGGCGCTGATGTCACCTTCATTAATGAAGAGGTTGCTTTTCAGAGAAGGTGGGTGCAAAATCCAAGGTGAAAAAATGGCTAAAACAACCAACCAAAGAGTGACACGTGTCCCATAAACCTTGGCAAAAAACCGTTTAGATTCAAAGAACTTTTTCACTCCGGATAAAACCATAATACAATTCGGAAGGCTTGTCCGGATAAAACTGCCACTGACAACGGACTGTTTTTCAGGTTTTGACAAAGGTTATTTGAACAAACACCTAAAAAAATGGGCTACTGATGAGTCCAGATTCGGTTCCCTCTTCGGACAGGGAGAGTTCGGATAAAGACCACTTAACCGGACAGGGGAGTTCGAACACCTCATCCATTGAACTGTTCGAACTGGGACTAAAGTACTTAAAAACCTGATCACTTCTTGACTAAGCTTCTTGCTCTCCTACTAAGAGCTCATGGGTCCTTAAACTTGACTCGGGTCCATTAAACATGACCCGACAGCCCATAAGGCCCAAATGTAAAGGTATAAATACCCAACCACCAACATTAAATGAGGGTAATAAAAATTAAATACAACCAGGCTGCTTAATTCTCCCTCTACTCTCTACTCAAACATTAAATACTTACAAACTTCCACAAAACTCAAAATAAAAGTTACTATCTTACCCTCAGACGAAAATTAACCACACCACGTGATGGTCCAGGACACTTATATGATTTGAATGGAGATACATGATTAACTACACGCATTACTTGTTTTTTATATCTCATCAACAAATAATTTAGTTTAATTTAATTACCGTTTGGACATTAAAGTTTAATAGAAGACTTTTTTTTCTGTTTGACATTTCTACGTTTCACATTATTAACTTAAATATTTTATGTAATATTTTTTTATTTTGCAAAATTCTTGTAAACACATATAAAAATGGCTAAAACATAACTTTCTAGTCTAACAATCAAACTTCACACATGCGATCACTATACACTTCTGTGCGAAGTGGTTCGGTGATTATGTTCAAATTGCGAACTCTACCTCCGCGGTTAAGGACAAATTACGAACAATATGCACCAACGGACATCTTCACGAATTCAGTGTTCGTAAAACCTACTGGAAATATTTCTGTTTTCGTGTTGGTATATTCTAGATTTTTAAATTTAAATATTTTTCATGAATCGTCTATTTTAGTCATTAAACAAAAATGATGCAAAAATGAACGAAACAAAAAGGAAAAAAATAAATTTGACTAAAAACATGTCGAACAACAACTTGTGAAACATAAACTTAGGAAAACGGAAAGCATAAAATCAAACAAAAAATTAGGAAATCATAAACTTAAACAACAAGTTAGGAAATTAGAAACTCATACAACAACTTAGTACTGAGTACGACTATAGACATTAGCGATAACTACTAGTCATCGAAGTTTATTTGTCATACCAATTCAATTTCATCGCTTTCTTTCTTCTTTTGCAATTTGGTAGTCTGCCGCAACATCACACATTTCCTATTCCCAGATGGTATCTATGTAGGCATAGACAGTCTAGCTTCTCATCTGTTAAACTAGAGATGACCAAGGAGTTGAACAACTTAAACGCAACATGACGTTGCTCGTTGTTGAGGTTGAAAACTAGGTGTACACGATTTTTATTTAGATAATCCATCTAGTTTTAACCTCGTCCAAATATCTAGAAATATTTGGCGGCTGGATAAGGTCCCTATTTGGCGTAGAATTTTCTCAAAACAATGTTTACCTCATTCATCATTATAGGTTTTAGCCACTTTAACAGAGGTTTTCGTCAAATGTCATCTTTGAATTGAATGCAAAGAGACATTTTTAGAATTTTTGATGTGTACAAGTTTTTTAGGTTGTGTTGTTACAAGAGTAGAGTGTCTATTTATTGAGCTTTTTTATTTGCATACGTAATCCAAATAGATTAATCACTACTAGACAAGTGTTAGGTGTGGTAACGTAATCACATAACCCAATCAGTTTATGACACATAATAGATAAAAACAACGCATATCCCTGTGTGTGTCTGAATAAACCCATGTGATGTTTTAACGTTAGATTCGGGGGTCCAGTTAACATATAGGGGTCAAATTATAGAGTCATTAGAATGTTAGAAATATATAATTAGAGTAAAAGATGTCGTATGTATAAAATCATACGACACATAAGTAACGATATCGGTATGCAATATAGCGACTATGTAAATAAGCATGGCAAAATAACATAGAGAAAATATAGCGTACAATAAAAACTAAAACCAAATGTAACAAAGTAGTCGGCAGAAAATAGTCGCGACACATACCAAAAATACAGTCAAATAGTCGTAGAATACAAAATGTAAACTCAGTCACGCCCTCGTTATTGATGTACCACCGTTGAACGCTCCTCCAACGACTCACGAATATCCTCCAAACTCATTGGGTGTGACCTAAAATGTACCTCGATAATACAATTCGACAAATCTCATAACTTAGCCTAATATATGCTCGCTATTAGGTTGGCCCCAACATATGCATCAAATGAGTAACACTCTAGACCGATCAAAACATACCATAGGCGAGGCTGGACCCATAATGTGTATAAAAAGGTCGTACTATGATGTCTAATAGTTTAATTATCACCAAAAATATTGGGATCAACCGTGTGCGAATCTCATGCTACCCATAAAGTCTCATCCCACAAATAGCGCATGTTAACACGCCTGTCTCTTCTAGTCGCCAAAACAGGTCGTAGCGAAGAAGGTATATCCTGAATATGGTCAAAATTTCAAGCAACGCGTAATGGATAATAAGCTTTGAATATGCCCTATTCCCTCGGTGTATGATTTATCCAAGCTACCACACACAGTGGGAAAGTGTGGTGTAAATGCTCGTATGGCATGAACCAGACCTACAATATAAATAGTATATTAAGTAAAAATCAAACAAGTGTTGTTCAACAAAGAAAAACGTAAACGATAAAACTTCCATAGTCTTTCCTCAACGAGATAAAGTATATCAAATATTTATTTGAGTCATTAGATCGTTAAAAAATGAGAAGGTGTGTATCTACA